>CM029366.1:22068081-22123081 GCA_017165825.1 Hepsetus odoe | reverse complement strand
ATGTGCGCAGATATATAAACCATAATAACAATAATCAATTCCCCAAATGCATTAAGACTGAAGACACAGGCCTGTCCTCCAAGTGTGAAGAGTAGAAACTGTGTCTGTGTTAAAACGTTAGGAATAAAAGGAAGTTGTCAGAAAAACAAACAATCAAATTGCAGATCTTTGAAAAATCTTCTGAAGTACAGTAGCAGAGTATTTGTACTTCATAAGTTACCATCTGTGAGCTTGAGCTTTTTCAACAATTACAGTCTTTCTCTTTGGTGAATGGCGTCTAGGTGTAACAGGTCACAGCTTGGATTTCTTTGTGATTGCATCACCTGGATGCTATGCACCAGGACACAAAGGCAAAGTAAATGGTACCAAACTATGGAGAACACAAGCCTGTAATCTTAGTGACGCGAACCACTTAATTGTTCCGGCAAAAAGTAGCACAGTCCTTGCCACCTATCTTTTTCCAGCCTGCTGTAACCCAAGTCAGGACTGTGTTTTTTTCTGGCTTACTGGCAACTCTTGATAACCAAAACATTGCGCAATGCTATCATTTAATGCTGGTGAGATTAGGCTCTTTCCGGTGTATTACTATCGTTTTATTACCCATTTCTAGTGCTATTTAATCTTCAACTTGTTTTCTCATCACATTCATTATGAATGAAAAGACCGGGACATTTCTAATGGAAGATCAGTAGGAGATCTTAATAACCCTGGAAAAATCAGTTCAATAGAATCAGAGTATTGCGCTGATATATTGATTGCTTCTGAAGGCGTCTCTCACTCTGAACTGACTCTTGTCAAATTAATGGAAAGTAATTACCTCACCACCCTACTGTGCATTAAAAGTCATAAAAGATAACCTCTTTTAGTTTTTCCAGACTAAAATATTTTTCAAATTTCAAAAAGTGCTATTATAAATGGCTTCCTGAAACCTATTTTATTTTTAAGTTCATTTTGCAGAGGGACACTGTCACTATAATGACACATTATTCAACTCTGTCAGGATCCTGTGTGTTACAGGTTCCGCATGGCATTCACACACAAAAACAAATCCACCTTGAGTTGTAACTAAAGATAAATCAGGGTGGAACTTTCCAAGCAGAACATTCATATCGATGGTACTCTTCCCCACTGTAAATATGTAAACTCATGTAAACGCATGTATTTCGGTGTAGCGGAGCGATGCATATGAATCTGAAATACTCCCAAGTCAAGGCCAAGCGCCTTAAATGATTTTAGTAATCCAAATAATTCCAACCAGGATAGAGGCAAGGACCCCAGAAGACCTCTGAAAGTCTGCTGTGATATTTGGCACCAGGATAACAACAAGAAGTTTAATTGATACAGCGCCTTTAACAAGCACAAGAATATTTTAGAATGCGGAAAAAGTACTAATCAGGTAACAGAGGAGTATGAATAGCAAAGAGAGAAGAAATAGGTCTTTTAGTTGAGTTCTGAATGTGGGAGAAGTAATTTCTTGAAGGTGAAGGGGAAGAGTGTTGCACAGCTTGGGGGCTGCAAACCTAAATGCTCTAGAGCCCATTGTGCTCATTCTGAATTTAGGGAGAGACAGCAGGTTGGAAGAAGATGATCTAAGGTTGCGAGTGTGAGATTATGGCAGGAAGAATTCTGAAAGCAAGGCCGTGAAGGGCTTTAAATGTAAAGAGGAGTATTTTAAACTGAATGCGGAATTGAACCGGGTTATGGAAGACAGGAGTGATGTGAACATATCCTTCTGGTGAGGTGGGGTGTCCATGGATCAGAATAGTTTGTCCAGCACATCCCACAGAATAGATCAAGGTCTGGAGAATTTGGGGACCAAGTCAGAACATTGTCAAACACTTTGTCATATTCTTCAAACCGTTGCTGGACAGTTTTTGTAAGTGTAGCTGCGTGCATTATCCTGCTTTAAGAAATACCTTCACCTGAAGGGGCGTGCTTTCTCTGTAATGTTTCGGAAGGTAGCATCATCATGAATGCCATGACCAAAGGTCTCCCAGCAGAACATTGTCCAGACACATTGCCTACTTTACCTTGCTTCGACTTCTTTCATTGCTCCATTCTCCTGTTCTGGTGTTCACATTCCATAGTAGGCACTTTCAGCGCAGGGCAGGGGTCAACATGGGCACTCTGACACATCAACTGCAACTCAGTTGCTGCCAGAGATATTTCACTTCTTGAAAGATGGAACGAGATAATGCTTTTCAATTTTTCAGTTTCAATTCAATTTATATTTCCTGTACAGCTGTATTATGTAATGAGATGCGGCTACTTTTTGTCTTTTTTCTGTTGTTAGTATTTACACATTAGCTAATACAGCCTAATTCGGGCCAGTGAATCTCTATCAATTTTATTTGTAATTCAGTAAACTGCCCACTGATGATTAACGTGGGAAATCTGTCAAAGAAGATCACACCTTTGATATATTATATACAGAAATACAAGCAGAGCCTGCCGCTTTTCATAAAACTTCACTGTCCATTTCACAATGAATGGACCAATGGTTCCCAATTATTCCAAATAACATGTCTTTAGAGGAACCTACATGGATAGGGGCGGGTTATGGATTCAAGTTCCGAACCAGTAGGAGACCCTGAGGCAACAATGAGCAAGGTACTGCCCCCAACACTGCTCCCCAGGCCCTGGATATAGGATGGATATGGGGCAGGGGTGGCCTTGTGGTTACGAATTAGACCCCATAATTGGAAGGTTGTGGGTTTGAATCCCTGACCAATAGAATGTCCTTATGTACCCTTAAGCAAGGTACTGTTCCCAACTTTGCTGCATTTTGTGTATGGCTTAAACTGCAGCGTTAAACTGCAGCGTTAAACTGCAGCGTTAAACTGCAGCGTGCCCACAAAGACAACATGGTGATTTCTTCCTTCTCCTTCTAAGTTCCCATTTCTGAAGTACAAGGTTTTCTCACAATAGCGGAAACATGTTTATCACCAGGCAATCTACCGACACATTCAGCGAGAAGTCAAATTGTAACCTGTGATCTCCTAAACCAAGTGCTGGATGTTTTTTTGTTTTTTTTCGAGGAATAGAGACAGGCCTGGTGCAGTCTCTCTGAACACCTCCAGCAGCTCCAGACAATGGCTCCCACACTCCGCCGAGGGGGCAGAGATGGAGAGAGGGAAGAATAAACTGAAAGCCACTGCCTTCCCCTCCCCCTCCCCCACTCATACCACAATGCAACTTGTCCCTTCGTTCACGGCCTCTTCCTCTCATTCCTCCACATCAGCTCTTTTCCTCTTTTCCCTCCACCTCGTCCTCTGTCACTCACACCGACTGGGCAGCTCTGCCCTTGGCATAACCCCACACAAGCGCGTGCGTGCACACACACATACATGCAGGCCTATAAGCACATAAGCACCCCCTGCTCCCCTGTGCCACAGGACTGGATTCCCCTTATGAGACTTACACTCACGCGATCACACACACTTTCGCTCACTCACATACACACACACACATACACAAAGGGTGGTCATTTTAGCCCCTCCACCAGATGCACCCTCCTGCTGCATTACTGCTCGGGGGAGGGACACACCCAAGCGAAACACACACATACACACACACACACACACACACTGACCCACATCCACACACGCGTCCTTCGTTTCTTCATTCATTTGATTTATGTGAACACAGAGCACAACACTTCCCGCACGTGCTCGGGGGTCGCGCTCTCAAGATTTAATCATAAAGGCGACGCCGCTGCTCACGCGGACTCGCTTGTTTACCTCTTTGCAGCGTGACGTCATGACACACCCCTTGAATGTGCGCGCGCGCGTGTGTGTGTGTGCGTGCGAAAGAGAGAGAGAGAGAGAGGCAGAGAGGCGGCGTGTGTGTGTGTGTGTGAGTGCGTGTGTGTGTGTTTGGATGGAATGTGGGAGTTGTCCCCCCACGCGCGTTACAAGCGTCGAGCCCGACCAAGCAGCGCGCGCGTGGCCGCGGGTGTCGCACCAACCAGAGGAGCGGAGGCGCGCGCCCGAGCGAGCCTTTCATCCGTTATTGGCGGAGCTCCGCGCGCACGAGGCGGGGCCTCGTAACACCGAGCGCCCGTCTATTTAGGTCCAAGTTCACCCGTGTCTGTTTTGCTTTTCTTTTTTTTTCCCCTCTTCCGTTCTCTCCGTCTCCTCGCTACCAGCGCGGGTTCAAAGTTTCGTAGCTCGGCCTCGCTCCGCCGGAGAGACGCGCGGCCGCGGACGGGGCTCGGAGGAGACGCAGGGAGAAAGGCGCTCCGGCGCGGGACGGAGCTGTTAGCGTGTAGCCTAGCGCGGCGACCCGAGCCAGACGACCCCCGGGGGGCTACCGAGAGCGGGGAGGGGGTGTGTTCATGCCCGTGTGAGCGCGGGAGCTGCTGCCAACTTCTCCCCCTACACACACACACACACACACACTCACACACACGGGAGCGGAGAAGAGCTACAAGTTTAAGAGGAAGGAGCAGAAAAAGTCACCTCAGAAAAGTTGCAATCAGGTATGAACCGGTTCCCCATGTGCTACTGAGATTCCTGAGTGAAGCACGCGTTAGACACACACACACACACACACACACACACACACACACACACACTCACACTCACTCACACTCACTAGTCGAGGCGAAAACAAAAGCTGCTCCGCCAGCGTTAATGTTAGGTAACCTGACTCGTGTGCTTCATGGCCACCGTGTCTTTGCGCCGCTTGAACACCTTTAACTTTACCGTCTCCCCGCCGTAGAGCCTCGACCGAGACCAGCAGCGCGGAAAACTTGGTCCACGCCGCTCCGCTACCTCAGGAGGAGAGTAAACAGCCAAGGAGGGCAGGACAGAAAGTCAGGTAAGTGTGTGCGTGTGTGTGTGTGTGTGTGTGTGGTGTTTAATCTCGTTACATCCTCCTGGCTGTAAAGCTCACTGCAGCCATTTGCAACTGCGACATCATAGAGTCTCTCTCTCCGTCTCTCTCTCTCTCTGTCTCTCTCTCTGTTCCTGTCTCTCTCTTTCTCTCTCTGTCTCTCTGCCTCTCTCTCTCTCTCTCTCTGTTTCTCTCTCTCTCTGCCTCTCTCTCTGCCTCTCTGTCCCTGTCCCTCTGTCTCTCTCTTTGCTGGACAAGTTCACTCTCTGTCTCTTTACTCCAGTGTGAAGAGTGAGGCTGATCCTGGTGTGATTTGAAGATGCTGGCGGTTGAGTAGGACCAGAGTCCCAGCTTGTTTATTAGGGGCTGATGAGACATGTGGCTGCTGATCAGATGTCAAGAAAGTTTCTCCATGATTGTGATGAAACTGAGTTAGAGAAGCAAAGGGCACTGAAGCATTGTTTTTAATTTAAGTGAGATGGTTGCATAACTGCATTTCATTGGCTCTTCACCTGCAGTCTGCTCATTGACAAAGTCCAAGACAAAATAGTCCAATTTTATATATTTTGCAATAATCTAACCTAACCTAAAAAGTGTTTGGATGATCATAAATTTAGTAGTTTGCATTTTTGCGCTGAGTCTCTCTTTCTCCAAATGTATAAATCATCTCCAGCAGACACATTCTCAGGTGTTCACAGTAACTACACTGGTTTGTTTGTCAGATTTGTCTCGTATGTAAGGCACTAGTTGTAAGATGTGTTATAACAGTTTGTGGAACATTTCCTGCAGAACTGGCTCAGGTGTGAGTTTGATCTGTGGATGTTTATCAGTTTCCTGACACCCGTGCTGGTGTAGTTAGAGCCTGCGTGGCTGGTCACACAAGTATATCTTGTTGCATTTTCTCAGTGATTGTGTGTGAGTCCGCCAACTCGAGCACTGCGCTGTCACATAACTGCCACTGGCACGTCTGCTGCTCTGAAGTGGAGCAGCGTAAAACTACACAACTCTTGACTTGAAGACAGTTATCAGCAGGGGTTGACTTGTGAACGTTAACCCCTTGTAGGAAAACTGGACTGTGATATTCTCGTTTGCTGTGAAGGAGCATATGATGAGCCAGCCATGTAACAGGATTAACTGTGATACTCTGGAAAAGTTCCAGATCTCTTTCTTTCTCCCTCTCCTGCTCATTCACGTTCTACCTCCTCTCTCCCTCACTGTTTCGTCTTTTTGTCTGTGTATGTTTTTTGATGATATGGTACTTCAGTTTCTGCCTGAAAAGGGTTTGCAGGTCAGGTTGCTTTAAAAAGCTTTAAAGCATTTCCCTGCTCTGTTTTGGTGACACAGTCCAGGCCTGGCGTTAAGAGTGTTGGTGTAACACTCTTTTCCCCTCTTTTGGGTGAAAACTTTACATTTTGTGTCCATTTCAAAGCCATGATCTTGAAGTCTGGATTTGTGTCTTGTGTGGGTTTATTTGGATGTTATACGGATGTAGCTCGTGTTTTTGAATGTGGAATTCAGCTGTATGTTCTGATTGTTATTGTAGTCATGTTCATTTTGGGAGTTGGAATGTATGTGTGTGTGTGTGTGTGTGTGTGTGTGTGTGTGTGTGTGTGTCTGTATGCAGTTTCTGTAACTCTAGAAAGAAGCTGTGAGGCCTTGACTGTAGCCCTGTACAGGGGCCCGTCGAAGGGGAGGCTGGCCGTGTGTATGTGTGTGTATGTATGTGTGTTTGCGTGCAGACCGCTGGGATTGGACACGGGATAGAGGGACCCCCATACGGAAGTAGGGAAAAGGGAGGAAAGAGGAAGGAGTAGTCACTCACGCTTTCTGGTCATGTGTGTTCATGCTCCTGAGTGTGAGTGCTAGACGTGCAGACATAAATCACGGTAAAGCAGTAATCTTGGCTGAGATTGGCTGTTTAAGTGGTGAGTTGGTACATATTTACATACATTTGTATACACATCGTACATGCTGCAATGTGTTACCTATCTGTATTTATTATGTATGTCCTCAACAAAAAAGGTATGAGTGGCACAATCTGAGAATTTTCAGTAAATCTCAGTAAATTTCAGTAAATCTATCTAAACAGAGATCCTTTTACTCAAGTGAATATGAGCTGAAATGTACATGCAGTTCAACATACTGATTTTTGCTTTGTTTAAGTATTAATTTTGTGAATACTATTGAGGTGCTTGCAATTTAGGGCAGACTAATAGAATGGATATGAGAAAAGTTCACAAAAAAGTTCTTTAATGCAAATATTTTATTCTGTAAAAATGATTAGAAATATTGCTTAGTAGTTTGTTATATAATTTTAAAAAGTACAATTGTTTAAATAAATAGTCTGTCAGTACTGTTGTGTTGTCTGAGCAACGAGCTCAAGTAGATTACCTGAATGTGATGCAAAGAAATGTAAAATCTTTCTATATTTATAGTACAGTACAAAAATCTTAAGCACCCATGAAAATTATTTAAAAGAGTTTGTCTTGGCATTTAGTATGTTTTGCCAAATATATTTAATTATTTTTGAACTTTATATATTATGTATATTAATGTTGTGTGCAGAGTGCAGTTGGAAAAATACCAGTTTGGATTGCGTAGATTCAGTATTTCATCAGCAGCACATCTGATTTAATTTAAAGGATTGTTTGGCTGATCTAGGCATTGGTCGGTTACTGTAAATACTGGACGCGGGTTTGTAGATGTTTGGAAATGGTTAAGATAATAAGCTCGTAGCTTTGTGTACAACTTTCTCAGATACTTAAAACTTTTGTGCAGTTCCTTTTGTATGGATGCCGTTTTCTTTTTACATCGGAAAGCAAAATGATACGTTAAGCTACAGCTACATTCATGTGTCCTTTTAATAAGGCATTATTATTTCAGGTTTTTGGCTATGTTAGGTCGGATCTTTTTCCATTACATCTATAAAAAAATTTAAGAGGAGAACAGTTAGCAAATCCAGTGATTGAAAGCACTTATATGAGGCGTTCAATCAGATGTTCTTGTCACAGATCCTGGAGCTACATGCTTGTAACACAGTTCTTATATGTTTTTTCAGTGATGTTTTTTATAGGGAGAAAAAGAGAGAAAGGGAGGTACTATGCAAGTGTGTGTGCGCGTGTGTGCGCGCGCGCGTGTGTGTGTGTGTGTGTGTGTGTGTGCGCGCATGCAGGCCTGGCTCTGTCTAAACGAGAGGGTTCGATTGAGGACACCAAAATTTTATGTGTTCTGGACCTGAACTGACTGAACTGGCGCTATGTTTTACACACATGCAAACACATTTTGCAGTGTGTGTGTGCTGAGCAGTAGCGCTGGAATCGGAGGATCGTGTGACTGTTATTGTGTGTTGAGGAAGTGCGCAGGACAGCATGCCTCTACGTCTCTGTCTCCAGGTCTCCTCCTGTTTTTGGTGTTTTATGAGTCTTCTGATCATTCTTGAAATTTTTTAAGTGTGTGTGTGTGTGTGTGTGTGTGTGTGTGTGTGGGGGATCCACATAGTCACTATTCTACTACTGACATTCTTTTTGCAGTTAATCTGTTGGTGTCTGCACTCACAGCTAATTAGCTCTCAGAACCTTTAAAGTGCATTTTTTTCTTTCTCATCCCTTAAAATGCAACAGATTAACATGTTTGAATGATTAACAATCAGACACAAATGCTTATAGAAATGGCTTATAGGTCATTTCAGTATGTAGACCCTTTAAAAGAGTAACATTTTAGCAGTCATTCTAGGCTCTTTGTACAAAGACACGACAATGAGCTCTCTTAAAATCCATAAAATCCATCCACAACACTTAAAAATATTTTTCAATAAAACTTCATCTCACATGGCTCACTACCTGAAATATGAAATGAAATCAGCCAATCACACTTCCCTGCCAGAGCATCTGCTTTTTTTCCTTCTTTAATCTTGCCATTTATTGTATGATCAAGCCTGAAATGTATGAATCATTTTTTTAAAATAATAAAAAGGCTTGTAGTTTATGTGCTGTGCTGTTTTTTTATGCAGAATTATTAAAAAAAAATTTAAAGCTGCCACAAGAATAACAATAAAGCAAATGTCACTCACATCAGGGTCAAAGTACCGAAACAAGCTCAACACTCTCAGTGTACCGAAGCCTACTTTTAGAGATTCTGCGCTTGCCATTAAAGTGGTTAACTCAGTACTATTTCTTTAAAAAAACTTGATTTTACATTTAGTGATGTAGTGAGTCATGCTGTTTGCACGTTTCCTGACATGTACTTACATAATAACAAAAGCTGTAACCCTTCATAGACCTGTATTTACACATAACTGAAGCTGTTAACCTTCATAGACCTGCATAAAGGCATAACTAAAGCTGTGAAATAATCATAGATCTGTATTACTCATAACTAAAACTATAAAACCATCATAGATCCGTACTTACACAGAAGTAAAGCTGTAAACCATCATAGACCTGCACAAACACATAACTAAAGCTGTAAACCTTCATTTATTTCTACTTACACATAACTAAGGCTGTCTTTATAGACCTTTATATACATTTAACTACAGCTCTACCTTCATAGACCTGCACAAACACATAACCTAAACTGTGCAACTATAACTGCTGCTATAAATCCATTATAGGCCTGTACTTACACATTAGTAAACATGCATTCCACGACAAGAAAATAAATGGTTCAAAAATGCATTTTTTGTTCAAACTTCCAGTAGAAACTTTTAATTGAACTTAATTTCACATCTAAAACAGGTGCAGTTCACACTCTTCTGGCCATTAAATTTCAACACTTTTTCATCCTCTAAATAGACGAATTGTTTATGTCAAAGTCTGCTTTGTGTTGGTGCATGTCTATCACTTCTTACTATAATAGGTTAGTTTATTATTTAAGAGTTTTCTCCACAGGCTGTTGAAAGTGTGGGTCAATCAGTCAGGAACCAATATAACCAAACCAAATTACTTTTCTTCTGATTGATGTTAGTGTGTGTGTGTGTGTGTGTGTGTGTGTGTGTGTGTGTGTGTGTGTGTTTAGGTACGTACGTTTTCCACAAGGCTTTTCAACATGCAGGAAGTGAGACAGTTGTATGTGTGTTGTGTTTTACAGTAGCTTATCTATAGGGTCTCTGTATAAGGGACACTGTGAGGCACACAACATGTGTCCTGAAACATGCAGGGTGCTTATTCTGAAAACCCACCCTCCTTTTCTCCTGTGAACGTTGGAAGTTTCTTAGAACCTTAAATACGGAGCGAAAACAGGAATGCTGTGACATCATCTCCCTATACTGGAGTGTTTATTTAGTTAGCGCTGTTCCTGTTTGCACGTGGAGCGTCGTCAAGTCCCCAGAGCTGGGCTGCAGCTCTGTGATTGCACAGGGAGGGCGCTGAGCCATTCTGTGAGATATTGCATTTTTATAACACCGGTGTTAGGACTCTGTCCTTAGTGTTCATTTGTGGAATGACTGACGACATAATTTGTCTTGGCTTTGATGTGGAGCTGCTCTTCTGAAGTAAGAATCTCAAAAATTGTGGTCAGTTTGGGGTTTGCTTGTCAAGGTCTGATGTATCTTTCACTGAATCATCAGCATGTTGGCTTGCCCAGCTCCAGTAGTGAGTATGTAGGTAATAGATGAAACGATGTTTGATTACCATAAAATAAAGATTACGAAAAGGGTTTTGAATTTGAATGCCTGCTATTGAAATGATCAGCAAATAAACACCTTACGATTGTCATGCAAAATTAAACAGTCATCACATACTAATTTTTTTGTGAAATATTAGTAGCTCATTTGTATTCTTATTTTTCTGTTGATGTTCATTTTTAATGTGCATACATTAGCACTGCTTATGTAAAGGATCTCTTTTACCATTAATGTTTTCTCAGTTTATAGACTGTTGTTCTTGGTGTATCTCAGTTCGGATGATTTACAGTTCTATTAAAGCATTTTTAATTATTCAACATTGTGCAAAAGCACGTCAGTTATGATTTGTGGTTCTGTTATTATATTGGTCAATGTTAAAGAACAGGGGGATTTCCAGCTGCCTTACCCATTACATACAGTCAATTTCTCCCTCAGCTCCTCCCTCTCAGTCTGGTCTTCAGTAAATCAGTAAACCCACAGCTTACCATACAGTAAGTAGCTGACTCCCTCTCTCTCTCTCTCTCTCTCTCTCCCTCTCTCTCTCTGTCTATCTTTGTCTAGGGATGGAGTCCACAGTTTGTACATCCACACAAATGTCTGATGAGTTTGATCGCAATGTTCCACGGATCTGTGGCGTCTGTGGAGACAAAGCTACTGGCTTCCATTTTAATGCCATGACCTGTGAGGGCTGCAAGGGTTTTTTCAGGTATAAACACAGACACTTAATCCTTAACCCCTTTGTGTTTCACAAACTATTTGCACTTACCATAAAGTGACTTTGGCCCGGCACATATAATAGTCAATCTCTGAACTCTAACTACCATTAAAAAAAATCCCCAATTTTTATTGCCCTTGACATAAAATATATATATTATATATATAATATAAAATCTGTTTTGTTTCATTTTGATATTTTGTTTTTCAGTGGATGCTGTGTAGGGCGGTCAGGAGTCACAAGCAACCCAGACATGCATTTAAGAGTTAATTTTGTCTAAGCCGTACATTAAGAACAGCACAGATTACAAACTTGTTTGGCTGTTTTATGTATGTTAGACGCAGTATGAAGCGGAAGGCCACCTTTACGTGTCCGTTTAATGGAAATTGCAGCATCACTAAGGACAACCGTCGCCACTGCCAGGCTTGCAGACTCAAACGTTGTCTGGATATTGGCATGATGAAGGAGTGTGAGTATTTACAATGCACACATTTGGCAAGACTCTGAGGAAATCATGATGATATTGGTGTTATGTACTTTGATCTCTTATTATCCCAGTTTGATCTTTTATTATCCCAGTTTTTAACTTCCATGATTTTACACTGGATAATTATGAGATCTTTGTTTTAGTTATCTTAACTGATGAGGAAGTTCAGAGAAAGAAGGATCTAATTCAGAGGAGGAAGGAGGAGGAGGCGCAGAAAGAGGCACAGAAGCCCCGCCTGACTGATGAGCAGCGCAGAATCATCAGCACGTTGGTGGAAGCCCACCACAAAACCTATGATGACTCTTACTCTGATTTCACCCGCTTCCGAGTAATCCGCCATTTTTCTCTCTGGTGATGTTTACAGTTTATAATCCTTATTTTCAACTCTTATGTTCACACTGCAGTGTACAAAACACAGTGTATAGTTATTACTGCGTAATAAAGCAGAAAACATACGCATGGTTCATTTAGTTACTCCTTGCTTGTGCATTTGTGTGTTTTACTACGAATGTGCCTGTATTTTGCAGCCTCCAGTGAGAGAGGGTCCTGTTACACGCAGTGCCAGCCGTGCTGCTTCTCTGCACTCACTGTCAGATGCTTCCTCAGACTCGTTCAGCCACTCTCCTGGTAACACACACATACTCACACACACACAAATACACAAATTCCTAGAACACGTAAGGGCAGTATAATCATTCTGCTTGTGCACATATTATTTTTTGCAGCAAAGAAGGAGGTTTGGCACTTATTCAGCATAGTGCGCAAAATGCAGTGCACTTTAAATTGCCAGGACCCCCAAAAATAAAGGAATGATATGAAATAAGTCAAATTGACAAAAAGACAAAAATTAAAACTTGTACTGTATTAAATGAAACCCTGCTTTTTATGAAACTAGTTTGTTAATGCGAGACTTTTCAGTGCTGTGATTTATCAGTGTGTGTATTCAGATAACAACTAAGCGTGTTTATCTCAAGCACCAGATCCTTTCATGAGGTGCTTAGGACTTCTAAGCAAATCCGAACTAAAAGTTCTCAACTAAAGTTCTTGTTTGCCAGAAGCTTAGGCTTCTGGGGCAATATTTTATTTGCAAATGTTTCCTGTGGTACCAAAGCAGTTGACTGTGTATTTAAATATGCAAAGTACTGAAAGCTGAAAAGTTTTTCTATCTCTTACTGTAATTTTCTTTGTAAGTATAGCAATGCAATGGTCACAAACAGGAACACGTCACCTTTTGTATGTTTGTCTCTCTGTTTTAATTAGGTGAAGAAACCCTTCCTTGTACTATGTGAGCCCCTTCTATGGGAAAAGACCTGATCTCACAAAAAAAAACCGCTAAAGAACAACAGATTATTCACACACGCATGGACAGACACACACACACACACATATATATATATATATATATATATCTCGGTTGCTGGGGTTGCTGAGGTGTTGAGGGCATGATTTTAGGGGATAAACTTATAAAGTCAATCAGAGAGTAAGAATATGTACTTCAATTCTTTTGTTTCTTTCTTTTTGTCTTACAACGATTATAAATGGTTATGCTTATTTAAAGAAAGAAGAAATTATTGCCTGATGTGCATCTGTTCTGTTGGCTTATCTTCAGAATCTGGTGAGAGTAAGATGAACCTGAGCAACTTGTTGATGATGTATCAGGAGCAGGGTTCTGGGAGCCCTGAGTCTCCAGAGAATAACAGCTCTCGTCTCTCCATGCTGCCTCACCTGGCTGACCTGGTCAGCTACAGCATCCAGAAGGTTATTGGCTTTGCCAAGATGATCCCCGGATTTAGGTACAGTTGTGTGTGTGTATGTATATGTATGCATACACACTCTTATGTTGTATGTATTATGGCAAGCAATTGTTCAATCAGTTATTTTCAATCAGTTATTTTATTTGTATTTGCTTTTTCCTTGGAAAACACCAGCACATGAAGTGTGTCATTCCTTAAAGTTCACAAAATTCCTGAAAACATTTAATCCATTCTTAGCGTAGTCGAAGAAAAATGTCTCAGAATGTGTGCTTGCCTGCTTGTTTTTGTTTTTACTTCTGAGTAATTTAGCCCAATGAGTTAACATGTCCTTGTATATTTGCACATTCATTATGAAGCTCATGTTGTCATGGTAGCAAGAGAGAGAGAGAAAAAAAGAAGAACTTCACAAATGATCTGTTTGAGTGTGGTATAGATCATATAACCAAATGTAATTATGTGTGTGTTTGCGTGTGTCCGTATCTGTTTATCACAGGGAATTAACTGCAGAGGATCAGATAGCTCTGCTGAAGTCCAGTGCTATTGAAGTGATCATGCTGAGGTCCAACCAGTCCTTCAGCCTGGAGGACATGAGCTGGAGCTGTGGAGGGCCTGAGTTTAAGTACTGTGTCAGTGATGTCACTAAAGGTACGTAAACACCCTTGCACTCAGGTGTTTTCAATTGATGTGTAAATTACTGTAATGTAAATGTCTTAAAGATTCTTTTCCTCATGGAAACTATAAATTTTTTCTAATTTTTTCTTAAATTGTTATGGCAAAAATAAAGAGAAGGAAACACTGTACATGCACACACAAAAAATGTCAAAGTTAAATCAAGAATTGCAACGTTCATATGAGCAATTTAGATTTTGGTGTTTAGTTTTCTTCTCAAGTTGTGCAAGCATAAATATGTTTTAAAATGGTCCTAACAAAATCTGTTCACATATGCCCAGTATAGATGTTGTGATAACAGACACATGCACAAACATCAGTTTTGAATCTCTTGGCCTCACAATTTGATATTTGTCATAAATTTTGTATTTTTGTGTGTGCGTGTGTGTGTGTGTGTGTATGTGTATGTATGTGTATGTGTGTAGCTGGACATACCCTAGAATTATTGGAGCCTCTAGTGAGGTTTCAGGTTGGCCTGAAGAAGCTGAATCTTCATGAGGAAGAGCATGTGCTGCTGATGGCTATTTGTCTGCTCTCCCCAGGTTTGTTACTTATATTATGCTGATTGGTGCTGCAATCCATAGACAGCGTGTATTAATGCTCTGTGTTCCTTTTTTAGCCACGGCTGGAAAGTTGGGTTGGCTTTATAGAATGTTGAAAAAAATAATTTAACCTGGTGTAGTGCACCTGTCTATCTTCCAAAAGTATATCAATTTATCATGCATGCCTTTTTTTTTTTTCATTCATTATACTTTTTTTTTTTTGCATGCATGCATTGCATGCACATGATAAAATTTGTAACAATGATCATTGTGGAAAACTGAAATATTTGTAACTGATTAGAAATTAATGTGACTGCATTGTTTGTACACTGCATTGACCAACCAGCATCAATCAAGAAAATAACATTAGCACTCCCTGTTCCAATAACACTTGGGTTCAAAGTTTGTGAAACACTATGACTCAAGTCATCATTTTTCCTTCTTCAGATTTTGTTAAAAATGATAATATATAAAATACAGATACATCTAAGTGTGAACAGGGTGCATGGGTTAGCCTGTTAATGCAAGTTAAGCTATTAATGAGATGTTTATCCCTGGAAACCTTGATCATGAAAAAAAAAAGATCAGCATTCTGTAAAGACAGCCAGCTTGCAACAATAACAAAAAAAAAAAAATACATTTATGAATGTAGCAGAGATCAGTTGGAAGCATGTACATTTGTATGCTTTTGCAGATCGGCCTGGCGTGCAGGATCACGTGCGCGTGGAGGCCCTTCAGGATCAGCTTTCAGAGGTCCTGCAGGCCTACATCCGTGTGCACCATTCAGGCGGCCACCTGCTCTATGCCAAAATGATCCAGAAGCTAGCCGACCTGCGCAGTCTGAATGAGGAGCACTCCAAGCAATACCGCTCACTCTCCTTTCAACCCGAGCACAGCATGCAGCTCACACCCCTTGTGCTTGAAGTGTTTGGGGGCCAGGTCACCTAGCAATAATCTCATCTGAGGGGGTTGTGGTGTAGGCGAAGCGAATGTATGGACAATCACCCTGAGAAACACACACAGATAGTATGAGAGAGGAGGGTGTGTGAGGGAGAGAGTTTGAGAGAGAATATGAAAAACTATGTGTGGTTGTGTGTTCTGTCCTTATAGACTTTAGCTATTTGGTGAGGATGAGTGAGTGTTGTTTTTTTTTTTGTTTTTTTTTTATCACACTATCTTGACAGTCATGGAGCACCATCACAGGTTATGGTGCAAACTTTTTTAATTTCATGAACACTAGCCAACAGTATTACAGTAAGGGTAGAGCTGTGTGTGTGTGTGTGTGTGTGTGTGTGTGTGTGTGTGTGTGTGTGTTGTGTGTGTGTGTGTGTGTGTGTGTGTGTGTGTGTGTGTGTGTGTGTGTGTGTGTGTGTGTGCGTGCGTGCGTGGGTGCCTGCATGTGCGTGCGTGCGTAAGCGTAAGACAGACCTCTTCTAAAGTTCTGCTTGGTCCCCAAAGTGCTGTCCACTACTGCTGATTTCCCTCTTTTCACCTCCTGCCTTTAAATGCACACGGCCACCAGAACTAATGCTCCACACAGCACCATTAGCCTAGCCACTGAACCAATCAAAGAGCAGTGCCACCTCTGACCCTCCCTAGAGCTCTGGTTGGCTACTGACTTTTTCTGTCGATTCCTCTCCTGTTATGCACCTTGTAGTGAGTGAGTATTTACTCTAGGTCTGTGTGGAGTGGCCAGTGCTGTAACAGCAAATGTTGCTAAGCTAATGTGTAAATATGACTGTAATCTTTAACTCTGTATTCTCAAACTTTAAACCTATATGCTTTACCTCTGATCTGAGATCTGTATATATAAGTGGCTTTCTCTTTAAGCTTCCTACGGCTATTGGCAGGGCAGGAATGTTCTGTCTGGAATGGTTTGGATAATGGCTATACAGATGCACATATATACTCACAAACCATGAGCTTAGTACCATGTAACCTCTTGGGTTGGAATTGTTAAGGTTTTTAATGTATAGCTGCATTTTCCTTTCTAGCACTGTCATAGGCACAGTAATTTTTAGACTCTGGAAAGATTACCTATTTAAATCTTTTCTTGCTTTGCTTTATATATCTTCGTTGATTGCTATTCATTGAATGTTTTTTCCCCCATATTTCCCTCTTCTCCCAACTCACTCTGCACTCTGTCTTGCTTTGGAATCTACCACAAGCCCCAAAGATCTGTGCATTACCTTTATTTTTTTGAGGAGTTGATACTTATACATGGTCATCTCCTGCAGGAAGGTCTGACGGACGGATGATCTGTAATTCTTTATTAAATATTGAGCTATTGTGGGGGTTAGACCCTCTTCATTGCTTGTATCTCTAGCAATCAGATTCCTTGAGGAGAGCATCAGCATGAGACTGCTCCATATGTGTTGCAGGGAGTTGAAACCATGTTGCTTTTCTTTATCTGCTCTCACAGTTTTTCTAGTCTCTAAAAGACTTGCTGCTCTAACTCCCCCTAAAGGCTAAACGTGAGAATTGCTAGTGATGGGGAGTTAAAGCTATTTACTGTATTGTGTGTGTATATAATACAACTCATACTGCCAATATTTCCTATCATGCTATTCTATGGCAATCCTTCTTTTTGTAGAATAAGTTAGATGCTAGCATAACTGCTTACATATGTGTGCTCCATTTAATCATGTTGAAAGAAATATGTTGGGTCAGTAGTGAGGTTAGGCCATATTTGTATGGCACTACACAAGCCACCAAACTGTTTTGTAACATATTCGGAGACAAAACCCATCCAGGGTAACACTAAACGTAGGTAAAACATGCTTGTGCATAAGGCAGCAAGTTGTCATCTATGCAGAACATGAATGCCTTATGCCTGAACTGGATTCTCTACATTTGTTCATATTTGTTCATATTTACCACTTAATTCCTTGTGCATGTGTTACAAAGTATAAATCTTGGTCCTCCTGCTGCTCTGATATTGTCTGGGCCCCTAGTCTGTCTTAGTGTAGGATGGCTAGACTTGCTGTTGATGGATATGTTGCTGAAAGCTCATTGCAGAGCTCCAGTACTAACTGCACAGGTTCCTTGTGCATCTGGTGAAGGAAGCGTGTGTGGTCAATGTGACGGTGGCACACAGAAGCTGCTTGGTCTAGGCTCAGGGTCGATGGCAGAATGTTCTTGTGTGATTTATTAGTAGAGCTGATAGAGTACTGCTTTTGAGAAGAGCTTGGTGTTTGTAGTGGGGAAGGTGATGTGATTGCTTAACCCGAAAGGAAAACAAAACTACCTGGAGACTGAACTGAATTCAGTAGTGCAGATGCGTGCGTGCGTGTGTGTGTGTGTGTGTGTGTGTGTGTGTGTGTGTGTGTGTGTGTGTGTGTGTGTGTGTGTGTGTGACTTGCATGTGCGTGTGTAGTACTGCAGAACTGTAAAGCACTTATCTATTCACTATGTATATTCATATTTCCGTCTGGGCCTGGCATGCTCGGCTCTGGGTTGCTGGTGATTATGTGTGAGTGTGCATGTCTTGTGTGTGTGGGAGAGGAAGTGTGATAACATGATTTTCCCAGTACAGTTATTTGCATAAGATAACTAGTCTTAAGCAGCATTCATTTTATAATTTGATCCATATATATATATATATATATATAGCACTCTGATACTGTGCACCAAAGTTTTTAGGCAGGTGTGAAAAAATGCTGTAAACAAAGAATGCTCAAAAATGAGTGTTGATCATTTGTACTGTAATCAAACAAAATGCAGTGAATAGACAAAAGAAATCTAAATCAAATCAATGTTGGTGTGACCACCCTTTGCCTTCAAAACAGCATCAGTTCTTCTAGGTACCCTTGCACACAGTTTTTGAAGGAACTCGGCTGGTAGGTTGTTCCAAACATCTTGGAGAACTAACCACAGATCTTCTGTGGATGTAGGCTTCCTCACATCTTCTGTTTATTGCATGTAATCAGGCCACACTGGATGATGTTGAGATCAGGGCTCTGTGGGGGCCAGAAGAACTGATACTGGTTTGAAGGTAAAAGGTAGTAACACCAAATATTGATTTGATTTAGATTTTTCTTTTATTTAAACTCACTTTGCATTTTGTAAATGGATCAAAATAAACAATCATTATTTATATTTCTGAAAGCATTCTTTGTTTACAGCATTTTTTCACTCCTGACTAAAACTTTTGCACAGTACTGTGTGTGTGTGTATATATATATATATATATATATATATATATATATATATATATATATATATATACACATACACAATTAATGTGTGTGTGTGTGTGTGTGTTAATATTATTTTAAAGATTTTTTGGATATTTATTTATTTGCCCCGCCATTTCTCCTAAATGAGCTAAACCCCTGTCCAAATTTTCATCCCAATTGTAATCTCACTCACCAATCTCGCCATCAGTCTGGAAGGGCAAGGCCTGCGTGTGCCTCTTCATATATATTTGACAATATATATTTGGCACCAGGCTGCACATCTGTTGGCAATGCTGCATGTGCATGCTGGATGTCCTGTGTATTACCACAAGATGTAGATGCCCACCTGGCTGGTACGTACCATTTTAATGAGTGAGCGAGAGCCTCATGCTGTTTCCCAATTGTATATGAATCACAAAAAATAATGTGAGGTATACACTGTATATTAATCTTAACAGTGCACGTCTGGTAAAATTCTGAACATTCTGATAAAAAGTTACTTTTCAACATGAAGGATTCAGAAGAACAGAATCCCTTTGATTGACTTTAAATAAGATAATTACAGACAAATAGAATTTGGACAGATTTCTTGATATAAAATCTAAAATGAAATTAAGCATGTAACTGACTGTAATATTTAAAGGAAAAAGGAGCATCTGCCATATTTTTTCATTTTCATCACTTTACTCAAATAGTCATACTTTATACTCAGCTTTGCAGTGTATTTTTATTGTTAGTTAAACGTTCAGTGTACAGTTGGGATACAGCATGGAATGTCCCGTTATCCTTCTCTCTCGGGATGAGAATGCCGGTCGTTACGTGTTTGTGGACCTCCTAGCAACCAAAGGCACAGGGCTCAGATGGGACGCAAACCTGAATCCTGCATCACTGACTGCCACTGCATCTTTCTTAGTAGTTCCAGGAGTCTGATAGCTATTGGAGGCATAGAATGGCAGGTGTGTGTGTGTGTGTGTGTGTGTGTGTGTGTGTGTGTGTGTGTGTGGTGTGTGTGTGTGTGTGTGTGTGTGTTGTGTGTGTGTGTGTGTGTGTGTGTGTGTGTGTGTGTGTGTGTGTGTGTGTGTGTGTAGATATGCAGTGATATAGGACATTGGGAGGGTCTAGCATAATTAAACCTCCCCTACCTAATACAGGTTAAGGAGAACTCTTTTTTTTTTTTCCCTTTCTATTTCTGTCTTGTTTTTTTCATCTAAAGCTGCTCATTTCTATGTGTAGTTTTATGTTTCAATTTCAAACTGGAGAAATGACAAAGCCTTTTAGTTTATCATTTCAGTAATTTTAAAAATGTTCACAGTGAAAGATGAATCATGGTCATGATCATGTCTGTTATATCTGGTTTTGTGTTGATGATGAAATTGATTTGGTCTACTACACCAGTATCTACCTGTATCATACAAATTCAGTCAAAGATGACAGCTATGCGACAGTCTCAACAATGATCATGTACTACGAATGATGATGATGATGATGATGATGATGATGATGTTGGTGGAATTGAGGATCATATTGATGTTGGTCTTGTTTTCTTTTTTTTTTCTTTTTTTTTTTTGAGTCCAAAATGTAACCGTAACAAACTACCTCACAGGGCTACAGACACATTTAATTTTGTATTTTTTTATGATTCATGTTTGTATTTATTACCATGCAATGGTTCACATGGACGACTCAGTACCTCAAAATGTATTACTTTCACACAACACAACAGAATCGCCTTAACATAACGGCTCTTCGTTTATTATCTTTGTGTACAGTGTTTTTATCTTCAGCTTTCTCTTCAAGCACATTGTCCACAAAGACATGCACACACACACACACACACTCAAACATAAACACAAACACATACATACACACACACACACACACACATGCACATACACACTAGAGAAAGCTGAAAGCTGTTGTAGGTGTGGTCACTCCTGTGACTGACAGTGTTCAGTAGCTGCTGGGATTAAGTGGCCTTCTTCAGGCCTCACCCCATGTTGATTCTAACTGTTTAGTTGGATTTTGCTGCTCCACAAAAAAAAAAAAAAAAAAAAAAAAAACCTTTACAAAAAAGAACATAATCACCTCTGAGTCTCCCTCATTTTCCCTCTCAGCAGTGGTTCGTTCACATACAGTTTGATCTGGTTTACTGCAAATGGACCTCTAAATATACGGGACTTTTACACACATTCTCCTTTACATAGAAACCTCAGAATGCAATATGCCTCAAACATGCACACAAACTTTAATGCAGCTGCTAAAGAGTCCATGCCTCAGATCAGATCACGCTAAAGAAAAGGTGACACATTCACATTTGAAAGGGGAAACAGACTCATTTTCTTTGTATTTTCTCTCTTGTCTGACCCTCATGGGCCACCGTGAGCACAGGGTCCATGCAGAATATTGTCGACAGTAAACCGCTCATAGTCGGGTAGATGTTTTCCACTGTGCCTGAGTGATTAGGTATTGAAAAATGAACTGTCCTGAAGATGCCACCTCTACTCTGATTTTAACAGTTGTATGCCTTCTCACCAGGAAGTTGGTTTACTGGTAAAATTGCTAATAAAATTCAACATAGGTTGTCATTCCTCCCTTTTTTCAGCATAAAGTATTGTAAATTCATGTCTTTGATTTCATGTAATGTTTGTCTAATGTTTTACAAATCAAACAATAAATAACAATGTATATGATAAAAAGTGAACATTCCTTTTTTTCAAGAAAAGTGTAAATGGAACAGGTATTTCATAACCGTTTATCAATTAGTAAAAAAGTGCAGCACAGACGGACGCTTGAATCCTAAAACAAATTGATGAATGTGATTTTCTTGAGTATTGAAGTAATATGTCAGTGATATAATGCTGGAAACGGGTTGGAAAGAGCAGGCCTAAAATGCACAGTGCCGGGGAATTCCAGCATTAGAACTGGGAAATCCCTGGTTTCTATAACAAAGTGGGCTGGTGCGAAATTTGCATGAACAAAGTAGCCTTGTTATCAATACTATACACCTTCCTAACACTGCAGGTTCCCTTATGTCCCCAAAACAGATCTGCCCTATTTAGGTCATTCTTCTCCAAAAGAGTTCTGAAGGTGTGCTGTCGTATCTGGTGCCATGGCGACCGCAGCAGATCATTTGAGTCCTGTAAGTTGTGAAAGTTACTCAAATCTTTGCACTTGCCCACTTCTCTCTTTTATGCATCAACTTCAAGAACTGACTCATTTGTTGCCTAATATATCTCTGATGGTTGCCAGAGTAACAAGATAATCAATGTTATTCAGTTCACCTGTTTGGCATGCTGTTGCTGACAGGTGTCTGTACATCAGTTTAAAAAGGGGGCAGCAATGGCCTAGTGGTTCGGGATTCCCTGGATTGGATTCCCTCACCAGTAGGTTGCCCTGAGGTACCCCTTGAGCAAGGTACCGTCCCTGTCACTGCTCCCCGGGCACTTTTAATAGCAGCCCCCTGCTGCACGTGTGTGTATGTGAGAAACGCAGGTGTTGAATTTCATTGCAAAGCATCCTAGTGTGTGAGGTAAGATATGTTTAAAGGGGTATTTTCATTGTTATAAACACACATGCAGTAAACAGGCTTCTCTCACATTACTCCTCTCTGTACACTGGGTGGCGATGTACTGCTGACAGCGCACGGCCATCAGGATACTGATAACATGGTCCTAAATGTTCTAGAGGCAATTTATGACTACAGGGAGAAAGGTCTGGCTGTTACTTTTTGCATAGCCTAGTGGTAGAATACTCACATAAGGACCAAAAGTTTGCAGTTTCAAATCCCTGCCCCAGCTCTACCACCATTGGGTTCCTGGGCAAGACCCTTAATCCAAGGGTGCTTCAGGGGGACTCTCTGTAAATAGGACAAGGAAATCTCTCTGGATAAGAGTATCTACTAAATACTGTAAATGTATATGTTGCTAGTTCACTTTGGGTTCCTGCATGGAATACCTTTTGTATGTGATAGAGCAGCACTTCTGCTTAAAGACATACAAACCAGAATCCCCTGCCATGAACTGAACTGGACTGAAACATTGATCATGTGGCTAAATTACAGGAAATCAGCTTTAAATTTTTAATTGCAGGACACACACATCTCTGGTCCACTTGTTATGCATCGGTACACTTTCTGAAGAAACCAGAGCTCCCGAAAGTAACCCTCGCAGACATTGGGAGAACTTGGAAAGTTCACATGGAAAGGACTCAGCCTGGAACTGCACCCAGAACCTACTCATTGTGAGGCTCACCACTGCACCACCATGCCATCAATGTTGTTTCCATTTTTCTGGTGGTTTAAACCTTCTGGTGTGTTTTCACTTTATAGTGTTTGATGCGCTTTTCCTTACAAACTGGGCCGAGAATTCGATCTGTGTAACAGAGTGGTGGGGACTTTTATGTAATGCCAGGCCATGTTACTAACATTGCTAATGGTTTGAAAATACCTTGTGGTTATTTATTCCAATGCCATATTTTTATTTGAACTCTTGGCCCTTTGCCAGCTGCACAAAGGGCCAACTAATGTAGCAGTGGAGCACAACTAGTTAAGCCTGAAAAGCAACTGAGCATTTAACTGTTCCATTGCTTTTGCTTCCCTAAAATGGGAACTATAAGATGAAAACACAGGCCACTCCAAATATGTGTGTCATTTTTACCTCCGAGAGACGTGTTAGCACCAATGCTGGATCAAGTTTCTAATTAACACACGCAGATTGGAGATGCTAATTTGCTGTAGATGTGAGTGTGTTTGTGTGTCTGCACTTTGATGGACTGGCGACCTGTCCAGGGCGTTTCCTCGCCTTTTGCCCTGTGAGAGCTGGGACAGACTCCAGCACCTCCACGTCCCTAATTAGGACAAGCAGCTCAGAAATTGAGTGAGTGTTTTGTAATCACATTTAAGTGCCACAATGGAATTCATAAATGTGTTTTTACACATTGCATGCTAAAAGTAACAACTTTTAAGTGCCCTTACCTAAACCTGCTTAAAACAGTCTGCTTATTCTTATCATTACGCATCATAAAATGACTGTTTCATTTCATATCCAGTGTGCTGTGATAAACAAAGAAAAGTCTTGTCACTGAACACTTAATTGTTATCCTTGCAGAAAGATTTGCTCCTTTAGCAAGTCTTGGGCATCTCTACACTTACAGAGGCAGCTCCCTGATATCTACTCCAAAGCAGCCTTGTTTCTACACTCGCCTGACTTCCTCCTCATCGTTGCAGTGTCAGGTGGTGGGGTCAGCATGTAGGTGTGTGTAAGAGACTGAGACTTTGGATGTTATCATGGGCTAAATGTAAGCAGTGTGTGGGTTGGTGTTCTTTTCCTGGAGAAAGAGAGAGAGAGCGAGAGAGAGGAAGAGAATGAGAGAGAGATATGAGCTGATCTGGGCTACTGCAGGGACCACAGGCTGCTAAACGGAAGCTCAGAGAGGGTGCCTGTAAAGTGGCGCTGAGGTTGTAACATGGGCTACATGTGTGTTTATGAAAATTGGTGAGGAAACCACCAGTTAAAAACAACTCTGTCCTAAATCCACAATAGTTTCTTTCAAAGCCATGAGATTTGCCCAGATAACTAAGCCATGTCATGCCTCTTGTTTTAGCTTTGATATTTCTGCGCTTAAATGCTGACTGGAGGATCAGTTTATACACACAATATACACATAAAATACAGTAATACTTATCATCCTTCAGCTCTGAGCAGATAATATTTATGAGGCATAAACAGAGGAAACTACATTAATATAATTAATGGACTCCGTCCTCTTGTGTGCTATTCAAAATGTCCTTCATTACATTACATTTACATTTACTTATTTATCTGAGGCTTTTCTCCAAAGTGAGGAACAGCATTCAAGCTTCATTACATACCTTGTTTGATTGATCTGTTTTGTTCCACTTTCTGCTATTAAAATAGCCACAAGGGAACTTCACTCACTTACTGCAGGTTTAGTATCTGTGTATTTGAAACAATCTGAAGCTTGCATCAAATGACACACAATGCAGTTTAGGGTATCCCAAAGCGATTCGTGCTAGTATGGACTCCTTGCTTTAGGAATATTGCCCACAAACTCTGTAATAACAAAATGGTTTTGGAGACAAATCTTTGTTCATAGTTCACAAACGATCATGGTTGTGTCCTGTGGTGTCATGAAGCCTGATAACTGATTTTAACTAACTGATTTCTAATGATAGAGTGACTTTGTCGGCAGTGCTGATGAAAATGCATGAAAGGCTGTGACCTGTTTCATCATGTGATTAACACAAAGAGAAGAACTCTTCATTATTTAGACGTAAGTGATGGGCATTCCCACTCTTTTTATTAACTTAGTTGGCTCAGATTGTTGAAAATTGACTCTTTTATGCCAGTTGGCTGTCAGTGTTCACCTACAAGAAGAAGCTTAAAAAGCTGACTGTTTTCAGAGTGCACGTTGCTGCTGTCTGTTAAGCTTGAGCGTGTGAAATAGTAGGTCTATTATGTGTCTGTCCCAGTTGGTTGGTTAAACCAGGACAGACTGAGGAAGACATGCAATAGGCAGTACGCTTGAACAGAAACTAATATGAAGTTTTTCAGTTAGTTCACACAACGATAGATAAAGAAACGAAACCAAGTGGAGGCTTCTATAACTGGAATTGTCTCTCTCTGTCTGTGTGTGTGTGTGTGTGTGTGCGCGCGCGTGCGTGCGTATGTGTGTGTGTGAGTCTGAACACATGGGTGGAGTACCTTGTGTGACTGAGATAAACATTGGTGTGCGTACAGAGCTCCTGACTGTTGTCTATTTTGGGTTGTGTGGGATGTATAAATATGATTGGTGCAGCAGTTTGACCTTAGCTGATATGAATTTCCTTGTTAAGATCAACCATACTGTTTACTGAGAATTTAGTAGTTACAGTAACTGGCACGCATCCTCAAACTCATACTAGGCAGTTTGCTATATATAGCACATGGAAATTTTACATTTAAGTCAAGACAGACTATATTTAGTGGTGAGCATTAACATTCCCACCAGCCTAATACTGCATAAAGTCCCCCTCACACCAAAACAGCAATAACCAGTCAAAGCTCCAGGAGACCTCTGAAGGTATGTGGTGGTATCTGGCGCTAGAATGTTCACAGCTGATCATTTAAGTCCTGTAAGATACAGGGTGCTGCCTCCATGGATTACGAGAGAGGCTCAGTCAGATGATTACTGGGAAGTTTGAAGTCAACACCTTGAACTACTTGTCATCTTCCTCAGACCATTCCAGAAATATTTTTGCGGTGCGGCAGAAAGAAGCAACTCCCCGGGGGGGAATGCTATTACATGAAGGGGTGTCCTTGGTCTCCATAAATGTTCATGTAGCCGGTATGTGTCCAGGTATCCACATTAACGCCAGGACCCAGAGTATGTCCTACACCTTGACTGTTGAAAATCAAAATGACTTGTCACTTGTGTTTTTGTCACATTTTTAATTCTTTAAATGTTTTCTTACTGCCTTACATACATCCCTTAAAGCTCATCCGCAGTTCCCTTAAACCTGAAATATCATTATATCCGTGCAATGTACCAGCAAGTATCAAGAGAGGCCAGTGATAAATCATGCTTATAATAGACCAAAAACTTATACTGTCATACTCTCTGTCTCTCTATGTGTGCGTGCAAGAGTTGCTTTAAGGGTTTCGTGGATGGAGTGCATTTTGAGCTTTTCAAGTGGTCTGTGGTGCTTCTCAAGTGGGTCAACATGAGTGTATTTGTGCATGTGTGTTCCTGAGAAAACCACACAGTTCTATCTGCTGCACCAGCTGCAGACCCTGCTGACACCTGTGCTCTCACCTGACGCAACATAAACAGAGAGAGATGTATTGATGCATTTATTTGACTAGTCTGCCTCTTCTTGGGACCAGATCAACGCTCAGCTCAATCAAGCACCTCTGGGTGATGATGAAAGGGTGAAGAACTAGAATTACAGACAGGTGAGACTGACAGACTGAAGAAATACAACTACTGGCAAATACAGGAATAACACACTTTTCACCAGGTTCTATTTTGTGTTATTTCTTTCTCTAATAGTAGAGGATCTGTGTTTTTAGCTCATGTGTCCTTCTTAATCCACATGCTAAATTAGAGCGACATTTCCTTTTCCCACCTCCTTGTTTTATTGTTGAACCTCAGACGCTCATCCAGGTAAGCTGTTTCAATTTTTAATTCACTTCCCTGTTTGCCACATAGTTTTCACAGCCTGACACCCAGACCAGACAATTTTAGCTTCAACTAAAGGATGGTTCTGTTAACTTTAAATCAATTTTGTTTATCGAGTGCCTAAAGCTTGCACCATTATATCAGTATCAGCATCACATGGATCCAGGGAAGTTTACTGTGGCTTTTCTAAGAAAAGCCTATTTTAGAAATACTTTTGTTTTGAATGATTGTTTGTATATATCAGTAGAATTATGAGTGATGATACTGAAGTGGACCCAATGACTGCAAGAAAGCAGGAATACTTCTCTACCAGCACATTTCCTCTAATCCTGTTTAAATGTTAGTGGTCTGTTTTTGGAGATCTCTTTCACTCTTCTGATGCTTAGATGCTCAGAGACCTGCTACAAAAAGAGTGAGGCTTAGATAACCCTGGAAGCCCTTTTTGTCTGATGGACTAATGTGCTTTTTAGAGTCTACTGTCCTTCTCTGTAGAGCTTTAGTTGGACAGGGCCCATCCAGAGCCACCAATATGACATGCTGTTGTGAAAAGTTATAGCATGACATTTACATTCCCATCATTTTGTGAGATTTGGAGAACCTTGGAAAGAGTTCATTCTGCTGAGAGTCACGCCTCTACTGAGGCGTGAAAGATGGGCGATTGCTGAAGGGTCTGTGTGAAAAAAAAACTGATATCATGTGAATCACCTGAGATGTGAGGAAGTGGACTGTTACATGGTTGCCCACCAGTATTGCCATTACAAACCCCACCTCCTGCACTACAATTGGCTAGAGGTTCCTGGGAACCTGTGTTAGCACTGGGTAGAGGTAGCTGATCTCTGGTTGTGTGGTGGTTTGATAGTTTATATCAAAGTCAGCTTGTGAGTATGAAGTGCTTATCTAATGCCATTCAGAGGAAGAGAGAAATGCAGCTGTAGCTTTGAAGCTGTGCACGGTAAGAGAGCTCCAATTCTTCTCTTTTGCCACTCATTCATTTCCTCTGGATTCTGCTTTTTTTTTCTTTTTTTTTTCTTTTTTTTTCTCATTTTTCCTCTGGTTCATTTATTGCAGCTCATGCTCTGAGCAGCTCCCGAGAGATCACAGGCTTGAGCAGCAACAAGACACACACCCACACACACCCACACACACACACACACTCACACACACACACACAAATGTGTGCATATTCAGTGAGGCAGGTCAAGTACTTAATTTAAAGTCTAACACACACCTGCTACAGGAAAATTGACACATTGCACAAACACACAAGTGAAGAAAGGAATTTGAAGAATATGACTAAAATGAGTCCTTCATGGGGAAAAAAAAAATAAGAATGAAAAATAATAGTAAGAATAATCTGAAGGTATAACCACACTAAATTTTATCGCTTCACACCAGTCGGAACTAGTTCTAGGGTGCTTTACACTTCACACTCATTTTAATGAGCACAAATGGGTTAACACCAGCTCACTGACACTGCATTAAATCCGTATATAAAATAAATCTGTGGCTCACTTTAAATATGTATAAACATGCTGCTCAGATAGTAGAACACATTGGATAGCCCTTTAAAGAGGGGCTTATGCCTATGATGAAAATAATGATGATGTCTGGTTGATTTAGCACAGCTGCATAACAGAGCGACCTGAGAAAAACCCTTAGAGACTAATATAGAACAAAAGGGACTAAAGAGTGAAGATAATTTGCCCTCGGAAACTGAAACCAACACCACAAACAAGAACGTGGTCTTCTGCTCAGTCCTGGCTGATTTTGTGCTTCGATTTCTAAAAATGTCTAAATCCCCCTTTCTCTTTAGTACTTTTTTGGTCTAAATATAGACTAGATGTACTAGATGTTAAATAAAGGATTGTGCTTAAGTTAAGATCAGCTCTGAGCAACAATTCAAGACATGAAAAAAATTGTGTGTGATGTAACGAACAGTTTCACTTCCAGTAGTTAAAATCCTACTTTTCAGCTCCTCTTAAAGGACACACTTTCATGTTTTCATCTGTGAGGATAAAAGTGAAAAAATTCTGTGAAAA
The DNA here is from genome assembly GCA_017165825.1 of Hepsetus odoe. Taxonomy (NCBI): domain Eukaryota; kingdom Metazoa; phylum Chordata; class Actinopteri; order Characiformes; family Hepsetidae; genus Hepsetus; species Hepsetus odoe. The sequence continues at coordinate 22,094,060 of CM029366.1, read as the reverse complement.
AGGGCCTCGCATCAGGTCAAAAGGACCAAGGGTCCAGTGTTTTTAGCAGCAGCTCCCAATGTAGGACAGAAAGGTGTTTGAATGAGGACATTGAAACATGCTGACATCAGTTGTCCTTAGCAAATCAAGTTCAATTATAGCTGCAGGAAGTGGATGTGTTTTTAAAATGCACACTTTAATAGAACACTTCCTCATTAGCTGGGAAGTTACCATAGTGATTTGGCCCAGATGGAGTGTGAGGTGGTTTCTGTGGCAGTGTGGAGAGCAGCGAGTGCTGAGGTGTGTGGTGTGTTCACAGCGGGAGCTGAGGTAACAGCTGGAGAGGAAGACCAATGCACACGCTGTCTGTGTGCTCGGCATGCACAGCATCTACAGGCAGCACAGTTGCTGATCTAAATGTTTGTCTGCTCTGAGTTTTAATTCAGACTAATTCATCTGTCTGTCTGTCTGTCTATCTATCTCTCTTTTTATCTGTCTATCTCTCTGTCTCTCTATCTATCTATCTAGTAGACAAAAAGGAACTGGCTATCAACAGGAATTTCGAGTGTTTTAAGGTTATTAGATGAGTAAAAAAACTCTCTCTCTTTCTCTCTCTCTCTCTCTCTCTCTCTCCTTTCTAGAGCAAAGTGTGTTTCCAGTTTCACATGAACACACAGTCATCCAGAGAGATCTAGGTTGACTGCTGCCCCAGTGACCTGCCTCTCTCTCGTGTATGGCCAACTGAGAAAGGTAACAACCCTTAATTAAGCAGCAGGAGGCTCTTTTTTTCTGTCCAGTGTGCTGAGCTTCACTTCAGGAGCAGCTTAACTTTTCTTTCTTGTTGTCCAACTTTGTTCTGTGTGATAAAAGTGCAAAACCTTCAACAAACGTGCATTACTTTGTCTTAGCCCTCCCTGTGCTAGCATTTGTTTCTTTATTCCTCTCTCTGCACAGATGTCTGAGCAGCACCTGAGGCTGAAGAGAGCGAGGGTGAGCAAGAAAGAGAGGGAGAAAAGAAAGGGAGACAGAGAGGCGTTTAAGGAGCATTGGATTAAAGAGAAGTGCCAATACAGTAATTTCATCACTGTCTAATCTTCCACTGTCTATTTTACAAAGCATTTAATAGAGAGAGTGAGAGAGAGAGAGAGAGAGAGTAAATATGGGAATGCAGTAAGAGAAATAGATAAAGAGAAAAAGAGAATGAAAAAGTGAAGGTGAAGAGAATAAAGGTGTATGTGTGTGTGTGTGTGTGTGTGTGTTTATGAGTGAGTGAGTGAGAGAGAGAGAGAGAGAGAGAGAGAGAGAGAGAGAGAGTGAGAGTGAGTGATAGAGAGGTTAGTACAGTACATTACATTCTGAGAAATTTCTTAAGACAATCTCAGAAGACTGGGCTTTTGCTTCTGTCTTTCTGTCCTCCTGCTCTGTTTCTTCTCTCTTCAGCAGTGCACTATTAGCACTTGTTTCAGTACACACTTAAACCTACCTTCATCCTCTCCGTTTCCCCTCGGGGGATTCCAGACGCCATCTTAAGTGCTGCTTTATTATCTTTCCTTACTTCTGATTGCAAACTTTGAAACAACGTGGGCCTGATGTTGTGTTAAAATATTTCTGGTGCTGAATCTGCACTGACCCCTCTGATCTCATGCTGGAAAACCAGTAATGCTGAACATTGATCCAACATTGATTCAGCAGCCCTCACTGATGAAGGAATCACTGGAAAACAAATGCCAGCTTTTGCTCTAGCATTGTTCAGTGTTCATTCAGCATTACAAACAAAGTAAATTCACTTCAGGATACTAATTATACACTTAAAAGAACTAAAGGAATTCAAGTGTGAATGAGAGTTGACAAAGGCCTGTTAATACATAGTGTTGAAACTGAGTCTAGAATTTATTACACACTATATCTTCAAGGTATTCATTTGTTTATGTATTTAATCTGAGGTTGAAGCTACTATACATACACCTCATGCAACAAAGCTGTACAACGACTTGCTCCTTCAGCTTGATTAAGTGAAAGCCTTGAACGACAGGTGCTGTGGCCAGTCCGTGGGTGAGACGGAAGCTGCGGCAGCTGATCATACGGAAGACTAAACGGAACCAAGTTGTGTCCACTGTGAGCAACCTCCCCACAGGATTCAGGTCAGAAAGAAAGTGCTTCTTTGATACAATAATACATGCAAAAATATATATTTTTTCTGCTGCAATTTATACACAATGGATACATTCCTTATTGTTACACAATTATTGTACACACTGATAAAGACAGTTATGTATCCATCAGATCCATCATGCGTTTTGCTAGAGCAATCAATGAGCTCTATTTTAACATGAAACTTTTGCAAGTAATTATATAAAGAGACATAATTTTGGGACCTTTGATTCATTGAATGCAGGGCTTTATGGCATAGACATTGTCAAAAGTGTATAAAGCCAAGTATCCAGCCATGCAGAGAGGTTTACAAACATTTGCTCAGTAATTTCAGATGTGGTACCGTCACAGGATGCCACTTTGCAATAAGTTCATGAAATTCCATATCACATTAAGTATCAGCGTTGGGCTGTTGAGGCACATGTGTGTAAAACCACCAATGCTATGTGGACTCACTAACTTGCAGTTTACCAAACATCATCTGGCATTAATCTCAGCACAAAAAGAGTCAGGGCTTCATGGAATGGCTTTTCATGGCTGACCAGGCTCTTAATTCTGACACTAAGTAAGTATATAATGAATGATGGGCTGTTTTTAGGGAACTGGTTCATTTTCCTGACTTGAATCTTCAACACCACCAACAGAACTCATCTTCACCTCCAAACTACAGAGAAAAGCAGTTGCAGAAGGCAGGTAACACATGAGCAGATAGCAGAAAACTAAGATAAGTAGTGGCAAATTGTTAAGCAATTGTGACTGAATTATTTGCCTTTGTTCCAGAATTTGTGTGCATGCTGGATGAAAAGATAATCTTAGATTATTGACTGATACTGATTTTAAGAGCTTAAAATTCTGTTAAAATGATAACTGTATAATATTATATGCCTATATAATATGATGCTAATATTTTGGAGATTAAGGTTTTAGACAGAATCTTCTATTTACAGAAGTATGAAGCACCTAACAATAACTATAGGCAAAACTGGCCAAAATCTTTACAGCTCCCTTACGGATGACAATCCAAGTTTTTTTTGTTTTTTTTTTTACAGTTTTTGTTTGTATTTTTGTGCAAGGTGTAGTTGCTGAACTGAAAATAACATGAATTTCACAACACAAGTTTGCCTTGGGTTTACCAACACATTCCAGTTTGTATTTACACAAACCCCACAAAGTGTCACTGGAACATACTTGTTAGAAATTTGAGCCCTAGTTGACAAAAACAAATTGACTAAATCGGTAACATATCTGACCTTTTTGTTGCACATTAATGTAATCCTATCTCATCAGACACATCCCTATCATATTAACACCAGGAGGGGATTTCATATTACAGGATTTCTTAGTCCAGATAAGAGTACAGTTATGGACTGTCCAAGAGGACTGCTTGACATCTCTACTCCAGCTGGTCAGACTTGACTTGGGCTTAGTTTATCTCATTAAAATTAAACCTTTCTGTTTCGTGAAACAGTCCGTAGGTCTGTCTAGCAACCAAACCTAGTTATTCAATTCAATTCAATTCAATTTATTCTTGTATAGCGCCTTTTACAACAAAGTTGCCCCAAGGCACTTTACATTGATAACAGGTTACAGTAATAGATGTTTAAGATGTTTATGCCGGACGACTACGGAGGAAAGGAACCAAAAACTCCACTATGTGGAGAAAAAAAACCTCTGAGGGTCCAAGGTCAACCGGCTACCCAACCCCCTTGGGTATACTAACAGTACAGAGTTAGTTTGGTTTTAAACTCCAGGATCAGTGAGGAGTCCCAAGTTGCTTCCAGGTACCAATGAGCCGCCAGGGTCCCTTGGCGCATCAGATGCATCACACAGACCAGATGGTAGCTCGGCATTGGGCTCAGGTGATGACCACAACGGGCCCACCCGGACATGTGGGGAGAGAAATGGAATGAGGGGGTCAGTAATGAGCAGGATCCAGTAGTGACAGACACAGAAATAGATATCCTGTATCCTACAGGGACAATCCCCCTGGAGCATACTTGGGGTTAAGGGTTTTGCTCAGGAACCCAGTGGTGATAGTACTGGAGGTGAGTACTGTTGGTGAGTATCCTACCACTAGAACACAATGTACCCCAATGTTTTTCTTTGTGTCTTAAGCCTCAGAGCCCCTCCTGAAAGTGAAGCAAAGGAGTATAAACGTCAAAAAGAATCTTCTCTGTCGCAAATCAAGTGCTCCTCCTACAGGTAAATACCCTGAATATGCCACTCATGCTTTGTATAATAATAATATTAATAATAATAATAATAATAATAATAATAAGGATTTTATTAGATTCTCCAACAGTGATTGGTCTGGCAAGAATTGACGTTAAACAATGTTTTGTCTCAATCACTTTTATTCATTATATTAAATAGGTTTAAAGTTATTTCACTTGCCTAGATAACATTCTTTCTGGGCAACGATCTGTGTGTGTGTGTGTGTGTGTGTGTGTGTGTGTGTGTGTGTTTTCAGACTCCTACCCTGGGACCACAGTATCTGAAAGCAGTTCACTTTCCTGTCAGTCAGAGTGTGCATCACCATTCTGGAACACTAGAATGTTTAACAAGGTGCACATCTGTATCTCGCTATTCTCTTTTATTCATAAAGGAGAACTAACTAGCTTTACATTTGTGAAAGTCTGGTTCAGTGTGCCAGTGGTAACTGCTGCAAATTACAGCCCAGATTGCTCTTTCGGACACACAAAAATACACTTCTCACACACACTTTTCTTCACCAGACCAGCTAAGGTTTTCTTCTATTCCACCATTCTGTCAGGCTTCAGTGCATAATTTAGTTCATTATCTTTCTCTGTAGCGTGAGAGGCATCTGGACTCTCCAATGATGGAGAATAGTTCTATGGTCTCTCCTCCAAATCTGTTCATCTCACCTGGGCAGGGGACTGTGATCGGTACTGTACAACCAGTTTTTTGGCTGAACAATCCTGCATTCCTGCACTTGCCAGTCAACACCACTCCCCACACTCCAGGTTAGCATGCCATGCCTGCATAAAACACTCCACACCAAGGTCCAGGATCATTAAATGCACTTGTTTCTGCAAGTATAATTTAGTTGGATTCATGTAGATTCACTAGAATTGTCCTTACAAAAAAAAAAAAGAAAAAAAACACTTGTGTGATTTTGCAGACAGGGAGAAAAGGCAGCACAGGCCTCTGACCAACTCATATTCACAGCCCTTACAAGACCAAAACTCACAAACTCAGTGCATGTACTATATGTGGAAGAGAACCCGACGATCTGAGAGACACTGGCACACAAAAAAGGTAAAGATATACATTCACATTCCCAACATCATGTCTTAAGGCTCTATGTTGCTCATGTGTTTCCAAATCCTGGTTCTGGAGAAGCCTTATCCCACTAGTCTTCATGAGGTCAGGTGTTTAAGAGCAAGGACACCAAGTAAATAAAAAAAAAAAAAGACATTTTTAATGACTCCGGTAGAGTTGTGACAATCCGTTAGAAATCAGGCAATCTGCTGATTTTTTTCATGATTAATAGAGCAGTCATATTCATCTGTCATGGTCACATGATATTTTTCTTGCAGTGCCCATATTCATTTTCAGCTGAGTCTCAGTAGGTGGGCAGTAGTGGAATGCAAAAAGGCAGCAAATTAAATAAATAAAAGTCAAACTTTTCATGAAATCCAAGTAAGTGATTTATATGAAGCTCTTTGTAGTGAATGAAGCCTTTGAATAAACTACTGCCCCAATGGAAACACTAACATTACTGCTACTCGAGTAAAGCTGTTTTTCCAAAACTCACAATGGAAAAGGAAACGTAATATTTCACCTACATGGGTGTGCACTGAGAATTTAATCCAACCCATAATGCTTATTTTTGCTGTAAGGGAAACCGTTAATGCTTACTTCTTAACATTAGGTAGATTTATCAGTGAACTGTATAATCCAGCTGCAGGGTTTGTGAAGACTGTTGTAACATATGACTCCTTTTCGTGGATTTTGCACGGTTAACATTAATGTGATCATTTTGTTTGACTTATATTTTGAATTTAGGCCACAGCAAAAGACAAGAGAGCACTTGAGAAGCCACTTAGTAAAGGACATGGACAAAGCAGCAGGGAGCAGGAAAAGATGACTTACAAACAACCGTCAACATCCACCTCTCAGGTACTGTTATAGCTGACTTGCTGAAATATAAAGGGAGAAAGGCATGATATTGACTGTGGAAATGCATTTAAACAACAAGTCTTAAAATATAGAAACATAGGGCCTGAAAGCCTTGTTTTACACTGTTGTCCGTGTTGTCTGTATTTTTGACAATGATGCTTGTGTCTAAGAACTAAATTTGCAGTTAACAGGGTTGAACAAATAGTTAATGTTGCTAAAAATTGTACATTTCTTAATCTTTGGTCAATTGTTCTTTAATTATGTTTGCATAGCTTATTGTAGCACACTGATTAGTTTATTGTCACTTTTGCAAGCCAGCGGAGGAAATTAAAGGGTAAAAAAAAAAAAGTGAAAGTGACAACCCTTGTCATTGCGAGGTCACAGCACTGCACACCATGAACCACAACGAAATTGGACCTCTGCATTTAACCCATGCACACTCAACACCGTGCAGTAGTGGGCAGCTATTGAAAGCGCCCGGGGAGCAGTGAAGGGGACGGTACCTTGCTCAAGGGTACCTCAGGGCAACCCACTGTGGAGGGAATCGAACCCACAATCTTCCGATGGAGGGCCAACTCCCTAACCACTAGGCCACCGCTGCCCATTATGTAGCCTACAAAGCATTTACCAACAGACATGCTTCCATGTTCTTTTCAGGAACAACTTTTTTCTTCATTGTTACAGCAAATGCCAGTGCAGAAGGAGTGTTGGGCGGTGACACACTCCGAGTCCTCTTCTAGCTTTCACTGGGCTGGCAGCACCCGAACAGGTGAGAACAGGAGACGAGCCCACTGTTGGAATGAGCACAGCGGAAGAAAAATCAAAATAGACATCTGTCAAAACATCTGTCAAAAATCTGACAAAATCTGAAAAAAACAGGGATTATCCAGGGAAATTTTAGTTCCCCAAGGTAGGGTGTAATTTTACCCTCAATGTCCAACTGTGCTCTTTGCTAGTAGATATAATTTTCCTGGAAAAGGAGCATATGTGTAGTTTTTCATTACTTTTTAAGTATAAAGCCTGGACTGAGACAGAGTGTATGGAGCCAATACAGTTGTAAAATACTCCCAGAGAGCTTCTAGTGAGGAAAACTGACACTAAACAGTGTGAGGTGCTCCCAAGAATGAATAAGGTGCTGTGAATGTTTTGTGCAAAATAGTACTTTGGATATGGTTAAAAATGAAACGGCATAAAACACTTCTGTCATATTTCAGAAAGCTTTCCAGATCTTTTTTTTTGGACTGTCTGTAGATCTATCCTGCATGTGTTTGGGGAGAACCTCTATTCCAGCTGCTGATGCACACTGTTAATGTTCCTCCAGTTATTGATCTTTGGCTTCTGTTCATGGCATCACGTTTTTTGTGTGTAGGGCTGCTCTCAACCTTCTAGTGACACTTGCACATGTAAAAGCCCGAGCCATATCAGTGTGTGTCATATCAGTGTCATGCTTACTAGATCACTGCTGCACTTTGTCCCTAAACACTTAGAAAATGACCCTGTGGACGGATACTGACCATTGAGAAATGAAGTATGTTGAGAAATGAAGGACAGCTCAAGAATTAGAGAATTATGACAACATATAGGCTGGAGTCTTATGGGGCCTCTAAAAGTGCATAGTTAATGTATTATTGTTTGCCTATAGGGTTGGTGTATGACTCGCAGATGCTGAAGCACCAGTTTACCTGTGGTGGTAGCAGCCTTAACCATGATCGTGCCAGAAGTGTGTGGTCGAGACTGAATAAATGTGGCCTCAGTAATCTGTGTAAGGTATGGAACTAACCAGTGATACTGTCAACACATCTGTTACCACCACAGATCTATTCAGTGTGATGCTGTGCCATGTTTCAGAGGATCCCAGAGAGAAAAGCCACTGTAGAGGAAATCCAGGCAGTCCATCAGGAGAACAACACTTTTCCTTATGGAACAAATAATCTGGGTCGTCTGCAACAGGCCGCAGCAAGGATGGCAGCAGGCAGTGTGACAGAGCTGGCGCTGCGAGTGGCACAAGGAGAACTTAGGGTGAGACAGCAGCTGGCCACTGCTCCCCCCATCAAGGATTTCTCCTTGTAAAGAAAAATAACCTGAAATGTATTAAATCTCTGTCTTTCTTCCTCCCCTCTCTTTCGTTCTCGTTCCCTTTATCTGTCCTCTCTCTCTAATTCACTCTCTCGCTTCTTCCTTCTCTCCTTGCTCACTCCATCAGAATGGTTTTGCGATAGTTAAACCACATGGAGACGATACTTCCAACTCTGAGCCAATGTGAGCATTAAAGTACAAACGCACACACACACACACACACACACACACACACACACACACACACACACGCACACACACACACGCACTACACATAGTCTTGTAAGTTTGCTTTGCCACTCATACATTCATCCACTTTAATCTCTCTACACTGCCCTGTCTCTCCTTTTAGGGTTTTCTTCAGTTCAGTAGCGATCGCTGCTAAACAACTCCAACACAGACTCAATGACAAAAAGATTCTTATTGTTGACTGGGTGAGATACACACACACACATGCACATGCACATACACACACACACACACATAACTAAAATTTAATGGGCCGGATGTTTGTTATCTCCTTATAACTGATCTGTGTCCTTTGCTTCTCAGGACATTCATCATGATGAAATCATTCAGAATGTTTTCTACACAGATCCAAAGGTTCTGTACATATCACTTCACCGCTATGACAACACAATGAAACCTGCTCTAGGATGTCCCACTGAGGTTAGTGCCAATGTTCAATGTCAATGTTCATATTCCTTCAACAAAGCATCATGGGTTTGGTTGTGTTATCCTTCTGACTCTTTATCACTGAAACACGAGTGACAAAATTTACCCAAATGCTCTGAAGGAAACTTGCTGTCTGGATTGCTGTAAACATAATAATGCTTCAGTGTGTGAATGTGTGTACACACTGTGTGTTCAGCAGTAATTTGTGTGTGTTTATATATGTGCAGGTGGGCTCGGGTAAAGGGAAGGGCTTCAATGTGAACGTGGCATGGTCAGTGGGAGAGGATCCTCCAATAGGGGATGCAGAATACTTGGCTGCGTTTAGGTATAAAAGCATGCCCTATAACTGTAAGAGAGTGTGTGATTGTGTGAGGTCAGAGTGTACAATGAAAGTGTAAAGTGTATTGTGTCTTTTTGTTTTTCTGTAGGACTGTGATCATCCCCATTGCACGCCAGTTTTGCCCTGATGTGGTTTTGGTGTCCTCTGAGTTTAATGCAGTTGACGGTCACCCAGCTGCTGATGGAAGATACAAAGTATCTGCCAACTGTATGTACCACACACACACACACACACACACACACACACACACACACACACACACACACACACACACACACACACACACACACAAACAAACACACCGTGGTCTTGAGGGTTTGTCAGTTGGTGAAAAGGTATGTAAAAAATTGATTGGGTCTAAATTGGATTCACTCAAAGAAAAAGAGACACTGTCTTGACACTATCTTGATGGCTTTTTCATTTTAAGCAAATGGTCCAGTCCACAATCTTGGTGAAACACTGGAGGGCTCAATATAATGTTTATAAATAGAGACTATAATTTAAAGATTCTGTTTAATTAATAAGAACAAAGAGATGGGAACCTGTTTTGCTCAGTTTAATCAATAATAATAATAATAATAATGTTATTATTATTATTAACAACAACAACAGTAATAATAATCAAATATTATTCTTGTAATTATTATTATTGATATAAATATCAATAGTGTTATTAATATTAATATTAACAATAGGTGCATTACCTTTGATTGTTAGTGACCTTATTTAGCATTTATTAATTGTTAGAAAAGATATGAATGAAATATGTGATATAATAAATTGAAATTTATTTAGAAATGGTAAAAAATTTCAGGAGACTAGTAGTTGATTGTATTCAGCCACCAGGGCATTAATGGTCAGGTACTGATAATGGGTGATTAGTTCTGGATCGCTAATACTGCTCCAGCTCATCTTAGAGATGATGAATGGAACTTCATCACTCCAAGAAATGTAGTTCTACTGCTCCACAGCCTGCTGCTGGGATCTTTATTCCCATGTAGCCAGTGTCCGGAATACGGTGCAGAGATTTGAAGCTTATGTTCCAGTGCATCCCATTCAATTGGCAAAGCTGATTCTGATGGGATTGTGCAATTGAACACAAGAGTGAGCAACACGTGAACCTTAAGAGCTGGCTTGATGTTTTGGACATTTCTTGGCCAGCACTAAATATCTATAATAAAACTGGAAATAAATTGTATTTATATTGAAATTTCATAGCAGTTGTCATTATTTTCTGCTGTTTAAGCATTTTAAAACAGTGAGTCAGGCTTTACCACGAGGGGTCCGCTTCTGTTGACGACTAGAAAAGCCTTATTCTTATTTCTCATTACCCTTTTGTCCCTGCCACATCTACCCTGACACCAGTGAGTTCACTTTCACTTTTTCACTGTATTTGCTGAGGGTGAGCAGTGCAAGGATAAAGTAAATCTTACTTCCCTAAAAACAATCTGAAACTACGGTTAAAAGTAGGAAGCAGCACTTGGTATTAGAGTGATGCGTCATGTCAGCAAGTACAGCATCTGCTGAGTCCAGTGTATCTTAACCGTGACTCTGCAGATTTGTTTTTGGAGATGCTCATAATGTCAGAGGAATGGTTTGGTTTGGAGTTTTGCTGTGTGTGTTTCAGGTTTCGGAGTTCTGACACAGAAGCTGATGGATTTGGCCAGAGGTCGAGTGGTCTTGGCCTTTGAGGGAGATCATGAGCTTACAGCCACGTGTGATGCATCGGAAGCATGTATCAAAGTTCTGCTGGAAAACAAGGTGAAGCACTCTGCCCCTTCAATCACTTCAACACCCAGTACCTCCAGAAAACAACATCTGGAATGTGGAGTGTGTGTGTGTGTGTGTGTGTGTGTGTTTCCAGGCTGCATCCCTGTCTGAAGATGTACTGATGAAGAGGCCGTGTCACCGTGCCGTTCAGTCACTTCACAAAGTGCTAAAAATCCAGAGTGAGTGTGTTCGCTGAGCTCTCACGAATCGCTTTCTCTTTCTGTCTCTCAACATTACTCCCTTCCATCCTTCTCATTTACTCCCCAATATCTCCATCTCTCGTTTCTCTTTCTCTCTCCCCTCCTATTCTCTTTCTCTCAGGTCAGTACTGGAGCTCAGTGAAGGCTGTAGCTCATACAGTAGCTCATTCGTGGCTGCAGGCTGAGAGGAGACATTCCACAGACAGTGAAGCTGCGTCAGCGCTGGCTTCTCTCAGCATGGCTGTCAGGTAAAGCCAGCGTGTTGCTCACTCCGCCATTAGTTTGGAATTTCTCCGCTTGCTTAAATTCCGTGATCAGTGTTTAATCTTTGTTAATATAATCAGTTATGCAATAATGAAATAATTATTGTTATTATTATCATTAGTGTTCCTTTGGGAATATTTCACAAACAGCACTTTGGACTTGATTTCTTTAACAGCGCCTGCATGCTTTACTCAGACGACCGCGTTGAAAATAAGCCCATGGAGCACGACGAGACCGAGTTATTCACATGCTGAAGAAAGTCTGAGAGTAGAAACAATACTTTGGCGAAGGTACAGAAGACGACTGCCTGGAACTGAAGAAGGCGTCTAGGAAGACCCTTCAGCTTTTTTAAATCTCACTTTTTCGACCCAAAAGCCATTGGGTTTATTTTTTTTATATATATACTTACATATTTACAGTTATATATTATATAATTACCACACAGTAATGTAAACATGTATGGTACTCTCTGATTGTGACTTTAAAAACCTGTGCTGTTTTCAGGCTCCTGTTTAAATACACCATTCTTTGTAGAAGAAAAATGATCTAGAGCCACTTAACTGATTCCTATTCTTTAAATACTACAATTTTAAAGTGCAGATTCAACAGCTCAGGGTCTCTGAGAACATAAAACTACCGTGATAGAAAAAGTTGATTGATTTGAGTTTCGCAGGAATGAGTTCACTGTGTAACGGGCAGTGGTGGCCTAGTGCTTAGGGCGTTGGCCGGAGGATCGGGGGTTTGAACCCCTTCCCAATAGGTTGCCCTGAGGTACCCTTGAGCAAGGTGCCGTCCCGGTCACGCTCCTCCCTGCTATGGGCTGGCGACCTGTCCAGGGTGTGTCCCCCGTCCTCACCCTGTGTGAGCTGGGATGGACTCCAGCACTCCCCCACGACCCCGCTTGAGACAAGTGGTAGAAAATGACTGACTGAAGTTCACTGCTTTTAGTTCTATTCTGGAGGAACATCCTACAAGGGGAGACACTTTTTTACTGGAGTTAAACTAAAGCTGAAAACTAAAACTTAAACTAAAAGCACCAGACTTTTCCATCTCCGTTTTGTCCTGTGTGCTTGTGAACACTCTTACTCAACGCTGTGTTTGCACTGATTCTGTTGCACTGTGGTCGACTGCAATAAGGCCTAATACTTTATGCAATACCGAGCGCTGAACTTTTAACTTCTCCAGGCCACTGAGAGCAGTAGATTGTAGGTTCAAATAATATCGATAATAATGCCTTATTTTTTGAGTGTATTTGCTTTTCAAAACATTTTTCTTACTGTGCTTCAAGCACACGACTTGAACGGGCCTTAAAACTGAAGTTCATTCTAACATTCTCATTTCCCTACATTCACAGAACTACTTTGCACTTTGTTACACTTATGCTCCTTTCAGTCAGGTTTTTGAATAAAAAAAGTATTGTGACCTAAGAACAAGTCATAAACATCCAAATATGATTAAAAAAAAAAGTTAAATAAATTGATTTTTAAACAGTTTTTTTTTTTTTTTTTTTATAAACGTGGCAGATATTTGTAGTTTCATTTGTTGTTGGCAGACATGCACACAAACAACTGGCTAAGTAAATATTTAGTTTACATAAAAGTGTATTTTAATCCATTAATGTTCACACAGTGTACAGACAGACACACATACATACATCCACCATAGGCACTCTTTACAAGACTTTAGTATTTAGAATACATTTATAAAATGCTTTGAAACTTAAAGTCAAAATAAAGGAAAAAAGATGGCTGTGGTATCAAAAAAGACAAGAACCTTCCCTTCAGTGGACCGTTACTAAGCCTGGCCTGCTTCACCCATTCTTTGGTGACACTCTACCTACTGATATCTACCCACAACGGCAAAAATTGCTGTAAAAACATCACCTACACATCAGATCATTCATAGTTTGTAAAAAGTGAGCCAGCAGCGCCAGTATGCTGGATAGAATGTCTAGCATTGGTTGTGGCAACAATCACTGACCCTCATCCTCAACAGAAAGTGCTCATACAAAAGTCAACAGTCAAAAAACAAGTTTCTGCATCACTTGTCTCTTCAAGGAAAGTGGTAAAGCTACATATATAGTTCACAGAACAGCAAATGCACATAAAGGTGGTATAAAAGAAAGGACTATAAAGGCAGTTAAGCCTGGATATAGAGGGAGCACCCTTACAGAAATCTTTACTATGTGTCTCTTCAAACAGAGAGAATGCAGATCAAAATCCCAAATGTCTCAAGATCAGAAGCAGGGTGGAGCCTTCAGAAATTGTAAAAGTATTCAAAGTTCTCCAGACAACCATCAGAAATGTCTCAGAAATGCCCATGTTGTTCATTCAACCATATAAAAGGCATATTTAACCAACAGATAACACAGATGCTGAAAACAAAGAAGTTATGATCAATGTGCACTTAACAGAATAATCCAAAAAAATTCCCTACATGTCCTTCATCCACTCCTATGACAGTAAAAAAATATATATAGACAGAAACATAACTGTGGTCTGTTACTCTTCACAGTAATCAAGAAAGTCATTTATGTACCTTCATACGGTTAACCAATTCTCTCACTATCCTTAGTCCCTTAAGTCCATCTCGGATGCTCAAACAATTCATTAGTCCTTCTCTAACTGACCCTCATTTACCACAACACTGCCAAACGTTCTCCTGTTAGATGTGTATCGATCTAGTATGTGAAAGTGCATGTCTTTGCTTGAGGGAATGTGTATTTCAGAAGTCGCTGAGAATGGAGATGTCGGCAAACTCTTTGCGGTATCTGTGAGAATACAGAGCCAGCAGAAATGCCCACTTCAGACTCATGAAGCTCCACACACATGATAGGAACAGGCTGTTAGGATCCTTCATGGCTGTAAAAGACACACAAACACATGCATAAGCAAAGCTAAATAAGATTAAACTGGTCTCATATTTAAACAGCTCTCATTCCATTAAAACAATTCTGGGAAAGAACTGAATTTTAAAGTGAAGTGAAAGTGACCATTCTTGTCCTTGTGAGTGCACGGCACGGCACACAGTGAACGAACGAATTGACACCTTCATTTAACCCACACACAAACACGTGCAGCAGGGGGCAGCTATTGAAAGCGTCCGGGGAGCAGTGATTGGAACAGTACCTCGCTCATGGGTACCTCAGGGCAACTTACTGGTCTGGGATTTAAACCCATGACCTTCAGATCCTGGGCCCAACTCCCTAACTACTAGGCCACTACTGCTAAGACTAACCCACTCTAAACATCAGCAATGGCATTTGCTTCCAGCTGAATTATGGCATGTGAATGTCCACAGTACAGTTTAAGCTTTTTGTTTGCAGCTATTTTTCTATGAATATATAAAGAATGTGCCGTGCTTATTAAATAACTGAATACAAAAGTATTTATTTTTTTGAGAAAGAGGAAAAATGTCTGTTGTGTGATGTATTTCTTTTCATGTGCTTTTTTTTCTTTACCTAGAAATCAAACTCAAGTTTGCCAAAGCATTCCTTAAAACAGTGACCTTTAACTTTTAGAATATTGAAAATTTGATTTTACTTTATTTCCTGATTTAGGTTTTCTCTGATTTGAGCAATAAACGGGTCCCTCTGCCAAATAAAACAGCCTTTATTATAACCAGTTCTAATTATAAATAACCAGTGATTAACCTGTCGATGGGGCAGTGGTGGTCTAGTGGTTATGGACTAGGCCCCAAGCCAGGAAGGTCATGGGTTCGATTCTCAAACCAGTAAGTAATGGTTCAAGGGATCCCTGAAGTACCTTTGAGCAAAGGGACCCTTGAACCATCCCCATCACTGCTCCCTGGGCACTATAAATAGATGCTGCACGGTGTGTGCATGGGTGAAAAGCAGAGGTTGAATTTCATTGTGGATCACTGAGTGCTGTGCTTCACAACAAAGAGTCACTTTCACTTTCAGTCCTTCAAACTGCAAAACAGTTGCTAAGCAGATACACTGAGAATGCACATTTCTTATCAAGTAAACAAATACTATCAAGTGTTCGTGACACCTCTTACACAGAGCATGTATATTTGGGACAAATTGCCTGAGTATTAGATTTGGGCAGCATCCAAGTTCCACCACTACAGTGCTCCAAGATAAAAATCTTGATATGCAGTGTTACGGAGTAGGGGTGGGTGGCATCAGATGAATTGTACTGAACACAATTCAAATCTAAAGAATGTTAGGACATTCTTGTCATGGCAGGAAACAGATAAAAGTTGCAAACAGAAAAATGACACGGTGGTGAGGGCTGTGTTGACTGTACACCTTTGCAGTTATTCATAGTTCAGTATGGAGGGAAGTATTTGGCAAGTACTTCCTCTTTATCTCTAACTAATAAAAAAAAAAACACTCTTCCCTGTTTAAATGATAAAGGAAAAACTTTTACGTACACTCCTTGCGGGAGATAGCGATACAGAGGAAAGTGATGAATGCGACGACTGACAGCAAGGAGAAAAAAACACCTATAAACATAAACATCTTCAGTCCCTTCAACCAAGTTCTCCAGTAGTCCTGCAGGTACATGATGTGTGTGACAAGAGTCCAAAGTGCCAGAACACCTGCAGAAAGGAGAAACACACAGCACCAGCGATTAGTGTTGGTAGGCCAATCTGCTTCATCTTTTCAGAAGGGCCTACTTCTTCTTCTCTGTGTGGGATACAGAATTTTGTTTTGCTGAGTCATTCTCACGTGCATGTGATCACACACTAACTGTTATTAGATAAAGATTTAATGACAATGCACTTTCCACTTCAGCAGAAAAACACACTTAGACTGACTGAACATCCCACATTTCACAACATGTCAAAGATCATTTAGACTAGAGACTCAAGCAAGCGTAAGCAAGTCGATTCACTGACTCTTTACACGAGGCAAGTGATCAAATTTCTCCTGTTAAAAGATGACGAGGCATATTTGAATCAAGCAGCAGATTTTGGTGAAATGTTAACAGGTATACAGTCATATCTAAAGGTGAATCAGTAAAACATTAGAAACATTCAAAGTTGATGAGTAAAGGTTCAGCTGATTTCATTACTGCAGTGGTGGGTAAGGTCAAGCTGAGCATGTGCTCTAATGCTCTTTCTCTAAGAATTCCTAACTGGCATTAACTCTTCTGACCGGAGAACTATTCCTCTGGTGACCCTTGAGTAGAAAGACAGAACGCTGTACTTGAAGAATGACAAGGATTTTTAGGTTACAGCTAAGAAGCAACAATTAATCCAATGCATCAAACATCAGGCTGCAAATCTACAGACAGTGTTGCTTTTTGGGTATTAAACTTCAAAGGTCCTAAGCCTCACTTGTTGAATTAGTTTAGTGTTTGTCAGTCCTACTAGAACTAACATTTTACTTTACAATTAAAAAGAACTTTCTTTACACAGCTCAGAGTTCTTCACATAATCTGAGGGTCAGCTGGTGTAGATGGCTACACATGGAGCTCTAATGTAGTGGAGGTGTGGAGGTGTGGACGCTGTACCTGCTAAGCCCCCCATGGCGGCGGTCCAGGGCTGACTGTAGGCGATGTTCCACACCAGGAAAGCGGACAGACCGACCAGCACCCCCACACAGGAGTAGGCCAGGCTGATGTGCGTCTTGTTGACGGCCATTGGGCTGTCGGGGCGCGCAGTGTTCGGGAGCTCAGCTGAGCTGAGTTCTGATCTTCATGCCACTAAATACGCAACCGCGCCCGGTCCGTCAGAGAAGACCAACAGAACAACTCCCTCCTGCCCTCTCAAAACACGCCTTCAGATCCCCAGACTCCTTCCTTTCACAGAGAGCCTCATCTCCATCCAGATTCAAAACACTGCTTTCTTACGCAATTCTCAGCTCGGGGTTTCACACGCGCGGCCGCGGCGGCCTGAAGGGAAACAGCGACCCCTGCAGGCCCGGAAGTGCAACTATATAAGTGCAGTGCCGGAAACGCGCCGCAGCTTCAGCTCAGGGCACCAATTTCATTCAAATAATTAGTTACTTGATGGGTTTTGACAAAAAAAAAAAAAAAAAGTATTTTTCTGCATCAGGGTTGCATTGGCAAATCTTCTCAACATCCTGATAAAAGGCTCACTTTAACTGTAAGAATGAAATGGAGTCTGCAAATAGCGTTAACATTTCTAAATTCACCATTAAATCCACAAAAACACACTAAAGAGTGTCCAGGGTAGTGTCCCCTAGTCAATTAACTACCACACAACACCTTTCTGCATTTTCTTCCTTGAGAGTGTATAAATTGCCAATATATTATACTCAAATAATACTTTTTTTTTTATTATTAATTCTTCAATTTAATAATAATAACGACTTGTTGCTCCAGTGAAACAAGCGGGCTGGTTGGGAAATGTTGTGATCTTGTTAGTGAGAACAATAAGGTTACTGTCTATGGTGCCAGGGGCCTGGAAATCTAAAATAAGTGCGGCAGGCTTCTGTGACAGGGTTAGTACCAAACAACGCAGGTTGTTAACAATGTTGAAATATCATTTAAATCCTCTCTTTTAACTGCAGTACTTAAACACTGCTCGTTTTGTTACATTGTTCTCATAATGTCAGAAAATCCAACACACAGACCTGTAAGCGGCGTTTGTACAGATGAATAGAAAAATAAACCCAATTTTAAAGAACATAAAACAGCAGTTTCCTCTGAAATCTTTATTAAACACAATCAACACTTAAAAACATACAAATAAAACTTTCACAGTCGTCCAGAATCTTTGCCATTCTGTAAATGATTATAAACATTTTTTTTAAGTATGTGAATCTTTTCATTGTGGCTACTTGGCGCTCTGTACCTTAATAACGTAATTAACTGAACACTGAACGTGAATAAGGCACAACAAAGTAGAAAAGGACGAAGATATTTGAACAATTTGAGTAAAAAATAATCAATATACAATTACTTAAGAAATATATTTTAAACCGTGATTTATTTCTTTTAAAGGAACATGGACATCAGAAATGTTTACCATCACTTTTCTGCTAATACTGGGAAAACCTAATTGCTGTTTTAGTGTAGATAATACAAGGATTCCAGTGAATTAGAGGTTTACAGTGAAGACTATAATAAGGAATCCAGTCTAGAACAAAAGACAGAGTCCAGAGTTCGCAGAGATTAAAGCTCAGACCTCTGCTGTGCTGAACCAGCAAATGGAAAACGGTGACCTCAGAAATTGGTGTGATGGTTCAATCGGAGTTGATTTGTTGGATCATGGTCTCCATGACGATGCCAGATAGGAGTGTCAGGTCCTTATACTGGATCCAGTCCTGTTCTCTTACCGCCCACACTGTGCCCTCCGGCTGCAACAGATTCAGACAACATTTAGCACAATGTTACCACAAAGTTCATTCAACGGCGTAAACTGATGAGGGCTGCATGCGACCCCTTACATCAGAGAGCAGCAGGGCTACAGTTCAGGGTAATGTCCCCTGGTCCATTTCCTACCACACAACACCTTTCTGCATTTTTCTTTTCTTGAGAGAAAAAAAAAAAGCAGCTAAAACGCATTTAGCTCAAATGAAACAATCTGATTGGTCGGGAAATATTCAACCCATGATCTTGTTAATGAGAACAATAACGTTTATTGTTAATTGTGTCAGGCGCCTGGAAAACTCCTAAATAAGTGAGGCTCCTGTAACAGTGCTGGTAAAGATTTCTTAATTTTAAGCCTCTACCAAACAACCCAGGTTGTTAACAGTATGCTGTAGTTGCAAAACATCACCGTAGTCCCAGATAAAGACATTAATGCAGAATTCAACTTATTTGTGCATGGCTCAGCCAATTAGTGAGGCATTAATGAGAATCTTCTCTTTCACAATCTGTACACTCACCTTTTCTTCTTCCTCCACATAAATGAGAAGCACGTCTCCTTTTGTGAAGAGCAGAAGAACACCTTCATCTGATTCCTGGTTCTCTAAAGCAATAGCCTTAAAAACAAAAGCCCGATGTTTATATGTCACTAAATAACAAGCGTTACAACAAAACAACGGAACTTCATTGTACCTTGTAAAGGAAGCCAGGAGGGTTTGAGATGTCAGCCTCTTGGCTTGTTGTTTCTTTCATTTTCTTTAAGTCTATAGTTTGGTCCTTCACACTTCCATTCTCAGCTTTCTCACTGTCTCCTGCTTCCTCCACCTTTTTCTGTGTGGCAAATGATCGGGCGATAGGCACAGGAGCTGCTTTATTGTTCTCTTTCTGTGGAGGTACAGGCTCGCCACCAGAATGTGTGGTCTCTGAAGTGTGTGCATCCTCAGATGTGGCTGCAGACAATGAAACATCCTTGTTTTGTTCTTCTTCATCCTCTTCACTGGCAGCTGAACTTCCAGGCTGCTCACTTTCAACTGACTGCACCAATGGTTCAGCAGCAATTTCCGTTGTGCTCTCATTGGCCATCTCAGACTTAAACTCTTCCCCCTCTGAACACATGGATTGTCTATTGGATGCATTTGGTACACTGTCAATAGAGCTGAAGTCAGAGTCTGATGTTTCTTCTGCGTCTTCAGCCTTTTCCTGAGTGGACTCTGACAGTGTGTCTTTGTCCTTGGCTATGAGTTCATCAGGCACACTGAGCTTGCCCAGACCCGGATGATCGGCAGGGAAGGCTGTGTTACAGGGAATGGGGGCAGAGATGGTGATAGATTTCCTGTTCTTTGCCTTAGTGCTGGTAGTGCTGGTGAAGAGAGGAGGAAAAAAAAAGACATCACAAATGTGCATAATGTTTTAAACACATCACTGTCCTAACAAAATAAATAAATCAACAGATCTCCATAATGGCAACTTTATAAGTCAAAAATGTCTTAAATTTTATGTACATTGATGTTAACCCAAATGTTGTTTTGGACCATTTCTACTGGCCAAATTAGTCTTTTACACAATAAAAATCATTGCAGTAACTTAGAAATTGTAACAAAGAACTAAATGAATAGAGTTAAAAGGTTTTAATAATAGTAACAATATATTCATTACAAAACATAGAACATAAAACAATATTGTACCTATTGAGGCCTTTGATGATAAAAGTTTTGGTGGAGTGCTGAGTCTCAAGCTTCTTCATTACATTATAGATGTCATGATTTAACTGGAAAAGAAACACCGGTTAGCTTTGATCACTTCACTTCTTTAGAGGTGTGGAATCATATTTCAAACGTGCAGCAAAAAAAAAAAAAAAAAAAAAAGTCCAAACCACATGATGTTCAGGATTGTGCAAAAGTCAAACACCCTTTCTCCTACTACCCCCTTAAACTCTCCTCCTTCCTATCTTTAAGCAAACAAGGATCCTACCAATAAAAGTAAAAATTTTCAAACCTTTCACTGACATTGTTACTGTTCAAAAAAACATTCATCAGCAACATCAACACTGTGGGTGTAAAAGGATGTGTAGCAACCGAATCCACAGACAGGAGATGTGGAGTAGGTTCTGTGGGCTGATGTGTGTAAATTTCTCATTTGGATTACTAGGATTATGAAAACAAAAATGCAACCATATCTTAAGACTGAACTTTGGATATGATAAGAAGATTGAGGAGGGAAAAAAAAAAAAAAACCCTTTAGATTTAATTGAAACGCTAAAGACTCAAAAAGAAAGTAAGCTGTAATGGGTGTGAATGGCAAATCTACAAAATGGTAAATGTGGGAAATTATATTCAGTTGTTGAGGGCTAAGTGTAATTTTCTGTTCAACATATGCTTCCTATATTTCTCTCTTGATGAATGAATTGTACATACAAATTCTGAAAAACAAAGAGGGGTCTCTGACTTTTGCACAGTGCTGTAGCAGTTAATGCTTTTTAATTGCAATCAACATTAATGAAAAGGTTATAGAACACAAATTCTGATTTGATCACAGAACTTTGCAAAGAGGAAAAAAACATTTTGAAATGTTGTAATTTATTAAATGAATTCAAACATCGTATTGAAAAAAAAAAAAAAAAAAAAAAAGTGCCTACCACACTCATTTCCTTGTAAAAGACATCCCTCAGGTTGGATACATTCAGAAACACTGTCACATAGCAGCCTATGCGACTGAGAAAGGAGCAGAAAGAAGAATGAGTCAAATATGTACACATACACACAAACATTAATGCCAGTGGGGGGAGAAGAAAAAAAAGGTAACAGCATTGCTTGTCCATGAGATGATTTGATCGTTAAAAAACACTTGACCAAAGCTGTTTCCAAGACATTCGACATTAGCAAAACACATACCAGGTGAGGGTGACTGGAAGGGAACGAAAGCTCTGCAAGGTCATTTCTGTATGTTCTGTTACAATTTAAGCTTTCAACGAAAACATTCAGCTCATCACGACTGGTTGTTCTAGATCAAAAAATAGTCTAAAGCGCGATGAATTTTCTTTACCTGGTTTAAAAGGATAATCTAACAGGGGCCTTCATTAAGAGTTCCTGAATACATTACATTTTGTTCGGTTTAGTTGAATTTGAAATCACAAATCACATTTGTTTCAAGATGGTAGTAAATCAACTTTCTCTGTTAATCCAGGTTTAGATACTCAGACTGGGATCGGTCCTTGTGTTTGTTTAGGCACGATGTTCATTGTCAAAAGCCAAGTGAGAGAAGTACAAGGAGGAGTAGAAAAGAATGATAATGATAAATAAAAATGTAAAAAGGTATTTAAACACTGGTCCTGATTGGTTGATGAGCTTTTTGTAATGTCAAATCTTGATCTTTACTTGCTGCTGAACCAGCCTCTTACTGAATTAAAGTCTAAAGCCTGAAAGGAAGTAAGAAATTTCTGCTTTTTGTGCTTTTTTTTTTTTTTTAAGATTCAAATTTTGCTGTGACCTCGCAATGACAAGGGTTGTCACTTTCACTTTTTTTCCGCCCCCCCCCCTTTTTTCAAATTAAATACTGACCTTTGATAAAGGACAGGCAGTTCCTCTCGCAATTCTTTGTTGATGTCCTCAAACACATTTTGTGCTTTGTTAAATTCCTCTTCTGCCTGAGGAACACCAAACAACAAATCACACCCAAATAAAAACACCACTTTCATAAGCGAAGGATGCTTATCTATGTAGCAGGGTTTTTTTCCAAAAATGAAATTAAATATTTACTTACTTTGGCTATTTTGGCTTCATCTTTTTTCTTGGCGTTCTGTAATGCCTCCAGATGGTGGCGAGAAGAATCATAATCGACCAGCTTGCGACCACGCTTAGCTACTCGTTCCTGAAAGCACACAACAGATCTTTCATTGAAAAAAAAAAAAAAAAAAGCTTACATTTAGGAGAGGCCAAACTCCTGGAAAATAAATAAATCTACAGGTGTGTCTGGACATTTCTCTTTCATTTCCTGATGATTCTGAAAGGGGGGGGGGGATCACCATGATCGGGGATATACTAACTTTAACATCTGGGAACTGGCTGGTGTAGTTCTCCATTGTTCGAATAACCTGATCAGTCAACTTCTCCTCATAGTCATTCCACAGCAGGTCCTCGCTCTGAGAGGGAGAGGAAGTACATTTCATATAATGTATGACTAAAATGATGATTTTAATGAAGACTGGCTCACCTCCATTATGGTAGACAAGTCTTCTATACCCTGCCAGTCTGACTCATAAATGTCCTTCAGAGTCTGAGAAAGACGTTTGGATGTCTCATGCATTACTAGAGAAAAAGAAAGAAAGCAAGAATCACACAGTCAGCTACACCAGCAGGAACACACAGACACCAACAGCACTATAAGCTTTGTTTGAGAACCATCTTGGGTTTTCTTGCATTCTTCAACACAGATTAAGACGACAAGGCTGTTTTTGTAGTTAATTTTTTTACAAAAACCAAAAGAGGAGGTTTATGTGCAAGAACCTGAGCAACTTTGATAAGGGCCAAATTGTGATGCTTAAACAACTGTCTAGAAAAGACAAGTCACTGGACAGTCATACACTGGTCAGAGTGCACATGCTGATCCCTGTCCACTACTGAAAGCACCTACAATGGGCACGTGAGCACCAGAACTGTGGAACCAAAGAAAGAAGAGGCCTGATATATCGCATTTTCGTTAACCTTAAGTGAAACCTTGTGTCCTGGCATTTGTGTGGATGTTATTTTGACCTACCTAAACATTGTAAACCACTTACTCCCCTTCATAGTAATGTTATTCCCAAGGTTAGTGGCCTCCCCCTGCAGGACTGTGTGCTCTGACATACTGCCAAGGTTTCTTCAATGTTTTGAAGACAGTACCAAAGAGTGACAAAAACTGGCCTCCAAAATCCCCAGATGTTAATCTTATGAGGCTTCTTTTGGGTGTACTTGAAAAACTAATCTGATATAAGGAGGCTCCACTTCTTAGTTTGCAGGGCTTAAAAGATCTACTGCCAGTAGCTTGGTGGCAGGTACCTAAGCACGCATCAGGGGTCCATGCCTTGATTCAAAGCTGTTTTGATGGCACAAGGGGGACCATCACTGCATTTTTAAGGGGTTCAATTTACTGTTGTCACAAATTAATACTTTTCCATGAACAGGCACTCAGCTTTAACTATATGCTCTCCAATGGTCTTAACACCCCTTACAGTTGAACATGCAGAAGACTAAAACTTCACCTCTCCACCTACATATAAAAGTTAAGAGGGGGGGAAAAAAAAAAAAAAAAAAAAAAAAAAAAAACACCCCACAGCGAGTGCAAAACACACACAGTGGTTTCCTGTGAGATCAAAAGTGAATACTCACTCTCTGCAGAAATATACAAATATTTCTTATCTCTGTTTCCAAACAAGAATCTGACAGTATGAGACTGTGGTCAGTACTCCTACAGGGTAAATGCTGGCACACCAAATTACAGACAGGGTTTCACAACCAACATTTTGAACAGGCTATTAAAAGAAAGTATTCACTTCCACATAAACTCTCGTCTAGTGCAAGAAAAGAGAAATACAACCTGGGCCACTTTTACCACTCCACTTTTCTAATTTCGATCCGCCAGCTGTAAAAATAACGCTAAGATTTCTGCAAGCAATATGCAAGGACTGTAACAAAACAGGTAACAAATGTCAAATCTAGATGTGTCCAGAACCCCCCTAAATGAATTCAGAAATCTCCATAGAAAAGCGCTGCCAATAGAATGAAAAGCTCTGGAGAAGCTACATGACTCAAAGCTCACTAACCTGATGTCAAGAATAATCTAGCAATATTTCCTTACTCTGGTCATGGAGATACACTCTCCTGCATATTTTCCCCTTTTAAACGTTCTCCTGATTTGTTGGATCAGGTGTGTTTGGAATGGTAAAAACACTCAAATGTGCAGGGTAGTGCATCTCCAGATCCACGTTGGAAAACAAAGTCTAAAGCAGCATAAAGCCTCTGCCTTGAGCTGTTAAGCAATGAAACTGCATTCTCTGGAGTGATGTAACTCCACACATTAACTCTGGAAGGAGCAGGGTTTGTAATCCAGAACTAATCACCTAACATTAGTACTAAACCCCTCTAATGTTCTTGTGGAAGAATGCAACCTAGTAATTATCTGTACAGTAATGTTCGAACAGTCCCAGAAGACAGACTGCTACTGCGCCAACATGCTACGTTCTAAAACAATCCGTTTCTACAAAATTTAGCTTGTACAGGGACAGTCTCCTGGACAGAGATTAGCCTCAGTCATGGACAACACTCTCCTTTCAACAGAACATCTCCAAACTCCTGTGAGGTGTATCATTGGCTGGGGTCTATAGCATGTACATTACTCATTGAAAGTAACAGTACCTTTGACCGCATTGTAATAGGCCTTTACATCCTTGTACAACCTGGTGCCATCCATCTGGAAGAAAGCAAAACAAATTTGATAACTGAATTTCATTTTCTCATGTTCTTCACAATTCCATTCAGTCAAGTGCTATGTGCCAGGCAGCACTCTACTTAAAGCTTTGTGACACTTTCCACAGTGAGCAGTGAATTTTTTTTTTTTATATGTTAGGGTCTATTTGACATTGTGCATATGGAAATTCCCATTTCCTGAAGAAATTGAAAGCGTGAGAGTGTTAAGTCAGAACAGAAAGTGGTGTGCATAAGTGGGATGATATGTCAAAACAACTATTTTTAAATCTCGCATTAAAAGAAGCATATTGCTGGCCCTCCAACATGCCCTCCATTTGAGGTTTCTCTGCTACCAACATGCATCATTTAATGAATTAATCCTCTCAATAACAAGCATTTCCTGGGCTGCAGTGGTTGTGTTGGTGCTGGAAACAGCAAAATGAGAAGGGCAAGAGGGCTAAAAGACCTGGGTTTGGAATCTAGATTCTTTAATGCTTAAACAAACAAGAGTTAGGTCTTCACTTCAAATGATTAAAAAAAAAAAAAATTGTAAAAATCCAAATGTTTGATAATTCCATCAATCAGACTATTGAAAGAAACTCCCCATTAAAACACAGTGACATGCTCTTACATGCAC
>CM029366.1:21983081-22063081 GCA_017165825.1 Hepsetus odoe | reverse complement strand
TGTCTTTTTGCAAGCTATATGACTGAAATGTGCAGCGTTGAAAATGAGTATTTGGCTTATGTTTTTTTTTTTTTATGTATTGTTGAGGCCCCAAGCTGGCCAGTCTAGGTTTGGACATGTCTAGCCAGGCCTGTGATGTGCTTTATAGAGCAACTACAATGCTTAATCCAGCCCAATACAAACACTGCTCATCTCTCTAGCACACAGGCTGGCAGTCTTACACAGCCAGTGAACTCACAGATTAAGTGCTGGAGGAGGCAGTGGGGTTGAAAAGTTTCTGAACTGTTGGTGTTAAGTGTCTTGGGCCGGAAATTCAGTGACAGGTGCCATAATATAAGTCAAAAGAGTATCTCCCACCCAGCGCTCATTGACTTAGGCCGGATAGGTACAATAAGACAAGAAATCAAATAGATCTAACAATACTGTGGAACTTAAGTGCAGTCATAATAATAATAAAAGTAATAAGATGAAGTGAAAGTAACTATTTGTTCTTGTGAAACAGCACACAACAAAATGCAACCTCTGCTTTTCACCCATACACACATGTACAGCAGGGGGCACCCTGGGGAGCAGTGAAGGGGACGATACCTTGCTGAAGGGTACCTCCGCACAAACTACTGGTCTGGGATTCAAACCTTCCAATCCTGGGGCTTCATCCCGAATGACAAGGCCACCGCTGACCCTGTTCCCTGCAGCTATTTCCAGTGCCCAGGGAGCAGTGATGGGGACAGTACCTTGCCCAAGGGAACCTCAGGGCAACCTAATGTTATAGGATTTAAATACATGATCTTTAGATCCTGGGTCCCTAACCACTAGGCCACCACTGCCTGAAGAAAAAGAAGAAAAATGACCAGACGATGGATATTAGGTTAAAACAACTGATTCTGCAATATTGTGCATTTGGCTCATCTTAGAAATAGGAGGAAATCCCTAGAATATGTTTGTGCAGAAGAAAGGGTCAAGGGTCATGCTCCCCTCTGCCTACAGGGCACATTGTGTATGAAGTTCAGGCTGGCTGCCTGGTTTTATTTTTTGAGACAGCGTTTTCAGTAATTGGGTGTGTTTAACATAGTGGGACACATTTCCGTGGATGATGAATTTTTTGCATGTCAGCTCACAGCTCTAGTGCTTGAGGATCACTTGCACAGTCATATAATTAAATGTGTTGTTTTAAATGTGTTGATCTTCCCTGTCTGGCTGTGGAGGTTACAGGCAATGTTTACTTAATGCTCACGTTTGGAATTAATACTAGCTTTGGCCCGTCTGAAATAAAACTGTCCAGTCTCCATGAAGGTCAGCAAACAAAAACAAAAAAACACTTGACTGAGAGTAACCCCACCCCTGTCACACCTCAGAAGTTAGTTGATTTGATATGAAAAAAAAAAGTACAGGCATGTATTGACTTGCAAGCTTCTTCCTCAGTAAGGTTTGCTCTCAGTCTGAGCAATCCAGTTCTTCATCTGCCAGTTACCAGTGCTGCTTATTCCTCTTGCATTTCTAACAATACAATGCCAATATCTTCATGCCTAAAAGGAACAGAGCCCTTCATCAAGGCCGCAGAGGAATTGTTAAAGTACAATGAGATTAAGATGACTCTAGGATGGCACAGCAGGAAAGGAAGGCCACTGTAAAGATGAACTGAAACTTTTCTTTAATGATGCAGTTGTTACTTCCTAGACAGAACTGCTGATATCAAATAACAGATTTAATTACCTCTATTCCAAACAAATACTAACAAATTGCAGCATCTCTCCTCCAATGCTCATCTCCTTTATCCTCCCCAGTGTTTGTCCAGTGACAGCTCATCTGCAGCCATAATGACACTGTACAGCAGCATGTAAATACATGGAGAAGGGTGTGAAATAATCTGCGTTAATGTCTGTGGGCCAATGCTGCATTCTGAGCAGGTGCGACTTCCCTAATTCCTTACCTGCCTACACATCTGCACTCTTTTTGTCTGTTGCCTTACACTGTGCAAGGAAAATTAATCCATAGTTTCATTTGGGACCTTTGATATAAACAAGTCTGAGTTTGCCTTAACACTTAGTTAAGGGGGGCTTCACCAAGAGTTAAGTCGAACTCATGATCGAAAGGTACTTATCTCAGCATTTTTTGCCATGGTATACACCCCTTTCTCAGTAAAAAGGTTTTGCAAGATCATTTTTGAAAATATCCTGGATAATTTAGACTACATTACCAATTGAAAGGAAGCTTATTCGAATACCTATTATATAACAGCTACTTGCTAGAACAGCAGAATCAGTTTATTACATAAGACCCTGGCACCGGCTTCTATCATACAATCTGTCTCTCTGGAATATCTTTAATTCAGCATCTAAAGGGCATGGCCCCTCATAAATTTGTATGGAGTCAAATAAATGCTGATTGAAGTAGTGGCTGAATAAGACATAGAACATGCTTCTGCTTGTCAGTCTGATGTGGCTTAAGTAGTAAAAGCATGTTTTATTACACCCCTTGTTGAGATTCAATCATTCAGTATGCCTAAATGATCCACCCCAGAACATTCATTCCCTAACATTCAGAAAATGAAGATCTTGTGTAGTGTTATTGCATAAATCTATAAAAGGTTGTCTAACACTCACCTAATACTTGATTTGAGTGAAAAGGGGGTATAAAATGAAGCAAGCTAAAATGAATTAAACAGAACTGGAAAATAGCCAGATTTAAGTTCCTTTCCAGTTGCATCTTTAGGGGCATCTGCTGGTTAATCTGTCCACAATTCTTGATTTCTACACCTCCAGAACTAGGAAATGGGCAGAAAAAATTATTATAAAGCGTATTCCCCCTTTTCCACCAGTAATTTCAGACTGGACCTCTGTTTTACGAGGATTATCAAAACCATGCTCTGCAAAAACCTTCCCTAATGTTATTGATATGGAGATATTGCACCAAAAATGACACTGATCAGATATCAGGTAACAATACTGACTGAGGATCACGGTATTTGTTTAATAACAGCAGATCATTAAAAGGTTGAGCAGGTTTTAAGGAAGAAATATCAGACCAGCCTTCAGACATCTGGCAGCAGTGTTTCTTTTTTTCCATTATAACTACTATTTATCTGGACTTTACACTCTTTATGTATGAATGGATGTCTGAGTGTGTGTGGATATGCAGTGTAGAAAGATGTGAGTAATGCTACTATTCGACAGTAGATTAATCTATAGCCACCAAAGCCACGCGCCGAAGCATGTACCGTGAAGTAGTGACGCACTGACATTCATACTGAAGCTGCGTTTTCCCTCGTTCCTCAGGGTCAGTGAGTGCAAAAACCTTCCCCTCCCCTCCCCTCCCCACTCAAACACAAACCATCCCCCTGTCCTCTGGCACATCTACCAAGCTGGAGGTTTGGAGGGTGTCTCATGAGCTTTTTTAAACTTTAGTCTGTTCATTTTGTGCTGAGGTTTTGTCACAACAGACATGCCTTTCAACTGGCCAACACACTAGCTGACTTCTGCAAAGAACTTCCATGACAAAGGCTCTCTGTGATTCTGAATCGAGGGTCTGATTTGGATTGAGTATGACCACTACAGTTAGCCAGGCCTGTATCATTGTGTTGTGACAGGCAGGTGCTTGTTTTCTCTGTGTACAAGAACACGTTATCCTCTTTTCTATGCATGACTGCCTGATACAGTGAGCTGTCAGACGGCTTTGCAGAGCTGATCATAGCGTTTTGAAAAGGGATTTATCTACGGCTGCTGATCAGCACTCTGTGCCTCTGTTCTCAGCACACATCAGTAGACCACTTTCTCTCCTTACTTTAGAGACAGTTTTTCCCTTGGTTTCACAATCGACAGACAACAAAACTGACATTTGATTCCTTTATTGAAAGTGTCACAAGCACAAACATTAAAGATTCACAGATGTTCCCCTGCATGTTTATGATCTCTCAAATAGAGAGCATATAGTTGAAAATGAACCTACTTCCATTCTGAGCACATGTGCTCAGTGCAGACACGAAGAGTGACTGAGCAGGGAAAGGAGATGTTGACTGACGAAACGAACTAAGCAGGGCAACATCACAGTGCTTCTCACTAAAGGAGAGGTTGCATAGTCACAGGTGCAAAACAGAGAGGATAAATTGGGACCACAGGAAAAAGAGCGGCATCTGGACTGTATTCACAAAGCTCAGAGTAGGAATCCAGATCTATGGTCAATTTTTTTTCCATGTTTGCAGAGACTTTGTGAAAAGGTCATCGTGCAGAAAGTTAACTTGCGGAGAAGCTGCATTAACACAGGCTCAGGCCTCTCTTTCCTGTAATAAACTTAATATTGTGGATTGTAAGCGGTCCGAATCCAAACTGTAAAATTCTGTCATAGCAGAGAAAAGGAAGGTCCTCGAATTTCCCCATTTCTTCCTGTTTGTCCCAAAAACAGCCTAAGCAGCCAATCAGCACTGGTATAAATTGTGGCCCCCCCCCTTGGGATCATCTGTAAATACCAGGCTGCACTAAGACATTGTGAAATCATTCAAAACACCACTGAGAAAGACAGCGATACATGAGGTACAGTGTCATCAAGTACAAAATTAAGGAATAATAGAAACCAATTATAGCACATAAGGTGGGGGGGAAAAGAAACTGAACACAAACATACAATGACACAAAGACACCCTCCCCAATAAGAGGGAGCCCATGAAAACCATTGTTTGTCAAGTCAAATAGAACTGCTTCGCAGTTTTGGGTTCCCCTGCTCTAAACCCTTGAAAGGTTTGACCTCTAGTTGATTATTCAAATCTGGCATGTATAGAGTAGAATAAAAAGCTTAAACCATGCAAAACTACACATTATGACGCTCCGAGACTATATTTAACAGAATTGGCTAAAAGGGATAAAGATTTGGTACCAATGCTCCAAACAAAATCATGACAACCTCTCAAGTTTTAGCAGCAGATAACCTATGGTCAATAGGAGATTCAAAAATAATAAAAACATGGGTTAAATTCAACATTTTCTTAAAAAGAAATAAAATGGAATAAACCACTTTCCTAAAACACACCAGCTACCACGACATCTCTCCCAAAAATCACCAAGCGAGTTATTTAGTTGATTAGTTTCTAAAATCTTCCCGAGGTAGAATGACAGCACAAGCAAACATGCTGACATACACTCATCCTTAATCACTTGATCCCCCCCATTCCTACCATCCCACCTTTTTTCCTCATTCGCAGTTCAAATCATCCAATGAGCACACCCGGTTTGTGTGTTTGGCTCATATGCCAATAACATTACCATGCTGGACTAAGTGAAAGATGAGACATACTTTATAAAAAGGGAACAGGGTTTTAACAATCAACTGATTAAAGGCAACCGACCTAAACCAGATCAGAAATCATAAGCAGAATCTAATAAGCATTAGTTAATTGACCAGGACTTTTAAAAACAAGAGTAGGGAAACAAGAAACATGTTACTAAATCACCAGCGATGCACATTCTGGGGAGGTCAATACGATGGTCATCTTGATAAATTGCGATAGTCTGATCACCCTAAGGCTCCTGCCAGTGCTTCTTAAGCGCTGACCCACCGCATGTTTCATTAAAGAGAAATTCTAATTTGTGAACAGAGCACTTTTCTTCAGTGGTGCTGCGTTTGAAATGATAAAAGGGGAAAAAAAATATTAAATAAAATTAAAACTCACTCAGTTTAAAAATGTGGCATGGTAGGTTAATTTAGCCTGTTTCAGCTAATCAGAGTTCAGAAAAATATATTTTCTATCAGGAACTGTGAAATTTGTTAACAGCGCATTCATTTTTGTTTTGTTTTTTTGCACATTGCCCATGCCCAACTGTCGCTGTCTAGAGATTAAAGACCCCAATTCAGCATGTTCAGCAATTGCATATCAAGGCGTGTTTTGGAAGAGGGAGCTCTTTAAAACAACACTAGTGATCTTTTTGTTGAAGGTTAATCTCTGTTTAAAAGGCATAGGTTTTGACTGCATCTGACAGGTTAAACATTTATTAAAAAAAAAAAAAAAAAAAAAAAAAAAATTTAGATTACACTGCATCTGCTGAAAATAAAATGTAGATGTCCACCTCCAGACATTTTGCTACTCAAGGCACAGAAACTGCATAAAACATGTTGAGGGGAAAAAAGTCTCACACCTAAAAAAAAAATAAATACATAAAAAAAAAAAAAAAAAAAATCTCATGCATTATGGGAACTAAATTGAGAACGGTCGCAAAAGAGGAAGAGATCAGGCCATTAGAGATCTTCTACTGCAGTGCTGCATAGCACAACCCGTTTATCAGTTTCTCCAGTAGTGGTTTAATATCTTAATATGATTGCCATTTGGATTTGTTGTAAGTGTTGTAATGATTTAAACTTAACACATTGAACTTAGTGTTCCTATTCTGTGAAGTGTAGAAATGTGTTGGTGTGTACTTTACTGAATCTTTGTACTTTGGGTAGAAAACGCTGACATTCAATTAACATTTATAAAGTACGTAAACTTAAAAAAAAAAACTAAAAAAAAAAAAAAAACACTTCCAGCGCAGATAACTGATCAGAAAACAGCTGATCGCCAAAAAAAAAAGAAGACAATCTCAGCCAACTACAAAATTGAATACTCTAGGTAAAAAGGTACAACATTGTAATCTATGTAGAACAAAAATTACATGTAGAACAATTCAGTTTGTTGCATCCCAGTTTGTTATTCCAAGGAAGCATCCTTTTCTTCACATTAGATCTGCAACAGAATCTTCACAGTGTACCACAGCAGCCGTCCCTTTGTTTCACCTGTGCAGAAACGTGGAGTCCCGTAAGATATAGCCTGGAAAAACAGAAAAAGTGTTTCAGCAGAAGCTCATCATGTTTGACGCCATAACTGTCTGGGCTAGAAATTCAGGAGAACATAACTGGCCACAAGATGGCCTACAACTGACTTTTTCTGGTGTAAAGAGGGAAATAAGGCAAGAAAATAATTATATTTAAATATTTAATTACAAGAATGGCATTATTTAATTCTCCCTTTAATCCACTGTATGAAGTGATAGTGACGACTTGTCATTGTGAAGCAGCACACAGTGAAGCACAACAAAATTCAGCCTCTGCATTTCACCCACACACGTGCTGCAGGGGGCAGCTATTGAAAGCTGCCCAGGGAGCAGCGATGGGGATGGTACCTTGCTCAAGGGTACCTCAGGGCAACCCAATGGTGAGGGAATCGAAACAATGACCTTCTGTTCGAGTACTACACACTGCAGTTCCTGCTAAGTGCCGAGTCATGAACAGCAGCAGAGTGGTTCACTGCAGTCTCTTTCCCCACACACACACACACACACACACGGTTAGGGCCCTGACCATTTATGAATCAGGACTTAATAATCCTCATTAATGAAAAAAAAAACAAAAAAAAAACAAACAGATGACTTAATTTAGTGAAGTGTTTAGTTTCTGACATTTTTATAAACTATTACTACACCAAGCATCTGTGTGTTTAACTTAAACAAGACATTTTTCACTTGTACTCTTTGAACGACAACGGTAAAGAGTATAAATTAACACTGGCAATTTAATCATCTGTGGAGTAGAGTTCTTTTTCTGGTTGCTGATTTTGTATACTAATGACCACAGCTCATTGGCCATGTCACTAGAAGGGACAGGACAGAGTGTGATTCCATGCAGTGGTGAATAGAACCACTATGGCTGCAACAATTATTCTACACAATAGTTTAATTAGTTCACAACGAAGTTCTTAATCTCAAACTTTAACCGTTCTAACCACACATTGATCAGTCATAACATTCAAACCACCTGCCTAATAATGAGCAGGTCCCCCTCATGCTGCCAACTCAGGAGTGATGACAGTCAAATAGATGTTCAACTGGACTGAAATCTGGGGAACCTGGAGCCCAAGTAACACCTTGAACAATTTCACATGTTCCAAAATGAAAATAAAATGCAATCTGGCAATTCACATTATCAAAGTTATCAAAGTGAAACAGGCAACAGCCATTAAGGAACACCGGTGCCATAAGTAATGTTACTTCAACATGCTCTACAGCAATGTTTAAATAGGTAGTACTTACAAAGTAACATCCACATAAATACCAGGACCCAAGGTTTCACAGCGGCTCCATCGGCAAATCTCCCCACAGTGTAGCCTATTGCCATCTCTTCCTAAGGCATGTGTCACGCAGGCACAGATGATGTACAAGAAACACTTTTACTGCTCTGTGGCTACACCGGCCCAAACGCAGCAAGCAGTGATGCACTTTAGTTCTGACATCATTTAATTCTCAACCAGCACGAACATTTTCAGCTATTTTTGCTACAACAGCCCATCTGTAGGATCAGATCAACTGCTCCCCCACACATCAATGTGCCTTGGATGGCCGTGGTTTAGCAGTTGCTCTACCTTAGACCACTTTGGGTAGGTTCTAAACACTCAGTAACCCACAAGACTCACAATCTCAGTAACCCCTCACAAGACTTGCTCACAATATGTTCAGAAAACCAAAATTTGACCCATTTCAGTAATTCAAATCCTTACACTCGACCTAAAACTGATTCCCAGTCATAAACATGTCCTTAGGCCTAACCCAGTTTGTAACCCCGTCAAACTAAAGACAAAAAGGATGCAGCCACCAGTTCTCACACACACACGCACGCACGCACGCACAGGAGTGTGAATGAGCCCGCCTGCGTTATTCTTCGACTTGCCCGTTACAGTGGTATGTGTGATTCAGTGAAGGAGTGGGGGATGGGAAGAGGAGGTGAACAGCAGACAGCTGTAATGTTCTCATTATGGCTGCACCCCCACTGCTCGGTCTTCACCCCACCCATCTTTGCTCTCTTTTAAAAGCAATTCTTCCACAAACGCTACACGCCCGTTTCGACCAACAACTAAAAACAAGTGCTCCGTTGAGGTGTGGTGGCCTTACAGTCAGAACACATTAACAGTGATGGATAATTCCTTTCAGCACAGGTACTGCATTTGTACCACAACAGACAAAAGGTTTTAGATTCCCAAACAGTGAATCTAATCTTCACTTAAACTCAGCACCACTCCCGGTCACCTGCTCTGCCAGCTGAAGACTCGCGCAGGGTTCGAGCTCAGGAGAGGAAGAGAAGTGAAGACGGAGCGAGAGCACGAGAGAGAAAACGGGCGTGCAGGGAGGGGGTGAACGAGTTCAGTTGTGTAACAGCAATCCCAACATGCACTCTTAAAAACAAAAGGATTCCCTTTAGCATGCAAACAGAAGAGGAAGCAGGCAGAAGTACAAATACTGAAAATAACTTTAAAAATATCACCAATGACACCAAACATTGGAAACAAGATATTTGAGATTAAAATGGCTCAATTTAACATGGTATTTTTCTCAGATCATTCATTCTACATTTAGGTAGGTCACGCATTCTGCGCTTAAAGCCATCAAGAAATTTAAGCAAATCAGACTGTGGGAGACATTACAGAGTGGTGCCTGAAAGTTTATGAACCCTTGAGAGGTTTTCCCACAATATGACCTTAAAGCTTTATCAGGTTTTCACAATTCCTAAAGGTAGATAAAACAAATTTGTGATGAGGACGGAAGTTGACCCGTCTGGAGCAACAGCACATTTAAGTAAGGTGAGAGTTAACTTAACGTTCAGGGGTCCAAGTCTCGGTAATGATGTAATCTGCTATCAGGTTATTTGTTGTGTCTAGACTGAACTTTAACCTGACTCTTTTGCTAACATCTCTAATACAATATATTTAATTTGTATTTTCACAGTATTGCAGTTCTTTTCATAATTATTTACAAGCAAAGTTGACACACAGTAAAGTTCTCTGTTGTTGATTAATCCAAATTATTTGTCGGTGATTTTACATCATGTTGCTCAAAGTACTCAAAAAAGTACTCAGTAGCTGCACAGGACAGGTTTTAGCCTTATTTATTAGCCCAATTTATATTGATGTATCTGATAAATAATATTCAGTCCTTGAACTGTCAAAACAAATGTCAACCAGGAACCTGTGTATTCATATTTTTGTGGAATAACTTCGTGAAGGATCTTTCGGAGGATACTTTCGCCGTCACTATGAATTCGGACAAACCACACTGAACATGTCATTGTCTTTGTGAAACGCAGCACAGCACAACGAAACTCAACCTCTGCGTTTCACCCATACACACATGTGCAGCAGGGGGCAGCTATTGAAAGCGCCTGGGGAGCAGTGACAGGGACAGTACCTTGCTCAAGGGTACCTCAGGGCAACCTACTGGTGAGGGAATCGAACCCACAATCTTCCGATACGGGGGGAAACTCCCTCACCACTAGGGCCACCACTGCCCCATTTTATCATACAGAAATGAAGGACTTTGAACTTGTTAACTTAGAACTTATTAAGCAAACAAATCCTGATTATCCCCATAACTACTGCTCGACTTTCAAAACGAATCTTTGCAGCCGTCACACGTTTGTCCAAACATGAAAGAATAGAGGCTTTCAAAAGCATACCTGTGTGCGCGTGTGAGGGGGTTGTGTTCAAGCAGCGCAGGTGACCTGACCCATCCTGCTGTGTAGCTCCAGCGCGTCTGGCCGATCTTGAGGGTTGACAGCCAGCATGTCCTGCAGAAGCTTCCGAAGTGCATCGGACATTTGTGAGCGGCGGCGTTGGGGTATGCTCAGCACCATCTTTGGGTTTTCCAGCAGAGCCTCTCCCACTGGTACAATTTCTGCACCCTG
This sequence comes from Hepsetus odoe, assembly GCA_017165825.1. Lineage (NCBI taxonomy): Eukaryota > Metazoa > Chordata > Actinopteri > Characiformes > Hepsetidae > Hepsetus > Hepsetus odoe. Next base: position 22,052,392 of record CM029366.1, on the reverse strand, counting down.
CCGCACGTACGTACCCAGCAGCTCCCTTTTTGACTCCGCGTCAATGAAGGTGATGCGCTCCGTCATGGCCCAGATTATGATTCCAAGCGCAAAGATGTCAGCCTTGGCTGTGTAGTGGCCCTCCCACACCTCTGGGGCCATGTAAAAGTCTGAGCCACATGCCGAAGACAGCCAAAACTTGTTGATGTTATTTTTGATTTTGTCCTCCATCTCTTCAGAATCACGGCAACCTGGCCCCATCCCAAGTCCTGCACACACTTTGCTCAAACCAAAGTCGGCCACTTTTAGCACTGGTGCGCCTGAGCGCTCTGAAATTAATATATTGTCTGGTTTCAGGTCCCTGTGCACAATGTTGTTCTGATGCAAGAAGGCCACAGCACTGCTCAGCTGCAGCATGAAGCTGGTGTTGGTGTGCGGGTTGGGCCGGCGGGACAAGATGAACCGATTCAGGTCTCCTCCTTCACAAAACTCCATCACGAACCACAAGTAGCACGGCTCCTGGGGACCTGACAGCACCCGCTCACCTGCAAAGACACAAACAAACAGAAGCTGAAAACGAATCGGATCCAGCTGGAACATGATCATCACTACATGTGAAAATGCCTTAAATCACTGTGTCATTGATTTGGCAGTGCAGTCAGGAAACTATTTTTGTAATGTATGAAAAGCTTAAGCACTGTTCAGTATGTAGAGTATGCACACATTTTGCTGTACAAAAAAATGCTTGGGCTTTGGTTTCGGGTTCTGGGCAATCAAAAAACAAACAACAACAACAACAACAAAAAGAACTTTTAACTTTATGCTGAACTACACCGAAACTTTTTGCATCGTTCTCCATTTCAATTAATTGTGCATGCGGTAGAGGTTCTGCTGAGAGACCAATGAGAAGTAGATTGCAGTGATAATCCACTATAAGGACACTCAAGGTGGTTTAGTCAAAGTCTGTACAAGCGTTACTGTATGTTTTAACACACACTATCATCACCAGCCTTCTCCTTCACCATGATGGCCAGGTCTCAAACACACCATCGCTTATCCAGAAAGATTCAATAAAGTTTTACATTTCCCTGAAGGCGGTGCTTCTTAATCCAACTGATGTTTCAATATATTTTAGATTTCACATTATTAGATGTGAAAAGATTTCATATGGAACAAGTAATCCAATGAGATCCTGCCATCAGAAAGGTGAAATGTAAAGATACACACTGGTTAATACATCGTGCAGCGACCGTCCTTACAGTTAAACTGTAGCAGTTATTAAAGCCATAGACTTCAACCAGTCCAGGAATCAGACAGTAATGCTGGGAGAAAATGAAAATGAACCCACAGAGCAACGTGCTTTCACAGTTTGTGGGAACATCAGATAACTGATGATAACAGACAACAATCCAAATAATCCACGCCTGCAGTTATTTTTCCACCATTCACTCTACAGCTCTCCGGTCCAACAGCAGCTCCCTGATGAGGAGAAATGAGGAAGCCCTCCTGAGGGACAGAGGGGCTCAGCAAGCAAAAGTGAGAAGCTGTATTTAATACATGATGCAATTTTCTAAACAACCCTCTCAGGTCATGAACAGGGACATCCACTGTCCTCATTCCCCCAAATCAGTTGCATAACGCAGAGCTCGGCCTACAGGGCAGACTGGACTGACTCATCCTGAACTAACCGGCCTGCGGCGTGTTTACAGTCAGCCTGCTGCTGTCCTGCACTGAAGCCTGAGAGCCGGGTTCAACAAAGACCTGCCTGACGTCATTTCAGCGACAGAAACTAGCTGTGAGGAAGAGCGTCTCGCGCACCCTTTAAGGAGGTCTCCACCAGGCGTAAGTACTGCCTGGAGCGCTTGTTTCCGTGGCTCATCTTGTGCGCCAGGCCGCTCCTCTGCAGCACACACTCCTCCAGGTGAACCACGTTCTCGTGCCGCTTCTCGAGGCTCGCGAGCGCCCAGAACTCGGCCAGCGCGAGCTCCACGTTCTCGGGCGCGTCGCAGCGGAGCTTCTTCACGGCCACCAGGGAGCCGGACCTCCGCGCGACGGCCTCGTACACCACCCCGTAGCTGCCCCGGCCGATCTCGCGCACCAGGCTGTAGCGAGGCGCCGACACCCGCCGTTCCAGCGGCCCGTTCCCGCGGGCGGCGCGCTCAGTCGCCTCATCCTCGCCCGGGCTCGACCGCTCGCGAGCTCTCGTCACCCGCCGGCGCTCCGTCTCCATCACATCCCCTCACGTCGGCAGCGCGCGCTCAGCGTGCATTCTCGGCCAGCGTGACCGGAGAGCGAGAGTGAGAAAATAAAAACTCCCCGAGACTCGGTTTAAACGCGGAAACGGACGAGACACAGGGTCACGCGCGAGCTCCTGCTTCTCTCTGAACTCGTGAGACTTGAATGAAGCGAGAGCGGAGCAGCCCATTTTACCAACGGGGGGGGGGGGCGTGAAGAGAAGATTGTCCAGAAATGATGAGATGAAAAAAAAAAAAAAAAAATCAGTAGTCCATTTGAGCAAAAGACTTAATTTTATTTAAAAAAAATCACAAATGCCTTTAACTCGAATGCCATTTGAATAAAGCATGAAAAAAGCACGTGAAGACAAACTGAAATGGTTTGTCTACATTTGTCAGTTATACTAAATACATCAAATCTTCTTGCTCCAAAAGTGTGCAATGAAAAAGTAACACTAGAGATTCAAAACAGAAAACAACTGCAATACAAGTAAGATAACTAACAATAATGCTATATACACGATAAACCAATCCGAAAAACAAGACAGGAAAATAAACAAAATGTAAATGCTAAAATATTACGAAATATGTGAATTTAGAAAACACGTGCCTCATCTACAGAGAAATATGTAAACGGAGCAAAGTGCAGAAATCTGTAGCAGTGTTTTGAGGAACGCTTCTTCTTCTCGTGTCCCTTCTCGGTCTGTCCTCCCCCCGCGCCTTTCAGCACAATGGTACAGCCCGTCTCCACGTGCGCGCGGCTCAGCAACACCTGCACGTGGAGCCGCACGCTGACCTTAAAACACAAAGCCTTTATTTATCACTCAAATCAGAGACAGTTAATAAATCTAATGATATTGTCTCTCTCTGTTTGAGATGGACGGTCGTCCAGCTGTAGGGTGGGTCTAAAAGAGAAGTGCATCAGTTACCGTGAGGGTTTCCTGAACCCCAGACCAGCTAGTCCATCGCCGAACCGACCAGCATCAGATCGCCCTCCTCGCCTGAACTCCAGATCTGATCCTTCAGACTGGATCATCTGCAGGAGCGGCTGCCACTCAAACGGAACCGCCACCGTTTGCGAATTATACCTCACTAATGAACCTGAACCGCGCTTCCTCTTCCCTCTCTTTCTTAACGATCCCGAGTCCACCAGAGGAGGACAGGTTCCCCTTTGGAGTCTTGGTTCCTCACAAGGTTCCTTCCTCCAGTTTTAGGGAGTTTTGGGGTTCAGACCCGCGTCCTGTAAAGCTGCTTCATGACAACAACATTATTTATATGTGAAAATTACTATATAAATAAAACCATTTGACTTCAACCTGGTTGATGATGCCATTATTATGTGCTGATTTATGACTACTTTCTGATTCGCATAAATACCACATTTATAATTATTCCTGCACTGACAATACAAACTCTTAATGAAAAACCTTATTGCATGGAGGGTGCTAAAACAATTTTAAAGACTCACAAACTAAATATACACACACATATATATATATATATATATATATGTATAGTTTGTGAGTCTAAAATTGTTTTAGCACCCTCCTTCAATAAAGGAGTTGTGGAGTTTGTGGAGAGTTTGTATTGCCAGTGCAGGAATAACTCCGCTTCATTCTTCATTTACAGCGCCTCTGGCATATACCTGGCAACTAAATAGCAACGTTTAAAAGTCCCTGACGGGAGAAGTGGCTCCTGTCTCGGGCTGTATATATATATATATATCAGTACAAATATATATATATATATATATATATATGTATATGTTGAGATATATATTTGTATGGATATATTTGCTGAGATATATATATTTGTTGAGATATATCTATATATTTGTTCTGATATATATTTGTTGAGATATATATTTGTACTGGGGCTAAACACTATTTATGGTCATTGTGGAACATAAATAAAAAATAGTAATTAGAGTAAAGTTCTCTGAAACTCATCTGATGAGCTACCTGCCTCTTCTTCAGAGCTGTCTACTCCTTTTGACACAGACTCTGCAGACGTTCTAGATAGGAACATTATGATCGAAACAAATGCAATTACAAATGGTGCGATTTCACCACTCTGGGAGAAATACAGAACATACTGAAGTCCTCAGCTTCCCCTCAGCTAACAACTCAAAATCACATCCTGATGTGAAAATGATCTGCTCTGGTGTGTCTCCCAAAAGAAGATGTGCTGTGCTGTGTATTCACAATGACACAAAGTCACTTTCATAAACAGGCTATTATTTTATCATGAAGATAAATAAACTGTTCTCTAACCTCATTCAATAATTTCCTTTAAAGACAAAACTTCATAGAAAAAAATCAACAAACAATAACTGCCACACACACTTTCTCTTTTCTTTAAATTACAGTAACAGCTAGCTGCATGATGGAATCACCTCCTGACCTACTGACCACTACCATTCAATACTACTACCATTCATCAGTGTTCCCAGGGCTCTTAGATTTATGCTCTTATTATAGCTCGGGCATGACTCGGGGATGTAGCTGGTCAAAATGCGTTTTGACCAAACAAGCATATTTAGCAGCAACAACAACATCAACTACAATAAAACTTAAACAAGTTGTTGTTGTCCTTTATTCTAAATGTTTTGTTTGGCAGGCTGTGATGAAGTATTGACCAACATCTCTATCAAAAAACTGTACAACAATATGTATTGTATGACTCAAGAGGTCCCAGGTTCGAATCCCACCTCTGGCACTACCACCACTGGGTCCCTGAGCAAGACCCTTAACCCTGAGTTGCTCCAGGGGGACTGTCCCTGTAATCAGGACATGTCATGTAAGTCGCTCTGGATGAGAGCGTCTGCTAAATGCTGTAAATGTAAATGTTAATGTATTGTGTAAAGCATCACATGAACAGGAAATCAATAGAACTGGATGATTTAAAGCAAACAATACAAGAAGACAATACAGTGAATAAAAAAACTAATTTGCATAAAAACTCATTAGAGAGAGACAATGAGCTTTGAAACGGACCCTACCTACAAAAGGAAAGTGTGTGTGTGTGTGTGTGGAGTGTTTAAAAATAAAGCTTGTGTCTCTCTCTCTCTCTCCCCTCCCCTCATATATTGTTTGTCTTTTCTTTCTATAGGAGGAGGCATTGTGATTATACTGGATGCATCATATGTACTGAATAGCCAGAAATAAGGTTCTAGTTGATTTTAGTCCCCCAAGCTACAAAATAAAATGTATCGTCAAGGGTACAAGATGGCCCTTAATGTCACATGATGAAAGGCAGGCATAAAGACCTCATTCACTTTACCCAGACTTTCCCACTTAAGGGAACATCAGCGATTGCTACCAACAAAACTAAATGGACAAGGATCTGTTGTGGTTTGGGAAAAGTGTAAATGTTCTAGAAATAACCATGAAGTTGCTAAATCATTACTCTGGTGGGTGGAGGGTCTGTGATAACTGTAACTGTAAAAAAGAAAGTAAAAAGCTTAAAGCCAAGGCAGGACTTAAAGAGTCAGCATAAACAGTAGGATGCTCGCACTGTGCTGGTGTCGCTGCAACAAGTGGGCCACATAGTCTAATTATAGAACTACAAGTGGTAGACTTTGGTAGATTTTAGAAAGAAGGATAAGGAAATTGATATATACCTCATGAAGTCTCTTGAATTTAACTGCTTATAAAACTTGAATATTAACCAAAATGGTATTTCTGTTATCTTATGTTAGACGTGGAGAGCCAATAATAACCCAAACATGTGCTTGTAATTGTGGACACAAAGAGCAAGGAATCGAAGAGAAAAGATCTCCATACGTCCCTCAGAAGCGTGGCATGCAGAGCGGTGATTGTGGAGAGCGCCCCATCATGTGCCAGACATTTCAGACAAGTGGCTACCATGGCAACTTGACAATCACTACCAGAGCCGGCTGAATTTTTGCAGTTTTTTTGTCCACGCTCACCTTTTGTTCAAACATACTTCATTACAATGAAACACAAATGCAGTTCTGATGCAAAACCCTGCTGCAGCTCACATTAGCTTAGGATGGGGTTTGTAGCACAAGTGTTCAAAGAATCAGTCACAGAAAAATGGATTCTGCTGAAGGGCTGCTTCGCTCTATTCTTTATTATGAGGCCTAAAGGAAATGATCAGGAAATAAACTTAGCAGCAAAATGACCTTAATCATTGTAATTAAAGAAAAAAATAAAAGATACTATAGATCAACGGTTCAATCATATGTGAGATTTAACAACAGGAGTGACACTTTAAGATCTGCCAGTGACCCAAGTTACTCCATAAATTCCATTTGATTAGCGTGTTTTTATCATGTCACATCATTTTGATGGTATGAATCCAAGCACCCTGAAGTGCTGGTGTCTTTATTAGATCGTGCTGTTCTTTGTTTGTGTTGTTTTTGGTTTATTTTAGTTAGAAGTTGTCTTTTCATGTGGAACGTCATGCTTGTTGGGCATGCACTCGGTTCCCATACTGAAAAGTACTTTTGTTGCTATGGAACTGTGATGTGAATTCAAATTTTTTCATAATTTTGCAGCCGTGCGAACATGCAGCAGCAGAGGGGTGAACAAGGGAATAGAGATGAGGATAAGTGGACAGAGCCATGCAGATGAGATGCTCCTCATGGCTCTTAACATCTCCCCCTTGATGCTCAATCACTCAAAACATGAGTAATCAGGAGTTATTGAGGAGACACACACACACACACACACACACACACACACACACACACACACCACAGTGATGGTTTGAATGAAGTGCTTTGTCACAATGACTGCCTCCTTGCATTTGAACAGGGTTTTAGATTTTTTCATTTCAGTGATAAAAAAGCAATATAGGGTTCAAGCTATTGCTCTCGCTTACTCATTTTCTTAACCACTTGTCCTGGTTAGGTTCATGGGCAGTACTTGAGCCCACACCAGCTCTCACAGAGCAAAAGGTGGGAAAAAAACCCTGGACAGGTCCATTGCAGGACAGTCACATAAACAAACACACTCACTTAGGGGTTATTTTTGCAATTTAGCATCTCCAATCCATCTGACATGCATGTCCTTGGATGGTGTGAGGAGACCAGAGCTCCCGGAGGAAACCCATGCAGGCATAGGGAGAACATACAAACTCCACACAGAAAGAACCCAACTCAGGTCCTTTTTGCCAAATTCAAGGGTACCTCAGGATAACCACCTGGTCTGGGACTCGAAACTGCAAACTTGGTTTCCCTCAACACCAGACCACCAGTGTCCCATTAAAGGGAATGTAACATCAGTTGGTAATGTAAATTCAAATATAAAATGTAATTATTTTTCAATGGAAAACAGATTTCTTCCTTCATATTAAATTTTGACTCTTATTTGTGTCAAAGTCATGTCACTGAGTCTACCTATTGGTTTCAGCTGTGAAACAGAAGTCAGTGTATCTTCAAGGTCTTACCTAAAGCCCTCTCTTCAGCTTCAGGACAGGCATCTCCAATCCAATCCAACCAATGCTGCAGGTTGTCATAGCAACTTCTCATTTTCTCAAGGTTATGTGCACATCATCCACTTCTGTAGCAACAGCTGTAAGAGGTGACCTTGAAAAAAGGCAGGCATTTGAAAGCAGTTGATGAAGTGAAGAAAGTTAAAGTGCTTCACATGAGCCTAAAAAATCCTCACAAAACATGAAAAATCTCAAATCTCCGGTTAGAGTCATGGCAGCCAAGACGTTCATTCTCATTTTAGACTGGCTGCATGTTGCACATTTTAGTGAATGCTTTTAGCATTATTGTTGTTTACAAAGGTGATGGATAGTGTAGTAACTTGTTAAATTAGCACTCATTTGGCTCTAGACTTTTACTCAAATGCGGCTCATTGACAGTGCTGCTATTGTGTGCACACCGACACATTGGGATCAGACTAAAGAGCACATTAAATGCGCAAATTGCCAGTCTGTGTATCACAGTCAACAGCCATACACTCCATCAGCCTCCAACTCTCATGCTGAGCTCTTACGGAAGCACAGACAAACGCATGAGAGAAGAAGAGGGTGTTTGTTGTCCTTTCTAATATGTGTTGGTGTTCGCAATCAACTGTTTCTGTTGTACAGCAGAACATTGGCAACTGAACATATAACACTGACCGTATAACCTGTGGTAGATGGTGGTGGTCTAATGGTGGGACACTCACCTATGGACCAAGATGCCACAGGTTTGATGCGTATCTCCAGCACAACCATTGCTTTCCTGAACTAAACTCAGAGTACAGAGGGGCAGCGGAGGCCTAGTGGTTGGGTAGTCGGCCCCCAGATCAGAAGATTGTGGGTTCGATTCCCTCACCAGTAGGTTGCCCCGAGGAACCCTTGAGCAAGGTACCGTGCCCGTCACTGCTCCCTGGGTACCTGGTGCAGGTGTGTATGGGAGGTTGAATTTCGTTGTGTTGTGCTGTGTTTCACAATGACAAGAATAGTCACTTTTACTTAACCCAAGGTTGCTCCAGGGCGAAAATCTGAAATTGGAAGTCGCTAAGAGTGTCTGCTCAATGACGTAAATGTAAATGTAAATCTATCCTCAGACTGTGGGCTTCAGGGGTTATTTTACAGCAACAAAGTAAAATAAAACATAAGTAAGATTAAAACATGCAAACACACAAGTTATTAAAGCATTGCGATGTAGCCAAAGACAATGTATAAGAATAAAGCACACTTTTTGACAATAACTTTTAGGCATTAGCATTAGACACTTAATTTCACTAGCCACATACTAACAACTTTATGAGCTCTAGCCGCCTTGTGTAAGTGTACAGACTGCATCCAATCTGTCAAACTAGTCAGGTCCTCTCAACCTCATTAATCATTGGTTTCTGACCACAAGGACACTTGGCTGGATATTTTTTGGGTGGTGGACTGTCCTCAACACTCAACACTCTTATATGATCATATTATAAATAGAAGAATGGTTGCTTAAATTAATGCAATATATTTAAAAGTATTATTATTGAACACATGATTGTGTTGTAATGGTGTATTTATTGCCCCGAAATGTAATAGCGGTGCGGTGTTACTTGGCTGAGATTTCAGGAAGAGCAGCTCTGGGGTCAGTGAACACATCGGCCTGGAGGATAACTTAGACACACTGCACACACAGATGGACTACAGTTTCTAGATGTACACCAGGAAGGTCCTCTTACACAATGTTATTGATTGTTGAGTTACATCCATGGACCACCTTTTTGAGATAAAAAATGTAAACATGACATGAAAACTGTATATTATAGTCGCTAGGGAAACAAGGAGACATTGCATTTATTTTGATATGTGACACATTTAAGCCTTTGACTTGCTGCACTAGTGTGTCTAACAGTGCCAGACAGCAGGGTAAGAGGGGGAATCTGAATTAGTCCTGCTATAGATTACTACGGCTATTCCTATCCTAGGCCATAATGCCAAAGCACAACTATTTTTGGAGACAGGGGAGCAAATAGATCTTCACTGTATACCTGCTTGTTTAATTGGATTTTGTCCACTGCTTATCAGACACAAACCTGTTTTCAGCATTAGGTAACTAAATTTAGTTACTTTGTTGCTTTACCATTTACTGAACATGCTCAGAGCTTAAAGCCTGCAGTCAAAATGCCTTGAATCTCATGATAATGAAAGCTTAACACTGGCAATTAGACTGCTGTCAAAGTTCCTGGAAAAGATGGTGATAGCAGAACATCTAGAGGATGTTCATCCAGCTCTTTTTCACTGAAACAATTGAAAAAATCACAGATATGACACAACTATTAGTTTTTTCAAGCTGTGTAAACACCTTCAACGAATGCAATGATATCAGTTTAATTAATGGCATTTATATTAAGTAGAGGGAATGTATATTAAAAATAGGGAATAACTAAATTATTAGGCAAAATTCTAATACATCAAATAAATATTCATTTATTGCTCCTCAGTCTACTATGTACTAAGGGATATTATGTCATACATATTACTGGGACAGATCCAAAAACATTAATAACATCATTGTATTAATACAATAAAAAACGAATGTTTATGAAGTAAGCTCATTTTAATGCTTTATCTCAAATAATGTATTAGAAAGTGTCATTATTGAACACACCATGGTCCTGCAATTGTATTTCTATGGAAATATCGTTCTATAATTAAATCATTTATACTAGAATATTAGAATTAAAATATGAATTATTTCCCATCACATGCTTCTTCATTTCTCATAAATGTCCAATACTTATACAGTAAATTTTCTCTTTATATCATAGTTACCAGAATTCCAGTATTTGTGCTCTTTCTGTCCTCATATGAACTCATACCCTCCGCTTTAGTATTCACCACAACTTCAGACCCTTATGAAATGCAGGTTTCTGAATTCCTCTCCTGTGAATAGCCTCTAATTTCAGGTCATCAGAGGACAATGTAGGGTTCTGGCCTTATTGCCCATTTTTGATCAATTACTTCACATTACTCCATCAGTATACAGTCCAAATCCAACTGGCCTAAAATGTAATTCACATAAATTCAGCCTCACATACAAAATACAGAAAGCCCCTCTATAAACTATATAATCATTTCAGTTTATTTCCAGTTCAAATGTTTTTTTCTCTGTCTTCCCGCACAATAGCTTGCAGACTCCCATCAGGAGAGCCTGCAGTTTCCTATCAGTAAAGCCAAAGTTAATTACTGAGTTATTCCAGATGTTGTATAGATGTTGTATGATGCGTTTTGGTGGGAGGAAGCGCTAGCACAGCATTTCAGAATAGGTTAGGCAAAAGATATTCACTGAAACTCTGTATTGGTGATCATGTAATTATAAGGTTTGTTACATACTGTTTCTCCAACAGCCAGATGGCGGAGGCTAAGGGACTTAAAGAGAGAATCTAAATGACACCTGGGATGACATGACACTAAGAGTCATGTCCTAGCTCGCCAAATGTTTGAGGGACGCTAATTAGCTTGATTAGTCTAGAGTTGGAGGCAGTGCAAGTGCAAGTCTATAACCTGAGCTCATGGTAACCATCAGCCTACTCTAGAGAGAGGTTGCATGAAGGTGGCAAATGATGGATATGCTGTTGCAACACCCTCTCTGTTTATTTACTCCTCTTTTCTGCTGTTCTTTTCCAATTTTTGATTCAGAATCTGTCCAGAGCGAAGGAACAGTCATCCTCATGCCCTGAGGTTAGCTCAGTGTAACAGATGCATGTATATGATTTAAGGGGCTGAAGCCAAGAAGTAGCATTAGGTAGCTCAGATAGGTGCTCAAGTCTAATCTGAGATTAGCGATGCAGCTCTGCAGATTGCCTTAAGGATTTCTCAGGCCTCTCTGGGGGTGGAGCTGGAGAACTGTGTTGATGCCAGGCAGGTGACAGGGGCTTGATGCCACAGCTAGATGCTTGTGCTAAAACTTCTCTGATCTCTCAAAGTGCTGGTTCATCAAAAAAGCATAGCTTTCTTACACACAGAATGGTGAGCTCATTCATTCAACAAACAAAAGCAAAACAGCGAAATCTGGTTAAGAAATCTGAAAAGATTTAAAATTCTAGCAATCACTCAGGATGCAACATTCACTGTCAGAGATCTTTATCTCTAGGGTTAAATGTCCAATGGTTTGAAATGATGAAATGCAGTGCAAGTGCACTGAGCTCTCTTTGTGGAAGTTTTCAGTATTTGTGTCACTTGTAATTCTTCTAGATACATGTAATTCACCTCCTGCTTTAGGCCATCAGGACATGATCGCTGCAACTAATCTTAGAAGCTTCTTCTGATCCTCGTGGCAGATAAACTCGGCCTGTGTGGCAAATACAACAGTGTGAAAAACTTTATTGGTCTTAATTATTCTGACTGCTGTCTGCTGTAAATAATGTTGATTTTAAGGGTGGAAACTAATAGCTTGTTGTGTCCTTTCAGTTTCTACATATTTAAAATGACCATTCTTGTCACTGTGAAACACAGCACAGCACACAGCGAGCCACAACGAAATGACACCTCTGGATTTTACCCAAACAATCACACACATGCAGTAGGGGCAGCTATGGAAAGCGCCCAGGGAGCAGTAATGGGGACAGTACCTTGCTCAAGGGTACCTCAGGGCAACCTACTGGTAAGGGATTCAAATCCGCAACCTTCTGATCCTGGGGCCAACTCCCTAAACACTAGAACTTCCTTTTTTTTTCACTTTACCATTTACTTTAGATTCAGCCAGTTTCTTTTCTGAAATATCATTCTTGATTCATAGTAATAATAAATGTGTATTTATATTAAATGTTAAATCACTACTGCTAAATTACTACTGAACCATAACATTGAATTATTAAAAAGTTGTACAGTTTTTTTTAAACATTATGTTTTCATAACAAATTTAACTGACCTCATTTTAATATTTATATTAATATTCATAGCATGTAACACGTTACACTCAAGAAAATCTTCCCACCTATTTTCCGTCGGGTCCTGCTGTAGTCTGATTGGCTAGAAGTTTGACGGATCGCTGGTGACTCAGAACTTTTATCCAATCACAGTGCAGGGAGGGCGGGGCTTTACCAAAAACGGGTGGGAAAAAAAAACTACGCGTCTGCCAGTTATCGCGGGTTCCTCCGCCCATCAGAGTCCGGGAGAGGTGCGCCTGAGTGACACTGGATGTACAAATGTCCGAAAGACGGCAGTGGATTAACATGAACCAGTTTCAGACGGAAGAAAGTCCATTATGGCTCTGAAAACGAAAAGGGGGATGTTTTTTTCAAGAATGGGATTTTACCGAGTCACGTTGAGAGGAACTTGAGGATTTTACATTAAGAATCTTCACATTACACCTGTCCATGCAGTAAGAGAGCTTCTCCTGTTTCCACCCAGTCCTGGCTGGTGAGTCTGGCAGACATGCCTGGAGTTTAACCATAAATGACGAGAAGAGAGCCGTAGAGAGAAACAGATTAAGTTCAGAATACAAGTGAATGCAGAAGTGAGTGAGTGAGTGTGTGTGTGTGTGTGTGTGTGTGTGTGTGTGTGTGCAGATCTTACTATATGTCATGTCTACATTACTCTCCTAAAGTATAATATTTTGTCTTTTTAATTCTGGTGACAGGGTGCAGTTTCACACAGATTGTAAATGTATGTGCTCCAAAAGATTACCAGCACTGTTTTGCTTTGTGGCATATAGTACATATCATTGGACACTGAGAATTCTTTGTCCACTAATAAAAACATATTAATAAATAATAAAAAAAAATTCTTTTATAATTGGAAACAGCTGGAAACGAACTGCATGCATCCTTTCAGGAGGATAACGCGCACCATGTAAAAACAAATTCTTGGGTTCTTGCTGTATCTGCAGGCTGAGGATCCTGTAAATCTCTGGTGTGATCTTTCAGAGGGATGGGTGGCTGATCTTGTTTAGTGTTTAGGCCGTCCCACTAAGCAGGCAGTATTTTTAGGCCCTGAGCTCAGATGGCAGCATTGTCCGTGTGAAAATTGGTTTGCAGAGATCACATCAACAGTGCATCACTTGAATCTCTTCAGACCCCTGCACTGCACTCGTGCGTGCTGCTCTTCCTTCTGAAGAGTCAGGATCTGGCCGTTCAAGAACACTAAATTTATTTATTCATGATTTGCAGCAACGGACAAACATTTGTCCAAGCAATGCACAGAGAAATGCAATGCACCTTCTCCTCACGAAGAACGAGTAATTTACGAATAGTAACATCAACTGTAATCTAATGTCAGAAACTGAAATAAAACCTTACGTAACTGAATATGGAACCTAAAAGGTTAATAGTAATAAATAAGTCAATTAATTAATTAAATATATATATTTTTTTGTTGAATCATCTATAATGTGTCTGAAATTTCCCTGCTGATATAACCAGACAAATTCTGCCCCTGTTCCTTCTTACAACTGAAAACAAATGTTGCAAGACACAATCTTTGCGTGCAGTGTTCTTGCAGGTGCCGCATGTCCTTGAACAAGTGAGCGTCAGCAGTGAGAATGGCCAAAATCTGCACTCAAGAGTCGTACCCATCATGTCACAGGCCATCAGTGCGAGCCTCAGATGATGAAGTGGACCAAACGAATAATCATGCCAGCAGGTTTGACATCGCAGGCTTTCAGATTAGTTTAGTTCAGTTGTGTTTAGTACTGGTTCTCTTTCATTTTATATATCCAGTATGCGTGGGCTTTGCAAATCTAAATGGACTAAAACTTAACAGTGAAACTGTTTTTATCTTTCCTGTCTTTATATTCTTTATTTCTTTGTTAATTGCCCTGTAAATATGTATATATAGCTATATAGCTCTGTATATGGATGTCTTTCCTTGTTTTCTATATTTTTTATATTCTTTCTTTCTTGTTCTTTCTTGTTAAAGAGCCCTGTTACAGCCGAATTTCCCATTTGTGGGATAATAAACGATTATTCTGTTCTATTCTATTCTAAACAACTTGCTCTTCAAAACTCTGATATCCTCCCTCTCATTGTGTCCCAGAGCACGCTCCATATGTGTTGACACTACCTCTGACATGCAGGAGGTCAATTCTACAACAGCAAGCCAGCAACTGCAGGAGTCTCGCAGAAGCTCGTTTACAGGTGCTGGAGCCATGGCCAGGTAACACAAAGCCCTGCTTGCTCAGCCACTATCTTCCCTTAGCACCACTTACTGCATGTGCTCCCCTTTACCTTCTAGATTCAACATATTAAATAAGTCTCAACCCTGGGCTTGAAATATCCCAGCAGAGAGAGTTAGTTTGACTCATTAGTTCATCTGTTTATGCTTTGCAAGGATATTCCAAAATCAGGGCTTGAAACCCCTACTCCATAGAGACTGTAACAGAGTATTCCAGTGTGGGTCAAATGCACATGATTGTTTGAATGACAGTTACTGAGGTTCACTGTTCAAAAATGTTTTTTTTGCAGTTAGGTAAAAAGGTAGATTATGAAAGTGACCATGTTTGTCAATGTGCAACACTGAAAATTATACCTCTGCTTTTCACCCATTCACATCGTACAGCAGGGGGCAGCTATTTAAAGCAACTGGAGGGCAGTGATGGGGACAGTACCTTGCTCAAGGTAACCTCAGGGCAACTTACTGGTCTGAGATTCGAACCCATGACCTTCTGATCCTGGGGCCTAGTCTCTAATCACTAGGCCACTGCTGCCCTGCTCCTTATATAAGTGTTACCTTGTTTTTCCCAAAACCTTCAATGCTGGAGTATGTAATTAGCCCTTTATAATAATCATTATCAATGGGAATTTACACTGATCAGCCATACCTTTAAAACCAGCTGAAGAAATAGTGTGTAGGTCCTCAAAAAGACCTCTGAAAGTTTGCTGTGGCATATACCTCAATATAGCTTAGTGACAGACCTTAAGAGTACTATAGGTTGCTGCTATAATAGCGCGTATGAATTTTTTCAGCCATTTGTGCTATATTTGCTGGCATCAAACCAAAGGAGCTAGCCTTTACCCTTCAACTACATCAGCCTTGGGTGCCCATAAACCTGTTGCTATGTGTTGTTCTTCCTCGGACCACTTTTGGTAGGTAATAACAAATGGAAAGCAGGAACACTTAACAAGATCTGCCATTTTGGAGATGCTCTGACAAGGTCATCTAGTCAAAAGATTTTGGCCCAAATTGTCAGCGTTGCTGAGATCCTCATGCGTTCCCATTATTCAACATCAAGGACAAGAACCGTTGCCTTGTTGCTCAATATATCCCACCCCATCACCTAATCAATATCACTCACCTCACCTGTCACCGGTTATAAAGATGTGGCTGATTTGTATAAGCTGAGTTGTATAAGCGTGCATTTGACCCAGGAGGCTGAGAAAGCTACATACTGTACATAGAGCACAGGAGTGTTAGTCTCTTACTTGTACCTCCCAGGCTCTCACACTTCCTGATTATGCTGCGGAACTGGGCATCACATAGACTTCACCGAGAGGTTGAGCGGCCCGACTCATTCCTGGAGCGATTCCGTGGGCCTGAGCTCAAAGATATTTCCAGCCGTGGCAGCTACACTCATTCCTCTATGGGGCACCATGACAGACCTCATAAGAGGAAGTAAGTCAAAAGCACACGCCTTGATAAAAGGTTACTGCATGGGTTACAGACCTCATTACTGGATTACTGGATGGTGCATTCTGCTTTACTTAACACACAATAGTCTACTCAGAAAGACACTTGGCAGGACCTTGATGAGTTGTTCCACTGGGGTGTGGCCCTCCAGAACTTAACACCTCTGCTCCGCTGCATGGGTAAAGACAAAGCCATGGATAACATCAGCACAATGCACTTTGGTGTGAAGTCAACCAGCAAGACAAAGTGGGGTTACAATGGCGGAGTGAATCAATACAGAGAGACAGTATGTAGAGTTCCATATAGTCTCCCTAGTGAGTAGCAGAACAGTACTCTTATTTTAGTAAGAGAGTCCTGGTAGTAGAGACTCAGAGTAGTAGAAAGTTTGTTTAGTTCAAATGTTCACTAAATTTTACACAGAAACTTAATTCTTCCTTCTTTTCAAGAAATACCAGCCATTGGCCTCTAGCAGTGTATAATACAAACAACTGCAACAACACGGATGAGTAAGTATTTAGTAGATATTATTGATCCAAACCCTTCAACACATGTAGCTGTAGGACTTCAAAATCTGTTATACATCAATATATAAACTTGAGTAGTCATAGCACAGGTTTAAGCACATAATATAATGGTTAAGTGTCCTTTCCTTTAGTTAGTGTACTTATACATGGACAGTTGGTAGTGTTTGGTAGTGTTTGGTAGTGTAAATGCTGCCACCTGTAGGCAAACGAACCCTAAGACACCCCATTAGGTTAGGGTTTTAGATCTGTGTAGTGGCTCCCTTTACTAAACACCTGAAGCTGCTAAAGTTAACGAAGATCATATTGTCACCTTTAGCAAAAAGGAGGAAAAAAACAATGAGAAAAAAGAGGAAGAGAAAAAAGAGGAAGAGAAAAAAGATGAAGACAAGAAGGAGGAGAAAAAGGATGAAAAGAAGGATGAGAAAAAAGATGAAAAGAAGGATGAGAAAAAAGATGAAAAGAAGGACGATAAGAAGGACGATAAGAAGGATGATAAAAAGAAAGAAGAGAAACCGTAAGTATGTTACAGGTTAAATATTTACCTATGAAATCTGTTGAAACAACGGGACAGCAGACAGTATTAATGAATTGTCGCGTTTAAAAAATTGTCAAAAAAAACAAACAAACAAAAAAAAAAAAACTTTCCCTGTTTTGTTCGAACGCATTTGCTACTATTTTGCTTAACCCGTTTGTGAACGTTTTCATTCAAGCTGTGTTCCTTTAGGAAAGAAGTGTGGATCATGGACCCAGCCACAGACTTGTATTATCGATGGCTCACAGTAATAGCAGCGCCAGTATTTTACAACTTGATGATGATCGTAACAAGGTCTTCTTACGAACACTGTTCAGTCTTTATTTAATATCAGGAAAGGGGAGCTATGAGATGGTGAGATGTTAATGCCACTGTGGTTTTGTCCATGTGTTTTTGTTAAGGGCTTGTTTTGATGAGCTACAAAACTCGTACACAGTGCTGTGGGTCATTCTGGACTATACTGCAGACATGATCTACTACACAGACACTTTTATAAGATCAAGAACAGGTAATGTTATTTTCTTTTTTCAAATGAAACCATATTGAGATCCAAATTTTTTTTTACCTGTAGTTTACAATTGCAGTGCGTCAAATAAAATGATTTGAATGGCAGGGCATTTGAAGGCAACTTTGTTGTCGTGTGTGTGTGGTGTCCTCAGTGAAAAACCTACACACGTGGTTTCAAAGTTAATTCTTTAACACACTTCAGTTCCAATATGGTCCAAGTGGTCATATTGTCCTAGTGGTGGGATACTTGCCTATGGACCTATGGTTCAAGAAGTCCCAGGTTCGAATCCCACCTCTGGCACTACCACCACTGGGTCCCTGAGCAAGACCCTTAACCCTGACTTGCTCCAGGGGGACTGTCCCTGTAATTGGAACATGGAAGTCGCTCTGGATAAGAGCGTCTGCTAAATGCCGTAAATGTAATATTTCAGTTTGCAGGAAATTTTTTTTTTAAGAACCAGTCTTATATGAGGCCTAATGTTGCTAGACACCATAAGGGCTCTGGTAGATGTTTGTCCGTGCAACACACTGCTATGTCAAACAAATATATCGGTGATTGGGTCTGTGTCAGACTGGGCATTAGAATTTGCTTGTTCTTTGCTTTTGAAAGTAAATTTTTTAATTTATAAGTGCATTAACAGTTGATTAAACACTGAATTACATTTCTTTGTCAATGACCACTGAAGCAAACAATGAGGCAAAACACATGAAACTATTTCTGTTCATTACATTTCCTTTCAATATTTTCAGGTTTTCTGGAGCAAGGCCTTCTGGTTAAAGATGGAAAGAAATTGATGGACCATTATAGAAAAACCTCACAGTTCAAATATGACATGTTGTCGATGATTCCCACTGATATTTTAATGCTGAAGGTGGGATACAATAATCCAGAACTGCGGTTCAATCGTCTTTTTAAAATGGCACGGCTCTTTGAGTTCTTTGATCGCACAGAAACTAGAACAAACTTTCCCAATATTTTCCGTATCAGCAACCTTGTACTTTACATCTTGATCATTATCCACTGGAATGCCTGCATCTTCTTTGCAATTTCTAAAACTATTGGTTTCGGCTCTGACACATGGGTGTACCCTAACATTAGCCATCCTGAATATGGACGTCTAGCTAGGAAATACATCTATTGTCTGTACTGGTCCACTCTCACACTTACCACCATTGGAGAAACTCCCCCTCCTGTCAGAGATATCGAGTATTTATTTGTTGTCACTGACTTCCTAATTGGAGTGCTGATCTTTGCTACAATTGTCGGTAATGTTGGTGCCATGATCTCCAACATGAACGCCTCCCGTGCTGAGTTCCAGGCCAAGATTGACTCCATCAAGCAGTACATGCAGTTCCGTAAAGTCTCCAAAGACCTTGAGGCAAGGGTCATTAAGTGGTTTGATTACCTCTGGACGGAAAAGAAAACCTGTGATGAGAAAGAGGTGTTGAAGAACCTTCCGGATAAGCTTAAGGCTGAGATTGCCATCAATGTCCACTTGGATACACTAAAGAAAGTGCGGATCTTCCAGGATTGTGAAGCTGGACTGCTTATTGAGTTGGTGCTCAAACTGCAGCCTCAAGTGTTCAGCCCTGGAGACTACATCTGTAAGAAGGGTGACATCGGAAGAGAAATGTACATCATCAAGGAAGGGAAACTGGCTGTAGTGGCTGATGATGGTGTCACACAATTCGTAGTGCTCAGTGATGGCGCTTACTTCGGAGAGATCAGTATCCTCGGCATCAAAGGCAGTAAAGCAGGGAACAGACGGACGGCCAACATCAGGAGTGTGGGCTACTCTGACCTTTTTGCCCTCTCCAAAGATGACCTGATGGAGGCACTTACGGAGTATCCTGAGGCCAAAAAGGCCCTGGAGGAGAAAGGGAAAGCCATTTTGAGGAAGGATAACCTCATAGATGAGGCGGTGGCCAGTGCAGGGGCCGACCCCAAAGACTTGGAGGAAAAGATTGTTCGTCTGGAGAGCAATCTCGATGGCTTGACCACCAAGTTTGGCAGACTCATGGCCGAACACACATCCTACCAGAGCAAGGTCAAGCAAAGGCTTACCAACATGGAGAGCAAAGTGAAATCACTGCGGCCGGAAGATTTGTCTGAAGTGGTAGAAGACAAAAAAGAAGAAGAGAAGAAAACAAAATAGATGCTTTGTGATGAAAACTCAGAGCTTGGATACAGCAAAGACGATGGTATCGGGCATTTAAAAAAAAAATGTACATATTTTCAAGTAGAGGCAAAAGAATACTTTTAAACTCTTTATACATTTTGTTTATAAGTTTTGAATACGTGAGCTTGCATTCCATAACACTACGTTTATGTATCATAAAGCATTAAGGCATTTTAAAATTATGCACAAACTTTGTTTCTTATTTTTCTGATATGCTGTACTGCTCCTGTTTGTGCTTGTAAATATGTGAGCAACAGAACTTAATTGTCTTTTAAAGTGTTTTTGAAATGTCTGATGCAATAGACTTAGTCAGCAAATGTTTTTTATTTGTAAGGCCCTTTAAATTTTTTTTGCCAAGTACTAAAGCCACATGGGAAAAAAAGTGGTGATTTTGATGGTCCCCTGTAGGTAATATACATATACAACCATTGATAAACTATCCTTTGAAACTCTGTGGATTAACAGCAATAGGTTTAGGGTTCAGATTAGGATTATATTTAAGGTTAAGGTTAATAAAAGGGTCCCTTACTGTGCACATTTTTCCTGCTGGTCCTGGTGATTGAACTGACATCGCGTTCGGTTACAATCATTTTCTCATTTTTAGGCCCCTACAAGGCGGGTCTCAATCCCATGACTGAGATGCAGTGCTTAATGCTCCATTTTTAACTTTTAACTTAATGTTCAGTTGCATTTAAGAGCATTTAGTTACATGTTAATTATGTTAATTAACGAGGTAAACATCTACAGTGGACCATTGTTTCAGTTTGACACTCAAATTGCACGGTCAGTCTGGCTTGAATCGGATTACACCAAAAATGCTTTCAACCTTTGTCTTCGAGTCATTGAGGATGTTAAACTCAAAATATATTCTTTAATAAAAAAATTTAAACATAGACTCTGCCTCATTCCCTGCAATTTCGTTTCAGCCATTGTAAGGTTTGCAAGAATTATGAATCAAGGTTCTTATATCAGCATATGTACTGTGTGTGTATATATATATATATATATATATATNCAGATGCGCTCGGTTGCCTGGGTCAATTATAGACCCCTGTATTACAATGAAACATACAATAATAGGATATCTGTAATGTCTAATATGTCTTATTTTGTCATATATATATATATATATATATATATATATATATATATATATATATATATGGTAATTGTGATGAATTGTAAATTGTAAATGTAAGACATAAGAGTTAACTGTTACTGTCCTGAGTATTTCTGTTTTCATCCATTTCTGCAAATGCAACAAAAAATGATTTCAGATTTTTTGAAGGAAGTTTTTTTTTTTTTTTACTTAACTATGTACTGAGCAGACCAGCACCCCATACTTAACTGGGGATTAAGTTGATCAGAGCAATAAGAGACTTACTGGACAGTAGACGACACGTGAACAGTGAGCTAGTCTTTACACAGAGAGCGTAGTAGTGGCATGTCAGTGTGTATGTGCTGTGCTGCCTCAGTTTTTAAGCACTGTGTACTTACTCTGCACTTTATTAGGCACATCTAACCTGTGGGCTTACTTTTCTGAGGTGAAGTTATTGGGAGTGCACCTGACGCTGCCAAGTTGGTGTTAGTAGTAGATTTGACTGGATCTTTTGGTAGAGGAACTATTCTGTCCTGCAGCGACACTGAGGTGTCAACTCTCTCACACTAGAAAGCCATTACAAAATTTCAACATGGTGGTCCTGTTGGGGCTCTGATCTAAAGAATGGGGGTTACAGGTGGCTAACAAATGCAAAAAACAAGAAAAAAACAAATGTAGCTAGACAGCTGATGTACCTAAAACTAGCTTGTCAGCATATATTTGTAGTTAGCTAAACTCATGTCTACTGCATTTGTTGCTGTGATTTCCAAAGTTATGGGACTGTTAATTAGGCTATGCAAAAGGTTAACAAGTTGGATTAAAGCAGGACAGAAGTCTTTTAGCACAGGCACAAATAACAGTTATGTGCAGCTCATCAAATGCAAAAAAATACTCAAGTAAGGCCTTTGCAAAGAAGGGAATGACGTTTGGCTTCACAGAAAGAAGAGCTTATTGAAACAGCAGCATTGCTTTAAGATGATCTTTACTGTTGGCATATTCACTGTGACGGCCGGTGATTTATCAATGCTGGCCTTTCTGCATTTCTGGGAAAACATTACCCAAGAGTATCTTTACCAGATATAATGTTCATGCTGTGCTTACCCTGTGAAAGGCTCTTAATGCTTGGAACAGCTTATTGAGAGGCACTAAGCCATGTCTCAGATGGTGCTCAAAGTGGTGAGGGATTGATGTAAGCCTTTTTCTTCCAAGTTCATCAGGAGTGTGGCTGAAAGGTGAGAGGTTACGGAACAGAAGTACGAGAAAAGATTTTTACCATGGGATTTACAAAAACCTTTGGTTATGAAGGACCCTGGTCTGCATTTGGACAAACTTTCAACTTTGTTTCATCTGTTTTTTTTTTGTTTTTTTTTTTACAGCAATGGCTTTCTGCCATAAAGCCCAGCTTTGTGATGTGTCTGGGCTATGGCTGTCCTGTGATAAGATTCTCTAATCTAAGCTGTGTCTCCTGAGTTTCCAGCAGCATCTTAGTTACTTCTCTGTCTCCCTCCTTATACAACCACTGACTTTTGGTGTGGATGTCCCGCTCAGTTCAGTCACAAGGATGAGGTCGGGGCATGTTCTTTCCATTCCGAGTCCTCTATCTAATGGAGCAAAGGACCTACATTTTAAAATGAACTGCAATACATTTACATTCAGGTTTTCAATCTAATCTTCCCCTCCAATATGATGACTATTGTGTGTAGATTTTTGACAAAATTCAAATTAAGTTCCTTTAGCTCCTGGATGTAGGACAAAAGTAGAGGAGGTTTTTTTTGCCAGCGTTGTAGTTATTTTAACTGATTTAAGCATAAACAAGACATGTTCTCGATCTGTAAAATAAAGTTAAGCCTGAGCTATTTTGTTGCTGCTTCATGTTTCTATGCGCAAGTCTTAGTTTTTCAGATTTTTTAATTTATTTAAGAATAACTGGAAACAAACAATCAAATGTTTTCATTCTCAATATCAAGTTCTGTTACCCCTTTAATGTGAGCGCCATCAGCAGTGGAACAAACCACAGACACATTTATCTGAGAGAAAAGAAACAAAAACAGCAAATTGATGAGCAAAAAAAAAATGATCTCAGTGGATTTAGGGTATCACTAAAGTAAGTTTCCAGCTGTACTTGGATAAACCTGAGGGGTGATTTGAAGCATACATTTTTGGCACATCGTGATAGTGGTACAATTCGTGCCAAATATCCCCTCATTCATTCACCAGTATAGTTATTTGGGCCAGACACTGAGTGGAGCAAAACAAAGCTAAAAGAAACCCAGCTGATTTCAGTGGAGTACTGATAAGGGCTTTTTGTAATTAGCTTAAAAGTCTGCCATCCTGAATTAAAACAAGACTGCTAAAGAAACAAACCTCTCCGAATAAGGGATTTGCAAACGTTGTAAAGGACCGATGATTTTCTTTGTCTTTCCTTCGTTTTTTAAGTCTTTCCTTTGCCACGAGTAAACCATGAGAGCAGACTGATTTCGGCTAATGTCATCATACTGAAGTAAGACAGAGAACCAGACTCTGCAGCTAAATACAGAACACTGGCCATAAGCAAGCAGCACAACTTGCCGACAAGTTATTACAAACAATGCAGTTCCTCAATAAATACAGAGTTCCTGGCAAAAGTTGAAGTTGCTCTGTACTTCAAAAAGCATTGCTGGCGATGTGCGGACTGACTGGGGAAGACCTATGAACCATGAGCACGACATGCCAACGAGCGTTCGACAGAAAACTAACAGACATTCGGAATATTGAGTTAAGTGCACTTTCACAGTTCAACCATAGTACAACAATAACTTCCTCCTCCCTTTACTCTTTTGTTCTTTTTTTTGTATTATTTCTTTAGGTTTATGTGGTGATCAGTCCTGAAGTCCTGTTGAAAATCTCTAACCATCCCTCCTTTTACCGCATAAGAAATCAAGAAGTGAGTTGAATTCCAGGCAGACATGAAAAAACAGACTTTATCCCTTAAAATAAATAGTGCTATATCTCAGTGCATACAAAAAGGGAAACTTAACACTTACATTAGAGGGAGAGAGCCAAGAGTCCAGTGTGGTTTTATCTACTATTTAGGCACAGGCACTCGGTCACCAGAACTTTCCCATTTTAGCCCATTTCATTTCCTGTCTTACATTTAAACTTGATATTTGTTTTGTCGGTGTAGTTGATTTCGCCTTTGACAAACACATGAAAACTCTAAAGTTGAGTGAGTTCTTTTGCGTCCCCTCATGCCTCAGAGCATGCCAAAGCCTTTGGCGTAAGTGATAGCTTTGAGGAGTCTCTCTCTAAGTTTTTCCTTGGTGGAGTATTCTGGGAGAAGCAGCACGTTGAAGCAGGTGTGAGAGGTTGGTAACCTGACAGGTAACAAAGAGAGAAAGAATTTCAAAGGATTTACACAAAGACTGAAATGTTAAGGGCAAATAGAAGGCAAAACGTGAAAAAGACGACTTTGAAGCTAAACTATGCCATTACCTATCGGAGTCTGGCCCATTTTTGGCAATGATCATCTTCAATTTGCCTAAGCCGCCAACAGGGGCTCTGTCTGTGCCTGTGGTGAACTGCAGAAACAGCCTTTTCTGCTCTTGTCCAAATGAGTGCACTGTCTCCCAGAAGTCCCTAAAGGGCAAACACAACCACACTGTCTCTATCTTCGTATTCAGAGAACTACATAATATTATGTAAACATTATTTATAGTGTAATCATCTAAGCCAGATCAGTGTTGGACATCAAAAATAAACACTTTAACATGTTTAAAACTGAACATCTTTTTTCCCCTCCCATACTTAATAATGCGACAATCTTTGTTGTAACCGCCATCGTATTCTGTTGTCTCTTCAAGTGCTTGAAAGTCAAGATTCTGGAGGTGAAGAAGAAAACAAAAGGTATTTTCCCAAACCATGCACAGTATATACAGTGTGAGCAAGATCAGATGTCTGTAACTTTGTATGAAGCTCACTTACCCTGCTGCCACATATAAGCAGCTCAATTTCCTCGGGTCGAAACAGATACTTCAGTGGAGACTCATTGGTGACCATATGGAAACCTCTCCTGAATGCCTTGAACTGTTTCTCCACACTTTTGTTGAGCATATATTCAGCATACAGTGCGACAAATTCCTGCAGAAACAAAGTTAATCTCAGTACACAACTAAATTTATACAGCTTTTAACTATACTTTTTGCCTTAAAGAATGACAGACCTTTCTGTTATCATTGGTGACAGGAATTTTGTCTCCACCTTCCCTTAAATCGTACATAATAGGGTTTCCAAACAGATCTGTCTGTGATATCTGGAACGTGATCATCATGTCCTCTTCCACATTGCCCTCATGCTCCATTAGCTCCTTCAGACTCTGATAAAGAACCTGCACAAGGCAGAGGCACATTCAATGAAAAGTTACCATTTAGGGTGTTTCTATGTCCTGAATTTACTAGCTAAATAAACAAGATATTTGATATGAGTTTCATTTGTTTCAGGATTCGTTCTCCTGAGAGTGTAGGGGTATCTATGGACCAAGAGGTCACAGGTTCAAATCCCATCCCTAGTAATACCCCTGAGTATGACCCTTTACCAAGAGTTGCTCCAGGGGGACGGTCTCTGTAGTGAGCAACTGTAAGTCGCTCTAGAGTGTTTGCTAAATGCCATAAATGTCAAGGCAGTTTCTCCTATATATATAAAAAATAAATAAATAAATAATAAAAAAAAAAAGCTACACAATACCTAACTCTTTTTGACATCTTAATGACAACAGATTTCAATAACGCCTTGGTTTGACATTACAACAAAGAATAAAGAAACAGCCAAAACTGTACTACCGGATGAGAATCTGCAAGGTCTCGAAAGGTTCCTTTCTTTCCCATTAGCTTTCTGTAAACCACCATAGGGAAGTGCACGTCCAGAATACAGTTATTGTAGATAGCTAGGCCCAGGACAATCCCTATCAAAGTGAACTGGCCTTCATTCTCAAATGATGAAGGGTTGAACCAGAAAAGCTTTGTGCTTTCATCATAGGTGAACATCCCTGTAGAAAACATGGAAAAAACAGGGGAAAGGCAAGACTCATTACAAAGCATGCTGATGTGAAGTTTACAGCCGACAGTGATTCCAATAAAATTAAAATTTCTTCAATCTAAATCCAATTCACATTCTAAATGGTACATTTTAACATCTGTCACTTTTACAAAGCACATACAAAACAGACTATCCTTCAGAAGAAGGATGCTCTCTAATATAGCAAGGCATCTTTACAATCTGCTATATAACCTGCCACTATAATCTAAACAGTAGAAATGTGAAGCAGTTTCTTACAAGAAATCAAAAGACAAAGACTTTCATGATATTCATGAAAGTTTTATCATTAGTACCTATATCTGGGTTAAAGATCTCTTCTACTACCAGCTGAAAGAACTCTTTGGAAACTCCCCCTTCGTCCACCCCTTGCTCTCCTTCAAACTCCACATACAGCTGCTTCTTCAAGTCTGCTGGGTTCTCCATGGCAATCATCTCCAGCTGAAATTACAAACAAGCATAACAGTTTTTGTCATCACCATATTTCCATCCACGAACACTATATCCTTTCAGAAGTTGTTTAAAAAAATTATTTTACAAATGTAGATGTAACAGTTTTGTTGTCTAACCAATAAAATTTCCATTACCTGAGAAGATCCCCACTAATTTGCTTCAGACTTACCCGGACAAGAGCATCGTCTATGATGTGATCTCTGCGCACTTTGAGGCGCAGGTATGGATTGAGCTGCTGTCCCTGCACCAGGCTATAGAGGGCAGTGATCCTGCGCTCACTGTACATGCGGATTCGGTTGTCATAGTAGAGGCCCAAGTTTTTCGTCACAGCGTTAAGGATGAAAGGACAGGTCATGAAGGAAAATTTGCTCTCCGTCTCCACTTTGAAGAAAGTGTAGTCCTTGTCCATTTCCAGCACATCATTTAGAGGTTCGTTGATGAACTCCTCAAAAGGGATGAGGGGCCTGCGGCAGTCAGACGTACGGATGCCTAGCTCTGTCTCCAGTGGGTCTATGCGCGGCCCTTTCTTGTTACGCCGCTCCTCACCCAGCAGCTCTTGCAGGGTCAGCTCACTGGACTCAGGAATAGGTTCATCATCCTCTTCCTCATTGTGGTCCGTGTCCAGGTCGCCGCCCAGCACGTTTGCATAGTAGACGATTTTCAAGCACTTGGTGGCAGCCACCACACCATCATCCTCATTAACAAGGTTGTCGCTGTTGAACTCATTGCTGATAACCGTGTAGGTGATGAGCTGCTGGAAAGTTTCCACCAGGCGCCGGATCTGGTCTGCGCCATATTGCGACCAAAGCCGTGCTAACTTTGCCAGAGCTGGGAGAGGTAGCTTGCTCATGGCCTTGCAGAACTGTGGCAGGGCAATCTCCAGGTACTCGGGACTGTGTAGATTGCTGTTCTCCATGACGATGATGAACACGTTCAAATAATTGGGGTCAGCGGCATATACATTATGGTAAGTGAGGTCACATTCCACATTAGGCGACAGGTACACCAATGCATTCAGGAATGCAGCCTCAATCTTTTCATTGGACAATAATCTGTCGTAAACTCTTCTTACTGCTTCAATGTCCACAGACACCTCAACTGGACCCAGCTTTTGCACGTTGTTACCGTCATGAGAGGCCCCTTCTCCACTGGAAGCAGCAGCAGCATCAGGGTCCACTTCCATGGCACTAGCTGAACCAGAGGCAGTCTCTTTCTCGTCTTCATCCTTGTCCTCGTCCTTGGTCTGCAAAGATTTCAGTTCCTCCTTGGTGTGTTGCTTAGCTTTGCGAAAGCTCTGCACAAGGCTTTCTGCACTAGAGAAGACCCTCCCAATGACACGAATCAAAGGGGAATAGTCTTCTGTCTCACCACAGAGAGCAAGAATTTCATAAACCTTCTCCTCTGTCAAATAATTCAAATCTGAAAAATCAAAGTGAAAATAAGGTTTACGTGACAATAATTAAACATTGTGAAAAAAAAAAATAAATAAAAAAATAATTATGAAAGCAAAGCAAATGAAAATGCAAGAGGTAAGATATGCCTACCCCTAAAGTTTTCCCTAGTAGGAGGCAGATCCTTGTGGTTCATCTTCCCGTTGCTGCAAGCAGAGAAATTGTGGGCTCCTTTGGCACTGTTCTCTGGGAAAGCTGAGCTGGCGCCTTTCTTAGAGGGGTGAGGATCACACAGTTTGGCGTTATTCTTATACAGCTCCAGGGCCTTAATAGCCGCTGCATTGTTATCCATGCGCCGGAAACCCGGAGAGGAGCCACAAGCCTCGTTCGTGCAGGCCTCATTTCCACAGCCCTCAGTTAACTGGTGGTAGTAACGCTCAATTAGATGCTTTGCAGCCGCTCGCTTCCTGCATCAGACATTCAAACAGGGTAGCAAGGCATTAAGGCCAAAGTACAGCAAATGTTATTCTGCAACAAAAGTGTCAAAAAGTATAGAGTGCCAATGCAGTACAGCCCCTTCAATTCTGCAATCAGGATACACATGTTTAAGAACTTGCAAACCAAATACTTGTGATTAATATCTCAGTTATTTCAGTTGCAGAAGCTCTAATTAAAGATGAAAATGATCAGACAAAAAATAAAAGGTGGAATGTACAAATATTCATCAAGGTATTAAAGAACAAGTTTTACTGCAAAACCCAACACAGCGCACAAAGAAAAATAACGGAGGCTTCGAAAATGCCAATTCTCATGCAGCATGACGTCAGAATCATTTCATGCTATATTCTAGCTGACCATTTGATCCTTAAGAACATACTTAAAATATATTCACTGCACTTTATCTTGTATTCTGGCTGCATGCTGATCGTTAAACCCAGGCGTGTTTAATGCAGTCAAACAGCATCCATAACAAAGATGTAAGAGTTCAAATCAATTCACAGCGCTGACTATAGCTTTTTGGCTTCTGAAAAAATATATTATTATTTTCCAGGATACAAGCATCAGTACAAACAGCCTGAGAATGGACAGTGCAAAGATGCTTTTGTAAAACTGTTCAAGGGCTGTATCCCAAAAGGGACATATACTCACATTAGACTCGCTTAAAGTTTCCAATGCTGGACTCTTCTGTGCTTCGAACTGTAGAGGGAAAAAAAAAAAAAGGTTAGAAACAACCATTATAGATGAGGAGAGGATGGGTTTAGCTCTGGACTAACTATCTTATATCAAACTTCACCTAAACAGTAGAAACAGGAAGGTTACAGTGTGGGGGAAACAGGTGTACAGATGAACAAGAACTTTGACACTAAGGGAAAACACAAGGGTCAGATCGAGGGTGTGTGTGTGTGTTTATGATCGTGTGCAGCCTGAGTTAAGTGACAGGTGCTGTGGAAAAAAGTCCAATAACACCACTGACGGGCAGAGTGTCAGAGGCCAGGCAGGGCTGAGCGCGGAGAGGCGCGAGAGCGGTGTTGAGGGACAGTGTGGAGGTGAAGCTCAGCTGGAAGTCCGTGCTGGACAGGCCGCCGGGGGGGCGGTGGGGGGGTGGGGGGGTATGACTGTGCACAAACACGGTCCGGACTCTCGGCTAACTTCCCCCGTCAACCACGGCAGAACCACTATCCCAAACAGCCAGTCCAGCACTAAAGGTCAAGCAAAAACGACCAACTAAGCAGGAAAAGATCGCCCTCTGAGCGCCCAGCAGCCCGCCGCCGTAACCTCGCAGGAACTGTCAGGAGCGCGCAGCTAATCTGCTAGCACGCTAACTAGCCTAGCCTTTTGCTTCCTCAAGCGGGGACGAACTCCCAGCCGTTCAGGCTCGCAGGACCTGGTCTCTCCACCTCGCGCTGCCCCC
Organism: Hepsetus odoe; assembly: GCA_017165825.1. NCBI lineage: Eukaryota > Metazoa > Chordata > Actinopteri > Characiformes > Hepsetidae > Hepsetus > Hepsetus odoe. The sequence continues at coordinate 22,022,483 of CM029366.1, read as the reverse complement.
CGTTAACACAGCCGGCACAGGCCGGACCCTGCCCGGGTCTCGCGCGGCCCCTCAGGCCGCAGGAGCCGCGCTCTCTCCCCGCAGCGCAGGAGCGCAGGGTCGGGCACCCGAGCGGCCGCAAACAAACCCCTAAAAACACAAAACACACACAACCCGAGCGGCAAGCTGACAGCTTACTTCTGAAAATGGTCTGTAGCGGACGAACAATCCTGCCTTTCAACATCACAGTCGCTCGGGCTCGGTGTGAGTTTAGCTCCAGCCCCTCAACCAAACATTCTCGGCCATCTTGATAGCTGAGGCAAACACGGAGCGCATCCCAGGATGCACCGTGAAACCCCAACACACCATAGAGGTGCACCCGTCAGTCCCAGCTCCGCGGACAGAGGAACTAACAACTTCGCCTGTAATCACTACAGTTCGCACTGTTGGGGATTTGAAACTGGTTAAATCATAAATGGCCACCCTAGCCGCTCTTTTAAGGGGCTTTTTTGTCGTCTTTGCTGCTCTTTTGCCCCCCTTGGCAGCAGGGACGCCTGCAGTAACAACAACAGCCACTAGGTGTCGCAACGAAAACGAGCCTCTAGAAAAGAGCGGAGGAGCTGCTCCAACACTGACAGCTGGGAGAACGTCCACAATCCCTCCAAATCTACTCACTGCTCCTCATTCTCTGTGTGAGCAACCTAGACATCAACATTAATATGGCAGTCTTAAAACAGCAGCCATGTTTGTGAATGAGATAAGAAATGATAACAGATAAAACCCATAAGATTCAAATCAAGGTAGAAATGTATTTGTCACACAGTTCTACAAGTACCACATGGGGTGAACTAAGCTAATTGTAGATTACAACACTGAATGGAAAAAGTAAATAAGATACATACAATAATACACACAATATTAAATCTATAAAGGCAGGCATGGTGGTGCCTGGTTAGATTCCCAGGCGGGACGGTCCGGGTCCTTTCCGTGTGGAGTGTCATGTTCTCCTCATGTCTGAGGGTTTCCTCTTCTGGGAGTTTCCTCATGCAGTCCAAAGACATGCATATCAGGAGGACTGGAGATGCTGAATTGCCCCGTAGGTGTGAGTGAATGAGTGTCATCTTGATTCTCTCATCTCCCTTGACTCTGAGCTCAGCTTTGGTATGCTTAGGGGTAACTCCCTGACCACTAGGCCACCGCTGCCCCCACAGGGCAGATAATCAGGACAACCTAGTTCCTGTCTGTTTCGTGCCTGATATTGTGCATGAATGAGAGGCTTGGAGTTCCACCTGCTCCACTGATGAGATTATCTCTGAGGGGTGTAAGGAAAATACGAGGGGCTTGTTTTAATTCTGTTGTGGACGATGAAGACGTGTGTAGTGCTGAATATTGGAAAAGACATCCATGTTGCAGCTGGATGCAGCTACGAGGAATCCAGGTCTCATGAATATAGACAACTGTTTATCCCCAAGTCAACAAGGTCTTAGATTAAAGTCCACACACACACACACACACACACACACACACACGCGTGCGCGTGCAAGCAGGCATTCGTGGATTGGTGAAGACAAGCAGAACAACTGTTGCACAATCTTCACCGTTCAAGATTTTACATCATGACTAAAACGTGTTGACTAAAACAACATTTGGATTCTGAATAAGTTGTTCAGCGAGGAATTCAATAGACCCCATGTAATAAATGAAAGAATAAAGCTTTAAATAGCAGGTACTAAGTACATAGTGTGGGCCCAGTGTATGTATGACTTGTGTGCAAAACCATCAGTAGAAAAACTATGATAAACATTTAACATGTGAGAAAACCTCTGAGTTTTCATGTGTAATTTATTCTGGGGAATGGGTTAGTAGTAATGATCTGATAGAAACCGCATGCAGATGTGAGGCTTGAGTTTCTAAATTACAGTGTTACAATGAATTGCAAGGGAAGTACTTTAATTAGGATATAGTAAGCGTGTAATTAATGTAATGAAACTATTTATTATATATAATAATCCTAGTTTAAAGTAAGGTAACATAATTTATAAGCACCCTGTTTAAATTAATCATTGAGTCAAAAAATATGCAGTTTTTTTGTAAATATTCTACAAAATAAATGATGTTTAAAAGACTCACTGTTCATTTTAATATAACATAATATAATATAATATGATAAAATACTCTTTTAACTTTATTCTCAGTATCATGAAGCATTATCAACCGTCATTGAGTCATCCACAATAAATGATGTTACTACATGCTTTTATGCTTTTACAAAAACAGATTAATTAAAGTCTGAACCGACAGCAAGGTTTCAGTGCATATTTGGTGAACAGCTGTGGATTAAGTAAGTGACAGCAGGGCTTTACAGGTGAAGTGAGGAGGCAGGAGAGTCCCTACGGCTGTTTTCTCTCTGAGCCCACTGCTGGGTTTGATGTGAAACACCAGCCTGTGGGTGAGAGATGCATTCCCACAAAGCCCTGGACCTTCTTTCAGATTGGAACCTGCAATAAGCAGCAGGGTCCCTGGAGACGTTCACAGCAGCGAATGCTTGAACGGCTCACACAGACACACACACACACACACACACACACACGCACACACACACAGCTCCCATTCATATTCAGGGAGCAGCACTGAGAAGTGCATAGTTTGAACTGGAATTGTTCCCTTAGACTTAGGGAGACTCAGGATGTTAAACTTGCTAATCAAATAAAAAGATCTTTAAGCATATTATGTAAACAGGTTATAGAGCTAAAGGCAGAGTAAGCTTACAGTAAATAGTGATTTATAAATAAGAGAGTAGTAAGCAGTCTGTCACATGAAGGGGTTATCATTATTATTGCTATTATCATTAATAATATTGAAGTGAAAGTGACTACAAAACAAAGCACAGCACACACTGAACCACAACTAAGTGCATCCTCTGCTTTTTAGCTATACACTCACCATGCAGCAGGAGGCAGATACTTAAAGCACTCAGGGAGCAGTGATGGGGATGGTACCTGCAGGGAGCAGTGATGGGGATGGGGAAGGGTACCTCAGGGCAACCTACTGGTCTGGGATTCGAACCCATGACCTTCCAATCCTGGGGCCTAGTCCCTAAACACTAGGCCTCCCTATATAATAATTATAATAATGATAATAATAATAATAATAATAAAATAAGAAAAAGAAGAAGAAGAAAAATCTAATTGCTGTTGCTAAGCATTAACATTTTTTGCTCCTGTTAAGTGGATCATCTGTTTTCATTTCATCCAGAACTCTGCTCCTTCTTCTTACTCACTGATTGCCTGTATAACGATCCTCTTTCATCACATTCTTAAACCTCCTCTTTATCCTTCTTCTTCTTCTATTGCCTGGCAGCTCCATCCTCAACTTTCTTCTCCCAATTTTCTCCTCTTCTCCAAAGCATCCTGAGCTGGCCCTCTAATATATTTGTTCCTAATACTACCTACTATCTACTAATACTCCTAACTCCTCACACAAATCTTTTTAGAGACTCCTAACTCCTCACACAAATCTTCTTCTAGCATCTTTATCTCTACCAGCTCCAGCTCTGCTGTCTGTCTCTGGACTGATGTAATGATATCCAAAAGAATCCATAGGTGTGTTGTTTTTTTGAAAATTGGCTGCCATATGTTTCAAGTGCTCCAATACACCACATAACCAGAAGAAATGACCTGGTGACACAGATATAAAGTAAAAGACAGAGATTTTCCATTGTTAACACATATAAGCATTTTAAAATGCGTTTGTTTCAAACGAATGTTATTAATGTTACCTGCGGTCTTAGGTGTCCACTGAAGCAAAGGCACTGGAGAAAGTAACGGCTGTCCTTCTCAGAAATTCTATTAACCTTCCATCCCTGCAGCTTTCTCTATTATTGCAGTTATAAAAATTTCATGTGGTAGGAACATAAGGGATGAAACTGGAACCAGTTACGAGATTTTTACGAGAGTGAATTTTACAACAGTCTGTGGAGGTGGAATATGCTGTGAAAGAACAATGCTGTTGTTTGGGAAACCACTGCAGATGACACATAATGCCATCATTTTTCAGACCTCGTAAAACTGCAGTGAAGGTGAGAATTTATTGTGCACACCACTCCAGCAGGTGCTGTTGCTGTGGAGGACAGAAAAACAACTGGCAAGGAGTGGCGGAACAGATCAAAGCAGACAGCCTGTCCTGTAGAAAGAGCACACAAAGTTGTTCAGTTTGTTCCAAAGAGATAAAGTACAAACCAATAAATGCACTGTGGACTAGCTTAAAGCACTATTAAAACGCTATGAAAAAAAGAGTGATTTATTGAACTCCTGTTACACCGTGTCTCTAAGCTGAGCCCTCAAGCTAGAAAGTTAAGACCTGACTGTTTGTGAAAAACCAGTTAAAGCTGAACGAAAGGCTGTTCCTTCACAGAGAGAGGTTTGTGGGCTGTTGTACAGGAGAGCTATTTCCCAATCTAATCTGACTGTAACCACATTTTAGCTGCATGGTCCAGTCATCATGCATATGGGGTACAGTTTTAGAGATTCATTGAGATTTCTGGTTTCAGTATAAGGTTACAAGGTGTCATTAGATCCAAAGCACTGACTTAAACACTCAGAAGCACATGTTGCACACACACACACCCACACACACACACACACACACACACACACACTCACACACACACACACACACACACACACACACACACACACACACACACACACACACACACACACACACACATTTGTGCAAAACAAACTGTAATGCACTTTTCAGCTATTAGTGTGACTGTAGCTCCTCTGTGGGATTGGATCAGATAAGCCAGCTTTTGCTTACCATGTGCATCAAGGAATCTTGGCTTGGCCTCCATGAACCCGTCACTGCTTCACCTTTAAGGCCTGCCGTTTTGGAGCCATCACCCTTTGGTCCTTGCTCATTTTGCTTCAAAGACATCATTTTGATAAATTGCCTATTCACAATTACAAACTGTTGTTGATCTATCAACCAACTCAGCAGCCTTCCTTAATGGTCAAGACCCTGTAGTAATAACACTGAGCAAATATTATTTCAGAGTGGATGAAAACTGAGGACTGAACCTTGCATAATAGTAGAATGTGTGCGTGTGTGTGTGTGTGTGTGTGTGTGTGTGTGTGCGTGTGTGTGTTTGCACGTGAGTGTGTGTACTAATGCAATAATAATTCTTTCTGGTATGGAGAACACAGTGATTTAAAGTCTTTGGAAAGGTTTTTGAAGCATTCATAAAGCAAAGTCAAGACCATCATTTTTTACAGGAAGGCCTACCCTCTAAATTATAAACACTACTGTCACTGAAGCCATTTAATACAGCGGCATGGCCTTGAGCCCCACACAAAGCCAAAAAAACCTATAGGGCCATGTTAATAGCAGAGAGAGAGAGAGAGAGAGAGAGAGAGAGAGAGAGAGAGAGAGAGAGAGAGTGAAAGAGAGAGAGAGTGAAAGAGAGAGAGAGAGAGAGCGTGAAAGAGAGAGAGAGAGAGTGAAAGAGAGAGAGAGTGAAAGAGAGAGAGAGAGAGAGCGTGAAAGAGAGAGAGAGAGAGTGAAAGAGAGAGAGAGTGAAAGAGAGAGAGAGAGAGAGCGTGAAAGAGAGAGAGAGAGAGTGAAAGAGAGAGAGAGTGAAAGAGAGAGAGAGAGAGAGCGTGAAAGAGAGAGAGAGAGAGTGAAAGAGAGAGAGAGTGAAAGAGAGAGAGAGAGAGAGCGTGAAAGAGAGAGAGAGAGAGTGAAAGAGAGAGAGAGTGAAAGAGAGAGAGAGAGAGAGCGTGAAAGAGAGAGAGAGAGAGTGAAAGAGAGAGAGAGTGAAAGAGAGAGAGAGAGAGAGCGTGAAAGAGAGAGAGAGAGAGTGAAAGAGAGAGAGAGTGAAAGAGAGAGAGAGAGAGAGCGTGAAAGAGAGAGAGAGAGAGTGAAAGAGAGANAGAGAGAGAGAGAGAGAGAGAGAGAGAGAGAGAGAGAGCGAGAGGTTGTGGCAAGAATGAGAATGAAACAGGTATGCAGCAGCAATGTGAAAGACATTCTGAAGGCTCAAACCTTTATGATTCTTACCTTTTTTTCCTTTTCTATATGTCAGGATAGATTTACATTTGCAGCTGACCTTCCAGACTATAAGGGGAGGATTCAGTTATATTTATCATATGCGTGTCCACCAGGGTGCCCTACTTTTTTGGCAGGCAGTTTAACACCAAGCTTAATCCCAGAGTTATTATCACTGCCCTCTGTGGTTGTTACAAAAGATACAAGGAAAAAAAGTCAGTTGTTTTCTTTCCAAAGACAACCCCAATAACTTGGTTTAGTAAAATGTGTCCCAGATCTTTATCAGAGACACTCTTCTGAAACATAAATACACTTCACGCTTTAAGAGACAAGAAGTTCTTTCTTTAATGCTGATGCAAGACTGCTCAGAGAGGAGAGAAAATGTCTTCACTGCTACTGTTCAGCTGCAGTGAATGATGCCATGACAACTGAGCTGCAATAATAAAAATCTTGTGGAAGATGGGGTGAGTGATTCTCCACCCTTTTGGGAAATGGGGTGAGTGATTTTTCACAGTTATTATGGATGGGATGAGTGACTCTTCTGTCTTATTTCGTAGATGCATTAAGTGATTGTTCATCCTTATGGGAGATGGGGGAGCGATAATTCTCTCTTGGTGGGGGGGTTTCATGGTCCTTCACCCTTATAGGGTGAGGGATTCTTATCTTTTATGAGACATATGGTGAGTGATTATTTTCTGGGAAACAAATTTATACATTCGTGTACCATCATGAGTCCAGTCTTACAACATGAACCTTAGAGCAATCTTCTATCCACCAGTGGTTGAATGGTTAAGGTTCTGGCGCTCTAAGCCAGAGATTGTGCGTTCCTGTCCCTGTCCCTGTCCTGGGGTGATTTAATTAGGGCCAGCGGGGCCTAGTGGTTAGGGAGTTGGCCATAGGATCGGAAGATTGTGGGTTCCAACCCCTTACCAGTAGGTTGCCCTGAGGTACCCTTGAGAGAGGTACTTTCCCCGTCACTGCTCCCCAGGCAGCTTTCATAGCTTCCCCCCTGCTGCACGGTGTTTGTGTGCATGGGTTAAATGCAGAGGTCTAATTTTGTTTTGGTTCACTGTGTGCTGTGCTGTGACCTCGCAATGACAAGAATAGTCACTTTCACTTTTTCACTTTTTCATGTCCATTATGAGATGTGCTTTTGTGGACTCCCCATTTGAAAAAACTCCTGTATTATCATGAATGTTCTTCAGACCCTTCAGAGACTTTCCTGACTTCTCTCTCTGAAGAAGTTAAATTTTATGCTTATATTGTATTTTTTTGTATTGTATTTTTTTTTTATTTCAGAAAATTTTACAAGGGGGTCTGGAGATTCCCATTTATAACATTCTGTGATAAAGTAAATACAGTGGTATATTAAAAAGTATGGGTCAACTGAATGTCATTGAGGGAAAGAAACATTATACTATTGTACCGAGAAAGACATGACCAGATTGGATGATGATTCAAGAAATGAAAATTTCAGGTGTTTTGGAAGAGCTGAGAAAGAAATGGGATGGACTGAAGAATGCAATGGTAGCTATATGTACATTTGTTATGCAGCTTATCATTTCACTGAATACCTCTCAGACTTATCAACCAAACCCTCCACATGGTCTCAAAGGCTGGGAAAACCTATCCGAACATTTGAGAATACTTTTCATTCAACATTAGATAACATGGCACCCTTAAGATGCAAAGACAAAAGAGCTTGCTCTGTGGTACAACTATCTAATGCATGTCCCAAAACAAAATCTCAGAAAAGAAGAGCGTTAACGGTTGCTGACCAAGCTGGAATCATTCCATTTTGCTTGGAAAGCCTAGTAGAGTGACAAGGGCTCTTACTGAGGTGAACTCAAACAGAATCTGCTGCTTTTAACTTCTAACCACAGACTTTACCTGACCTCACTAAAGACCGGATTGGCCATTAGTGGTTACATTTGTTACTCTGCCTCTCAAAGACGGCAATATCCATGACTAATAATATTCAGATTTTTACTGATGTTATCTAAAGTCCACCAGAGTAGGATGGGATTTTACCAATGATTCATAGTTCCTCTTTTCTTCCTCCAGCTTTAGGGAGTTTTCTTGTTTCTTACCCATGGCTTTCTAACTAGGGTCTCACCTAGGTTCCCAAAAGCTGCTTTGTGAAAGTAACAGTTGTAAAATGTGATTTGTAAATAAAACTGCCTTGACTTGTCCATGGTTCTCACACATCAGCTGCGAACCAATAAAGTTAAATAGAGACATTATAGACATATAACGACATTAGAGGGCCACGTTAAGCAATCTAAAATATTACTCTGCGTTTGATTTTCAGTGATGATGTTCTAAAACTTTTACTTGAGAAACTGCAATGACAATGTTCTTTGAAGTTTCTTTGAGACTCAGATCTCATTTGCCATCAACCATCTCAGATCTCATTTGGCTGCCCGGCTAGCTCAGTCAGCAGAGCATGAGACTCTTAATCTCAGGGTTATGGGTTCATGCCCCATGTGGGGTGTTCAACTAGGCAGCGGTGGCCTAGTGTTTAGAGAGCTGGATCTGCAATGGAAGATTGTGGGTTTGATTCCCTCACCAGTAGGTTGCTCTGAGGTACCCTTGAGCAAGATACCATCCCCATCACTGCTCCCTGGGTGCTTTCAATTGCTGCTCCCTGCTGCACGTGTGTGTATGGGTGAAAGGCAGAGGTTGAATTTCATTGTGTTGTGCTGTGCTGTGTTTCACAATGACAAGAATAGTAACTTTCACTCATCTCCAGGCCTACAAGGCTGAAGATTATAAGGTTCAGCCACAGAAAAGAGGATGGTATTATGCACCATTTTAACAATGTTCTTGATGGGCGAGAAATAGGGACGGGGCAGTTCTGCCAGGGAGACTTTAATGACTTAGGGATAAAAAGAGGTACCAAATAGAAGTCTCTAAGGTCTCTAAGCAATTCTTCAACTTCTTGTTAAACGCCTTAAGCAAATTACTTCTGTCTCTCTGAGTAGGTGATGCTATCTTACATGCTTCAGGTCTCTGAGTCTATGTAGACAGGAGTGAATAGTCCTGTGATCCTAATCGAACCCAATTCACTGCATGCAACTTGTCTTGTTCTTATCGCCAGCTGAACCATGAGGTGGGTATAGGAGCTTTAGCACGACCATCAGATGACAGCTCATCGCTCAATTCTTTCCCCCTCATCAGTTTTCAAATCTGCTTAAATGGCACTGAAGAAGGAATGGTCATTAATCAGCCTGCAGCCCTCCTCCTCCACCCCGTCCTCCACCTCACACTTCATTTAAAGAGAGGATAGACGCCATCAGATTCTGCCTTTCACATTCTGATGGGCAAACATGCTTGGCGAGACCTGTTGAAAGCCACACTGCTTTTTCACATCTTCAGACATACTACTGGTGTCACTTGTCTAGGAGAATTAGCAGAGTCATCAATCAAAGGCTACTTTGAACACGGGTAGAGTAAAGACTCTTTAAAAGCTTCCACAGCAGAAATCTCATCTTTCTTAATTGCTTATTCTGCTTTTTTTTCGTTGCTGACTCAATTCTCTATTGTTTTCTGTTTTTTCACTTCTGTGTTGCTGATGCTTTGTAATGCAACCTTGAGTTTTATCGTGGCATTTTGTGAACTAGAAAGGAAAGTCAGTCAGTTATTTTCTGGGCCGCTTTTCCTAATTAGGGTCGCGGGGGGCTGCTGGAGTCCATCCCAGCTCACACAGGGCAAAGAACTGGGACACACCCTGGACAGGTCGCCAGCCTATCACAGGGAGGAGCGAACCGACGGGGATGGCACCTTGCTCAAGGGTACCTCAGGGCAACCCACTGGTAAGGGGTTTGAACCCACAACCTTCCGATCCGGGGCCAACTCCCTAACCAGTAGGTCACCACTGCCCCTCTAGAAAGGAAAGGTTTATGAATAATTTTTAAGTTTACTTGACAGAGAGAGTGTAAAAGTTTGTAAGTTATTTTTGAAAAAGTTCAAGCAGGCGCAAGGTGGGCTTAACTGCTCTGGGGTGTAGTACTGAATGGTTAAAACAGTGGGTTGTTCAGACTGTCTTTAGGTGCTTGGTTTGGGGTGTTTAAGTTAAAGAGGATGCTATGGTCTTACTAAACAGTGTTGTATTGTAGGTGGTTTGGTTGCTATGATATTGTTAGGGCAGCTGTGGTCTAATGCTTAGAGAAGGAGGCTTGTAAAATTTTGGGCAGCGGGGGTTAGGTGAACAATGCATTCCCACAGCTGCATTCAGTTTCACAACTGCCTCCCTATGCACAGGAATTGCAGCTCACTGCTTCTGGTGTTTGTGTGTTCACTAGTGGTGTGTCTGGGATAAATGTAAAGGAGAAATTCACTGCTCACTGTTCACAATGAGAGTGTGGAAGTTGTGCTGGGGCGTTGCTGGTGGCCTAGTGGTTAGGGTCAATCAGTCAATCAGTTTGAGAATGCTGACTCAGTGCTGAACCAAAGCTTTTGTTTAAATTGCACTGGTTCAGAAACACAAGCCAATTTTCTTAGTATATTAAAGGCAATCAGCAGTCGTAGAAATAGTGTTAATATTTTACAGGTTCATTTTGTTGGTCGCAGGAACATGAATACACTCAAATCTGGCCATTTGTCATGACTCACTAAGTCAAAGATGGAACATTTAAAATGTATAAACCATTATAGACAATGTAAACCACTTCTTAATGAGAGGCAGCACAAGGAGATAAAAAATGAACACTAGCATTAGAATGGAAAACTAAGATGAATCAAAACTAACGGAGAAATCTATTCTCATGGCTCAAGTTCACCTCTTCTTATCTTTCTTACTGACAATAGAATGTGAATGATGTTTCTCCACACAGAGCGGCAAACACTATCGTGAAGTCTGGCACTGAAAGGCAGCTTTCTAAATAATGCATGATTTCAGCTGATGTGATTTTTTTTTTCTTTGCTGCTTCTGAAGCATTATTATGCTGCAGGCATAAGCCATAAAAACAGCAACTGGAGTCATACATTCAACAAGACATTTGGTTTAGGCAGCTGTCACTGCTATTTGTAGCGCTTCTGTCACTCCATCAATTACACACATCCACACAAATATGCATGCAGACACATGCTTACACAGTGGGGAGGTCACTGCATCTTATGTTACACCTCTGGAGAAAATAGCTATGGTACCTTGAATGCACTGCATTTGGCTATATTCGAATGTAAGAAAGAAAGAAAGAAAAAAAAAAAACACAGATCACCCCCTGAGAGAAAGGAGTAAAAACAGCCCAGTATTCACACAGTGAGAATATGCTGTGCAAGGCAAATGCATGTGGAAGCCTGTGCTATTATTCACTTGAACACTGGGTGTCTCTGTAATCTCACTGTTGTTAATCCTTTCATCTGAATTTGTCTGCTCACACTATACATTTCAAAGGAGTACATTATTCCTCATGCTTCATCCTAGATCCAGGGTCCAGCTTCAACCTCATGCAGAACAACTTTCCAGTATAGTCTAGCCTTAATTCATCGAGTTATCTTTCCTACCATAGTTAGAGAGATTCTTCTTATATATAAGACAGGGTCCAAACATACAATTTGTATATTAATCTAAGGACAAATGCAAGCCTTTTTCTACTGGTTCCTTTGTGATGAAATTTACAAAGAATTAAAAGGATAGCTGTCAACTTTCAAATGGATAAAACATAAATATAGTCATGTGTTTACTTGAGCACAGTTTCCAGCATAATAAAGCAAGAAGGACCAAAAGCTTGCAGATGGTACATTTTTATTTGTATTTTATTCATATGCAATTCGTATGTAGTGCAATTCTGTGTTTTCTTGGAGTTTCTCTGATCAGTGGTGTCAGATCACTATTATAGATGGATTATTTAAGACTGTGCCATATTTCAAGATGTTTGGTGTATGTTTGCTGCGGTGTCAATGACAGTTAAGGTAGTGCATGTTGAATCAGCACCTGCAAAAAGTCTCTTAAACCCTGAGAGAGCCTACTGGAACACCCCTTCCTCCCCCCTTTAGAGAGCATCAATAAACCATTAGATTGGTCAAAGTAGAGGCTGGGAATCAGCAGCTTGTGTAAATGTGCAATAAATGACTATATATCTTGTTTACACCACTCTACTCTGTTTACTTGCACCATGGTCATAATATTAGCGAAGGTTTAATGTATAGTTCATGTGTAGTTCATGTTAAAGAAATATGAGCTTTTTCATGATGACAAAAAGATTTCAGTCTGGAAAGGTACACTCTCGTGAGGGTAGGCAGGGAATTGAAAACCTTAAACAGATGCAGTTTTTTTCAGCCCCACACCTGCAGTGGCAGGTCAGATTTGCAGAAACAGAGGCAACTTTGTCAGTTGTTTACTTTCATGAGCCAGAAGAGCTGTAACTGACCAGCATGTGATTCATTAAAGAGTATTAATCAGAAATTTTAACAAACAATTGATACAGTGTGTAGAATATATTAGCTATAAATGTGTGTCCATGTGTCCCTGTGTCCATGTGTGTTTCCTCCAGGTGCTCTGATTTCCTCCACCAGGCCAAAGACATGAACATCAGGTGGATGGGAGATGCTAAATTGCCCCCTAGGTGTGATTGTGTTTGTCTTTGTGTCTGCCCTGTGATGGACTGGCAACCTCTCCAGGGTATGTCTCCGTCTTTTGCCCCATGAGTGTTGGGGCCCCAGAGCCCTCATCGTCCTTAGACTGGATAAGCGGTTGAGATTCAGGATGGATGGATGGTTTATTACTGTAAAATCCTTGCCTGTCAAATCATCTTGATGCATCTTCCAGCCCTCTTGACAACCATTCAGAATATAAATAATGGCTGTTTGCAGTGTCCTGCATGGTTAGCATCACTGCTTTTAATAAAGAGCATTTTCTGTGAAATTATGAATACAGAGTCTTCTGTAAGTCTTTTAAATATGTGCACTGTTGAAGAAGGTACAGAATTAACATTTAGCCTCATACCACACTGCTGAAATAGGTAATCAGTGGTCAGGAACTATATTACCCAAAACAAACTATTAGATGTAACTTGAACAAGTGTGTTCAAAACACTTTGAGCCAGAACATATTAAGAGGATCTTTGGTTGGGACTTTTTAAGCTTCAAATCCAGATTTGATCCAGAGTTGAGGTAACCTGTCTGTTAATAACTAATAACTGCACTGCTGACAAATACGCTTAACCTACTAGAAAAAGTGTGAACATTGCAACATGTTTATCTTAACTCAGCAAAAGCTACCTGAAATAAATGGAGCAAATTTTTCATTTATAAGCTGATCTTACACTGTGTATGGTTTCACCTTGTGCTGCCTCCTGACTCGTGGTTTGTGCCACTGGCTTTTTTTTATTTAACTTTGATTCTAGTATACGATTTAGTGTTCAAGTTAGAAACAAATATTTTCTGATTTTACAACTACCAGAATAGTATCTTCTCATTAGACTCATTACGTTGTCTGTGCCATCAAACTGCCACAGCTTGTAATTCATTACATTCACGGCATTTAGCAGACGCTCTTATCCAGAGTGACTTACATCCAGAGCGTCCTAATTACAGGTACAGTCCTCCCTGGAGCAACTCAGGGTTAAGGGTCTTGCTCAGGGACCCAGTGTGTGTGTGAGGGGGTGGGAGGTTGAGAGAGGTAGTGGTAGTGCCAGAGGTGGGATTCAAACCTGGGACCTCTTTAGCCATAGGTCCATAGGCACATACCCTACCACTAGACCACCGCTACCATGTATTCATGGTTGGCATCAGGATTTTGTAACTGTGTGTGAGGGGGTGGGAGGTTGAGAGGAAGAGAGAGAGAGAGAGAGAGAGAGAGAGAGAGAGAGAGAGACAGACAGACAGACAGACAGAGAGAGAGATTCAGGAATCAGGAAATCAGAAGCAAGGGAAAGCATATGGCCTTTAAGAGGTTAGAGGTTCTTTAGGGATTTTAAGTAAAGAGTAAAGTCAGTGGCTGTGATAAAATGAGTGAACTCAAATAACAACCCAATAATGATTAATGAGCTCTATTCAGTGATAGAGAACTTGTTTTTTTGGGACCAAAGAAAAGCCAATACATTAACAATGGTTCTGTTATTGTTACTGCACATTGAACTTTACATTGAATATTAAATTGAAGCATTTTTCTGTAAGAGTGTATCAGAGGCTGGACAAAATGCTGACTACAACAAATATTAATGTGCCTTAGCTTCAGAAACGCTAGCTCTCCTTGTTGTTTGGGCCTTTTAGAGCTTTAATACTGATACAATGATATGAATCTACCAGCTATCACAAATAACACGACGTTTTAAAAATGGTTAACATGGTGGTAAATACATATTCTTCATGATGTTTCTGCTTCTTAATATAAATAATAACAGGGTATACATGATCTAAACTGGAGTTAGAATATTCTAGGGCACAAAGGTAACTTTGCACTCCTCGAGACTGTGTGTGTATATATATATATATATATACATACTTGTTTATTATTTTTGCTGTTTTTGTCTTTGCTAATTATATGTTTTATTCTGCTACTTGACATTATGCCATTTTTTAGTCTGATGCTTAATAACTTGCTTCCAGTTTTCATAATTTTACACAGTCTTTCATCAGCGTACCTCACTTTGATTCGCCAGCTGCCACTTGGCTGAGATCCATGCCAGTTACAAAGAATGCATGTGTTCTAAAATGCCTCCTGATCCTGGCTCATCCTTGTGGTTGTCACATTATTTTACAAAACCAAAGCAAGTTCCAGATATTAAAACATATTTTCCAGATGCAGAATAAAAGTAAAGATTATGTAAATTTGATTTATTGCCAAAATGTCCCCAAATTAAGATGTTTTTTGTGATATTCAACCAAAGAGTATTCATATTGTGGTAAAACAGGGAATATCTAAACATTGATTTACTAAAAAAAGAGTTATTTCTGATGATTTGCTGCAGATTTCATAAACATTCATTTCTAATAATTATTTTTTATTTAATTACGTTCTGAATCAGATGTATCTAAAGAATAAAAGGCAGACTGCAGAGGGTTTAACCTGAATGCTTCTTGGTGCATCCTGAGAGGGTCCAGGATTTGTTGGCTGATGCAGGTGCTGTGTGTTTGATTTAAAGCAGCTCACTGACCTCCACAGTCTCTGTCCTTCCTCCATGTTCCCTTGAGAACCCTTAAATCACACACAACACCCAAACAATAACATGTGGCTCGCTCATATATCCAGCTTTGCTGATTACAGCATATTGAATGCATGAGAGCACTGCCCTTTTCCACCAGCTTTAAGGCCATTCCAGTAGGCGGGAAGGATGGATCAACACTGGGAATTGCACAGGATGATGGGGCACCAGGGAGCCCTGTCACCTTTGTCTTGAACCTCTGTTACGCAGAGCTGCTGACCATGGATTAGAACCTTTCTGTTCACCTTTTATAGCAGTGGCCACCAAACCAGTGTTATTGGGATGGTGTCTCACATTTTGCACGTTTTATAATGCTCCACAACAAAGGTGCAAAGATATGAAGACATTGGTCTTCTTTATACAGTATATTGGCACTCTCCATGAAAAAAAAAAAAAAAAATATATATATATATATATATATATATATGGGCTCACATATGGGGCTAGTGGTTAGGGAGTAGCCCCTGCATCAGAAGATTGTGGGTTCGATTCCCTCACAAGTAGGTTGCCCTGAGGTCCCCTGGTGCAAGGTATCGTCCCAGTCACTGCTCCCTGGGAGCTTTCAATAACTGCCCACTGCTGCACGGTGTTTGAGTGCATGGGTTAAATGCAGAGGTCCAGCATCAGCGGTGGCCTAGTAGTTAGGGAGTTGCCCCTGGATTGGAAGATTGTGGATTCAATCCCCTCCTCAGTGGATTGCCCTGAGGTACCCTTGAGCAAGGTACCTTCCCCATCACTGCTTCCCGGGTGCTTTCAATAGCTGCCCACTGCTGCATGTGTGTGTATGGGTTAAATGCAGAGGTCCAATTTCATTGTGGTTCACCATGTGCTGTGCTGTGACCTTGCAATTACAAGGGTTGTCACTTCCACATATACCATGAAGTTTTAACTTTAAAAACTTCCATCCATCCATTATCTGCTGCTTGTCCCAAACGGGGTCGCGGGGGGTGCTGGTGTCCAACCCAGCGCACACAGGGCGAGGACGGGGGATGCACCCCGGACAGGTCGCCAGCCCATCGCAGGGAACTTTAGAAACTTTAACTTGGTAAACCTCATGCTTTTGTTGCCAAGCAGCTATTGGGAGCAACGTTTTATGAAAGTTTTCCTTCAGTAACACAAATTTAAAGGCAGATTAAAAACGCTATTTCCTGTAGTGTTTAACAGAACTCATGAAGGTTCTTGGGTTTTCTCTTGTGAACTGCTCTGTTCAATTGAGAGATTTTCAATTGGGTCCAAATCTGGAGATTGAGAGGGCCATTGGAAAACCCTGACTCTGTGTCTGCAATCAATTCTTTGTCAAGTCTTTTTGGTAAAAAGTTGTCAACATTAATGAAACTCATTATGCCATTGTCCTTAACAAAAGCCCCTGGACCGCAAAATAGCCCCAAACCATCCAAGATCCAACACTATATAATAGCAAGGGAATGATGTGCCCTGCTTTGCATGCAGTTCCCACTCTCCAAAATAAAAAAAAGTAGTTTCTTGGCTTATCTGAACACAATTTGTATTGAGATGTATTTGATTTAGCACTTGTTGATGGATAGCAAAAAGATTTTACCAGTGTGTCACATCATATTTATTCCCCAGTGAGACAGGAAATGGTCACAGACAACAGTCTTTAGACATAAAAAGTTCCTGAACACTAAAGCAACATCAAGAAATATTTTCCCACAAAGATGCAAATTGATTTATAGCATTCACCAAGGGTGCCAATAATTTTGCCACATAAGTTTTTGACAAGATGAACTATCCTGCGTCGGGCAGCGGTGGCCTAGTGGTTAGGGCGTTGGCCACATGATCGGAGGATCGGGGGTTCAAACCCCTTCCCAATGGGTTGCCCTGGGGTACCCTTGAGCAAGGTGCCGTCCCTGTCTCGCTCCTCCCTGCGATGGGCTGGCGACCTGTCCAGGGTGCGTCCCCCGTCCTTGCCCTGTGTGCGCTGGGTTGGACACCAGCACTCCCCTGCGACCCCGTTTGGGACAAGCGGCAGATAATGGATGGATGGAACTATCCTGAAGGTAAAACAACACTTTTACAGGAATAGGTTTCATTAAATAAATAGACAATAATTTCTCTAATATTTAAAGTAAAGTCATTGGATGTATTTTCCATACCATGATCATGATTTTTTTCATTTTTTTCAGGGACGTCAGTGTTGTCTGAAAATTCATCTTGTAAAAGATCTTTGGCAACATTAGTCAAAAACCAATCAGGACTGTCATGAAAAAGGTAGGGGTCGAAATCTGCTCTCCTGTCAAAGTTGGAATATCAGGCTCAAACACATCTTGGTTATCACTGTACCAGTAAGTCTTTTTTGACAATTTATTTTTCCTGTTAAAAAAGCTATTTTTAGTTTTCTAGTTAAGCTATCCTTTTTAACACTAATGGACTCTGAAAATACTGAATTGCAGGTACAGATGTATTTGGAGCCTGCTAGAGCAAAAAATGAAGACAGTCTGATGTGGCACTGCTCTACAGGACAATGAGCGCTCCATGGTGGTCACACATACAATGTTTTTCAATCATGCTGTGCTTCAGTTGCAAATATGAGAAGACCCTGTGACTTGTTCCTGGGGGCGAACACATAGAGGCCTTCACCTTGGCCTACTATCTCTGTTTGTGGACTTTAGCAAGTTAGCTGTTTGATAGGCAGTGTGCATGAAGGACGGGGCAAAAGTAACAGCACAGAAGTAATGACTGGCATAAATCTGTCCCGTTATAACACTACATTCACAGATTAGCTTCTGCGAGGATGTGCATCAGCCATCTCACCATGCGATGCATCGACCTTGCTGCCAAATGATGCACATTAAATGCAGGAATCACAGATGCAAATGGATCCATGGACCTCTGATGATGAATATTAATGCATGTCCATCACGCTTCACCTCCAGCAGAGAAAGTACGAATGAAGGTTTTGGTAGTACAGGAAGAATGTCCCCTCATTACTGAAGTGGGACTGGTGGAAATGTCCCACAAGAAAGGGAGAAGGGGAGAAGAAAGTGTAATTACAAGAGCATCAGGGTCTGATGTGATCATTCTGAGTCGTCTCTGCTGCGTACCTGAGGTAGAGTTCTACCTCAGTGCAGTTTCTCTATGATCTTTTTAACTACACTCTCCTTATTTGACCTTAACACATCGGACTTGTTTTATACCAGTTATTCAGATTACAGAGAGAAGAGCAGAGGAAAGAAGACAAACACTGGCAAGATAGTCTGTTTCCATGTTTCTGAGTGGGTTTCCTACAGCTATGGTTTACTTCCACAGTCCAAAATCATGGATGTCTTGAATTGAACTGGAGATACCAAATTGTCCCACATGTCCCCCAATATATAGTGTTGGGGACTAGTCACCTGTCCTGAGTGTTTATATAGGAGCACTAGGTTAGGCTCCAGCACCCTCTGTGACCATGGTTAGGACAATTGGTTAAGATAATGGATGGATGTGTTAAAGGGGGAGAAAAGAAGTAATATGTGCTATATAATATATATTAGAAGTCAAATGATAATTTAGTCTAGTGATACTCGTGATTGAACTGCATGCAAAAGTAATGAGTTGGGATATTATTACATTAATGCTGCATTTAAGCTGAAAGAACACCTCATATGTCTCACACAGACTGCCTAATTATGATTCTCAAATTCTCTCACTCACTCATTTTCATAGCTGCTTGTCCTAATTAGGGTTGTGAAGGGTGCTGCAGCCTATCCCAGCTCTCACAGGGCAAAAGGCAGGGAAACACCCTGGACAGGTCGCCAGGCCATCACAGTGCAGACACACTGACAAACACTCACACCTACTGGCAATTTTAGCATTTCCAGTCCAATTCCAATTCTTGCTTTGAGGCGACAGCGCTACCCACTGCATCACTGTGCCGACCTGATTCCAAATTAAAATACATTAATACTCCAGTACTGGGAATAAGGAATTTCCCTCTTAAATAGGCAGACACACTGACTGGGATGATACATTTCCTTAATATTTGTGTTAAAACAAAGACAGGCCAAACTGAAACCTCGTACAGAAACTATGATCCAATTTAAATGAATGAACACTCTTCAGCCATAATGCTTTAATGTGAAACCTTATAAAAAACAATTCCATCACTCTTTTACTTGTGAACATAATCTGGGAATGTGTGCATATACAGTTGGACCGTTTGTGATGTAAGGAAACCTTATTGTAGGTCCCTTGCACTCTGCAGGATTGTGGTGCTTTAGGAGGCTCTAACCCCATGAGATCTACGGTAAAAGGGAATTACATGGGATAATTATTCCCCACTAGAACCATTCCTTTGTATACATTTACATTTTTATCTGGAGCAACTGCCATTTTTCCTAATTACAGGGACAGTCCCCCTGGAGCCACTTTGGGTTAAGGGCTTTGCTCAGGAACCCTGTGGTGGTAGTGCTAGAGGTGGGATTTGAAACTGCAAACTCTTGGTCCATTGGTGAGTAACCTACAACTGGACCACCACCCCCCAATATAACATCTATAACAACAGCCACTTCCCCTTTATGCATAACATACTCTCCTCCGCTATAAAACAGTTACCCATCCCAGTTCACTTTTGTTATAGAAGACAGTTGGTATGTGTGAAAGTAACATCCATTTAATTGACAGGTGCCCCAGCAGAACATTGGCCAGAGCATCACATTGCCTTCTGTGATGTTTGAAGTTTGGCTTCATCCCATTGTGTATTCCTGGGGCCATCCCTTCACAAAGGTAAGTGATGCATTGCTAAATTTTCCTAATGCTCATTTCCCATTTTAAGCACTATTGGTGGTGGACAAGGGGTAGAGCAAGCTGTGATGCTCTGTGTTCTGGCTCATTTCTATCATAGCCAGCACTTTTTCAGCAGTTTGTGCTACAATAGTGTTTTTGTGGGACAGGATCTGACCAGCTAGCCTTTGGTTTTGGCTGATCTCTGTACACATAAATATACTCCTTCTCTCTCTCTATATATATATATATATATTCACCCCAGAGAAGAGACAGAGCAGTAAAGACAGATCATTATCCTTATGTCAAGATGAAGTGAGCTGATTGTGAAAAGTGCAGCAGTGGCTGAGGCCAGGGAGGAGAGAGCAGTAGCCACATCAGCAAAGCGGCCAGTGGCTCCACTCCCCTGCCGAGCCATAACGGAGATTCATTAATAACGTCCCTACCGTGTGCCTCCCTGCAACGCACCCACAGATGCTACAACTGCCATGCATAGACCAACGGCAGCAACTCTGGGCCAAAGATCATCCATCTTCCACGCTCATCCTTAAGGAGGCTGCCAGCCCCTCAGGTAGAAGTGAAGTATAAGGTCTTTTTCAGAAGTTCTCTCTCAAGGGAACTTCAGTCTTACAAGAAACGGCTGTGTTTAGCCCAGCAAAAGTATGAGGAAAAAGGGGTAAGGACTTTAAAAAGGATTTTTTAGAGTTGCGTTCTGGGATTGGCTCCAGCACTGACTGTCACCCTAGTCCGGACAAGGGGATGAGAAAGTGAGAGAGTAGGGTTGTGCTCAGAAACTGTTTTCCCAGCCCATTCTTAAAGGTCAAACAGGGTAAAGCTGCCTTCTGCTCTGAAGGAAACAACTCTCTCTTTCCTGTGGTTTTTCTTCCATTCGTATTGTATATAGAATCAGATTTTCCAGTGTCATGATATGATTCACCCATACGCACAGCGGGTATCTTGGGAGTAGCTCCATGCAAACAAGTAGACACAGTCCGATGTCTGGTCTGTTTTAAAACAGAGCATGACGCTAAGATTCCATAGGAGAATAAAAACATTATTATGAATCATTCATTTAAACATTCCCACACTTTAGCTTTCAGTCCCATGCACTTAGATATATATCTATGTTTCATAGTATTTGCGTAATAGTTATAAAGTGATTAGATGCCATTGAAGCACAGGCTTTCATTGCTTATGACTTCAGTGACTAAGTCAACCCAAAGGAACAGGCGAGACTGTTAGGGAGCTGCAGCCTACCCCAGCAGTTATGGGGCAAAGGCAGGTCAGCAGTCCATCAAAGGCCAGACACACAAAGCTCTCACACTTAGTGGGCAAATTAACATCTCCATTCCACCTTACATGCATGTATTGAGACTGAGGAAGAAAAAATAATCTGAAAAGGACCCAGGTGGGCCAAGGCTGGGAACTGAACCCAGACCTTCTTACTATGTGGCCACTGTGACACAGACTCTACCTAAATATGGGTGGAGTCTGTGGGTTGTTTCAGGCCTGATCTGTGTTTATGTAAACGCTACAGTTTGACCCATCAGGTTTCACGTTCTCCCCAGGCAGCCATTCATCCAGCACCCAGGGAGCTGTGATGGGGACAGTACCTTGCTGTAGGCTCTCTCAGGGCAACCTATTCATCTGTGACTGGACTTGATGCCGACTAATCAGAATAAATGAATCAAAATAAGTGGATTTCTTAATGACCTGATGGGTCATTCTGTCAGTGACCTGTATGTGCAGCACACAAAGCCTAAATGCTTAAAAACCAAAAGGTAACTCACTAAAATCAAGTGAACAATCAGGTACACACCTCCAGATGTAGCAAGCAATAACCTATTAACTTCCCATATTTTTATTCCCAGTGTTTTCATATTGGGATATGCCACTTCTTAAAACAAATAGTTCAAATAGTGAACAGGGTTAAAATGCCAATCCATACCAGCAGCAGATTCAGACACAGAAAAAGGAAAAACACTTATTTTCATCATTTATTTCAGTAATGTGATGAATCAGGAATCAACAGAAAACGATAGCAGGAATGAACACATGACCAGAGGAGAAACAGTGCCCTCAACATGAGATTCGGATGAACGGACCATAATCATACGTGAATGTTTCATTATTTTTTTAAAATGAATTCCAGTGAGAAAAAAATTATGGCACATTGAACCAGGAACATGGTGACAGTAGTGACCTAGTCAACAGGCACATTAGGTGAACCATCTATACCCAGTGGTTACATGTGAAGACCAAATTTGGAGGAATTGAGGGACAGCCTTCACATCCGCTACTTCGTCTAAAGTCAAACGCAACATCGTGCATTTGATCATCTGGGGAAAAGCAATCCAAAATCTGGTACCAAGGTGACATGTAGGTGTGTGTGTCTATACACACACACACACACACACACACACACACACACACACACACACACACTTTTTTTGGTTCCGCAAAACAAAAAATAAATACACAAAAAGTACTTGGTCAACTAACTTAAAAAAAAAAAAAAAAAAAAAAAAAAAAAACCTAAATAAAAATATTAAAACTAAAAGCTTTTATTAAACCTTAGTTAATGTACTGACAAAAAACAACAACTATACACTATAGAATATAAATCTACTATAAAGTATTGTTGTCTAAAATAGCGTTGTCTCCAGTGTTAAGGCATTTGGCAAATTTTACAATACAAAAGCTACTGAGTATATTTTATATATAACTGCAGCTCTGAGCATATTTATATGACCCAAAAGGTCTCTTCAAGATATACATACAAACACTGCCCATTTCCCCTTGTAATATAAACTTTGGATATTTGTACTGTAAGAAGCAGAGGAGTGTTTATAAGGGAATAAACCAAAACACCACATATAATACCGCCTCTCACTGCTCCACTTCCCCAAACCTGAGTGTACAGACATCTAACAAGGCACTTATTCAGACTTCAGGACAAGGTCCTTGTGTTGTTTACCTCTGCCGCTTTGACACTGTGCGAAGCCCTGGGAAAAATGCTGGTTCGCACCCAAGACCACTTCAGCATTGGTGTGGGGCGATTTTTACAACACACACAAAAAACATATTTAAAGATTTTCCAGGCCAAAAAAAAACACACCACACACCACTGTATCAAGTCAACTTCCAGCTTAGAAGCGTGTGTCACTTTGACTTGCATCACAGAAACAAAAAGGAGTATTCAGTTTTCAGGTATTCACCATAAACAAATGTAGACTGCACAGACTCCATAAGGACTGCATCCTGTGCTAGTGAAATGCTACAATTTTTCTGACAGCCGTTTCATAAACCAGATAATCTGAGAAGACTGTCTTTCCTCACAAACCTCCAGGAGAAAGTGACAAAAGACCTCTCCGAGCGTAATTTAGTGTCCACCTGGGGCTCTTTTTTTTTTTTTTTTTTTTCCTGGCTTCCTAGATGATATGCACACAGGCACTTGGACAGACCCTTCATTGCACATGTTACAGGTTTTAAATCATGAGAAGTTTCACTGCTCTGCCAGGGCCTTGCTGATAAGCCAGGCCAAAATGGCAGACAGTAACAGAAATGGAATGTTTATCTGAAACAGAATCCTCTATCCCTGCACTACACAGGCTTTTTCCTGAGAGCCTGAGGTTATAAACACAGACAACCATTTATAGTGCTTCCTGTATCGGCACAGTATGACAAACAGCAACGGTTCAAGTGGTGATGGTAAACAGAAACGTCAAGAAAAAGCACAGCAGTCCAGCACTGACTGATAACCTGATGGAAGCTCTGGCCAATCTACTTTATTTAAAGCACCAGCAAAGGTTAAAGCTCTTATATGCTCTTAGCATCTTTGGTCATGGAAGGTCAGTAAGATGCAAAGTGTTTTTCATATTTCCAATAGGGACAGTGTTAAATGAAGAGATTGTGGTTGATTCTGAAATAGCTTCAACACATTTTTACACTGCATATATTAACATCTATAGTTTCCATACATGAGCTCCTAGTAAACAGTTAATAAAATCACTAACAACAAGTGATTCTCAAAGGACAACCATTTTCTAAAAGATGTTGCATTGCAAGTTATCAGCATTAAGGCATGAAACTCCAGCATGATATAGCTTAATACGTGTCTATAAAAATCTTGTATAAAGGGACTTTGTTTATGATACAAAAAGAAGCAGCACAGATATTCATAAAATAAGCCACTTAAAGGCTGACTCTGGCTGGAAATGAGACAAACATCACTTGTGTGTGTGTGTGTGTGTGTGTGTGTGTGTGTGTGAGAATCAAAAGGCAAGGAAAACCAGTGCTCAGCAGCGGTGCATTTCTTCATTGAGCAAAAGGGGGGGGGTTCAAGTTTTCTGTGTAAATCTGGCAACACTTGAACACCGTCATGATGCAAGTGCATGAAATATTGACATATTTCAGCTCCCAGCTTCAGCATAATCCTGTAAATTGTCGTGCTCTCAAGACCGCTCTGTAGTGCATTAAGTGAAGCTGACGCACAAACTGTTCAGCTTCAGTGTTTTTCTGTGTACGTATATGAGCATCCTACAGAGTGAACAGGAGGCTTAATGTACAGGTTTTAACTGAAGTCAAAGTGAAAAGGCACTGGTTTAAGTGAAAAAATTAAACAACAAATTTACAGCTTCTCTTGTATCAAAGCACCTTCAGAAATCAGGCACATTTCCTCACTTTTCAGGCATCCAGGTTCTTAGAACAGAAATAAAAACCATTGTAGTGCTGTCCAATGAAATGGAATGAATCTAGCTTGGAAACTGCCAGACTTGAACTGTCTAAAAAACTGACAAAGGAAAGGAATGTTTCAAAACAACCCTCGAGAGCTGACATGGCCCAATGAGATATGATGATATATATAAACAAACAAACAAAACAAAACAACAAACAAAATTTTATAGTAAAACCGTCCAGTTTGCATTTGCTGCCTACTCTTCATAATATAATCTTTATTCGGAACATCTAAAATATAAACGTATAGTACCCATCTATAGCTTCATAAAACAACTCTCTGGAAAAATGGTTAAAACTTTACAGATAACGTGCAAATTTGGACTGCAACATCAATATGTAGGAGGCATCATACATGATTTTCTCTAAAAGGTGGTTTTGAGTGTTCTTGGACACAGTCTGTTAAATCAGAGGGGTTCTTCCCTCCTTTCTGTGTAAGGCGACTTTGGTTTGACCAGTTCATGACTTCCTGCTCCTTTTTATAAGTTACCCCTAGAGGACCCCCACTAGGGGGTGATATAAGCTGCACACTCTCAGGCTGAGGCGGCAGTGGTGTGGAGGTGAGCCAACTGGGCTGTCCTAGGCTCAGGGAGGTGTCTGGGCCTGCAGGAAGTGAAATCCCTGTGGCCTGAGGAGGCTCTTTGGAATAAGGCAGAGTACAGCTCTCTGTTAGGCCGTCTAGGCCTGTGGGCTTCTCTCTAGATTCTAAAGTTTCAGAGCTAGGGCTTCCTGAGCCCTGCTTTCTTCCTCTGTGCTCAGCTTTCTGAGCCAGTACAGGATGATTCGCAGGATTTTTTGAGCTCACTGCTGTATCCTTCATCTCCATGCCCTTTGAGTGGACAGGGTTGCTTTGTCCTGCTTTTTCCTTCTGCCTGGTGGTGGTATGACGGACCCTAAAGCCGCAGCCTTTAAAGTAAGGCCTGCAGAACGGAAAGAGTGAAGAGCGAGGGGGTCGAACTGACCCCACAGAGCCCAGCTTTATCTTGCACTGACTCAGGAAGTGTCTGCGAATCTCCAGCGGAAGTTTGTCCAGCTGCCGTCCTACCTGCATTGGACTGGGGAACAAAGATCCTTGACAGGCTCGGTAGAAGTATCTGAAACACAAACAAATTGACTGAGCGACTTTGCATACTTAAGAATTCATTTTTAAATGTTCCATTTATAAGCTGGTAGTAAACAGCCAATACAGCAATTTGATCAAGACCATCCATGAAATAAACCACCATGTTCCAAAAAGAATGCTCAGTAATAAAGTAGGACAGCTCTAATTCAAATGAACATTTACTCAAATACAAATACATTTAATTCCTTACACAACCACTAAATATGAATAACTCAGACTGCATCTCTTTGGGCTTTCATACTTCATTCCAAGTATAATTGATTTCTGGATTGCAACCACAACACCAGCTCTTCCTATAACAGCTTCAACATCCTCATTTTTATGAATGCCAAAACTATACACTTGTGTAAATCTTTGTATGTACGTAAAGTCAGGTAAACAATCAGATGCAGTGAAGTGTACCTGGGTATAAGAGCAGCAATTGGAGTGATGACACATAGCAGATAGAAGAGAGGATCTCCCAAAAGCTTTTGCATAGTCCCATATGGATTGGAAGGGGAGTAACAGGTGGGGCAGGAGGCGTTGTAGCACAGGGCCACCATGAAGAAAAGCCCTATGCTGAATGCTATTGATGCCCAGTTCATCCATGTCTAAAATGCAAAAAAGCAAGAACAAGTCATGTGCAGTTGTGGAAGTGACTAGACCAGCAATTGACTATAGCAATAATGGATCGACTGTTGATGCTGGGGGCAGACTGGTTGAAGTGAAGCTAAAATGGCAGCGAACAGGCAGGATAAAAGTGATTTTTTTTTTTTTGTTTTTTTGTCAAACACATTTTGTATTGTAGGAGAAATGACTGCACAGAATTTTTGCCTCGTAAGACTTGCTTTGACTCGCTTGCAAAATGACCAATTGCAGGCCGTTTACAGCAACAGTTGACCAGAATTATATAAAGTGTTGGGGGCAGCGATGACCTAGTGACTATAATCAGAAGGTTTTGGGTTAGAATCCAAGACCCCCAGGTTGCCCTGTGGTATCTTTTGAGCAAGGTTCTGTCCCCATCACTGCTCCACAGGTGCTGGATATGGCTGCCCACTGCTGCACTGTGTATGTTGGTTAAATGCTGTGAATGCTTTTTGTTAGGGTTCACTCTGTGCTGTGCTGCTTGCTCACAAAGAATATTCACTTTCAACAAAAACAAAGTCCAAAAGGTCAGTTAATATCGAAGGACATTTAACAGAAGCCCAGATACTGAAAAAGTCCAACTGCTGGTTGAAGGTGAAAGTCATGGTGGTGGTTTTAGTGCATAGGTCTGAGACTCAATGTGGATCAGCAAACCCCAATTCCATGGTGCTACACCATGTAGTTTTCCCCCACTGGGGAACATCGGAACTTCACACACACACACACACACACCGATGCTACAGTGTAAACATGAACACCACACGGTACCGTCTCTTTCATCCCAATCTGCCTAATGCTAATCCCTCTTGTGCACGATTTCAATTCCCTGTGCAGGCTAGAGAACGATGCACCTGCCAATCCACTGTTTGGAAACATTTATTCTTAATGTGCACCACTGGCCATGAAAAACAGCCTGGTCCACATGAGAAGCCATCGTGTCTGTGAAGATGGTTGGGCTGCCGGGAGCATTTTTTTACAGAGAGAAAGTTGTCAGGTGAAAATTTACAGCAGTGGTTTAATGGAAAG
Source organism: Hepsetus odoe (assembly GCA_017165825.1). Taxonomy (NCBI): domain Eukaryota; kingdom Metazoa; phylum Chordata; class Actinopteri; order Characiformes; family Hepsetidae; genus Hepsetus; species Hepsetus odoe. The sequence goes on along the minus strand of CM029366.1, from coordinate 21,995,075 downwards.
AGGTCTAATCCAATTCCGCCTCATAAATCTAAAATGGGCTTACTACAGAAGGGGAAACTAAGCATGCATACACCCCCCCCCCCCCCCCCCCTATCCCCCCCTCTGGGGAACATGCACCCTTGTCATATGCTTGACAAAAGGTGACTGCTCCGACTGCCAGCCTGATGCTTCGTCTCTGATGGCACAGTGTCTCCTGATTCAACACAATCAGTCCTCAATGCATAAATATTCTGAGCCAAGTCAGTTTCCCAGCACGACCACAGCTACCAGCTTCATCCCATTCCAGAGAGAAGCCTAATCTTACTAGTGCACAGCGAAATAATTCCTACGGCTAGAAAAGGATCTGCAACACCTCTTTTCACCACTAAAAAACCTAAGCAGTATTAACACAACATAACTACCAAATAAAAATTTTGATGCCAGCTTTAAATTTCGATCATGTCAGAATTACATTAGGGTAAAGAGAAATTTTTTTTTGCAAATTTGGATGTTTTGAAAAATCATTTCTCTCATAAGGTTCTTCCCCAGAACATTTCAAGCCAATTGTCTGTGAGCAAACCTTCCTTACCCAGGTTTTGGTTTCAATACCCAGGTGCAGCAGAATGGTGACGAGGGCGAGTGTAGTAATAGGAGTGCCCCAGGTGAACAGATCGACGTCTGAATCAGCATATGCCTGCAGCCAGAGAAGAAACAACAAATAATTGACCTCAATTAGTATCCACAACATGTATCCAGATATAGGTCACGGAGTATATAAAGCAAGAAAACAACAATATACTCACAAAATAGGGGATGAAGAAGCAGACAAGGCTTTGGTAGAAGGCATCAATCATATTCATCCAGAACATGTATGGTTTATAGTCCTGGAAAAAGAGGCCAGGAGTCATAGATCTGCTGTGGCAGCTGGTAAAAACCCACAGAACAGGTAGCAGAGTTTGTTTCATTAGAATACTATACAACAGCTTTCTAATGGAGCTGCAAAATGTTACGGTTTAGAGCCAATAAACTCAGCACAGGCAAATAAGGGAGCAGTGCAGTGGCAGCAATTCCAGTTTAATTGCCCTGTGTTGGACGACCCCAGCATTCTGTGCATGGCTTATTGGATTTGATAAAAGATTTCCCCAGTCTGATTACCATTCCCAAGTGGTGCTCCACAGAGCCATTTCTTATTTCCTTTCCAAAATCTAACAAAGGAAAAAGACCCATATAGAAATATTGCTCAGGACAAGCAATTACACTGCATGGGGAACATATTTCTTCTTTAGTTAAAGAGAAATTATTACACCGCTTTCTGGGCACATATGAGCAGCAACCAGGCATCTGTATTTAGACAGTTAATGGTAGCAAAACAACAACAAACCCAAGCCACTGCTTATTGCTTTTCACTCTTCTCTTATTGGCTTGCATGGTGCTTCTAATGAGTTTTCCTTTCATCTGAAGCAAGGCTTTTGAAGTCATTAGCCGACTATCTACCAGCACAGCCTTGTGATTAGCTGGCGCCTTTAGACTCAGGCCACAATTTGCAAGAGCAAACCTGTTTTTTTGGCTCCCAGTGTCACACTTTCTTCACAAGCACCACCTGTCTGCAAAAAACAATACCCCTGCCCCACTCGCTGAAAGTCAAATGCCAAAAACCCAAAGACTGCAGTTGGGTTTACCGGTTGATTATGACAAATAGTCTACTTAGTGTCATAAGCTTGTATTCAGCAGTAGCCCCGCCACAGGTCAACAAACGTGCCATCATTACTCACTGATCAAGGTTTTTGTTTAAAGAGAATACAAAGGCGTTTTTAAGGTTAATTCTACCTGAAGGTGAATGCTTGTGATTTGCTTTCAACAGATATGGTATATTTGCTGTAACCTATTCAATATTGTAAGTTGTAGGTAGTAAATTATCAAAACTGGGCAAGAAAGACGAACAAAGGCTTTATGACGAGGGTACTGACCATTTCTACATTGACTCACCGTGTAACTGGACATTTAGTAATGCATGTAACTGTTCAGGTACATAGCCAATATACATTCATAGTCTTAAAACTATAAACAAGTTTTACCCACTAAATCAGTTAAAAATATGACTTTATTACAACAATGGCTCCTTAAGTGGTGGACGGTACCTCAGAGTTCTGTCCGCTAATATAGAGCTGAGGTTGTTCCTGTAGGGTCTCTGCTGACACGTCTTTGTCCAGAGTGCCAGTGATGAGCTGGGGGAATGCAGAGAACATCAGGTTGAAGAAGATGAGATACCACTGATCGATCATGGCTGAGCCGGAGAATCCACAGTAGAATTGATACCAAAAGATGAGGGCCACGAACATCTGGAGAGGGAGTTAAAGGAAACAAGAGGAGAAAAACTAAGTAAGGACAAAGAAAAACAAAAAAAAGGCCCAAACCTACACTTAAGTATGCAGCTGTTGTCTCATTATGAGCAATGTGTCTTCATTAAGTGAAGGTGTTCCCAGGACCACACAAGAATAGATCTTCATTAATAAGTGAATAAAGAGAACAAAAACATCAGCACTTAAGCATTTCCCATTTTAAACAGCTGACAGCAAAAATAACATTAGGGTAGTCCATGCAGTCTCTCAGATATTTAAGACAATGCCAGACTTTTGGGAGCAAGCTGTTTTAAGGTTTAGATCATCTTTTTCAAGACAAATTGACGTCAAAGACAAAGATCAAAGAACAGTAAATCTATGAAACATACACAAAACTGCTCAGCAGTGGAGCTTTTAATAAGCCGCATGTATAGAGTAGCGGATCTTTTGTATTCATAACAAACAAATATATATTCTGCTTATAGGTCTGATTCTTCATCAATGTCCTGTCTATGAAATATTTGCCAAGCCTGCCTGCATGGCACTGAAGTGATTACTCATACACAATGTGCAGCATGGGGCAGTCATTTCAAGCACCCTGGGAGCAGCAATTGGGACATTGCCTTGCTCAGTGGTATCACAGGGCAATCTACTGGTCAGGGACTCAAACCCATGACTTTCCAATCCTGTGATCTAATGTGTAACCAGTGGAACTTACGCAAAGAGTATAAAGCACATAACATTTCTTGAAGTTCCTGATGTTTTAATATATTAATGCACAGCTGTCAGTAAAACATGCTGCCACTGATAAAAGGAGCAGAAAATCCTGAATACGATTCAAAGCTTATGATCATTCAAAACTGGTTTCCAACTAAAACCGGCTCTTGATTCCATCCCTGTTTATGGAGGACGATTTCTTCAACTGCTTTTAAAACTGGGTTGATTATAAAAATGAAATTTGTTTTAAAATTTTGCAGCGAATGAAATTTGCCTGCATTTGTCAGTGAATACATTCGTCATGCTGATGCACTACTAGCTGCCTTTCCACAGAATAGAATTTCCCTGAGGAAAAGCTACGAGATACCGACTTTGCTTTTTGTGGCCATTTATCTCATCACTTTACATGTACATCCATATTAAAGGCCTTTAAATAGTCCATTTAAAATCCTTACAGCATTCTTGTAGAAAAAGTAGAGAATCATGTTGGCAAGACGGGAGTAGCACCAGTGCCCATGAACCAAAAGCAGTTTCTGCAGATACTGAAAGCGAGGAAGGGCAAAGTCACTGGCCATCACTGCCTGAAGAAAAAAAAATAAAGCAACATATCACAAAAGCACCTGCAACTTGTGTGTGTTTTTTATTTTTTAGTTAATACATTCTGTTTCTTAAACAACCAGATGCTTCAGTGGCTCTAAATACTCCAAGTAAATAATTTAATAAAACACACATGAATGCGATTTTGGAATAAAGGAATTCTGAAAACCATGTCCCACACATACATCAGTCTTGTGCCATTTTACAAGACATCTGTGACAGCTGCCTGCTTCAGGCACTTAACATGACATCCATCAGTTTATACATTCAGCCTGGCATCTCAAGCACCGTCTTTATTTTTACTCCCATTCTTTTCTCGTCAGCTGGAAGAAAACTCAACTGCTGTTTACTAGTTTGAGGATGTGGGGAACTGTTCCGATTGGGGTCTAAAGGATTATGCAGAGATGGGGTTCATAATGAGAGAGTCGTATTAATCATGCACACTGAGCTCAGTGGGACAGGGAGGAAGTTAAGTGCATCTCAGGGCTTAATGAGATGCCAGTGTACCGAATTCTTAATGAAATAATTAATCAGGCCAAAGTCGTTTTTTAAGAGGCAGGAGAAAGCGTTTAGCAGATGTTTGCAGTGTGTCATCTCTTGCTGCCTCACCCTGAGGTTGATTGGTGAGTTTCCTCAACAGTCTGAATGACTCAACACTGTGCTGAGGAGGCATTACCTGGCACAGAAAGGGGAGGAGGTGATGGGAGGGCAGCCGCCGTTGCCCAGGGTGTGTGCTCAGCACAGGAGAAAGGTCAAGTCCTGGAAAGGCTGGCATATGCTGAACATAGACCCAGCAGGTAACTGCTGGTTACCACTCGCAAGTGTATGGTGCCAGACAATTAAACAATGCAATTTATGTTAACTGAAAAACTGATTCGTCTAAATAGGAGTTGATCTTTTGGGTCCAATTCTGACCACTGAGTGTTTTTATGGTCACTGCAGTTTTATACCCTTTTCAAAATCTACCTACTCAGCCTGATTCAGCACACTGCTAACCTCCTCTCGTCCTCCTAACCTTAACCCTTAGAATAGTAAAAGGCTGCAAAACAACATTAAGTCAAATGTTAAATTAGTGTAAATGCACCCACCTGCCCAAAGCGTTTGACGTGAGATTTTTAATTTTGGCTGAGCCGGTCAGTTAATTTCCAAATGCCAGCTTAGTTGAATTCTACTATGCCTTGAACACATGTGGTTCATGATGCCAGTGACATCAGATGATCAACATTAACAAGTCAATATATCAACAGCTGTTTTCTTGTAGGATTTGAATCAATTTTCAGTCTGGTTGACCATCGAGTGGCGAAAATCTTATCAGTATACGTTCTAGATTCTAGTCACATGAAATAAACGGGCTCCGTGTGTCTCACTCTGCAAACTCAAATGGAAAAATGCCTCGGTGTCGGAGCTCTACCTGCAACGTCTAACTAGCGAATCCACGGTCAAAGCTGAACCTCAAGACAAGATTCTGCAAAATCTCTGGCTGTTGTCAGACAGTTTTTACCTGATTAACTTCTTGTTTAATTTTCAGGGAGCCCAACAATTAGAACCCAATACTACAGCTGTGAATCATTGCTGCAAGGTAATGATGTTTGGTCAAAATGGTTATAGATGTTCTGAACTTGTGACTGTAAAATGAAATAAAAATGATAAACTCAACAAAAGAAATGTTTTTTTCTTAATCATTCAAGCCGTACAAACCAGAAATACCTTTATTTAAGTGCATCGCATCTCCAAAACAACCTATTCAGCTGCTGCTTTTTTGCAGTTCCCACTGATCACCATACCGTGACCTTGAATTCATTTCTGCTCACTTATTCAGAGCAGTGCTCCTGTTTCTCCTTACCTGCATGCCCTCCTGTCCCGAGATGCCCACTCCAACATCTGCCACCTGAATCATGCTGACATCATTAGCCCCATCACCTAGGATTAATGACAGAGAGCGAGCATATATGAGCGACAGAAAGAGAAAGAAAGAGCGTGAAACAGTAAGAGAAATAGAGGTGAATGCGCAAAAAAGGGCGAGTGTGAGAAGAGTAAGAAACACACTCATAAAAAATAATGTATTTCAAAGTGTCCTGCTGAGACAGTTAAATAAACACAAAAGCACCAGATAACATTAGAAGTTGGCCCCTGTAGTTAACTGGCTAATTACCTCAATATTAGATGCCTTTAGTGCATCATCAGGAAGAGCTTTCATGTTTTAAACAACAGGTATATAAAGATAACTTTCAGTTAAGCAATTAGAATGCATGGGTTAATGCTCAGCAATAGGGAAAAATACTGCAGGACTACTGTCAACAAACTGGGCTTGTTATAGAATGTCTAGTGGGAATTTCTCTTGTATACAGACAAAATTAAATAAAATAAAAGCACCCAGTGGCCCATGCACTACTGCAACACATCCTGACATTTCAGTGACCTGGATCCTCTGTTTTCCAGCTGTGACACAATTGAAAACGTTTCCAGACAACGCCATGCAACTCATGACTTCTTTTGGGTTTCAAATGGGACCCTGTGCCCCCCCTCTCCCCTTTTCCCTTTCCTGCTCTCGTTCTGTCCCTCTCGTCTCACTCTCCCCCCTCTGGTTTCTTTGTGGTCTACAAAGAGAAACATTCCCTACTCATTTTCAGATCTCCCTCTCTTTCTCTCTGTCCATGCATCCTTCACCCCAACCACTCGACAATGTATTTTTTATTGGAAGAAGACAATACAGCAGTATCCTGAGCATAAACGAGATCAACAAAAACAGCCTTCGTTTTTATCTCCACTCTCAAGCTATTCAATTGGTATCTTTAGTGGGCTGGCCTAACATCCAAGAACCCGCTAATTTCTTTTGAAAGTGAAAGCGACTACCCTTGTCATTGTGAAACGCAGCACAGCACAATGAAACTCAACCTCTGCGTTTCACCTACACGTGCAGCAGTGGGCAGCTATTGAAAGTGCCCGCGGAGCAGTGACGGGGATGGTACCTTGCTCAAGGGCACCTCAGGGCAACCTACTGGTGGGGAATCAAACCCACAATCTTCCGATCCGGGGCAACTCCCTAACCACTAGGCCACCGCTGCCCCTTTAACCTAAAAACAGGTTAAATTCAACATGATCATTCTGGTCTCTGATGATGCTTAGAGTGTGATGTTTTAGCACAGGACTGAAATCCTTGTGCATCCATTTGGTGAAACATTTCAGTTTTTCAGTGACCTCTGATAGCGGTGGTCACGGCTCTTCACCACAGACAGGCGGATCAGACCAAAGCAGCGTGCGTCTTTTCATTTACATTTTCTTTATTTCACATTACCTTCCCTTTTCTTTCTTTCTCTCTCTGCCTCCCTGAAGCCATCTGGGTAATTAGGCAGAGTGCTGCGTGGGCTTGTAAAATGTGGCACTCTGCTGAGAGGACAGCACGGACACAGGTTGTCCCCTGACTGCTGAAATGTTTACTTGGCAAAACAGGGCACTATTAATCTACAGATTTCACTTGCTGAGCAAGAAAGTAGGAGAAATTACAAAAATGAGAGGCTATGGTAGGCATTATGTTGATAAGCAAAGAGCAACCACTCAAGAAAACACACTGAATATAGTTATATTGCTCAGTCCAAGAATGGACACTCAGAATAGATTACAAAACTACAGCTTGGTCAAACCCAATCAGAACTGTCCAGAGTCTGCTGACCAGTACTAGCCATTAGGAAGAGAGGCAGGTAGGTGAATTAACAAAGCTGATTTGATCTTTATGGCACAGTAGCTGCTTTGCCACAACGTTGTCTCTGAAGATTATTTCTTTAGTTTTGCACTAGAAGAAGTCCATTTTAGCCATCAAATAATGAAATTTTATAATTCTACCACTTCAACCACATCATGCAAACTGCACACTTGCCTCAAACCACTAAAAGTTAAGTAATCTCACGCAGATATCCTTCCTTCATGACTACGCCATTTCGTTGCAATAGTACACAGTACTGCACATCTCAAGGGTGCACAGTATTATTAACAAAGCACTGGCATTGTTGCAGGTTTTCAGGTCAGACAAGCAGGAGTGCACGTTTTAGCCGTTGTTCAGTTACTTTGGCGGGGGGGGGGGGGTTAAAGTACGCTGTGTCTATGTCTATGAAAAAGACTTTTTTTCACTCCTCATTTTAGATCAGTACATCACTCCTACCTCATACCTTCAAAGAATTTCCCATTATTTAAAATGTGTTTAAAGTTTTTATTTTTTTAATTACCTATAGCCAAGGTCATGACCTTGAGCTTGTTGCGCACCAGTTTGACTACCATGCTCTTCTGCAGAGGTGTGGAACGACAGCACAGCACGGACCTGCAGCTCCGAGCCACAGCCAGGAACTTATCCTCCAGACTCTTGTCCAGGGCGTAGGCCAGGGTGCGCCCATCAATCACCAAACCCAGACGGTGGACCAGGCAGGGGCTGGAGGGAGCAGAGGACGCCAGAGAGCATACAGGGGGTGTGTGGAAGTGGACAGTAGTGTAGTCCTGCTGGAAAGCCCTGGCTGCGTTGGGGTCTCCTGAAGAGCTGCACAGAAATTTAGCCTGTATGTAGTGAAGGCTTTCTTCCAGTAATACAGCACAAGCCTCCTGAGAAATGCACACAGACAAACAGAGAAGACAGTCAGTGAGGAGAGATTAAGTGCAAGGATGCTGAGTTTTAAGATACTGGAGAACTGGCAAATAGAGAAGCAATTTGAAGAATGTGATAAAATATCTTAATCTGTGCAATGGATAAATATATTTGGGTCTAAGAGAAGGTGGCTGGTGTTCCAAAGCAGAGCAGTCGTCCAAATGTCAATGGCTGTAAACTCAAAATAAATGCTTGGCAAAATGAAACTGGCTGTTTTGACATGTAGGAATATATAGAAACGCGAGAAAGCAGTTACTATTTTATTAAGTGTGATCACACTTAGGAATGGGGGGGGGGGGGGGGGGGAACCTCTTAACATGAAGCAGAGCAGCTGCCTAAGAAAATGTACATTTCGGCAAAACTTTAATCCTGAGAATATGAAATAAAAATTAATCATGACCATCAGAAACACAAAAATCTGAAAAGTTGTGTGTCTGATGTGATGCTTGCTTTGAGATGCAGCTCATATCACAAAGTTGCTGCCAGTAATCAGCTAAAGCTGTGCAACAATTAAACAACTACCTGGGAATGAAGAAAAGTGCCCCCCTTCCCCAACTAGTTTCATTCACAAAAGGTTCAAAACAAACCTCCTGGAGTGGCCTTACATGTTCTCTGTACAGAGAAGGAAGGAAGGGTGGATTATAGTCATATGAGCTCATTTGAAACCAAAGGTTTGCTCTGCTGTGGAAGTTTCCACTTTCAGCACTTATTTTGTGACTAATATAAAAAAGACCTAAGTCAGAATCAAGGAGAGGAAAACTGTGAAAAGCTTCTAGCAATGATCGAAATATTCCAAGACTGACATCTTGTCTGCATCAGCGTTGGCTTCATGACACCTGCGCTGGCATATTTGTTCAATGATGCATTCAAATAGTTAGCCCCACCTCAATCTCAGTCAAACAATATTTTGTGTCATGCCTTTTTGACCAAAGTCTGGCAAGAAAGGTTAGGGGCAATGTCCAAATTCTGAGTCACTGTAGTGCTGTGTGATGTTGATGGAAAACACCGTATTCATATTTCTGTGGCACAACCGTTTCCTTGCCATAGGTCACACAAAAAAAATAAAATAAAATAATAATAATAAAAAATTGATAACGTGTATTGAGACAGAAAATTGCTTGCTGCACAGATGGAAGGTACAATGATGGGGCAGCAACATAGGAAAGCAGGTGAATGGGGAGGCATGAGGAAGTTCAGTACTAGAGAAATAATACATTTCTTGGACCCTTTTTACATTTTGCTAGCAGTCACAGTGACATGGATGTGTAAAGAAAGGTAGCGAGACTGAAGGGCCTGGACTGCACCTGAGAGTCAGCGTTGAGGGTGATGATCTCCTCCTCTGGGTCCAGCAGTTTGCAAGCATAAGCGATGTTGATTGCGGTCTCCTGTTTATCCCCCGTCAGCACCCAGATCTGAAGGCCTGCTCTCCTTAGAGCTGCGATGGTTTCTGGTACACCGTCCTGCAGCCTGTCCTCTATACCTGTTGCTCCTTCACACAGCAGCAGACGCACACACAGACACACATACAACAAGCAAATTTAAATTCAAAGGAAAAATCCTGTATTATTTATTTATTTATTTTCTTAAATAATTGTGCATTAAAGTTTATTGAAACAAGCACAAAAAAAAAACAGTCCAAAGCTTACTTCTCACCTTAATAAAGGCCAATTTATTTTAATTGCTTTACATTTTTCTTTATTTTTTTATTTAAAAATTATCTAAAGCTATCAAATTGGTATTTAAGTTTAAATGTTTCAAATCAAACAAAAATAAATTAATTTCCTTTTCTTTTTTCCTATGACCTACAAACATGCTGTTGCTTACCTATAATTATCATTTATTTTCTTTAAACAGCAAACCATCCTTATGAACAAACCATCAATAGAAGGATTTTTTTTTTTTGGGAGAAATTCTGAAATTACATCTAAAAAGCATTTAATACAGTTAGCGTTAAATGCCTCTTACAGGCCATTACCAATTTCTTTCTTTGAGCCTAGAAAAGACAAGTATATCATGCTAACATTAGTTCTGTGGCCTGATTTAGTTCACAGGTCACAGGAACTCTGGCATGAAACAAGGAGCCATATGCTGAGATGTTTCACCATATGTGAGATACTCTTTTGATGAATTTATTCATCAGCAAAGTGCCGAGTGTGATTATCTCTTACCTAACAGATGGAGGTCAGTCTCTAGTTGTAGTGCAGATTCAAAAAGGAGCTCCTCTCGGCCCTGGATGGCCGTTTCTGCCTCAAGGTGGCGCCGCAGCCAACCAGCATATTCTTCTTTACTGAGGACCTGAATTAGAAATCCACATACAGACAAACGTGTGCTCAAGTGTAGTCCTTCATTAAAATAGTCCTGCTGTAAAATAGATCTTATAGCCAAACCGAGGAGAGTGGTTAAAAGAAACCTTGCTTAGTCAGTCCTAACCCAATCTCAAAGCAATCAAATATATGAAACTATTTTTACATCAAGATTAATTTAAACATGAACTGAACTCAATGGGTCAATTTGGGGGGGGGGGGGGCAGCAGTGGAGAATATTCGTTTAGAAAAAACGAATAGACAAATAAAGCTCCTTTCCTATTTGCTTTTCTTGATTTTACCAGATCTGGCAACCTTGCGAATCAAAATGTTACTCAGCTCTGCTAAAATGTTCAGTAAAGCTCAGAGAAAGTAGGCAGAAAAGCAAAAGTCTGGTGGCCGTGATGTGAACGGAAAAGCTGCATTGTTTAGACAGAACGCAGGAAAGAAGCCGTGAGTTTATGCCAGTCCAGATTCTTGTTTTCTCAGTGGAAAAGCACATGCAAGTCTGTCTTGCCGACTGCACATGAAAAGGTTGGGGGGGGGGGGGGGCGGACTAAATTTCAGCATTTAGCCATTTACTGTTTAGGAGCACATGAGAGCACACAAGCTCTTACGCAAGTTATTCAAGCCTGCAGGAAACTCCTATGCCTTAATGCTGAAATACAGCCACTGTATTGTTTTTATTTGGGCCACATATGCTACACTATACAGTAAATAGTTTCACAAAGTTCTAGCAAGCAGTAAAAACTGCACTCAAAGTATAAAACTTCACTTTGTGCGCGATGTGCTGCACTGTATGCTCCATCTGGCTCCACGCAGCTGTAAAGGAATGTTTTGTGAACAGTATGGTGAGGTGCAGCAGCAGGGATAATAGCTCAGGATTAAAATGAGTTCCTCCCTTAAGTTACAATGAGCGCATGTCAGAAAATAGCTTGGATAATCACTGATGCAGAAGTGTCAGTTTCAGCAAAAACAAGAGCAGCTCTTTAACTCTTTCTCTGTTAACTTGAGCAAGAAATTACCGTCCACGCAATTCAGTTTTCCTCCTCACTCCCCAACCATCCAGACTGCGATTTTTTTTTCATTGGACTTGATCTATGTGCTGATGTTTCTGTCTTTGCTCACGGGTCACTCTGATTCACACTGAAAAGCCTGAGCACTGGATATATTTAGCAAACCACCAGCCTTTACAGTGTAGAGGAACCGAACCCAGTCATCCTGCAGATTTCATTGTGGACAAGCTGAGGTCAGATGTGTCACTTCCTGAATTGCTTCTTGCGCATTGGATAGTGAGAACATACGGGATTGGTCAGGTGCCTGGATAAGGCACACGTCCTGCATGAGCTGCAAATAACTGTAACAATAAAACACACTGCTGGGCAGATTTAAGTGAATGTTTTGATGGGAACATAGAAGTCATTTTGCA
>CM029366.1:21785581-21978081 GCA_017165825.1 Hepsetus odoe | reverse complement strand
CCGTTACGATTGTGCAAAATGCCTTGTTAAAAGCATTCGTGCATGTATGATGCAACTGTACATTTCAAGACAAGATATAAAGGGATTTATATTTAGCCTCTCTTTTTACCAGTTAGACAGGAGAAATATAAATTTTCCTATTATTATCCTCTACAAATAAGGAGGAAAATGTAATTGTAATTAAACTGAGTGTGTTTGGCGAGCACCGAAGTTGAAAAACCCTGTCAAGTGTGAAGTTGCATTTGTAGGATGTTAATTTGAATTTGAATTTGAATTTGAATGACATGAAGATACCAGGTTTGACATTACTGTCTGTAGTGAGGGAACTTTAACCCCTGCCCATTGCTGCAGCTGAGCCTCTGGACCAGGCCGTCTAAGAAAGTCCAAAAATCAAGTCGCCCGCTTCCACCTTGTTCAGCACAGATGATTTCCATCAGTGTTTGTGCTTGGCTGGTGGCTGTTGTGATCTCCAGCTGAAAAGTGTCGCCGTTCCCTCCTAAGCACTACTCCTGTAGTGCCGTTTAGTGGCTTTATGTACACAGCATTAGTGAAAAGTACCAGGGTGCCTCTTATCCACCATGCCTGGAATACTAATAAGCAACCTTACCTATGCCATTAGGCTACTATTAGCAGTGAGCCTTGAACTGTAGTAAAAGCCAAGGCTGGAGTCTGGCCAGAAAGAACGTTTCAGCGAGAGACATGCTCAACCGGATGTCAATAAGACAAATCTGCAAAAATATAATCATCTTCCAAATTTAAATATCTGTCCATTATCTCTGCTCAAATATTTTAAACTCATGTTGAATTGGTCAAGATCGATTCCAAGTTTAAATGGCTTATTACTACATATCATTGAAATGTCTTTATTTAATGCTGCTTGTACAAACAGATCGATCGACAAAGCCCTGTCAAATCACATGACCAAAGTCGTTCATGCCTATAGCAATGAGGCAAAATGCAGATGAGACTTGCATAAACAAATCAATGCACATGGACGATATGTACAGTACATCTATACAGGAGTATTGAACATGAACATCATTTGCAAACATAAAGCATTTTTTAGGCTTTGTAAATGTAGATTATGCGCCAGCCCTAGCAATCAGTCAAGTAAAATTCATTGTCAAATCATGGGGTTGGATAGATTGCTTTCCTACACAATGGCGCACTTTATATTCTTCATATTAGAGCTTAGCCTCAGGAAATAGATACACTGACAAATGCTTTCTTTAAAATTTTGACTGATTTTACCAACTACTTTCCTGTCTAATGAGAAGCCAAGATTGAAATTAAAAAGCCCATTTTTAATCTTTTATAATTCTATTTTACAATTTCACAACTTTGCTTTGCTGCAGTAATGCTCGTAACCTACCTGTTGAAGGAGGTCTGATGAGGTCCATGATGACAGAGTCGGCTCCTTTGGTGTAGACCGTGATCTGCTCAGTAAGAGGGTGACGCACCACCACAGACATCCTCTTCCTGGTGGAGTCAAAGCCAAGGGTGTGAAGCAGTTCAAAAGTCAGTTTGCCCAGATGTGGCAGCTCCACAGTCACCTGGTCAGGCAGGCGGCCCACTAGGGAGCACTTGTACGCACGAGCAGCATATACCAGAGCTGCCTCATCTGGAGATTCTGCTTCATAACGCAGCTCACACTCATCTGGAGTTGCCGCTTTGGTCTGATCGTGGTTGGAAGGAACAGGACTGAAGGCATGCTGGAGCCGCTGGCCAGGGAGGTTCTCCTCGTCCAGCTTGGTGAGGGTGCTCTCGGCCGACGGAGAGGACAGCATACTGGAGCAAGCACGCTGAGAAGATGAGCGGTTAGTGGCAAGGCTGGACGAACTGCTGCTGTTGGAGCCTGAGGTGAGGCGACTTGGGGTAAAGCGCTTAATGAAGTCCTCTATTGTCTTCACTGGAGACTTCAGCTCAAAACGGCGCACCTAGAAAAAGCAAATCATGACTTTTAAACCTTACGTAGCATTCAGGTTATTGTTCCTTAGCCAAAGAGGGTGGGGGGTTGGTGGGCCCATAAAAATATTGTACAGGAATAGCAGAAAAGATTCAACAACACACACACACACACACACACCCCAAGCCCACGTGGGTAGATTCTACATTTTTGTTCCCCTTTTACTTTAAATATGGAACTTTCTATGCAACAAATGTGTTGGGGGCAAGAATAACTACAACAATGCAAAGAATTAAAAAAATTAATAGATAGAATTAAGAAGAACAAGAACAAGATGAAGATACACAGGAACAAAAACATCAAGTAACTTTACCATGCCCTTTTTGAACACAAAAGGCACAAGAGAGAACACTTTATTCTGATATAAGAGAGAGAAGAAAAATAAATAAAAAAATAAAAAAATCATGAACTCCTAAACCACTTCCTTGGAGAGAGTTTAAGTTCAACAAATTCATGGTTGAATTAAAGATTACATTTAGACCTCCCCTCCTGAATCCCTTCACCAAACACACTCCCCTCTGGTAATATTACTGCAAAACATTTGAGATCCAGGAGACTTCCATGAAGTTATCACCTTGCTCAGAAATTCCAGAGAATGATTTACATTTCAGGATTCTAGTGAATCTTGGAACACTTGGAACTAAGTGGCTCAACATAGCTAAAGCATTACAACAAAATAAACAATGTAATGGACTTCCTGCAAGAACACTCCTGGACCCCAGCGCACAGGAGTTTAGATCCGAGTGGGTGCTTTTGCACTGAGAGCAGGTGTGAGGCAGCAGATACTGCAGCGTAAGAACAGCTCAGGTAAGCTTTAGCATGAGGATTAGCCTTTAGAGACATTCATCCATAATAAAGGCAATCCATACCTGGGTGTTGAGCCACCTACCAGCACAGCCCAACCTTACACGATACAAGCCATTTTTGTTAAATGTGTTAATATAGCTCCACGTAAATAACATTATTTAGATCAACATGATGCAGCGACAGCTGATAACATCCTACATTATATTGGATGACTTGCATGAGCTGCTGCCACTGACTAACCAAAACAGAACTGCTACCATCAGATCAAAGCCATTTAATGAACTCTCAGGCTCTAAAGGACATCTAAGCCAGACTGCACCAGAAATCAGTGCTTAAATCTAGTTAATGTATAAAAAATGTCACTAGTTTTTCTTTCTTGATTATCTGGTGTCTACAAGAGGAGAAGTTCCCCTTGGTTCCTCATAAGGTTTTAGGGAGTTTTGCCTGCTGCCTTCGGTTTGCTCACATGCTCACATATATTTTTGAACCCGGATTGCGTAAAGCTGCTTTGCGACAACAGTAATAAAAAGTGCCATAAAAATAAAACTGACCTCACTTGAAGTTCTGTGCTGAAGAGATTATACAATTTCTAGTTTATTTTCCAACGTTGTGATTTTTTCATAATTACGTTAAGTAACAAACAGTAAGCTTAGTTTCTAAACTTAGTATTTTTGTATTTGAATACACATGTCTGCGCCAAATCAGCTCTATGTGCAAAATGTTCACTTTCTGCTCCGGGAATGAACGGGATGCTGGTAATATTCGCTCAAGTGAAAGTGACAACTTGTCAGTGTGAAACACAGTAAAACACTCAGTGAACCCAAACAACATGCAGCCACTACGTTTAACCCATACACACCGTGCAGCAGGGGGGAGCTATTTAAAGAGCCCGGGGAGCAGTGATGGGGACCTTGTTCAAGGGTAACTCAGGGCAACCTACTGGTATGGGATTCGAACCCACAAGCTTCCGATCCACCAATCTTCCGAGCCAACTCCCTAACCACTAGGCCACCGCTGCCCCAGTAGGTCTTAAAGCAGGAGGAAGAGAGGTTATGTTGTCATGTTCAGGTCACTATTCTGGCCTGTATCAGACAGTGGGCTTAAAGTGAAACATTTATCAACAGCTGCTCAGGGGAGAGGAGAGAAGAGGGGGGAGGAGAAAAAAAAAAAACAAAACCCACAACACATTCATGCAGGCTCACCCTGCATCTTCCCACATTCCAACCCAGCCACAGGAAAACGATACAGATATCTCAAAAAAAAAAAAAATAAAAAAATACAGGCAGGACTTACACAAGCAGTGCTCATTAACTCACATGACCCACCAACATCCCAAAAAACATATCACAGATAGGATGGATCTCAAAGATTTGATTCCAAACAAAGACAAAATAAGAATAAAAATCAGGAGAGCTTTATTTGGATGCATTGATGTCACCTTTAAAACAGGCCCTTTGGCATTTTAAGAGCCCTACACAACAAGCTGAACAGTAAAACCTTAATGTTCTGATCAGTAACAGCATTTTTAATATTTCCAGTTATGAACATGACCATACTCACCTTCTGTCGAGGCTGGTTGGGTGAAGACACGACCACGGTGTTGCAGATGGTGAGTGCAATAAAGAAGTCGAAGACGTCGCACAGGTCAGGGGGGATCTGGTTGAGGAGTTGACTGTGGAAGCGCATGAACTCCATCTGACTGCCACAGTCATTCACTTTATCTAACAGCTGAGGATCTGGAGTGATGTCTTTTTCCTGGTGCACCCCAAGAGAACACAAAGAGTGTTTGAGCCAGCAACTTTCTAAACAAAGGGGAAAATAATCCTGAATATTTTGGATAATTCATCCAAGACATATCCAAGATATTTCATATCAATAGTCTGAAATGCTGAACGGTATTAGAGCTGCAGATCACAGTAATACTGAAAGCTACAGTTTGTTTTTTAATAAAGGACACAGAGGATAAAACTGAACACAGATTTCAATTAGATTTCAATTGTTTTTCCCCCATTGGAGCAACATTGTGGCCACAGCTATGAACCCATGTGTAAACCACAGCTTTTTAAAAAACTTGCTGATACATTGGCAGTTACTGTTTTAAAGTGTTCATTAATGTGTGATGGACTAAAGTGAGCGTTAAAGGTGTGTGTGTGAGAGAGAGAGAAAATGGACTGACCATCGGGCTGCTGAAAGCAGTGTGTTTTGACAGGATGCTTGCTCTCTTTGCCTCGGCTCGGCTCCCTGTTCGGCGGTGAGATTTGGTGCTCTGAGAGCGTAGCACTACTTTACCGCTGTGCTGGCTGCACAGGCTCTCTCTTCGTGGCAGAGTTCCACCGTGAGAAAGGCACTCCTCCTCTTCGGAGTCCACCTCCTGGTACATAGCGAGCCTCCTTGCTAAAGGATTATAATGGGAGGTGATGATTTTAACATGATGTTTTACATTATTACCCAGTAAATGTTAACTTTTTAAATTAATTTTTTAATTAAAATCTTAATCTTTTTAAAATCTTAACTTTTTAGATTAATACTGCCAATACTAATTATTTCTAATTTCAGAAATTGTCAATCTATCAAGACACATGTGATGTTTAACACTGGCTACAAAACTAGCAAAAAGAAAAGGCAAAAGGCTGTCCAGGGCTTGTCGACTGTCATGGTTTTTATTTATGAGATTACCTAAAACAATGTCAGACCCACATAAGCAAGTTATTTTGGACTCATGGTGAGGATGCAGGTGAAATGACGGGCAGTTTCTACAAAACCCTCTTAGCTCCCGTGTGAAAACCCTCAGAAACAAATACATGTGTGCTTAAAAGTGTGTGAAGGCTTTATTATTTTCTATAAAAAAGGAAAACATCAATTGTTTTTCTTCAAAATGCAAATAGAGACCTCAATTCAAAATAAAAAAAATAAATAAACAACACGTCAATGATTTCATGAAAAGTTCCATATTTGAATGTTTCATATTTGTAAGTGGCAAAAAGAACATCTAGGATAAGAAGTTACTTGAAAAGTGAAATAAGAGCACGGTGAAAGCGAGAAAGCTCAGCTAAAAGCGTTTGTCACCCGGGCTAATGTTGAGTGTGAAGAACAAGGCTGCAAGGAAAAAGCTTGCAAAAGACCAACAGTGTCAATTTACAGTTTGTTAAAGAGGACATGCAAGAGCCAGAAGTCTCCTGGAAAAAGGTTTTGTGTGTGGATGAGAGCAAACCAGATACGTTCGGTGTAAATGAGAAGCATTTGTTGGGAGAAAGGAAAACCCTTCAGGCAGAAAGCACTAATATGTGAAATATGGAGGTGGTAGCATGAGTTTGGGCCCATTTTTCTTCATCCAGGCCAGAATGGCTCGCCATCATGGATTGTAAATTACGCCAATGCACAGGCATAATGAATTCTGAATTAAACCTGCAAAGTCTGCCTGTGAACTCAGTTTTAAGAGAAAGGGCATGACCCAGCAAGACATGTGTCCAAGGCACACTTGGCGTTAACACTGAGGTGAAGTAATTGAGAAGGTGGTCACAGCACACTGAGAGCAAAGATTCAGATATGTTTTTGCCACT
The DNA here is from genome assembly GCA_017165825.1 of Hepsetus odoe. Classification (NCBI taxonomy): domain Eukaryota; kingdom Metazoa; phylum Chordata; class Actinopteri; order Characiformes; family Hepsetidae; genus Hepsetus; species Hepsetus odoe. Next base: position 21,971,748 of record CM029366.1, on the reverse strand, counting down.
CGTGTCATTTGGATCATTTTTCTCACCTAATAAAACAGCCAGGTACATGAATTCCATCACATTTATTTAATTGGGCTCTATTTATCATTTAGGATGTGTGTTCTAACCTAGAGAAATTCTGGTGTCGTGTCTTGGGCCATATGCTTGTAAAAATATGGAAAGTTATAAAAGGTTCTAAAGTTTTTAAGCACCAGCAAAGGTCCTGACTGATCATGTAGGTTTTGGTGGAATGTACTAATCTTTTCATTTTTGGAGGGTAAATCATTCCTTCCTGTATTACTTACATATTACAGAATGAATGAAGTTCTTACCGTTGGCGTCGTGAGAGTACTCCACTCCTGCCACAGTGCAGCGGCGGAACACCATCTTGTTCTCAGTGAGCGTGCCAGTCTTATCAGAGAAGATGTACTGCATCTGGCCCAGGTCCTCAGTGATATTCAGTGCTCTGCACTGCAGGTGAGAATCTGTCTCCTCGTCGTACAGCTCCATGTCCTGATGGATGAAAAACACTTGGCAGATCTTCACTATCTCAATGGAGACAAAGAGGGATATTGGGATCAGCACCTGAGGACAAACAGGATTTAAAAAAAAAAGAAAAAGGAAAGGTAATTTTTTTTAAGATTAATTCAATGTTAATTTTAGACATAAAGATTACTTCTAAAGAAAAACAAGGCTGTCTACCTGTCTCATGATTTTATAATCAAGAACTGCAAAGAGAAATTAACATTTCTACAGAAGACAGTAAGTGAAAGTGACTATTCGCGTCATTGTGAAACGCAGCACAGCACAACACAACGATATTCAACCTCTGCGTTTCACCCATACACACAGCAGGGGGCAGCTATTGAAAGCGCCCGGGGAGCAGTGACGGGGACGGTACCTTGCTCAAGGGTAACCTACTGGTGAGGCAATTGAACCCACAATCTTCTGATCTGGGGGCCAACTCCCTAAACACTAGGCCACCACTGTGTATGTTATACAACATGGAATAAGAACTACAACGCATGCAAAGTTTATATTTTAAAAAAATTGTACACAAAATGATTGCATCAGTATGGCAAATTATACCTCCATACTTGAAGGCGTATTTGAAATCCTTGGCATTTATGAAAACTATTTTTTGAAGTAACAGAGGAAAATGAACCAAATGGTAAACTACATTTAAAAATAAAATAATGGCCTAACATGTTGGCAGCCAATCAACTACTTGCTATAATACCTTCACCGTACACTGGTCACTGTGGTTTGGTTGCAGTTGTTTTATTCGACACAATAGTTCATTGTTTTAAGCACAAGTTTTAAGATACTCTTGATACAACAGAGGTTTTTCAGACGAAGGATAACATTGTCTCACCACCCGTTTCATTTATCAGCGTGCAAGAACTTGGTGTGCAACTGGACCTCCTGTATATTCACTCCCCCTTTTCCTTTATCCTGCAAGTTACACCGTTAACGTTATTCACCTGAAACACTATGATCATGGTGAGGAAGAGATATATAGCAGAGACCACAGGAGATAAATCTGTTCCCTCAGGACTAAGAACATCAAACACGGGCCGCTTATCTCCATACTGGAACATCCATAGACCGTGACCTACAGAAAATCAAAAAAAGGGAAAGAAGTTAAATGTGATTAAACTGAAAATGCAATTCAAAGTAAAAATGCAGCAAATTTCTTACTGAACAGTTAGTAGTCTGGTATAACTGCTCCTGACCACAAATAATAAAACCACAAATAATATACATAGAAAATAGATATGACTCACAGCTTCGGTGACTAACTACTGAGACATTCTGTATCATTTAATACCACTTTTAGATTCAATGCAAAAAGAATTTCCCCCCCCCATTTCCATCTGTGTGATCTTGAAATGGAAAAAGTGCAAACATGTCCCTGTACAGTAGAAATCTTATATAGCTGGTGTGGAATGAAACCCTTCTTTGTGTAACTTTAGTCCTGAACAGTACTGCTAAGCAAACGATTCTAAACTAACAACTGAAAGAGAAAAATACTACTCTTGGAGTTAGAGGTGCACATTCTAAAGAAACTGAAACTCAACCACATCCTGCATCGGAATAGCTCTGCACTGTTATCAAAGTTCCCATGTCACACAAAGATGAAGACACATTTCCACTTTCAGACACTCTGTGACACAGAAGGGCAGAAATCTGAAAGAAAGGAAAGTCCCTTTATCCTCCTTACCGATTGCTGAGAAAAGACACATGACCAGCAGGATGATGACGCACCAAAAGACGTCCACGTTCATCTGACGCTCCAGTTTGCTCCGTTTGTAACGCGGACCGTTGTTGTTTAACATGGCTTTGGTCTCATGGCCTGGAACGCACAACACATACGAGAGCCCTTAAATCGGCAGCAGTCAAAGTATTTAACAACATTTGTTGCATAAAGCCGAGATCACAGAGCGCACAGATGTAATCGGTCTTGACGTTCCAAAAACGTATCAGCAACCTCTCTGGCAGGTAGGTTAGAGTGAATGTTCGGGGGCCGGAAAAGAAGCAAGAAAAGAAAAGTAAATAAATAATCTGATTTTCACATGAAATGAAAGATGAAAATGCCAAGACAAGCTGTGTCTGAAACTTGCGTCTTTATTTCTTCAGTTTGTCCAAGTATATCCTGAATGACCCAGTAAATCTGGGTTTGGGGAAAATGATCGCTTTAAAGGTGCTTTTATGACTAATGACGTAGATACGTGCCTAAGTTCAATAAGGTACACTTAAATATACGAGACACACAAAATGATGCGATGATAAATGTTGCCACCAAATTTCATTATTAAAAATAAATTAAAAAAATAAAATAACACACCCTACAACACTTTCTTCCCATGCTTTTTTTTTCTGATGCTTGTGCAGCTGTTTTGGTGTGTTATTGGTCTGAGCACCTGTACAGCTTTCAGCAGAGGGTTTTCCACAAAACCAAAGATGTGTTGTCATGAAAACACAGGTTAAATAAATGTGCTGCGCCTTACACACAGACAGAAATGTGTAGAATATCCAGAACTATAAAATAAAAACTTTAATAGTAGTAGTAGTAGTATTAGTAGTATTCAGAACAGTACATATGTACAACACTTTCCCCCTGTATCAGAGCACAGTGATTTTAAACCAAGTTTAAAATAATATTTAAATAAAATAAAAGTAAGTACATCAGAGAAGACACAGTTTTGCTGTTAAAAGGTGATTTGGTACCTGCATAGATGACGACGCCCACAGCCTCCTCTGTATTCCGGATGGTGCATCCTCTGAGAAGCAGGTTGTCTTTGTAAAGCCCATCTCGTCTCCCATTGCGATGGATTCTGATAATAAAGTGACACACATTCATCTGGTTCACATGCCTAGACTGGCATTTCTTTCATTTCAATTACGATTTATAAAAAAAAAATAAAATAAAAAAAAAAAATTCAGCATTTGTTTCTCAACTTAGGATCAGCAAAGACATTTTCATTTCATCATTGAGATCACCTGGCCGAGCGCAGCAGACACCAACTTCAGTACACGGCCCACTGTGCCCAGCACTTCGATTCATCACAGCTCATACAGCACTTCTCCTGCTGGAGCCCTTATTTCAGCACAAAGCCACTCAGACAGAGAACCAGTGACCTCACTAAACAGCCCTAGTCGTACCGGTAAAGCCTGAAGCCATATGGGAGCACTAAGGACACTAAAGATATTCAGCCAATGCAGCACTTTCTAGCAAACCTCCCAGCTCCACTTTAAAAGATCCAGAGTTAAAAGTGGATAAAAAACAAAGAGGTCATGGATGTAGCCTACAATAAATAAATAAATAAATAAATAAATAAATACGTATATGGATCCATTTCCACCTTATCTTAAACGTGGCTCGTCAGCAAAGACATGTTTAGTGGTCAAATATGCTTATTTTGTTTTGCACTGGTGATACAAAGCCAATGTAGCGAGTAACTGTTTTTGCAAAAAATATCACATTTTTTGCCTTTTCATCTAAAAATGATCAAATATTCAAAGATTGTATAAAATGTACCAAAAAAAAGTAAATCAGGTTTTTTTTTATAAATTAGCATCTATAATGTTACATTTTCTCATATCGAACATTGTAGTCTGAACACTATAGTCATATTTGCATATTTCCAATAAAGCCTCACCAATTCCAAATATCAATTCTGGCTTTTGGCTCAAATGTGCCCATCGATTGTGTAAGAACCGTAAAGGGAGTCACTAGTGGTTTATGACAGCAGAATTTTGTCTGCGGTTTACTCCATTTGATTCCGCACTGAACCACCCTTTGAAAGGCCTCTGATACAAAGGCAGTGTCTGAATGGACCACCAGCTAAGTTCAAAAGGCCTTCGCGATAAAAACCGGCAGCAGATGCAAATTGAACCAGTGTGGGATGAGAGCAGAATGTTAAGCACCTGTGGAGGGGATGCTATAAGCTTTTAACACAAGCCTTAATCCTGAGGCTAAATGGAGGATTACATCTGTGCTGCTTAAATTGCCCTACACTGCTTTTACTGAGCTTTGTTCTTCTCTTAAACACAGCCAGGTTTCCTTGGTGTTTCACCAGCAAAGGTGTGGTCATCACTGAGCTTCGCCCAGGTTCACTGCCAGCTCTGATGCGTCAGACACGGATAAGTGTGCCTCCACGCTCTGTGCCAAGTGTTTGGACCAGTTCAGTCTAACCCTATAGCGAAAACAGATCACTAACAATGGTGGGGGTGGGGGCAGAAGGTTGATTTTAAGACCATATACCGTACATGTCCCCTAATGTAATAAAGCATCACACATCACAACAGCAACCAGCCATTCCCTCTCTCCCTGGCAGCTGGAGACACTCTAGAGTAACTGGGCAACCGAACGCGGGCAGTTTGCCAGGAGCATCTGCTCTCCATCATGGAGAAAGAATAAATGTCATAATCATTCTGGCTCCTGTCAGCTGACTCACTGGCTTCTACCATCAGCACGTAGGACTTTATCTGCTCTGCGAACCCACAAGCACACCCAGGGACACCAGCGAGGACACAGCATATGGTGTACAATACATCGCCTGTAAATTATCACAACATTGGCTTTGCAGTACTGATAACTGTAGAACTCTGTAAGATGCTGGTGAACCAATCACAAGCAGCCCTTTTTTTTTTTTTTTTTTTTTTTTTTTTAAATTCAAGGACAAAGCCAAGCCTTAAATATGCAGAAAAACACTGATATTTCTTCTTCCTTTCATCCAAGGAGCACTAGGATGGGCTCCCCCCCGAGACGGCCCTTGTTTGGACTGATTCATGGACGGATGGAAAAAGTCCTTTTTCTTGTAACAAAAGTTAAAAAACCAAAATGATCAAATAATTTAGGCATAAACCTGCTCTTCTTGTAAATACATTTAAAGAGCATAAAGCAAAACATTACGTTATTACAGTATTATAGGCAGCTGTTTGAGAAATTACAACTTTTCAAAAAGGTGGCAAGTAGTCGTTTTTGCAATGTACTTTCTCAAACACTCACAAGCCTGCTACAGAAATATACAGAAATGACCAGTTCTAAGGGGCCTATTAGAACTGGCCAGGTTTACTTTGTGTACTAGGGTGGTGGTGGTCTAGTGGTAGGATACCTGCCAACGTACCAAGAGGTCGCAGGTTTGAATCCCAACCTCTAGAACTACCACTGCTGGGCCCCTGAGCAAGAGCCTTAACCCTGACTTGCTCCAGGGGGACTGTCCCTGCAGTGAGGAACTGGATGTTGCTATGAATAAGAGCATCTGCTAAATGCTATAAAATGTAATGTAAATGTATTAGATACCAACAATAGCTATAATTTGACCGTTTATAAATAATCGCTACGCTAGCAAGTGTAACTACTTTCAGTGTTAACTATTACTCTAGTGTGCAGTGATGGTGCAGCATTCGCTCGCAACTCACTGTAATTAGATCACTTTGTGTAAACGCAACCGTTATTGTGGCTACACACAAACATGAGTGAACACACACAAAAGCTTGTTGCCTGTGGACAGTACACGATTCTACTCACAGCTGCAATTTTCTTTTGAATGTGTTTCAATCGTGGCTGCTAAGCAAAAATTTTTACAGTTTTATAGCCTGGAACATGCCGCATAGCAAATGCAAAATGTTGCTGAAAGCCCAAGACACAGCACATCCTGCGAGGCTAGGCCTCAAGCATCACACCTGCCTCATCAAAAAAATGTAAATATGCACAAAGAGAAGAGATTTGATCAATAAACGAATGCAGAAGCAAGATTTGAAAATGTATAAACAAGTCATTTCCTGACTGGATGTAGATCCAATGACCATGATCAGAACAAGGGGATGGGATATTAAAGACAGTTCAAACCACGGTGCTATTTTGTTGCATGCGGTTTCAAAAATATGGTAAGGAGCAGTGAACAACGCTGTACTTACATGTACCCACGGAATCTATTCAGGTCATTGTTGGGCTTCTCGCACTCAATGACGCTGTTGTACTTGAGGGGGTCAAACTCTGTATCCTGTTGCAGATTTTTAAAACACTGATTAGACATTGGTCTAAATGAAATTTTGTGATAGAGCATGATTTAAACAAACAACAAACATGATCACTTAATTTCTTCACCACCATTCTCCCCAACTTTATGCCCTCCGACACTGAGCGGACCAAAGGCCTGTGATTTTGCACAGCTAAGTTCGTCTAATATGAAAAAGAGCTGTCTGGGCATTTCCTAAGATCAGTTCCTTAGTTTTGACAACTAGGTTTGAAACTGCTACTCTAAGAAACATTTTAGCCTCATCACTGGGTGGGAACAGAGCCAGGTTTGGAACAAGGCAAGATATTTAACTGGGTAAATACAGGCCAGCTGAATCAACTCCATGAGCAAACCAACACTCCGATATTAACAATCAACAACCAAACACTACATTATCAAGCTTGCCTGCATGTTGCCTCCAGTATTTCTTCCTTAAATGGAACATTCCCAAAAAAAAGCAGTGCCACAAACAAGACTTTAGAATTCTCACCAGGTCGATGAAGCTACGGACAACCTGTCTCTGTTTGAGGTTGGTCTCTCCGTCTAGTGTGGCTGTCTCGATGTGACACAAACGGTCTGGGTCGCTGGTGCTCAGCAGGAGCACGTCGGCTGGCAGGATCTCGTTGCAGCGCAGTCGGATAAAATCTCCCACCCTCACCTCCTTCCAGTACTGCTCCACATAGCGCCGCTCACTCCTGGAAAAAGAGAGAACACGTACATGTTAGTTTAAGCTGGGCTCACATTTGTTGTGATGCATTGAACTGACAACAGAGTTCAGCGCAGAAGACCAAGACTGCACATGTACAACAGAACAGACCAGAACACCCCCTTCTCTTTAATCCCTCATGGACATCGCAACAGTCACTGCCTTAATTATACTAAATAATACTTCCAATTAAGGAATAATTTAAAAGCTTTCTGAACCTTGCTGACTACTTCCCAAAGAAACTATTTTGATATGGCCATGAAAACTTTATTTAAACAAGGTCTGGGATAGCCACCCTTCAAGCAGACATGACAAAAAGGCCAAAAATAAGACCCACAAACAAATCTGATGCACACAGAGAATGAACCCTAACTAAGGAGCCTGGATTACGCCCAAAGTCTCCAAGAGAGGGAGTATAGTGTGCACCCGACGTGATGAGCAAATTGACACCTACTCTAGCAGAAGTAAAAATAACATTACAGGAATTGGGCAAACATGGCTGCAGGGGCTAGGCCTCTATATGGCCAAGGGAGAAACAAACCTTTCCTCTGTTCCCTTCCCGCCCTTCCCCACTAAAGAGAACTCTGTTTCTGCCATGAAGGAAACTATGACCCCAAACTAAACATAACCAATGCAAAACCAGAAACTCTTAATAGGAAAGTGAGGCAAACAGCGCAAAGTCAAATGGAGAGAACAGAAGATCAATGGGAGATACAGCAGCCACACACAGGCATATTAAAATATAGGTGACTTATGCAAGTGCCTAGACTGGCACAAACATCTGGTTCATCAAGAGTCGCACTCATCTCATCTCAGCTCATCAGTCCATAAAACCTGCGATGTTTCTTGGTGAGTCTTGATGTTTCAGCTCGAGTCTTGTTCACTGGTGGTCGGGATTCAGTCTTCCTTTCTTTGGCCACGTCTCTGAGCACTGGACACCTTGTACTTCTGGACACTCCAGGTAGGTTCAGCACTGGAGGATCATGGGTTCCTGGTAGCTTCACGTTTGATTTATTTTTCACCTAACATGTTTCTAGTGACCCTGTTGACTATTTGCAACAAACAGTTTTATGGCTCTGTGATCACACACCAATATCTCAGTAAATTTCAAGAGTGCTGCATCCCTCTGAAAGATGTTTTAACTATTTTTGACTTTGAGTCCGTTATGTCTTTTTTGGCCCATTTGGCCTGAGGAGGAAAAGCAGCTGCCTAATAATTATGCACCTCGACATAGAGTATAGAGTGTTAACCTCCTTAGGCCACACCCTCCTTCATTACACAAATACACATCACCTGATACACTTCAATCTAATTAGTATTCAAGTTAATACAGCTTGGAGTAGGAATATGTGCATAAAAAAAAATATGGTCAATATGCTCACTTGCATAATAATTTTGCACCCAGTGTAGGTTTCAGATATTTGGGGAAATATGAAGTCAGTAAATCTCTGCCTACATCTCAGCTGAATTAAGAGAAGCACTGTACATTTTTAGCTCTAGAAAGCCAACTAAAATAGTCTTCAGGACTACCATGGTTGTGCAAATGTGCCAGAGCTGATTGTTCAAAGTGGCCTTCAGAACAACTTGCATAGATGAATGACTATGCCTAGACTAGAACAACTTGCATAGGCTTGTGAGTGTGTCTACAGTATTGGATAAACTGCTTCGGTTCTTTGGTAAGTACTGAGGACCGTGTGCCTGCAGTGCCCTAACTATATTATTTATTATATATATATATATATATATATATATATATATATATATATATATATATATATATATACACACACATATACACACATCCATTAAAGACCTCATAAGACCTTCCACGACTAGCAAGGGTAGATGATGACATATGTGGATCATATGGGCAACCAAGGCCACTTCCACAAGTAACTTAACGGTTGCTCAACAACAACAACAGTGACACCACAATCGCCAAGGAATATTATAAACCATGAATGCATGCTAAAGTGTTGGGAGAAAAGATCTTTACAGCACTCACTACTGGAAAGTATTCTGAACATTGGTATTAAGGAAACCATATGATGCGTAGCCCTATCTTCAACAATTATCTGTCATTCCAAGGCCTAATGATTCAGAAGGAGCTTTTTAAAACCTGCTCCATGAACATCCTCAGCAGATTGCTTATTCTGGCAAAGAGATCAGGTTAACACAAAGAAAAACTAATCATAAAACAGTTTAAGCAGCTGTCAAAATGCTGTATTTTTTTTTGTTTGTTTTGCTCTCATTCAAGGTTTGGCATACATATCCATTCCAGCCTTATCAAATATGACAAAAGAAGAAAATACCAAACAAAAAAAGGACGGTGAAGAATCTGCAGGAGCAAACAGGAGAAAAAAGGTTTAGGCAGGAGTTGCACAGAGAACATGGAAAATAAGGAGGAATGCTTCATTGCAACTGCCAAAAAGATTGTACAATAAACAATTTTCTAAAACTGACATCTTCAAACTAATATTCTTGTGTATCCAGGTCACCCAAACTCTGATGGTACTAATGAACTCTCAGTGAAATATAAATATGCAAATAATCCCCCCAATCATTCCCTAATGAACCAGAATTACTCTCGGCTACACGGAGGGGCCAAGCAATGTCAAGTTGTAGGAACATCACTGAAGACATGTCCTCTCTTTAAACTTGTTTTGTACTCTTATCTGTCACAGTTTGGACCAAAAGTTACTCCTTTCCAGTTGGGAGAACTGGGAGCTGTATGAAAGATTTGACTACCCAACCCAGCGTGAAGAAAATTCCGGCATTCCTGATCCTCTCAGCAGTCTCCCCTCTCTTAACTTTGGCCAAGTAAAACAAGTGTTTGATATCAACACCTTCACAAAACTGTTCTGAGCTGTAAACAGATTTATTAAAATACAATAGTGCCGTTGACACTCACTGCCATTTGGTACCAAACAGCACACCACAGGAAGGGTGGGAACACACTGGAAAGTTTTTTTCTTGAAAGTTACTTTCTAGAAATATCTATTGTTTTAGAACGCTTTGTAGTATCTCTTTAAATACTACTGGCCCCTAAGTACCAAAACTACATCAGAGAGAGAACAGTGAGGACTGAATTTGTCCTTTGCACTTAAACTATCCTAATACACAAACCAGAAGCAGAGGGCTGCAATGCTTGCATCCAGGAATGGTGTTGGGACCAGTATCTTCCCTCAGGGCAACCTATTGGCCTAGGACTCAAACCTACAACCTTCCATGGGGTTTAATCCTTAACCACGAGGTCAGCGCTGTGCCCAAATGATCGTTTTAACATTTAACATAAACGCCTCTTCTGGATTTCCTTTTACCCCGTTTTGTGTGCCATTGCTGGCTGTAGATGATCACCACAATCTCAGCATTTCTCACACTAGAGGATTCAAATTTCATGACAGCTCCAGATATTTAACACGCAAGATATCTGCTCAGTGTCTGTGAGGCCTTGGCAAAACTCTCAATTGGTGTATTTGAACAATTTACACAAAACCACTTTAGCCCTGATTTTTCAGTAGGAGGATTATGCTCTGCTCCGGGGTTTGTCTCAGCAAAACCTCTCAGGATTGGGGAGTCAGGGACAGAGTCATGTGACTCCGTCAATTACAATTTGATTCATTAACAGCTAATCACACAAATGTAACCACTGCTACGCTGCACACAAAATGCTTCAAATATCTGATAAGCCATCCTATGCACTAATGATGCACTACTAGTGATCTTTTAAACCTTCTCATGTTAAATTATCATTTCATTACTATCAGCACGCAACATTCAGTGAGGAGTTAAACAATTTTGTGAATATTAAAAATTTCTACCACCTCAGAACTAGAAAGACCAAGATCATCATAAACCTAAGACCAGCTCTACTATGCACTAGTATACAGTCAACTGCAAACAAGGAGGGGGGGGGGAAGAAAATTTTTTTGTTAGCACTCTAAATATAAACAAACACACACACACACACACACACCCACCCACCCCTAAATATAGAACCTTAAACAGTAAATCCCCTGAGAAGAAAAATCACAAATCAGTTTCCACATTTATACACCAATCAACCACTGACGGGTGACGTGAATAATATTAATTTGATTATACTGGCACATGTCAAAGTTTGGGAAACGTTAGCGAGGAAGTGAATGGTCCATTTTTGAAGAAAATAGCAAGTATATCGATCAAATTTTGCTAGCAACTGTGACAACTGTGTCAGAGCATCTCCAAAACGGCGTTTTCAGTATACAGTGATAAGTATCTAATGAAAGTGTTCCAAGGAAGGACAACCAATGAACCGGTGCAGGGTCAACGTCGCCCACGGCTCATTGCAGGCTCGCCGGTCTTGTCGAGTCCCACAGAAGAGCTACTGTTGCACAAACAGTTGAACAAGATAATTGTGGCTATGATATAAAGGTGTCAAAACACACAGTGAATCACAGCTTGTTGCTTATGGGCCTGCAAACAGGTCAAAGTGCCCCTGCTGAACCCTTTCTGTTGCCAAAGGTGCCTGAAACAGGCACAGGAGAATCACAGCTGGAGCCATGAAAGATGGTGGCATCATCTGATGAATCACTTCTTCATTTTTCTCTGGAGAATGGATTCCAAGCTGGTGGAAGACCCTCAGATCTCAATCCAATTGAACATCGTTTTGGGCAAACTAGTTTAACTGCTGCTAACATCCAGGTGCCAGACACCACAGCACATCATGACCCCATGGAGTCCATGCATTGATGGATCAGATCTGTTTTGGTGGCACGAATGGGACCTAAACATTACAACGCAGTTGGTTTTAAAGTTCTGGCTGATCACTGTATGGTGAGAAAACTTCCATACAGGGAAAGAGGCCAAACCAAAATACATGAGACACTTAGCAGGTACTCCCTATACTGTCTATGCTTTATGTGTGAAAGTGACTATATTGTCATTGTGAACAACACACCACCACAAAATGCTTCTCTGAATTTCCACCACATACACAGTGGAGCAGAGTTCGGTCATATCAAGTGCTGTTGAAGATGGTACCTTGCTCAAAAGTTATTTTAGGGTAAGCTACTGGTATGGGCACTAGGCACCATGATCCAAAGGTCCAATAGACCATCGCCGCCCCAAAATATAAATATTGTGGTCGGATTATTTACCCACACCCCATAAATAAATAAATAAAAATAAACCTACCATTTGTCTTTCTGTAAATTAAATAATGGGACAATGCATTACCTTGGTAGAATGTTAATTTTCCAAGATAGGTTGAAAATTTGAAGGGAGAAATGTTCAGTTTCATAAATAGACTCAGCACCTCTCTCTTTAAAGTGAGAATTTATCACTCTGCCCTGTGCTGCTGCCCCCACCCTCAACCAACTCATCACTTAAATGCTCGTGGAAAATGCCAAGGCTCAAAGAATAAAGAGAGCTTTAAGCTTCACACAAACCTTGAGAAATGAATTTCAATGAAGGGGAGCAAGATATTTTAGCCAAACTCTGACATTTTAATCCACTGGTCCTCCCAGACAAGGGTGACAAAAGAGCTGTACGAGAACGATCAAGACTGCTGCCCTACTACTGGTAGCACTGAAGTATACAGAATACTCTCGCTGTAGTCAGGTACTTCTGTTGAGATCTGTTCTCTGAAGAGTGTGATTCAATTTTATCATAAGATAAAATATCCCCGTTGCCCCATCCTAATATACATTCTCAATTAGTCGTCAAAATAACCACAGCAACAGAGGAAACCAGTCACACAATCGAAAAGGAAACCACTAGTAAAACAGGATGGATGCTTGATGAGGATTTTCATGGGGGCATGTGGATAATCAGTCAGAGCTTATAACTCAATTGATGTCTATTTCACCTCTTCCAGTAGCACATTTCAACACAGCTCTCAAAATGGTAACAGCACAGAGAAGCTGCTTGAACCAGAGAGAGCAGACATGCTTGTGCTCATCACCGTGTCCTGTTCTGAGCATGGTTTAGGCATCTTAATGGCATGGAAAGCATGGTTTCTGAAATTTCACTCATTTAACAGTTCTGTTCACAACAAAGAACAAAGCCATCAGTCATTCCCAGCATTACCTGCAATCAGCTCAAACCAAATTAGAGTCTGTGCACGCACCCGCCCGAGTCGGCCCAAGATCTCTCCAGAGGAATGCAAGACGGAACTAGGGGCTGTAATTTGCTCTGAGCAGACGTGTGATGGTGTGAAAAGCCAATCAGGAGTACATTAGGTGTAGTTTTACACAAAATCGGTGGCTCTTGCTTGGAACCCTTCTGCAGCTGCACACCTATTCTAGTGATTAAGCTTACAATGGTCAAGAATTAAGAACATCACTCTGGAAAGGAGTGGTTCTGACCTGCCCACTTGTGAAAAAAACATTTACTTTTTAGACAGACTAACGTTCTTGTAATTTGAGCAATGAAACTTACATAACCTGTGTACTGAAAGTGTATTACACCCATGTGATCCAGACTGTTGGTGCAAACAGCGCACCATGCTGGCTCTGGCAGTCACTATGACTGACAGAACGTAAGCTTGCTAAAAAGTTATATGAATGATAACATAACCTTTTCTATTTACGACACCTACAGTGACAAAATCAGCCTCACCAGTTTCCAGAAATCCAAAGTACTATGTAGATGCTTAAAAGAACCACAGAACAACTGCTAAACAGCAGCAGAACCACTCAAACCACTTTATTCTTACAAGAAAACCGCCAGAATGTTTCCCTGGGAGCTGTTATAAGCATACAAGCACACACTGTGTGTACAGTTATTAGGTGCGTGAGTATTTTTAGCATCTCTTAATTTTTATGCATATATTCCAACTCCAGACTGTATAAACTTGAAAGCTATTTGGACTTAAGCATGTCAGGTGATGTGTATTTGTGTAATGAGGGGGGTGTGGCCTAAATAGATCAACATCCCATATTAAAGTGTGCAGCCTTTTCTCCTCCTCAGGCAAAACGGACCAAAAAGAGAAAGAACTGACTCTGAAAAGGCAAAAAATGTGCAAAGTCTTTTAGAGGGATGCAGCACTGTTGAAATTGCTAAGATATTGTAGTGTGATCACTCCATTTTTTTGCAAATACTCAACAAGGTCACAAGAAATGTGTTGAGAGAGAGGGGAAAAAAAAACCTGCAAATGAACTGCCAAAGATTTGAGAAGAATCAAGCGTGTAGCTACCAGGAACCCACGATCCTCCAGTGCTGTCATATTACAGAACTGCAGCCTTCCTGGAGTGTCCAGACGTACAAGATGTTCAGTGCTCAGAGACGTGGCCACGGTAAGGAAGGCTGAAACCCGAACACCACTGAACAAGACACAAGCTGAAACGTCAAGAAACATCGTGAGTGACTCTTGATGGATGAGCCTGGGGCTGGATCAGTAATGCGCAAAGACCTCCAATGAGCTCCACTCAAACTCCAGCGAAGGAGAGGTGGGTTCTGGTGTGAGCTGATATTTTTAAAGATGAGCTAGTTGGACCTTTTCAGGTTGAAGTTCTCCACTGCGTAGTTCACCAGTAAAGGCGTCAAAAGATGAAAGAATAATGCCATGGTCCCCTTCCTCATCTGACCTAAACCCTACTGAGAACTTGTGGACCTTCTTAAATGGGCAATTTACAGGGAAGGAAAACAGTCCCTCTCTCTGAACAGTGTCTGGGAGGCTGTGGTTGCTGCTGCACAAAAAGTTGATCAACAGATAAAGAAACTCACCGACTCCATGAATGGAAGGATTATAACGGTTATTGAAAAGAAGGGCGGCTTTACTGGTCAAAACAGTTTGTTTATTCTCACTTACACAGATGAAAATAAACAAGTATGATGGGAAAGTTTTCCATTTAGTTGTGTAATAATTCTGCTCACACATATGTATCCCTTGAGAGAACATTCAGGTTTCAGGATTAGCACTGGATTTGTTCCAGATTAAAATGAATCCTGACAACACTCACATGCCTAATAATTGTACACAGTGTAGATAACTAGTCCATTCTAGTGAAACAAGATCTACAATACACATTTATAAAGCTTTACAAAATTACAGGATACACAATCAGAATCAGATGGGGACGAGATTTTTCAACAGCCCGAAAATAGATTTTTGTAATTTCATGATGTAAATGACTTTGAAGGCTGCTGCTTGAAGAGTGTTAAAATGTACTAAACACATAACTCCCAAACAGTTAGTTACCCCCTTAAAAGCACGCCATTTGATTAGGAGATTTATTTTTTAATCTTTGAATTAACACAGACTGAACAGACAGCACTCTTCTTTAGGTGTGTTTCCTGTGCCGTGCCTCAACCATCAAAACCGCTTCCTTTATAACAAATGCTTCCAAAAGTTATGCTGTAAGATCATCGCTAATAAGACATTTTCTACTCAGAGTTTGTGCTGTAACAGCAAGGTTAAACAGGAAGTAGAATTTGATTTACTTGAAGCCCAACAATATTACACAATATAGAAAATTAAAATTCACACACTCCCATCATCCAACCTGCACGTGATAAATAACTGACAGATGTTGTGGCATGAAAAAAAAAGGCAGATTGAGTCATTCTGCAACCAAAAATGATTTAAACTGCTCAGAAAACCTACATATTTTGAAATGTTCAAACCCTAAAATAAATAAATAAATACAAATAAAAGCAGCTCAGGAAAGATTGTGTATGCAATGATTATATAGCATCAATAAAAGAGACATCTGCCTAATCTTCATTACATTGCGAGCAGGGGTAGAGTTTCCTTTTTATATGGGCTATTTTGGCCCTGCAATTTAAGTTAGTGCCCCTAACATCCAGTCCTCATTGAATACTGAACGCTAGCCTTCAGGAAAGCTGGAATCTTCTACTGCAGCTAGAAACATCCTTCAATAAAAGACTAAACTTACAAGCGGTCATGCATCAATAACCTCTATAGACCTTTAAATACACCATACCTGTAGTGGTGAAGCAGAGAAATGCCCTACCGCCGATGGTGTTCGAACATTAAGTTTAAATCACAGTTAAAAATGTTCTACCTTGACTTTCCATCTCCAGTTCCAATTAAGTCCCCTCCAGTGTCAGCAAGGAGTACATTCTGAAGAGCATTCACCACGGAAGAATGCGCTTGAGGAAATTCAATCATGTCGAGACCATGAGAGCAGTTCTGTTACAGTGCTGGCTCAGGTTATGGACAGAGAAACACTAAGGCTTTTGATGGCACTTCGTCCATGGCCCACAGAGCCACTCTTCATCAGAAAACGCAGTCCAAGGCTCACCCTCTGACTCCAGTTGAAAAGGTAAGTGTAGCCAATATTGTGCAGATCAGAATCAAAGACCTACTGGGGGAAATCATTGCAGCCTGCTAACACAGCCAGCTAAGAGCGACCTTCATTTCTGTGCAGTGTACAGACACTTTTACAAAGGCATTCAGTTTTAGAAAGTATTGCAGCAGGACAAAATGAATAGTCTGCTCCTGCTATTTACTTGTTAGGAAAATTGTGTTTATCCGCCAAGGACAAACCAGGATAAGGCTTGAAGGCGTAATTTGAAAGTTACGTGCCTACGCATGGCTTTAGTGAAATGACTACAAAATAACTACATTGCAAGGGATGTGCTGTTTCTTTATGCTCTAGTTAGAAACGGCACTGATTTACTGATTTGATATTAAATTATTGTGCAAAGACAGCACAAAATGCTGGATCCAGCATAAGGAAAAAGAATGAAACCCAAAGCAACCCTGAAGAACGTAGCCTTAAATGGCACATATTCACTCTGCCATGTTGTTAGAAGTGTATTTGTGAATAGTATGAGCACGACATCCCACCTTTAGATGTTAGATCTTAATTTTGGTTGATTTAAGGCCCCAAATAGGTCAACAAGCTAGGACATTATACATGCTGGCTTGAGTGACCATTGAGGAACAACTAACTGCCAATTCTGTTAAGTCATTTAAAAGACCACACTGGTTCTGAGAGATAGGGGACTTCCTCCTCTCAGAGAGCAAGGCTAACTCTTTCATAGACACTGACCCGATCATGGATGGCAGTGATTAAACTCACCATTAGCTGATGATAGGAAAAATGGCTTTAGAGTCTTGTGCTACTCAGGAGTTTTTTTTAGCTTGTTTTTATTAATAAAAACCAGATCTTATCTATACTGGTTGATACGAAGGAGTATTGTGTCCTCTCTAACTGTACCGAGTATTAAGAGGTCAAGCTCTAAGATAGATGATCTTCCAGTATTGTGCCACCTCTTATTGTATTACATTAAAAAGTCAACCACCAAGACAAGAAATCTTTCATCATTGACTGCTTCAGTAGGTAATCCTCATGACAGTATGCTGTTAGTTCTGGTGGGAAACTCCTGAGCAACAGCTCCTCTCACCTTTCACCCCTGGTGCCAACCATTCCAAAAATGTCTTTCAGAAACAATAAACTGAACTTATACTGGACCCCAGTCACCAAAGAGAAACCAACACTGGCTCCCTTACTAGTTTACCACATAACAACCCACAACACCGCAGCACCTCCAGAATTATTCATGTCCAAATGGTGGCTGTTTCTTTTTAAACAACTGATCTCTTATTCAGTGCATTACACAAGAGCATACTTCATGATCCATCTACATAGATTCATTTATTTATTTATAGGTTTTGAGGCCTGAGCATTAACCTTTAGTTATTTCTCTAGGTCATTATTAAATATATGATCAACTAATCAGTTTGATTTTATCCATCAAGTTGACTATATATTGATATATACTGTAACGCAGGGGTCCAGAGGGCTGGTGTCTCACACCTTTTGGGGATTTCCCTGCTCAAAAACACCTGGTTCAGCTCACCTGAAAATCGCAGGTATAGGGAGTGTGTTTTAGGGGGCAAATACCTAACTGGGCAGAACACTGGCTCTCCTGGACTGGAGTTGCCCACCCAGCTATAACGGTACATCACAATTTCCTGTGTAAAGCATAAACAGTTCTGTTAACTGGGTTTAGTGTAATGCAGTGTAATGCTGAATTAAAACCAGTTAGAAGGGTCAAGTCATGGCTAGACAACTGGGTGAACAGATCTCCAGAACAGCCGGTCTTGTGGGACACTGCTGTTTGTAAGTACTTACCAAAAGAGTTCCAAAAAAGAAACACTGGTTAGGTGCTGACAGCATTGTGGCCACCCAAGAATCCATGATGCAAGTGAGAAGAAAAGGCTCGTCTGTCAGGTCCTATTACACTGTGGAACAAACTGCCAAAAAACTTAACGTTGGCTACGATAAAAATGTGTCAGAACACACAGTGCATCACGGCTTACTCCGTATGGAGCAGTGAAACCACAGACCGGTCAGAGTGAGCATCAGAACTGAATGGGCAAATGGGGGAAGGTGGCCTAGCCTGACCATTCACTTTTTCATTGACATCATATGAATGGTCAGGGGGACAGGCACTACTTACCTGGAGGACAGAAGTGACCAGGATGCACTGTGGGAATGCAAGCGTGATACACTGGAAATGGTCCTGCTGGGAAACCTGGAGTTTCATTGTTGGGGACCAAGTACATCGAGTACAAGTAATCTGTTCTTCTATTTAAAAACAACTTTTTTTTTTTTTGCCACTGACACATGCTTGTGGTGGAATGTTTTTGGAGGAGGATTAAATCACCGGACACCTTGGAGCCATACAGGTTGCAAAAAACACAATTTAAGCCTGACCCGGAAACGTACTGAAGCAGCCTCCACTTTTAGCGGTCTCTTAAAAAACCCCACGATGAAATTATACAAGCTGATACAGATCCGTGTTCCAGAAACATATTTGCTGGGATTCAGTGGTAAAAACAAAGGCGGCGCAAACTGATTCACTTCATAAGGTTAACAGTAAAAGTAACAAACACTATCAAGCATGGCCTTAAAAAGACGTATCTGGCTAAAACCTTGTGACCCTGTGTTGGTCTGGACAAGCAGACCTTAAAGATACAGCTGTCTGTGGAACGACAGGATGGCATCAATCCTCTGGAGAGTAAAATAACCTGCAGCCACAACTCCAGATCAACCCCAACTCCAAATGTTTCAGACAAAACTGGCCATTAATTTCTCCAGTGGCTCAGGGGTTATTCATAACTTTCTGATTCAATT
Source organism: Hepsetus odoe (assembly GCA_017165825.1). NCBI lineage: Eukaryota > Metazoa > Chordata > Actinopteri > Characiformes > Hepsetidae > Hepsetus > Hepsetus odoe. The sequence goes on along the minus strand of CM029366.1, from coordinate 21,952,444 downwards.
TCTAAGAAGGGTCTGAAATGAACCCCGACAGGATGATCAGACCTGAGGCCTGAAAGCAGGGCCATCCCAACCCGGGACACTGACGGTCTTCAGAAAAGCTCCAAAAAGTGCACAAGCAGAGGAGCTCCCAGAGCTTTCAGTGGCTCCAAGCTTTCTACAGCAAGAGTGGAGTTTAGGATGAAATGCATGAAGAATGATCACAGCTGAGGGGTGAAGCCGAAAGGGACACAGGTGAGCAAGTGCAGCAGGTAGGCCAGCAGGGCTCCGGAAGGGGACATGGAGGAGTCAGGCTGCAGGAATAACGGGCAGTGCGAGGAGCCCGGGAACTTCCACCTACCTGCTGTAAACCAGACAGTCCATGTGGTTGATTTCTTTATCTGATCGATGTCGCCTGTAGTCCTCCCACAGATCCTTTATAGCGGTCACGGACAGAATGAAGACCACCGGGGCGAGCGCGAGCTCGGGCTGGAAAGCGTTCACCACCGGCACGAAGTTCAGCAAAGCTATAAAGACGAAATAGACGTTGGCGAATCTGTGGAACTGCTCGAAGAGGTTTTTGGGGAGGAAGGAGAGCAGGGTGTACTTGGTGGTTTTAATCTTGTTGTTTGCGTAGTGTCTGTTGGGGTTCTCCCCTCCTTTGGCGTGTTCGTATAAAATGTTGGCGTGCACTGTCCTAGTCTTGCTCTCTTTCTTGCTCTTCCTCTTCTTCTGCTTTCTGAGAGCGGAACTTTTGGCGACTCCGGCGTCTCCAATCTCCCGCGCCATACTTCTCCCAAACTCGCCAAACTTTTCCGTTTGAGAGAAAAAAAAAAGAAAAAAAATCCCTCAAAAGCCACTTATGTAATCATGCCGATCCTTCTCGTTGCGGAGTGGGTACAGGCAAAGTTCTTCATGTCGCTTTTTCTTTCCCCTCCATGTCGCCCTCTTTCTCTCTAAAGGCCACTGGGAAGTTCTATTGTTGCGTCTCTCTCTTTTTTTTCTGTTCTCACTTGAAGATGCTTTGACGCTGGGCCGAGCGTTCGCGTATGCGCGCAGTGCGCATGCTCGTCGATATGTATGTCGTACGGACAGACTCAGCCCGCCCGCCGGCGCTGTTTAAGCCAATCCGCACTGTTGAGTTAGCGGCGTTTCTGCGCAGGCACCGCAGGAGCAGCCGCTTTTAGTGGGCGGGGCCGATTGTGACGACACGCACAGGCTCCGCCCTGTGAGTCTGACTGGAAGTGCCACGCGTTACTGTTGCCTGATGGCCGATCAGCACGCACACACACAGGGCGAGCTACAAGTGGGACTGTCTGTCTGTGACTTCCAGCAGAAAAGAAACCCTCATGTTTCTTTTCATTATCAGTGAAAGTGCTCCAACATACGGGGCTCCATTCCCTTTATGTATATCTTTGCCATTTATTTTTTTGTACCGTATTTGTCCACTACAGACGCCAGTGTGGACTCTCCTGAAGGAATGCGCTGGAGAAGATCTCTGCTGCTCTGCTGCAGTGGGGTAACGGTTGGGTTCAACTCTTGTGAAGCACACGAGGCCTGTCACTGTATCTCTTCAAACCTCTGGCCTCGCACTACAGCCAAGAGAAGAATGCCAAGTGCTCAGCCATCTAGAGCCGTGTGGGATCACTGAGCTTCAACACCCTTATCAGCCTATAATAATCAGTAATAACAGACAGAAGCGCCACCACCGCTACTACTACAGTAACATCTCTACTAATAAAACATCTCACTTTTTTGACTTGTTTCCATTTTCCCACATTTTACATGTTTTGTAAAGTTTACCAGCTTTACCAGTGTTTTCTTACTCAACTGCTAGAACTAACTCTCACTCACTCACCCGCACATACTCACTCACTCTCTCTCACTCCCTCACTCTCACTCACTCACTCACTCACTCTCACTGACTCACCCGCACATTCTCTCTCACTCACTCACTCACTCATTCACACTCACTCTCACTCACTCACCCGCACATACTCACTCACTCTCTCTCACTCCCTCACTCTCACTCACTCACTCACTCACCCGCACATACTCACTCACTCTCTCTCACTCCCTCACTCTCACTCACTCACTCACTCACTCACTCTCACTGACTCACCCGCACATACTCACTCACTCCCTCACTCTCACTCACTCACTCACTCTCACTGACTCACTCACTCACCCGCACATACTCACTCATTCACTCCCACTCACTCACCCGCACATACTCACTCACTCACTCACTCACTCTAACTCACTCACCCGCACATACTCACTCACTCACTCATTCATTCACTCCCACTCACTCACCCGCACATACTCACTCACTCACTCATTCTCACTCACTCACCCGCACATACTCACTCACTCACTCTTTCACTCACTCTCACTCACCCGCACATACTCACTCTCACTCACTCACTCACTCTCACTCACTCACCCGCACATACTCACTCACTCACTCACTCACTCTCTCTCACTCACCTGCACATACTCACTCACTCACTCATTCACTCATTCACTCACCCGCACATACTCACTCACTCACTCTCACTCACTCACCCACACATACTCACTCACTCATTCACTCACTCACTCACCCGCACATACTCACTCACTCATTCACTCACTCACACGCACATACTCACTCACTCACTCACTTACTCACCCACACATACTCATTCACTGAATCAATCACTCACCTGAACATACTCACTCACTCACTCACTCACCCGCCCGCACATACTCACTCCTCTGCCCGCTCACTCACTCACTCATTCACCCACACATACTCATTCACTGAATCAATCACTCACCAGAACATACTCAATCACTCACTCACTCACCCGCACATACTCACTCAGTCACTCACTCATCTGCACACTCAGTCAGTCAGTCACTCACTCACATACTCACCCACTCACTCACTCAACCAATAACCCATTCGCTCACTCACCCACCCACATCCTCATTCACTTACTTACGCAGTCGCTTACTCACTCCCTCACTCACTCGATCACTCACTCACTCACTCACTTGCATCAATCAGGTATCTTTCATTGCTTTGAAAGAGTGGTGTGTCACATCAAATTTCTTACTAATTTTTACTTTATTTTTATTTTACGTGATTCCAGTTGATGCCAATTTATCACGTTTTGTCTTCATCATAATTTTCAGAAGGTGACATCATTAATTCTGTAGCTAGTCGTTCCCTGAAAAGTCTCAAAAAATTTGAATATGCCTCTCATTCCTAGTCAGTGTGAAGCTGAAATCATAAAAAACAATCCACCTTATGCAGAGTTGTCACTGGATGGTAAGTTGGGTGATTTGAGTGGGAGCTAAAAGATTATATTTACATTTAAATTTGCGCCATTTAGCAGACGCCCTTATCCAGAGCGACTTCCATGTCCTGATTACAGGGACAGTCCCCCTGGAGACACTCAGGGTTAAGGGTCTTGCTCAGGGACCCGGTGGTTTTTATTTTGGTTAAAACTGCCTGCTGGAGTATTCTCATGAAAAAGATGTTTTGCTGGCGGGCACAAGGCAATGAATTTTAGTTGCTCAGTGGATGTAACCGAGCAAAAGATGAGAAGACACAATGCGTTGTGCTTAACATGATTAAAAAGGCTGACTGGCTGAGATTGATATGTGAGAAACATTTTTATTATTCAACCTCAAATCAAACTAAGCTTTGTTTTTGTACACAGTTATATGAAACCATTTTCTTTTCTTTGCTTTTCTTAACGGGATTAAAGTCCGCATCAATTGTTTCTTTGCAGGAAAATACTGAATGACCCAAAATGTCCTGGCTATAGTCAAATTTTATACTATAAAATTTGACTATTCTTGTCATGTTGAAACACAGCACAGCACAGCACAAAGTGAATAAAATTCAACCTCTGCATTTCACCCATACACACACATGCAGCAGGGCATAGCTATTGAAAGCGCCCAGGGAGCAGTGAAGGGGACGGTACCTTGGTCAAGGGTACATCAGAGTAACCTACTGGTTCGGTATAAGAACCATTACCTTCTAATCCTGGGACCAACTTCTTAACCACTTGGCCGCTTGACCATCAAGTTATTTTCTTGGTTCACAGTTCAATATTCTAAATTATCCCATACGGTTGGCTTTCTAGGCAGCTGGGGCCTCGTGTTGAAAATACATTTAAAAGACTTTTTGGTGCAATATTTTGTAAATTGTGAGCAGGAGCACATATGGAGGTTCTGTGGAGGATATGTTTAACCTTCCTACTCTACTTATGATGAACAGTGTTTATATCATCTCTACAAGCAAGCAGCTATCAGTTCTTCTTAGGCTCAGAAGGTTGCTATGAGATTAATGCAGTTGGGTGGTCTAATGCAATAGCTGAGTTTATAAAGCTCTCCCAAATGTTTGTTCTTCGTTATCTCTTTCACTGATTAAAAGTTCACCACACCATCATAACAGGCTAAAATAAACATGAACAAGATGTAACACTGGAATCTCTGTTTTTCTAGGTTGAAGATTAAACATAAAAATATGAGGAACAGCATAAATGATTAGCCTTAGACTAAGAAACCAGCAGTTATTATAATATGTTCTGCTATTATGGAATACTGGAAAAAATGATTAAAAAATTAGAAAGGTTATTTGGACCATTGTCAAAGTGCTCCTATCATTTTTTGAGGATCGAATTTTGAAGACGGTCCTAGCGATCCCAGGATCAGAAGATTGTGGGTTCAAATCCTTTACCAGTAGGTTGCCCTGAGGTACCCTTGAGCAAGGTACCGTCCCAGTCTTTGCTCCCCGGCCGCTTTCAATATAGCTGCCCCCTGCTGCATGTGTGTGTATGGGTGAAACGCAGAGGGTTTGTGTTGTGTTGTGCTGTGCTGTGCTGCATTTCACAATGACAAGGATAGTCACTTTCACTTGAGCCAGGGTACCATCCCCTTCACTGCTGCACAGGTAATGGATGTATTTACATTTGTGGCATTTAAATTTGCGGCATCTTATCCAGAGCTACTTCAATGGGCAGAGACAGGGCAACCTGGAGCAACTCAGGTTTAAGGGTCTTGCTCAGGGACCCAGTGGTGGTAGTGCTAGAGGTGGGATTTGAACCTGGGGCCATAGGCTCATAGACAAGTACCGTGCCACTAGACCCCCACCACCCATGTATGGCTGCCCCCTGCTGCACGTCATGTATGGGTAAAATGCAGCAAATTTCATTGTGATTCACTGTGCTGGGCATTCACGATGACAAGTAGTCACTTTCACTTCACTTTAACTAACACACACATTCACTCACACACACACACACACACACACACACACACACACACACACATTCACACCTAAAGGGCAGCTCATCTGCTTGATGTGGAATGTGGGAAGACAGCTCCTATCACGGAAAGCCATAATGTCCTGGCTTTTTTTTTTTAAAGAGGAGAGTTTAAAATAGCATATAAGCCCCAATAAATTTTCAAAAACATACCTGTCACTACACTATCCATACATATCTGAACTGTGAGAGCTGTGAGAGCAGCTCATTTTGCAAACCTGATGAATTCACAGTTCATGTAAAAAAAAACAAAAAAAAAACATATTTACATATTGTCAGCCTCACCTATTCATAATGAAGTTATAAGGAATTTGAAGTCTGGACTTTTTGCATAATAAAAGGCAACCATTTGAAAAACAGTTCATTTACAAATATGAGTCTTAACAAAACATAACAGCACCATCCTGTTTAATACGAAGGGATGAGAAAACGTCTTTGGTAAAAATTACATAAAAACACAGAAATGTTAAATGTTAACTGTTTGTGGTAATAACAACATGTGAACATCATATCTGGACTTCAGGAACAAAAATAGGACAATATAGGCTTTTTAATGTGAAGGGCTGATAGTGTGTTTGTGCATCTGGAGGCAGGGATTTGTGTTCTTTGACATCAGTAGCCACCATGTCTGCCTTTCTGTTTCTACTCTATTCTGGCTGCTGTTCTAAAGCAGGGCATTTTTGTGCTGGGTATTTGCTGTTGGATGATTTATGTGTCTGCCAGCCCACAAAGTCACTGATTCTGAACTCAGATTTATCTTTCAGGCATGCAGTGAGCTTTTTAAACTTCGTTCTGGCTGTTTCTGTTACATGCTCTAAGGAAAAGATAAAGTAGGATTGAATAAAAAAATATATAAAAAAATAACTAAATAAAAACACCTTTCTGCCTATGTATTTGTTCAACCAGATCCAAACAGTAAAATAATGAAAATAAGAGCATGGTAATAAGGCAGATTCATCATTAAAAGCTAATTCATTAGTAGAGTAGAATTGAGAATTGAGCTTCTGTCAACTTTGATATGTGTGTTGATAGCAATGAGCAGGATAATGCTGCTGATCCTGGAAGTAGAAGGAAGTCTTTGGATAGCCTGTTCAAAACTCCCATGAAATGAGAGACCAGACCAGTGCTGGCAGCTGGAGAAATGAAATGGGAAAGCAGATGAATGAGGAAAAGCAAAACAGCTGATCAGTTCTTTCCCTTTTCTCATGGATAGGCATGACGCACGACTTCCTCTCTCTCAGGAACGCCCGGATTACCAAGGGTGTCAACGTGTGGCTGCTCTAATGCCTTGATACAAGGCATGACTCATTACAGCTTCCCAGGCTTGTTTTGGGTCAGGACCAGATTGCCCAACTGTCTCAGGTCCAGCTCTCTCTGACCATCCATCACTGGGAAATTGAATCGTTCCCCAATGCCAAGATGCCATGAAGTCCAATCAGCCATTATTTTTCCCTCGGCCCAACAGCTGGACGGTGCTACTGCAAATCATGGCTGACGGCAGGCTGGATAGGCCCCTGATTGATCTCCACCAGCCCTGCTTGCTGAGGACTAAATGACCCAGCACTCGCAAATCTGCTGAGATGTGGAGCTTTGGGTAGGCGATACTTCTTCCCAGGAACTTAATCTTGGACTTAGATCTGATTTTAGATGAATTTGGTGTAGGATGAATTGGTGGTCATATGTTAATGAGTTCATAGTTGGAGCATCCACAATGAATTCCTCTAAAGGTTCGTCATTATAGGGGTTCATCAAAAATGTTCCACAGTAATAGCTTTGCCTCTTCTTTTGCTCAGCTGAATCTCTCCTGGACTAGCAATAGCATAGGATGTCCCAGGGCTCTTGACCCAGACTGTACAGATTCAGGCGATTCCTTGTTCATACTGCTTTTGAATTCTGGGGCAGTGGCCTTGCTGCATGTTGTAAAGTCCTTCCACAACTATCGCTGCTCCCTTGAGCTAGTCACTTAACCTCTGTATGTTTTAGCATGTCTCCTCTTACCTCAGCTTGGCGGCTGGGACTTCTCAAAGGCCCTGCTGTGATTAAACAAAAGCAGAAAGAATAGTATTAGAAAGTGGGCCTTTGTGGACACATGCATGGTTTTGTTTCAGGCTCTGCTAGCTACCTGTTGATTGCAGTTTGTCTTTTGTTTTATGATTTTTTTACAAAGCAGATGAAGAATAAAGTGCCCTTGTAGACATTGTTGTGCATCATTTATCACAGCAGCCTCCATACAGCCCTGGCGGCAAGCGAAGTCTTTTCATCAAAAGAAGTGTTTCAGTCTGTTCTTGTAAGGATCTGTGGGAAAATGCTATAGAGGATAATGAATGTTTAAATTTACATCTCATTAAATGAGCGTACAATTTTCTACTAAATTAATGGGTAATAAATGTGTGAGTCTCTTGAGTGTACATTGTGTCAACACAAAAATCCTCATTATAATTTGCTTCATAATTTGATTGTCAGCCACTAGAATAAATCAGTAAGCTATGGACGTAATAGAGATAAAGTGTACAGTGTTCTCCCATTTTACTCCAATATGAATGTGGCTGATGCGATGGAGTTAGACTGTTTTATATGCTAATGGTACAGTAGATCCAAATGGAGTCTAATGTGCATGGGACCATAAATGCTATTGACAGTGCACCTTGAGTGCATGCGGTCTTCTTTAATTAATTAACATGAAATTTAATTTTGTGTTCGTGGTTTAAAATTAATGTTTTGTTGTTAATGTTTGGGTTAAGATGCAAAGTAGGTGTTCACACTGAGGAAAAATAAAGATTTGTGTCAAGTTAAATAACCACACACACATATGCATGCACACACACACACACACACACACACACACACACACACACACACACACACACACACACACACACTCTTTTGATGTCTCCCCTTTTCCCCCTTCGGAAGGAGTGGTTGACATTGTGATTGTTCTATAACACACAAGACAAAAGACCCTTTCTCTGGCACTCCTCCTCCACACTGGGGGTGGGGTGGAGGGGGGGGCTACAGTAATCAGCATAATATACAATTTTTCTCAGCCCAATTCAATTATCTTTCCCCGTTGCATAGTTAACAGAAGTAATGAAGCTGCGGCGGCTTTTGTTTGGTCAATTTGCAACAGTTTTTGCCAATTCAGCAAGAATAAAATAGCAGGAGTAGAGGAGTCCCCTCCAATTAGAACTGCTGTCTTTTGCCAAGTCAAGCATGGAAATGTCCATTCGTGCAAAATGGAAAAAGAGGGACATCTAGGTCAATCTCGGTTTGTTTAATGGGACTATATCCTCCTTCGTATTTGCAATTTAATAAACAGCAACCAGACTAGAGTAGAAACAGACGTGCCACAGCCACCAAAAACACATTACAGACTCTTCACATAACAGACTGGTACATTTTTCTTCGTTTTCTAAACGCTGCTTATGACATTTGTGTGGTTTTAATGTAATTTTTACACCACCGTGTCATGATCTCCCTTTATGTTTTTCTTTTAAACAGCCTGTATGTCACTGTGCTTTTCTGATTTGATTGCTCTGTTAAAATATTAGGTTAAAAACTCATAGCTGCGGTCACAAACACAGAAAATTCAAAACATTAATCCAGCGTTGTTTCCCACATCCTCTGCCTTTTATTTGAACAAATGAGTAATTCAGTTTTCCATGATATTGGAAGATAGTTAATCGCCCCCATGCAACCTGCACAGGTCATGCAAGCATGGATGCACTGTCAATACAGCTTCAACTGAGAAACCACATTGCAGGCCTCCATCTGCTCATATTGATGTTAAGGTCATTAGTTCACAAGGGTTTATCATAATCCACTATGGCTGTTCTCTCCTTTCTGATAAGTCAGTGTGCATTTCATCACCTGCAGAGGTGCCTCGGTGATAAATGACTGCTCAATACCTCATGTATCATCGGAGTGCAGATTTTGTTGTGCGCAGTTGGCTGTGCCTGTGAAGTGATGAGTAAGAGCCTAGGCAGCGGTGATAGCAGCATTTACAACCTCACTCGCTCGCATTCTTTAATAAGCACAGCCCTGGGTCCAGAAACACTGGAGTGTGCTATCTGGGCCAATCTCAAGGGGATGCGGCAATATCTGCTGAAAATGAGTTTGGTGTTGGGTTGGGGGGGTGGGGGGTGGGATAGGTGGAGAGAGGTTTAGTGATAACAGGAGGTGTGTGTGTACATGGAGGAGGATAAAGTTAGATAGAAACAGAGCAGTCTTACTTGCCCTTACCTGTTTTTTCCTTTTTTTCGTCTCAGAAAACAATAGGCCGAACAGACTCCCTTAACAAATCTATTCTTTACAGCATGAAAAGCTGAGAACTCTATGTGCTACAAAGTTCCCTGTACAAAAAAACAGGCTGGACTTTGCAATCGGAACTTTAGTATTTGCTATTACCAGAAACATGTATCAGTTTAATGTAATAGTTTTATATAATATTTATATACATTTTATATATTTATGTAAGTTTAATTTAATAGTTTTTAATGAAAAAAAATGTTTCTTGTTTTTACCTTTCCCTGAAAATGTACCAGTGTTTTTATATGACATTAACATTAAGTAGTCAAAGGTTATAACAAAAACTTTATTATTATTATTTTTAATTGTAGCATAATGAGAATCATTATAAATCATTGTAATGAGAATGAGCCTCAGGTTTCATTATACTACGGGTTTTTATCTCAAGATGATCATAAAACAGTGTCCCAGGCATCACACTGCATATTTGTCTTTTTTTCTTTTTTTTTTGTACCTTTAGCTTTCAGAGATGAAACTGGTTGATTTGTGGTTCTGACTTTAATTTTCTGCAGAACAGGGTAAACCTCCCTGGCTGCTTCTGGTGTTAGTGGTTTAATTGGGTAGAATTTTGGGAGTGGCCTGAGCTGCCAGAAGAGGGCGTGAGACTCCGTCCAGTAAAGGCAGTGATTTCACTGCAGGAGTCTGTGCTTCAGCTCTCTGCAGGAATTCTCTCCTCCCTCACTCTACCTCCTTCATTCACTCCACAGCAGCCCTCCTCACACACTGCTGCTTTATCATCTGCCGATGCACAGGCAGGCGGTCTTATTGGGCTCATCCAGAGCAGCTCAGGCGTTTCATGCTGTCCTGCTGCTGCACTGAGGCTCATCTACAAGTTAAGGAAACTTCACGGTCCAGCCAAGTGTCTGAAAGCTGACAACAGCCCTCTAACAGACCGAAAACACACTCCCAAATCTGCTCTTGTTGCCTGGAGACTACAGCATGACCAGGATGGTGTTGATTTGTGTGTGTGTGTGTGTGTGTGTGTGTGTGTGTGTGTGTGTGAGAGAGAGAGAGAGAGAGAGAGAGAGAGAGAGAGAGAGATTCTCTGTCTGTGTACAGCAGCTCTAATGCAATGTGAGGGTGCTTCAAAATGCCCTTTAAAGTAATTAAATAATAAAATACACTAGTGGCTTGCAAGGATCATACCTCTACCCCCCTCCAACACATTCACACATTATAACGGACTGCTTCCACTCTCTCTGAACACACAGGGCTGTTGATTGCACAACCTAAAATGAACAAAAGAAACCTGCTCTTATTCATCCGTGAGATGGCTTTGGCCAATCGGACCCACAGAACACAAGATAATTCACTGAAAACAAGAGTTTTACACTTCTTTACACTTTGCCTTCTAAGAAATCTTAATAAATAAACCAAAATGAGTGAAGCTCTTACAACCAACCCTAACAACTTCTTATTGATCCAGGAGGTGCCAATTAGAATTCAGACTCTCAAACTGAGAATGAAAATCTCTCCGAGCGTATTAAAACAGGTTTCATAAAAGGTGAGGATTATGCACATTTCTGATGCCTGTCTCATCAAGTTGATCATAGTTCTGGACTGGAGATTTGAAAGTCATTGTGTCTGGCTACCTCTTACTGGGCAGTGTTGATGTGAATATCAGGCTGCCTAAGCAGGTTTTTTGGAGTAACTTCAATACATTGCATTTCCAAAGCAGTACACCTAGTCACATTCCTCGCTGGGTTTCTTCCAGCCTTTTTCTGATTTTTTGTTCTTTTATTAATGCATCTGGGTGGAAGCCGGGGGATTTTTAGTACTCCTGGGCTAGTGAATTTATTACTGACCTTTCACCTCTAATTCCCCATCTCAGGTGCCTCTTCATAAAAAAAGGAATGCATGAATGTAAAGCTGATCATCCAAACCTCATCAGTACTGTTAAGGTAACAGATGACTACAACTTGGTTTGTAAATTACGGTTTTGGAAAAGTTCTTGGAGAGCTTGTGTGAGAAATGACACAAATGACTGTCTTTCTTAAACAACAAGTGAGAACTCCCAAGTTTAATTCCCAGCAATGCGACAGCAATCTGTGGCATGGAGTCCATGGGGCAGTGGAGCATGGTCTAGTGGTTAGGGAGTTAGGGAAGATTGTGGGTTCAATCCCCTTGCCAGTAGGTTGCCCTGAGGTACCCTTGAGCAAGGTACCGTCCCTGTCACTGCTCCCCGGGCACTTTCATAGCTGCACGGTGTTTGCATGGGTTAAATGCAGAGGTCAAATTTCTCTGTGGTTCACTCTGTGCTGTGCTGTGACCTTGCAATGACAAGAATAGTTACTTTCACTTTTCAAGAAAGCATAGAGGCCTGTCTCTTTCTCTCTCTCTCTCTCTCTCTCTCTCTCTCTCTCTCTCTCTCTCTCTCTCTCTCTCTCTATCTATCTATCTCCTTCATTATTCAGTACAATGCCAGCCTGCATCTGTTGGCTGATGTAAAATAAGTGATAGTTTGTGTACTCCTCCAAGTGTGTTAAGCGTTTGCGGCAGTCTGAAAAGTTATAGTGACTGGTTTTACGTGGCTGTAACTTGGAGGAAGCTCATGCAAGGTCAGCTTGATGGCGTTGTGTGATAAAGGGTGATCTAGTTAGTGGGCGCAATTAGACAGGACTAACAATGAAGTGAAAGTGACAACTTGTCATTGTGAAACCCAGCACACATTGAATCTCAACGAAATGCAACCTCTACCTTTCACCCATACACACACGTGCAGCAGGGGGCAACTGTTGAAAGTGCCCGGGAAGCAGTGATGGGGACAGTACCCTGCTCAAGGGTACCTCAGGGCAAACTATTGGTCTGGGATTCAAACCCATGACCTTTCGATACTGGGGCCAACTCCCTAACCAGTAGGCCACTGCTGCTTAGTTTTGCTTAGTTTGCCTAGTTTTCTTTGAAAAGCAAAGACGTTTGAATGAATTTGTGATTGAGATTGGGTGATTTTTACACTGGAAAAAAATGAAAAAATGCACTTTAATGCATCATTAATATACTTCAAGGGTTCAAATGGTGTTGAAAGTAAAAAATAAAGTACTTTTGTATTTTTCACAAAGTATATTTTATTGTAAAAATGATTCTCTAAAGCTGTAAAAAAAATTCATTTAGTGGTGCATCCTTCCAGGTGTTAGCTCTCTTATCATAAAGTTAAGATTTTAGCTCCTAGCCATGCCCATCCTTAGTTGGGCTGGTACCAGTTTCACCCCCACCCCCCCTCTCGCCTGATAATATGTAATGGATCAAGTCTGACCTAGCTAATAAAGCAAGTGTAGCTTTGACTATGAATTAGTAAAATGTTTAAATAGTAGAATTTAGACATTTTTACTGTAGGTGTATTTTTAAGTTCCATTAAAGTAATTCTTAAATGTTTATACTCAGTAGTTTACTTATTCCAAGTGCAATAACAGTTTCATCTAAAACTGAATGTCCAAAATAAAGGATACAATGTTGTACATAGTAAATATGATGCATACATTATAGAAACTGAATCAAATAAATAGAATCATTTTTTTGTGATCACTAATAATACAATTAAACCGCTCTGTGCCGCTCTAACAGGTTTAAGAGTTTCCCCTTAATCTTAGCCAGAGTGATTGATTTTATCAATAGCAACATCCATCCCCCCTCTAGTGCTGTATTTTCACCAGAGGTTGCTAGATTTAACCCACACTTCAGTAAAAGTGTTCAAAAATGGTTCAATTAAATAATGACTGGAGAAGAAAAAAAAGTATCTGGTGAATCAAATGAGAAATTTCGAGTTCCCTGTTAAACTGCACTTGTACATCCAGCGCCTTTTAGTGCAGGAAATGTTCGGATTGTGAAAAAATAGGTTGTTAACTGGGTTTTTTTCTTTTTGCTGCTGGTTAAAAACAAAAAAATCTCAAAAGTAAGAAGCATGATCGGTAACAAACAGTCCATGTTCTTAATCAACAGAACAAAGTAGAATTCAAGTCAAAAAGAGAATGTCTATCTCAGTCTGAAACTCTGAATTACTGCATAAAAAGTAGACTCCTTTCCCCACAAATACACTTTGTAAAAGAATTATGATTTGATATGACTTATGAACAGAGTCCAATTAAATTTAATGTATGTACTGTACATGTGAGTAAATGTTAGCAGTTACCACCCATCTGGGTACCTATCTGCTGTTCACCGTGAAGTGCAATTATGCTGATGATTGTGAGCTGTGCTGGCAAAGTCTGACTCACTGAGCGCCAGTCATAAATCATCCGTTCCTTTAGAGGGGTGATGATGAGCAGCATGTTTCAGCAATTACAACCACACAGGAGGGGACACATGATGATGGGGTTAATCACATCAAGAAGTACAGTAGGTGTGTAAGAATAGCTCCATCTCCTCCACTGGAGTGGAGTGTGTGGGAGTGCACTGTTGTATCCTGACATGGGCCATGAGTAGCAGTGAGCTCACAGTAATACTGTCAGGCCTGCTAATGCGCACAAGTATATGGAACCTTTATTTAATTTGCGGTTTATTTTCATCCCATTTTCTGATTCCTCTGTTTATGTGTGTCCTGGAGGAGGCGTGACAGTTGTTAAAATACACTTTAAACAGCTAATCCACCCAAACGTAATGAACAATGCACAAAAGTGTAAATCGGAACGGTGGAATGATCTAGGAAAAGTAAATTGGGACATGCACGTTTTGGCCTGCTGCTGGCTTGCTCATTAAAGTTGTGCCTGGTTTGGCAGACAAAACTTTCAATATGTTTGTGTTGACTAATTGATTCACTCGACTCACTTAGTCATTAAAAAAAGAAACAAACAAATTAATTGGATAGTTGACCACTCTTTCAACATGCACGGCTAGGCTGAGCCTGTGAAGCAGCAGACATGTTTTACCGGACAGAGGGAGGAGGGGAAAACAGAAAAAAAGCAAAAAAAAACAAAAAAAGCAGAGCACAGTGGTGAGGGATGAGCCATGGGAAAGGAAAAAAAAGTGAGAGAGAGTGAGGAAGAAAGTGTAAAGTGGGCGAGAGCAGATGACTGGCTGCGAGTAGGAGTCAGAAGTTTTGCATTAGCACCGATCACTAGCCGCAAAGCTAACACGATCTCTCCTGCACCTCGCCGAAAGGAAAAAAAAACTGCCGAGAAGTGTGACAGCAGCTCCAGGATCAGTGCAGTGGCTGAAGTCTCACTCATGCTAATTATCTCATTGAGCATGAAGCTCCAGCTCCACTTGGAGAAGCGTAATTAATCAGAACACTCAAATGAAGCCAGGGGTGGGCCACAAGCAGTGGGCTTCAAATAAGCTGGTCTCAGGGTAAAACATGCATATCTAGGTCATCTGTGTTGTGCAGAGCCTGCTACGCTGGTAAAGGAAACATGTCAGTCGTGGGAGATTGTAAGCAGGTTTTTTTTTTTTTTTTACAAGACATATGGAGAGTTTTGAAATATTATTTAAAAAAAAAATATCAGAACATAATGGTTTCTTTGTTTATTCATTCCATGCCATTAGATTTTGTGTCATTAGAGTTACCTGAACGGTAGGGCAGGTGATTTTGATGAACTTGCAGATGCTTCAGCTTCTCCCTCTCCCCAGTGTTGTAAAACTTCTCCTGAATAAAAATCGGACAAAATGTAAAGTGGCCGAACTTCTTGAATATTTTAGAGAAAGAGTGACTATTTGTGAAACACGGCACAGCACAGTGATCCACAATGAAATGCATCCTCTGCTTTTCACCCATACACGCACTGTGCAGCAGGGGGCAGCTAATAAAAGCATCTGGGGAGCCATGATGGTGATGGTACCTTGCTCAAAGGTACCTCAGGGCAACCTACTGGTCTGAGATTGGAACCCACAACCTTTGATCCTGGGGCTTATTCTGTAAACACTAAGCCACCGCTGTGTTTATTTGAAAAATATACTGCATTCCAGAATTAAGCAGCAGCCTGCTATGCCAAAGCACATAACTGAAAATTTGATAGCATTTTTCTTGAACATTAATTTTCTCAAAAATGATTGGGCTGAAATCCACTCCTTGAGTGGTTTACTTGACTTAAAAGCTGAAAAGCTGGACAGTGGCCCAATTTACCTATACAGTTTATGCAAAAATAGATTTCTAAAATCATAATAAAACTTTTGATTATTAACTGTATCAAACAGAAGAAAAACAGATGTAGTTGACCACAAAGTGTGAAGATGAATTCAGCTTACTCTGAGGCTCTCACCTCAGATTACAGAGTGAATCAAGAGGGGACGCCCCAGCTGATGGAATTTTCGAATCCATTACAACAGGAGCGATGGGACGAGACATTAAACGATCCACATTCAAAGCGGAGAGAGCGTATCAGGCCTGTCTGTAAGGAGCATTATTGAATTAGAACAATATGGCGGAAGAAGAATACTAGCAGTGAGGAGAAAATCAATACAGGTGGGTTTCTTCTCCTTTTTTTCCAAGCAAGTGCCCAGACGTGCAGTACATTTACTCTCTTGTTCCTCCTCTCTCTTATTCCTTCTGCCCATCTCTCTTTCCCTCCCTCCCTCCCTCCCTCTCTCTTTCACGCACCCTGCCTATCATCATCAGGCAGATCCATCTGTGAAAGGCTCTCTGCCTCCCCACTCTCTCTTGCACCTCACACTATAAATGGAAACGCAATGAATGTGGCCAGCTCTAATATGGAAAGAAACATGAGACACTATCAGAAAAAAAGTGCTGCTGAAAGCATCACTACTATTGAGTTGTGAAGGCAAACTGATTTTTTTGTCCGATATCTTGGTGCACATATGAATGGAACATTCCCTGTCTTTGTTTGCAGTCAATAATTCAGTGAGGTGTTTTCCAGCAATATCTTTAGGCCACAATGGGAAAAACACACCGTGCACATACTGCAGCACAAGTCTGTGAAAAATATGGCAGTTCATTAAACTTTCCCTCTTTGGACTAGTTCCACTGGACATTGGCTATCAATATTTCTGGATGAAGCTACATCATCAATGTATGATTTATATCCTTATTCATAAATGATATTAGGACATTATTGTCTTAAAAATGTTAAACCTCTGAAATACTATCTTTGTGTGCTTTTGTGTTTGCTTTTGTTTTGTGTCTCAAACCTCTTGATTATCCTCCCCACCTGTGTTTTGTTTGCAATCTCACCTTCTTTTCATTCCTAAGTGCATTTTGTCCATGTTCAATGTATATAAAATCCCTCCATTTGTCCCTTGTGGTGCATTATTACTATACCTGGGTTGCAGGGGTCCAAGCCTTGTTTGTGTCTGCCACTGCTCACATACACAACAGATCTGCACATGCATCCTGCTTCTTTATTAGTATACTGGCTGTAAAATACATTCATTTTTATAACTTTGGACTATTTCTATTGGTTTGTTGATCAATTATTGCCCATTTTCAAAAATGTTTGGGATTTTTACTCAGCACAAAAAGATTGTGCTGTCTGCTGTCCTGTTCCCAAATAAGCCAGTGAAACTGATTTGAGAGCAAACAGGCAGGTTCAGCCAGCTCATTCCACCAGAAGGGCCAGCTCTTGTAGGTCCAGACCTCAAGTCCATGATAGTGGGTGGTGAGTTTGGAGGTCTGTCCTAGTCCCCAGTCATGGACCTAGCACAGACACAGTGTACCATCTCTGTGCCACTTGCAGATGGATAAGATTACCAAGGGGATAAGGAACAGGGAAAGAGATGATGAAGAAGGATGATGTATAACTGATGGTGTGTAAATGACTTCATAAAGTCAGTGCCTTCTGGGCATTGATCAGTAGCCTCTTCAGCTGCTGTCCATGTGGCTATATGCCTGAGTGGACAGCCTGTCTATTTTTTATTCAAGAAGTTCTAATAGATTTACAGAAATTGTCTGACAAGTTGTCAGATTTTCTTGATTGGTCTTCAGGCATTGCAACCTTTTCATTAGAACGTGGCTAATTATCTGCAAGGTTACTTGCTTCATGTTGTTCTCCTCTTCGGCCTACTCTCCTTGGTATTTTGAATCTTTATTTTACGTGGTTAACTGCTTATCCTAATTGTTGCTGTAAAACAAAATCACTGTGCTTGGTAGTGCAGTGCTAGCTTAATGTGACAGGTCTGTTTTGAACCTGTGATTTTAGTTTGTTTAGCCGATCATAATAATTTTGTGTTAAAAGTGAAATTATAATATGGTTGATTTATTTCAAGAGCATCTAATCTAACCTGTCCTTGGCGGGTGTGGCTGCTGGGTTTCAAATATACAAGATTCTACTTGTTTAATCAGTTGGCGTCAGTCATCAAGTGAGATATTTTGTGAAATATCAGAGCTGCAGCAACATTTTGGACACGCCTTTGCTAGCTCCGTAGAATTTAAAGATATTGTGTGGAAGCACTTAAAATAACATCTTAGGCCAATTTAACGCAGTAAATTTAACATTTATTTTGCTTGTCACACCTACCGAAAGCCTTCCTTTGATTTAACAGTGCCATCAATACGACAACATACAGTTATTTGCAAAAGTTTGAATGTCCAGAGTAAATGGCACATTTTGTTAATTATTACATTTATTTTATCAGGATATGTTTGTGTCAATTCTGTACTGCAAAAGGGGCTAGTGGTTAGGGACTAGGCCCCAGGATCAGAAGATCGTGGGTTCAAATCCCGGACCAGTAGGTTGCCCTGAGATACCCTTGAGCAAGATACCATCACCGTCACTGCTCCTCGGGTGCTTTCAATAGCTGCCCCCTGCTGCACGTGTGCAGAGGTGAAATTTCATTTCACTTTCTCTTTCAAATCCCTCCCCAAAAATAACTATTGATATCAGAAGGGAAGAGAAAAATGCCAGGTTTTGTTAACTTTAATATATATTACAGATGTATAGTTCAAATGGGTAACAAATGGATTTTATAGATTATAGCTTTCATTTGGAACCTAGTCGAGAGGTGTTCATTTGAATCATATTCAGCTCTTAATAGTTATGGCCACTTTACATTGGTGTCAAGCTCACTAAAAAGCCAGGTCTAGAATTTGTCTGCCCCTGAGCCTTTTAGCCAGTACTGTAATGCAGACAGTTAGCTTGCTGCAGATTTGCTCTGATATTACTGTTTAAATAAAAAGCACATTGGCTGATCATGCCTGTTTTCCGCCCAAGACTTTATGAGGAAGTCACTCATCCATTTAATTAAAGAACCATCAGGCCATTTAGCTTTAGATGAGTTGTAAAATCAGCATCCAAAGTATGACTACACCCTCTTGTTTGAGCTCGTTTCCTTGCTGTTATTACAGGATATGGATATATGGAAGAGAAGAGAAGAGAAGAGAAGAGAAGAGAAGAGAAGAGAAGAGAAGAGAAGAGAAGAGAAGAGAAGAGAAGAGAAGAGAAGAGAAGAGAAACTTGCCATGTGCAGGAATATACAGGATGTAAAAACACCAATCATCAATTGCATCTCCCACAAATAAATTCCAAATGGTCTCTGAATACAACATCATCATGATCAACATGCTTCATGAAATGGATTTCTGTCTCGGCTGCACGTAAGCCTATGATAACTTTACATAGTGCCAAGCATCAGCTATCCATGAAAGATGGAGAACAATGTCTTGCATGTGGCCTGCACATGTTAAAGCCTTTGGTAAATCTATAAATCTCAAGGCCCCCTGAGAAATGTTATATCTATAAGCTTTAATCTATAATCCATTATATACTCTATAATCTCAAGCCTGTTCCAGGGCCTCTGTCCAGCTCTCGGCCCCTCAGTCATTCAGGGTTCTCCCCTCTTTACAAAGCACATAGTAAAAGCTTATAGCAAATGTGTCAGGGATAGAAACAAAGAAGTGTGTTATGTGAAGCTGCGTTTTTTGTTTAATTTAATTTAATTAAATTAAGTTTGAACGACTTAAACAGTCACATGGCCATTTTTAACTCTTTATCCCTCAAAATTAAATATACAGCCTTTATAACTATGTATTATAAAACATTAAGACATTAAACGCAAAGCCAGGAGCCTGTGACTTAACTTCATATTAGATATCATCACCGAAACATGAACTCTCAAGCACCGCACCACCAATAGAATGATATAGGAACCGATAATGACCACCAACCGTGACATGAACTGCTGTTTTCACAGCTTTTATCCGTGTAGGGTCCATATGGACTGGAGAGTGAACATGACTTTTTGGACCCTTTAAATAAATTCTAACTTTTTCAAAAATGATATATTTTATAAGTGTGGGTGAGAAGGGTCTGGGTTCTCAGCAGGGATAGACTGAGTCATTTCTGTGTGGAGTGTGCATGTCTGCTTGGGGGCTCTGGTTTCCTCCAAAGACATGTATGTTAAGTGAACTTGAGATGCTAAAATGCCCCAGCGTGTGAGGGTGTTTGTGTGTCCTGTGATGGGCTGGCAACCCATCCAGGGTGTTTCTCTGCCCTTTGTCCTATGAGTGCTGGGATAGGCTCCAGGATACATGGTTCAGATGATGAATGATGGATGTGTTTTAGAGGAAAAAAGATGGAGTCATTTCTAGCAACCCAGACAAACTAGGGTCTGCAAATGGGAGCATGTTTTGGTTTTGTTAAAAATGCAAAACAGTTTTCAAGACAAAAAGAAAAAAGCCATTTTACTGCCTATTTGTGGCTAAAGATTTGCAAATAAGAAACAGGCTAAACTTATGAGCCTTACATCTGACAGGTGACCAGTAGCCTAACCTGCTGATGGATTTCTAAATTAAGGCAGCACTAGCATGAGAGAGTGAGCAAATGCAAAGTTACAATCCTGCCATAACTGAGGAGCTGCATTAGCCTGTAATCTCTCCTGCACGTACTGAAGCTGATTATCGCGCTGTGGTCTCTTCAACAATAGCCATGCATTGTGTTTTTTGTATTCTATCACACTCAGCGGCCCTATACGTTTCAGCCTTATTACAATTAAAGCCTCTCCCTAACGCGACGGAGTGCTTTGCTGCTGTTTAATTAACCAGACCACCTTTGTTCTCGCTGTCGGGGAACAGAAAATATGTATCAGACAATAAATCATAAAACATTGAATGTGTGTTATTGATGCAAATGCAGGTTGTCTGTGCACACACCTCATTAAACCCATGTGCTGTTAAATAATTCATTCGCTTCTGTTTTGTTATAACTGTTGATCCGTAGCAATTGAAAAGCACCAATCAGTCTCTGCTTGCCTGCGTGATCTACTTATTAAAAAAGGATTTAGCCAGCCTTGCACTTCTAAATATGTAATATCATTCTGGAGTTCCCTGCAAAGAAAACCCAAATAAATCAAAGTAATTAACTCCATAATTGATTTCATTACTTTTGCGGCTTAAAGTGTGGAGACTTTGTGTGAGCTGGGCAGAAGGGCATGTGTATGAAGCCGCAGCAGGGAAGTGCAAGGGGAAAGGTTTCAGTGAATGAACAGCAGGCACATTTTGCCAGAGGGTAAAGTCACTTTTTAATTACACTACAGCCACTCAACGACCCTTTAATCAATCCGTCAGGAGCTGCTGCACTGCATGGACCACACCAGAGCACAAACGCCTCTCTCTGTCTCTCTCTCTTTTTCACACTCTGTCAATCTCTGTGCCACTTTCACGCATCTCAGGGTCAGCATGGTGCTCTGACATGTCAGAACCATGGTGCTAACAAGAAAAGAACATTTCTTCAATCAACATCTAAATATGACTTCTCTGCCCAAAGCCTAGTGTTTGGCATCATGGCCCTCATGAGGACTATTTTATAAGAATAGCAATTTCTCTATTTTCATTTGTTAGTTATATTTTAAAGGTTAATTTAACTGTTGTCACAACGCACAGTTAAAATACAAAGACCCGGAGTGATTCACAGACACAAAAAGAGCAAAAAGAACCCAAACATGGAGAAACACAAGAGAAAGAAAACAAATGCTAATGCTTTACAGCTTCCTTCCAGAGTCCAAAAACTCTACCTGCTGTGAAGCTCTCCAATCTTCTCCTGAGTTAAGCACGTGTGTGTGTGAGAGTAGAGGCAGATGTATGTTTGTTTTGGCCGTTGTCAGTTCACATTAGGATCAGATGCAGAGGTGTGTAACCCAGCGCCACTGACCGCAGCCTACAGATATCGGTCCATTAAAACGCACTCCACATCTGCCTGTGCTCTCCTGAGACACACTATTGAGTCTACAGTGTTCACTCTGTTTATTCAAGCTGTTCTTTGCTACATTAAAGTGCTCTTGAGTTGGCATTCCACAGCAGAATTCCAACACCACTCAAATATTTATTTTTTTCTTTCTTTTTTTTATCTTCTGTTCGATTGCCTTGATTTCTGTGGCAGCTTTGGTATTTGATGAGATTAGGCATTGCAGTCCAAAAGGACTCTCTCATTCATGTGGCGATATTGGTATGTGTCAGTATAAAAGACATCAGTGGCAATCATTTTGCCGAACACTGTTTCAGTGAAAGTTCGGGCATTGCAGAAACAATTGCAGGAACAATCTGCTGAAATGGGCATCTTTAAATCACTAAAATGAATATTTAATTTCAAATCAGTTGCTTTCAAACAGCTATTGATTGATTATTGATCAGTCTCAGGTGGATTTATGGCATTTGTTATGAGCAAAATTAGCCTCCTTCTTTCTTGTCCGGGTTGCAGTTGGTTTATAACGGTGTTTGGGATTCCGAGGGAGGGAGTGTTTGGGAGGACACTTCCCTCACTATAAAGGTTGCAGTTACTGGTTACTTTGGGCTTTGGGGCATTCACTGGGCTGGGAAAGAAGCAATTTAGTCACATTCTGACTCAGCACATCTGACCCCCAGGAGCTTGAGGGCATCTCTCTCTCTCTCTCTCTCTCTCTCTCTCTCTTTCTCTCTCTCTCTCTCTTTTCTCCTCTCATATACTTTTTTGATCTATCCATGCATGCTCTCATCCATAGCAACAGTTGCTAGGTTGGACAAGCTCTGCAGAACCCTTCTTATTCAGCAAGAAGCTGTAGATCAGTTTGGTTATTGTTGGTTTAGAGTCACTACATAGGTTTCCAGTAAAAAGTGTTAAACTCTTCATGGAGGCAACTTCTAAAACTGAGGTTTTGCGCTCAAGTTGGTCATTTGATTGATGGGATGTTCCCGTCTCATTAAGGACAACGGGTGTGTCTCACTGGAGAAGGGTTTAAAGGTCCCAGTGAGTCAGCGGGTGCTTTTATGTTCTTTACGTTAAATAAAATCAAGTCACAGATCCCTGGCTCCGCGTCAACGTCCTACTCACACCACCCCAACGTGACAAATGTAGTCAGCACAATAAAACATTGCTATTTCTGTTGTAACTCAGTGATTTCTCCAGCCATAATCATCAGTCAGGCAGAATTTGTCCATTCTGTCTTGAGCCATTTTTCCATATTTTGCTTCCAAAGAATGACTTCCTTGTACTTTGAACGCATTGTTGGAGAAACGTTCTCCAGGTTCCTGAAGGACAAAGTTTTTGGCTCTCATTTGCAGTGCAGTCCCTGTACCTGAGCAGTTTCTGAGGCAGAAATCATCATCATCATCACCATCATCATCATCATCATCATCATCATCATCACATTTAAAACTGATTAGAGTTCTACAAACTCTCTTTGTGTTATAGACTGGATTTAACTTTTTGCAGTAAATCACAGCCCTGAGGTACCCTTGAGCAAGGTACCGTCCCTGCCCCGGGCGCTTTCAATAGCTGCCCACTGCTGCACGGTGTTTGCATGAAAAAAAGTGAAAGTGAAAGTGACAACCCTTGTCATTGCGAGGTCACAGCACTGCACACCATGAACCACAACGAAATTGGACCTCTGCTTTTAACCCATGCACACAAACACCGTGCAGCAGTGGGCAGCTATTGAAAGCGCCTAGAAAGAGAAATCAGAGAGAATTTATTCTGTGCAAATTTTTTAAAGAAACATCTCCATTTCTTATGCATGCCTCAGATTACATCCCTAATCAGACTACATGATAACCCTTCACTCAGACTCAGTTACTTCACGATCTAACAGGGGACTTTTGCAGTACTTTTGCAATATAAATTTTTCTCAACGTCTTTGCCATTACTGTAAACCTTTCCACGGTCTACTTCTATATTAAACAATACAGTGCTAGCATGCCATACTGGCATACATGTATAGATGAATAAGTATATGTAGGATGTCTACAGGATGACGGAGGCTACACATGCTTTGATACACTATTATTATGCAGTACAGTCTGCTAAGGTTGTGGATTGCCCTCAGGCTCTATCCATGAAAAAGCGATCTCCACGAGTGAAAACGCCTCTGTCTCTGACCAGGCACTGCAAATTGATACTAAAGCATGACAAAGGCAATAAATCAGCCGCTATCATGTAATTACCAGATTAATGGCGCGTATGCTTGTTTCTCTGTGTCCGATTGACGAGTCCGGAGGCATTTCCCATTGCCCACAGTTCAGGGAGGACAGTTCTGTATCAATTACGCATCAGTGTTTGAGACCACTGAGGGCATCTCAGTAACAGTCTCTACATACATCCATGACAAGATAATTTCAGAGCAACATTTGTCAAAAGAAGGTAAAAATAATTTGTTTTGTTCTCTGTTTGCAAGTGTTTTGACTGGTATTTTTATTTGATGTCATTTATTGTCGTTGTTCAGCATAACTATTTGACAATCTCATTTCATAAGTACCCTTCAGATGCACTAAACCATTAATCTCAATAAATAAAAAAAAGTTTTGTTATAGAGATGTGTAATTCATACTGAATAGGTTGATATAGGATAGGACGCTTATCAGCTTGCTGATTGAAAATCATTTATATAAAGCTGCCAAGTGCACACTTCCAGAACGATGAACAAACCTCTAGATAAACCTACCATTAAGAAAGTAGCTGTAATCATAGGCGGGTGTAATTAGATACAACTAGATAACTAGATACAAGTCATTTGTACTTTTCTAAGCATGCTGAAATGATAATACTATTTTTTTTTTCAGGTACATTCATGAAGAAAGTGTTCTAGTTTTTTATGAAAGTGAAAAGGTGAAAGTGACTATCTTTGTCATTGTGGAAAAGCAGCATAGCACAAAACAATGATATTCAACCTCTGCGTTTCACCCACACACACACATCGTGCAGCAGGGGGCAGCTACTGAAAGCGTCCGGGGAGCAGCGACGGGGAAGGTACCTTGCTCAAGGGCAACCTGCTGGTGAGGGAATCAAACACCTTTCCGATCCGGGCTGGACTCTTAACCAATAGGCCTCATTATTCTATACTACCTATTACTTACAACCTATTCTACTATATTTACTTATACTTCAATGTTTACAAATGTTCTTTTTTTTGGATTTTAAACTTGAATCTTTTTTGGTGTTTGATTTCATTATTTCACAGCAACTGCATTGCAATAGCCTTACTTTTAAATTTTGATAAGTCATTATTGTATTAAAACCAAAAGCACAAATAATACAGATTAACAAACCTCAGCTCAGTTTTTACTTAATAGTTCTTACTATTGAATAAAACAAAAGTAGTAGTAGTACGACAGTAGACTAAACAGAAGCATATCCTCTTGTTTGTTGAGCTTCAGAGTGTCAACGCCCCCTCTTAAACTGTAGAGTGCCTAGCTGAATGAATGTTGAAGATGAACTGCAAGTGCATTGAGACTCTGTGTCCAGGCTTCGTTATATTCTATGATGAAGAATCAATCAGGCCTTGCTGGTATAACACTAAAAGAATCATACTGATGCTCACCAATATCCTGCAAGCTGCGCATCTGCTGGAAAAGGTGAATTCTGAAGACTTATATGTGTCCATGTCCATGGCTTCCACCTGTAAATATACTTTCCCATTTACTGAAAAACAAATGAGATAGCTGTGTGTGTGTGTGTGTGTGTGACAACAGTGCAGATCTGGTAAGTATCTGCAGGCAGCGTAGGGGAGAGAGAGGTTATGCCTCGGCCTCAGGGGACACAGCTTTTGTTCACTGAGTCCTTCATCATGAAGAGCATGAGTCACGGAGTCAGTGAACCAGCACACACACAAAAGGATGGTATGTGTAATATTTTCAGGTGATGGTCGTGTTCTATAATCATTGAAACTGTTGGTTGCTTTTATAAATAGAATCAAACATGGACGCAATATACCACTAGTTTTAAGAATATTGTTAGCATTTTACGACTTTAAATTGTAATAAAAATACAGGCTCATCTAAATTTAATAGACATGATTAAAAATGATCAAAAATATATTTCCCAGCCAGGGTAGATAGAGACAGTGTCTTCTCTATATTTATGTTGTCTCTTCTGCAACATCCAATGTTCAGTAAGGGCTTGTTGAATGTACTATTTGAGTTGATCAGACAGAAGAGGTTAGAGAAAACATAAAGAGGAAAAGTGCTTCTAGGACCTGTGTCGGGAAAACATGATAAAAAAATAAAACCTTTGAAAACCCAACCTAAAAGCTTTGATAGTGATAATAATTCTCTCCTTCTTTCTTGGAGATAAAATTATTAAACACTGACAACATAAGTTTAAAATGCGAAACTGTAGTACACATTACATTAGTGCAATATAGGCCCCAAATGGCGCGGGGCTATGTCAAGAGCAGTGTGGCCCCCACTACAGTGCAGATACAGTAGTGATTAGATCATCACTGTTGGGCTGAGCCAGTCCACTAACTATTTCAGCCATTTTCAGCTCTTCACGCAGCGCACATGGGTGACGGTTCAAATATGGTTTAAAAACGTGACCCAAAAGCTTTTCCTACAATTTCCAACATGATCAGTCATATATTCTGATTCGTGGGAACCGTGAAAGGATTCCGGTTTTTTGTTTTACTATGAGTTCTTCTATTGAAAGTTTAAAATCTTCACTGCTGCTGAGAGAGAGAGAGATTAGAATCTCTTCTCAGCTTTTGAGTCTCTTTGAGTTTACATGTCTTGCTGAGAAGAACAATCGCCAGCAGAATTTCATCAGTAATAATAAAAAACTGTACCTCAGTGCCTCTCATCTCAGCACCCCTCCCTCGCTGCCTCCCACACCTCAACGCACCAAACTCCACTGTGCTCAACAGCCGCCCTCATTCTTTAGCCTTGAAACACTATTGACATTTCAGGGGACCTTGTTAAATGTGGTGAAGACTGCCAGGTGCAAATGTGCCTTTTTTTTCTCACTCCAATACCAAAAGTGCTTTGAATGGGATTGGCTTTCAGTTTTCATGCTGTTGTTTAGCCACTAAAGTGATATTGAAGCTTGGGTTTCGAGTTATAAGAGGGGTCCTGAAGTACCATCTCAGAAGCTTGTGTGAGTATGTACGAAGCTTCCTCATTATACAAAAGGCTTCTGGGCTGTACATTAGGTTTAACAGATATATACAAAGTATTCATACAATGCAGTTTACATTCAGAGATGTTATTGAGTGGTCCCCACCCTACAAACAGGTCAGATGAAGAGCAGTGTAGAAGACCAACAGCGGCTCCAACTGTTTCTAACGCTAAACCTGCAAAGTTAGCCACTGTAATGGCGAGAATGTTTCTGGCAAGCCATGGCAGTCTCGTGGTGTGGCCCTCTTTCTTTCCTTTGCACAGGCACAGAGGCCCAAAGGGCTTATGTGGCTTCGCTTATTCAGTCATGTGCTTACTTCCACCTGAGCCATTGATCCACACTGCAGATCCAGCTAGTCCAGCAGCATATACAGCCATGCAAAGCAGAATGCTCAGACTTACTGACTTTATCAGAGTGAGACAAATGCCATGCCAGAAGGAGACTATTGCCTATCACTGTGCCAAAATACCCACAGTTGTTTCAAAACTTATATAAATGTGTGTTAGGTCTCGATTCACTTTAAAATAAAACCCCAGCAAGGGTTCTTGAGTGATGCCATTAGTAAAGAGTACTGCTGGTAGTCCCAAAGACTGTATCAATCAATGGTAAGTTAATGATAACAAGTGTGGAAGAACTCCTTGTTAAAGCTTAATGAATCCTCCTATCATTTAAAAGTTTGGGTGCTAAAGGTTTCTCCCTTGAAATGATGTGACCAAACCAAGAAGGACTCACAACACTTTAGTTCAGGAAATGCATAGAATGGTTGTTGACTGAGGAGAGTACACACAGTATTCCTCCTTGGTTTTAGAAAAAATGTATTCCCTCTTACCAGTTTTCATATTTTCCACAAGAAACAGCCGTAAATCTTTAGCTGCTGTTCTATTATACTTGTGCCTAACATTTGTTTTCTCTGGCATTCAGCAACACAATAAAAGAGAAATAATTGGCTCCCTAACCTAACACAGTGAGTCTTTCCAAATGAGTGAGAGAGAGAGAGAGAGAGAGAGAGAGAGAGAGAGAGAGAGAGAGGAGAGAGAGAGAGAGAGAGAGAGAGAGAGAGAAACACCCACTCAACAAAAGAAAATGACTGGAGGCACTCAACACAGTGCACAGCTGCCTAATGTACACATCGCTTGTACACTGGGATATGTGCAGCATCTGTATGACACTGTCACAGTAGCATCTGCATATTCACAGACATAACATGAAGGTTTTGAAAAAAGCAGGTAAAATGACCCAGTAAAATTAATTAAAAACATCCATCATATAATCTTGATTGATCAAACCTAAATTCATCTAATTTGAGGACGAGAAATGTCTGTACTGTTCTTAGCCACATTTTAAAAAGTTTGGGGAAGTGAATCATGAAGGTTTCAAAATGCGCAGTTCACTCTTCACTCAGCTGTGGCAATAGGGGCAGCGGTGGCCTTGTGGTTAGGGACTAAGCACTAGGATCAGAAGGTCAGTGGGCCTGAATCTCTGACCAAAAGATTGCCCATGAACCCCAGCCAGGTGCAACAAGTACCATCATTGCCTTTGCCTTCAAAACCTGCAACACCAGTTCTTCTGGCCCCCACAGAGCCCTGATCTCAACATCATCCAGTGTGTCTGGATTACATGAAGAGACAGAAGGATGCAAGGAAGCCTACATCCACAGAAGATCTGTAGTTAGCTCTCCAAGATGTTTGGAACAACCTACCAGCCAGTTCCTTCAAAACTGTGTGCAGGTGTACCTAGAAGAACTGATGCTGTTTTGAAGGCAAAGGGTGGTCACACCAAATACTGATTTGATTTAGATTTCTCTTTTGTTCATTCACTGCATTTTGTTGATTGATGAAAATAAATGATTGACACTTCCATTTTTGAAAGCATTCTTTATTTACAGCATTTTTCCACACCTGCCTTAAACTTTTGCACAGTGCTGTATATATATTTGGAATGGAGAGCACTTATATCATTTATATAATCTATCTTGCAGTGAGAGGCAAACCTTTCAGGTGGTCCAAAGGCCATAGCTGGGCATCAAGATTTATGCTGCTGATATGTGAACAAAATGATCCTTTGATTAAACAATAAAAAATGCTGCCAGCATATTAAGGTACTGTCAGGGCACCTGAGGTCATTTGACCCTCAGGGAGGTGGCACCTGGGAATAAGTCCTAAGGTCGCCCTTCTCATTTCAAAATTACTGCAGTGGTTTAGCTGGGCCAAAGAGTGTTACACCTTAATTCTGGTTAATTTATTCGTTTTTTTTAAGCAACATTACTCACTTCACCTGCTTGACTGGCTCTAGAAGATACATTGAGAATGACTAAGAATAGTCACATTCAATAGCATTGATTAGGAGTGGCCCCACTAGCTGCAATTATTCCATGTTTTATAAAAGAACAATTGCTGTCAGGACAGAACAGATCATCTTGTGTTTAGAGGGAAAAAGAAACATTGTCATTAAACTTCAGTAGAAGTTCATTCAATAAGATTTAAAGTGTCTCTGGCAATTTTAAATGATGCAAAATCAAAATGATCAAATAAGTTTTGACTTTTGTGGTGGATGAAATTATGGTTATAATGTAGAATTATTTATGGCACCTCTGTGTCCTCCATATTCATGTGCCTATAAATGGCATTTTTCTTGGAAATAACAAAGCAAATAAAACCTTGCAGTAATATAGCAATTCTATGGCGGCAACACGGATATAAGCACATTTTTAGAAAATGACAGATTTACTTTATATCACCAAGAAAAGTGTTTTCAAAATATGATCAGACTACATGTGTATGGTGTAGGACAAGCTGCTTTGTCTCTAGCTGCTACTGAGTCACTTAGGTCATTATAAGATTGCCTCAGTGGCCCATCTGTTAATAAAAGCTTGTTAAGAGTGTTTGATTGCTACATATTATCTGTGTGCTTGCTGATGGGCCCTGTGACTGTCAGAGCCGATTTCCAGGCTGGCTTGGCTTTGATTAATTGTGCTGTCTTTTGTGTGTAGGCGTGGAGGTCAGCCATGAGAGAATTCCCTCCACACTTGTGTTTGTTATTGGAGACAACTAATCACATTCACTTCACCACCCCCTTACCAAGTCTGAATACAACCATGCCTGCACACACACACACAAACACACACACACACACATGCACACGCACTCAAAAAGGCAAAACAAAGACAAGCTGAGACAAAGAAGCCTCTCTTTCATCACCTTCACACTCTACCCTTCACTCCACTCCAGTAAATGGATAAGGACAAGCTGGTGATGGATACACTACAAATGCACAGGAATCCTTGCAAATGTGACATGCATTCAGAATCATAGAGCTAGAGTGTTCTCACTAACACATGTGCACACATCTATGCGGAAAGACTCTGGCCAGGAAAAACTGCTCTTTAGTCTGGAGACACAAGTGCCTGCACTGATTGTGCTAATGATTCTATCATTAACGCTGGGTGAGGTTGTGGAGGAGGATAATGGATGCAGTGAAATCTCGCACTCACTGACTGCCAAACGCACTGCTCTGAATGCGTAATGATGTCCCTGAAGAAACGCCAGAGGAGGAAAAATGCACCCAATCAATTAGAATAAGGAAAAAAAGGAGGGAGGGGAATGATTTGCAAGGGTAAAGGAGTGTCAGGTGTGATTTGAGGATGGACAATGGTCAGCTGGAACCATGTAGAGGTTCATGTCTGTCTTGACAATTAATCCTCCACCATAATAGAGTGTGCAGCAAAGACAGAACCACATGCAATGTTGATCAAAAGGGACAACAATCTAAAACGGAACAGCAGGATGACCTATCAGCACAACACCACTTCATTCACAAATAGAATACCCCCCTGATATTTTCTATACATATTTTTATATACATTATAAATACATTTTTATTGGTGGAAGAAAACAATAACATTGTGGAGTAGCTTTATCATAGTCTAGACCTGAACAGCACGGACTTGCTGTCTTGTACACTTTTTTCCAGAATCCGTTTATTGTTATGAATAAATGCAAACAATGTAAAAGGGGCAAATAGGTTTTTTCACAGCCTAGAAATGCTGTGACGTTGGCCAGTTTTCACAGAAGACATTGAGACATAACATTTAGAGTGTCTTTTCCTTTACATGGTATTCAACAGGTATTGTCATATTCGCAAGGAAAGAGAGCACAAGCGCATGGCAGACATCAGGGTTTTTAATCTGAGCTAGACAAGGTTGAGAGAATAGACACGTAAACAGAGAACAGGCGAGACTGGGTCGGGCTGGCAAACCTTAAATACCTGGCAGGCCAGGTGAGGAGGACTGGGTGTGATTAATGAATGCTTGGATAGAAATTCCGGCTCAGAATTCTGGAGACTGGGAGCGTGGCCATGGCCGGGGTTTGGTGGTCACCATGACAGGTATATATGTCAAACATTTTGGATTATGAGTTTAGGATTATGTGTAAAATTGGAAGCATTAGCAAGGCGATGACATTTTGCAATCTGCTTTATTTCAATTCACTACAACATCATTGTCCAGACTAATAGTGAAGCAATTTAAAGTGGAAAGTCTCTAAGCAAACATTATAGTGGTCTCAGGGCAATTATGTGAAAGTGAAAAAGTGAAAGTGACTACCCTAGTCATTGTGAAACGCAGTGCACAGCACAACACAACGAAATTCAACCTCTGCGTTTCACCCATACACACAAATGCAGCTGGGGGCAGCTATTGAAAGTACCCAGGGAGCAGTGACAGGGATGGTACCTTGCTCAAGGGCACCTCAGGGTAACCTATTGGTGAGGGAATCAAACACAGTCTTCCAATCCGTGGCAACTTCCTAACCACAAGGCCACCGCTGCCCCATGTGAAGTGCTAAATGTGTGCATTGTGGCCATGACTGAGCTGCTCTACAGTTTTACATCAGGTTGAGTGTGAGTTTTGCCACCTTTCTATGAAACTTGTCACAAATCCATTTGGGGGTGGAGTATGGATAGTTCAATTTACTTATTGAAAATCTGTGAAACACATACAGGAATCTGCTAAGCCTGACAAACCCTAATGTGATGTATCTAAAACCCAGCAGCCTTTCTGCTGGTCTACAAAACCTGATTTAGCACTTCACATGCCTTGCCAACTTCCCTCTGGTAGTATGCACATCCAAATGCACTGTCAGCAAGTTCAGAAAGGCTTGCCACTGGTTAAAGCCTGATGTCAAGCTTGTAGAAATGCATTTAGAGGCCTTGCTTTTGCCCAAGAGCAGCCCAGGCTGACAGAAACTTTAGAAAGTGTAGCAAAACCAGCATTTCTTCATGCCTTAAAAGCTTACTGACTGAAAGTTGACAGGAAAATGTTTAAAGCCTTGCACGTTAACCAATCATTCCGCTTCATTTCTTCTGATTCAACTGTCAGGGGTAATAAGCATGTTTCTCTCTCTCTCTCTCTCTCTCTCTCTCTCTCTCTCTCTCTCTCTCTCTCTCGTGTCTCTCAAATTGTAGATTCCGGGGGAAATACCAACTACAACCTGCATCTGCTAACAGCAAATGTACAGGCATTTTGAACTTTCATGTTGTTTGTGGACACATATTTACTGTGGTCAGGCTTTCATGTACTAAATAGAGAATATATTAGTGATACCAGTCTATAAATACATTCTCAGTCACAAAATGTAGAGAATATGAAATCTGGCTCAGTCTCAAGAGCAAATGCAGCTTCACTTTACTTTAAAACTATGGCCATAGAATATAAAGCCAGTCCCAGTAGATTTACCGCATCCTGGAATGAGAATGAAACATTTATGACTACAAGTAAGGAGCAAGGAGAACAGATCGAGTGTGTCAAAGAAAGCAAAGAGGGGGTGAACTGAAGCACCCAGGAGAGTCTTGTCAATTATTTGTGAGCACTTTCCTTTTTAACGTCGTACAGCTATCTGCCATGTTATACACATGGACTGTCTGTAAATGAAGTCATCTTGACAAGTGTTAAATGATTAAGGGTCATCTCAAATTAGCTACGTACAGCTGTGTAAGCAGCATAATATAAGCCGACCCATCCCATGGGAGCACAGAAGACAAAGGCAGAGATAACAAAACACATGCATAAATGACCTGTTTAAGGTTCAGCCACAGCATTGTATTGGGATCAATTTAAGATTTTGCTTGGGCTATTTCTACATTTCTCTCATGTATCTGTCAAATCAGTCAGGGGTGGTAATTACATTCATCTAATAAGTTCCACTTCCCATGCTCAAAAAACACTCAATCCTGAGTTTTCACAGTGGTTTTCACCTCACAACATATATATCTGAGAAAGTGAATGCAAAGTGAAAGTGACTACTGACACAGCACAGCACACAGTAAATCACAATGAAATACTTTGCAATTAACCCATTACACAGTGCAGCAGGGGGCAGCCAACCATCTGTCTGTCTGTTTGTCTGTCTATCTATCTATCTATCTATCTATCTATCTATCTATCTATCTGTCTGTCTGTCTGTCTGTCTGTCTGTCTGTCTGTCTGTCTGTCTGTCTGTCTGTCTGTCTGTCTGTCTGTCTGTCTGTCGGTCGGTCGGTCGGTCGGTCGGTCGGTCGGTCGATCGA
Organism: Hepsetus odoe; assembly: GCA_017165825.1. NCBI lineage: Eukaryota > Metazoa > Chordata > Actinopteri > Characiformes > Hepsetidae > Hepsetus > Hepsetus odoe. The sequence goes on along the minus strand of CM029366.1, from coordinate 21,919,038 downwards.
TCGATCAATCAATCAATCAATCAATCAATCAATCTATCTATCTATCTATCTATCTATCTATCTGTCTATTTTTCTGTCTATCAATCAATCAATCAATCTTTCTATCTATCTATCTATCTATCTATCTATCTATCTATCTATCTATCTGTCTGTCTATTTTTCTGTCTATCTATCTATCTATCTATCTATCTATCTATCTATCTATCTATCTATCTATCTATTGATCTATCTATCTATTTTTCTGGCGCATTTCATTTAAAATTCCTTGTTAGGGCAGCATGAACATCTCTGTTGTCTCCATGGCATTCGAGCATCCTTTGCTAAATAGTCCATGATGAGAAATTCAGCTGTTATACATTTGGTAGTCAAGGTCTTTCAGAGAGAGTAAACTGACAGCCAACCAGTATAAATATTGGAATGAATCTTTGGGAGTTGTGCCAAATTAGCAAGCTTTTCAGCAAACAGGGGCCAGCACAAGGTGAGTGCTGCCTCAAGGACACTGGTGACAGGGGAAAAAAGAACTGGCAGTAGAGTAACGCCATTACCAGTTAGTGCAATTGGCAGCCCCTCCTCAGCAATGACAGAAAATCACTGGCTGATCCAGTCAAGATTTATAAGTTTAAAACATTTTAAGGGGTCCTTCCTGAAAAGTGAGTTGAAGGAGGTGAATGCTTGTTCTGGAATCTTCTGTCTGATGGATTACAACAAAGGCCGCCAGGGCTCATCTAGCTTTCTGCTGCTGAGGGAATTGATAGTTCACCCAACTTTCCATCATCTCTCATAAGTGCTGCAGGGGAGATGCTCAGTTCATGTTCAGCTGTAGCTGTTAAGTTAAAGGCTGAACCCCAGTCCCCAAGCAACCCCAGCCACCCTTTTGTAGTGTGCTTAGACATTTGAGCCTTCTCCCCTTACTCCTCTTTTTTACAGCAAGACTGATAGATTAACTAAAGGTATATAGAAACACACACACACACACACACACACACACACACACACACACACACACACTGGTATAGTTGCCAATTAACTTTGATAAAGTACTAGTGATTCGGAGGAGTCGTAGGTGGCATTACTAGCTTTTAAGAGAACTGTTTTTGTTGAGTTTTTCAGTAGTGGGCCATATTAGCAAAGCAAGAAGTGCAGTATATGTGTAGTGTATGGTGTTTGCTTTTGTGTAAAGAGTCCTATAAAGCCATTCAGTGTTTCAGAATGAAAGTTTTAGGAGAGTGATATTGTGTATTAACACTTATGTAGTACTAAGCAATGAATGTATGCATGTATGATTCAAACATGACAAAGCCATGTAACTTTTAGCATGAAGCTGCAAAGAAACGGATGCAAATGATCACAGATGATCAGGCCAGATTAATTTACTGGTGGGGCTGAATGCTGAGTGGTTGGAACCTCTTTTTCTAGGCACCTTGAATCTTTAGGCATTTGTCAAACCATCACAGTAAACCATCTCTTCCCATTTCTTTAATTAAATCTACCCAATATGCCAAATATGAGACAGTTTATAGTATCAGTAATAGTATTTTTGCACCAGCAAAGCGATTCTGTAGCACAACATAAAGAAGTGATGGGTGTCTCATGATGTTTGGACAGTGCTGCAGTATATGAGGGAAGAAATCAACACTTATTCAGTAGCAAAGTTCTAATTTGCCAAGTTGAAAGACTTACTGTCAGTCTAAGAGCCGGAGAGTGTTTCATGAGAAATCAAATATAACTGATGTGTTATTGATATGATATTGAGTAGACACATCTTTCATGGAGTGAATGTAATTACATTTAAGTATGTGCAATCTACTTCAGCTGGTTGTTCATTCCATTGACATGTAAGTGAGGGATAATGAGCAAAACAAATCAGGAGTTTCATAATTGTTATAACGTTTGCAGCATTTAGCAGACACCCTTATCCAGAGCGACTTCCATGTCCTAATTACAGGGACAGTCCCCCTGAAACAACTCCGGGTTAAGGGTCTTGCTCAGGGACCCAGAGGTGGTAGTGCCAGAGGTGGGATTTGAACCTGGGACATCGTGAGCCATAGGCCCGTAGGGAAGACCACCAATAGACTACCGCCACTGTCACTTAACTAAGAATAGATCAAAAATATATTTGCCAGATTTTTAATGCTCATTTTGTTAATTTGTTTTGTGTGATAATTTTCTTATAGTTCTGTAGTTTGGTTGGTGATACTTCTGATAATGATCCTATACTGGTACACAGTGGAATAAACCAGCATTTTATAATACTATTATATCATGTTATATCATGGGTCTCCATCTAAAAAGGGAAAATATCAGATAATATCATTTTAACATTCTTATAATGAAAGGAAACAGTCATACACCTCCATCATGTGCCACTAAGTGGGTGGACATATTTCCTAGTCGGGTCCACAGGGGTGCTATACCAGCAGCTGCCTAGCAACAGGAAGAGCCTCATTTTTATTGGTGGAACTTTTGCACAGCTTCACAGAAAGAAGATATTTTTTGGCCAAGTATGTTAACACACAGGAGGAAATTGGTTTCAGCTAATTGTGAATCTTTAGAACTATAGTCAATGTATAAGTCCTGTAGACATAATATACAATAAACAAGAAATAAAGAGATTAAAGCCTAAAGCACCTGCAAATGTCCATAATCTAAACTGAGCATACACATAATCATACCCAGACAAACAAACCCATCATTTTGAGCACACTGCATTGTTTACATCGTTTGGCCTAGTGTTTAAGGAGTTGGCCCCCTGATCAGGAGATCATGGTATTCGAATCCCAGACCAGTAGGTTTCCCTGGGGTACCCTTGACTAAGGTACCATCCCCATCACTGCTCCCCAGGCGCTTTCAATAGCTGACCCCTGCTGCACGGTGGGTATGGCTGAGAAACAGAGGATGCACTTTGTTTTGGTTCATAGTGTGTTGTGCTGTGTATTTACAATGACAAGTTGTCACTTTCACTTTAAAAACTTTTGATTTAATGAACTATATTTCCTATGTGGGTAATGCTTAGATTGTTACATTTCAACGTAGTTAAAATAGCAGCATAGCTCACTACATTTTACAGCTAGCTTATCTAACTATGGAAATTATTTTCTTATGTGATTCACTTCATTTTATCTACTAATAGAAAGCTGGTTACCTTTGACCAACTTCTGGTCTTTTGAATTTCTTGATTTGGCCACCCGTCTTTAAAGAGGTTATTGGGTAAACCCATTGCTTGAGGCATTGTTAATGAACAGGATTTTTATTGTATTCCTGATTTATTCATATTCATGATTTAGTTATAATCTGCCTGAAAACTGCAGACAGTCCTCTGTAGAGATAAGCTAGAGTTAAAGGGGACGTTTCAAGGCCATTAGGCCAGAAGAATAGGTAAACAAGTTTCACACACTTTTCCAAAACAAATTGCCCTCAGAGTGATATAAAACCTGCCCCTGTAACATTTTCTTAAGAAAAACTTTCTTTTCTATTAATGACTGCCTTCTGGACTTTGGAGCAGCTTTGGAAATATTTCTCTTCTCTTTCAATACATTTCTAAAAGGCATCCACAGCGTCTAAACCTGGTTCCGACTTTTAACCAGTGCACAGCACCACTCCTAAGTTATCTCTCATTCAGTATAAAAATAGAAGTAAAAAAGTAAAAAATAATCAAAAGATCATATTCAGAAAAGATCATTCAAATAAATATGGAAGAAAACACAACAAGCAGTAAACCAAGCACTTCTAAAAGATATCCTTCATTGAATCCTTAAAGGATTCCTGTTCAGATGATGAAACAACACTGGCATGAATATTTTAAAAAATGAGCATTTTTAACAATTCTATAAAAAAATAAAATAAAAGAGTATGAAATTAATATTTAACTACTGAAAGTAACATTTAAATACTGTTGGAACAAGTATCAATCAGTTTATCAGTCCATCCATCCATCCATTATCTGCCGCTTGTCCCAAACGGGGTCGCGGGGGAGTGCTGGTGTCCAACCCAGCGCACACAGGGCGAGGACGGGGGACGCACCCTGGACAGGTCGCCAACCCATTGCAGGGAGGAGCGGGACGGGGACGGCACCTTGCTCAAGGGTACCTCAGGGCAACCTATTGGGAAGGGGTTCAAACCCCCGATCCTCCGATCAGGTGGCCAACACCCTAACCACTAGGCCACCACTGCCCCTCAGTTTATCAGTCAATATTCCATCCATCCATTCTCCTCCGCTTATCCGAGGTCGGGTCGCGGGGGCAGCAGCTTCAGCAGGAATGCCCAGACTTCCCTCTCTCCGGCCACTTCTTCCAGCTCTTCCGGGCGGATCCCAAGGCGTTCCCAGGCCAGCCGAAAGACATAGTCTCTCCAGCGTGTCCTGGGTCTTCTCCGGGGTCTCTTTCCAGTGGGACGTGCCTGGAACACCTCACCAGGGAGGCGTCCAGGGGACATCCTAATCAGATGCCCGAGCCACCTCATCTGACTCCTCTCGATGCGGAGGAGCAGCGGCTCTACTTTGAGCCCCTCCCGGATGGCTGAGCTTCTCACCCTATCTCTAAGGGAGAGTCCAGACACCCTGCGGAGGAAACTCATTTCGGCCGCTTGTACTCGCGATCTCGTTCTTTCGGTCACTACCCACAGCTCGTGACCATAGGTGAGGGTGGGAACGTAGATCGACCGGTAAATTGAGAGCTTTGCCTTTTGGCTCAGCTCCTTCTTCACCATGACGGACCGATGCAGAGCCTGCATCACTGCGGATGCTGCCCCGATCCGCCTGTCGACCTCCCGCTCCATTCTACCCTCACTCGTGAACAAGATCCCAAGATACTTAAACTCCTCCACTTGGGGCAGGATCTCACTCCCAACCCTGAGAGGGCACTCCACCCTTTTCCGGCTGAGGACCATGGCCTCAGATTTGGAGGTGCTGATTCTCATCCCAGCCGCTTCACACTCGGCTGCGAACCGATCCAGTGAGAGCTGAAGATCGCGGCCTGATGAGGCCAACAGGACAACGTCATCTGCAAAAAGCAGAGACCCAATCCTGAGCCCACCAAACCGGACCCCCTCAATGCCCTGGCTGCGCCTAGAAATCCTGTCCATAAAAGTTATGAACAGGATCGGTGACAAAGGGCAGCCCTGGCAGAGTCCAACCCTCACCGGAAACAGGTTCGACTTACTGCGGGCAATGCGGACCAAGCTCCGACACCGGTTGTACAGGGACTGGACAGCCCTTAACAGGGAATCCGATACCCCATACTCTCGGAGTACCCCCCACAGGAGCCCCCGAGGGACACGGTCAAATGCCTTCTCCAAGTCCACAAAGCACATGTAGACTGGTTGGGCAAACTCCCATGCACCCTCCAGGACCCTGCCAAGGGTCTAGCTGGTCTACTGTTCCGCGACCTGGACGAAAACCACACTGCTCCTCCTGAATCCGAGGTTCGACTATCCGACGGACCCTCCTTTCCAGGACCCCTGAATAGACTTTCCCCGGGAGGCTGAGAAGTGTGATCCCTCTATAGTTGGAACACACCCTCCGGTCCCCTTTTTTAAAGAGGGGGACCACCACCCCGGTTTGCCAATCCAGAGGCACCGTCCCCGATGTCCATGCGATGTTGCAGAGGCGTGTCAGCCATGACAGTCCTACAACATCCAGAGCCTTGAGGAACTCCGGGCGGATCTCATCCACCCCCGGAGCCCTGCCACCGAGGAGCTTTTTGACCACCTCGGCAACCTCAGCCCCAGAGATGGAAGAGTCCACCTCTATGTCCCCAGGCTCTGCTTCCTCATCAGAAGGCATGTTGGTAGAATTAAGGAGGTCTTCGAAGTATTCCCCCCACCGACTCACAACATCCCGAGTCGAGGTCAGCAGCACACCATCCACACTATACACTGTGTTGACCGTGCACTGCTTTCCCCTTCTGAGACGCCGGATGGTGGACCAGAATCTCCTCGAAGCCGTCTGGAAGTCTTTCTCCATGGCCTCACCAAACTCCTCCCACGCCCAAAGCCTCCCAAAGCTGCATTCCGCTTGGCCTGCCGGTACCTATCAGCTGCCTCCAGAGCCCCACTGGCCAAAAAGGCCCGGTAGGACTCCTTCTTCAGCTTGATGGCCTCCCTCACCCCCGGTGTCCACCAACGGGTTCTCGGGTTGCCACCGCGACAGGCACCGACCACCTTACGGCCACAGCTCCGGTCAGCCGCCTCGACAATGGAGGCAAGGAACATAGCCCATTCGGACTCAATGTCCCCCACCTCCCCCAGGATGTGGTTAAAGCTTTGCCGGAGGTGGGAGTTGAAGCTCATCCTGACAGGGGACTCTGCCAGATGTTCCCAGCAGACCCTCACAATACGTTTGGGTCTACCAGGCCTGACCGGCATCCTCCCCCACCAACAAAGCCAACTCACCACCAGGTGATGATCAGTTGACAGCTCCGCCCCTCTCTTCACCCGAGTGTCCAAGACATGTGGCCGCAAGTCCGATGACACGACTTCAAAGTCGATCATTGAACTGCGACCTAGGGTGTCCTGGTGCCAGGTGCACATGTGGACATCCTTATGCCTGAACATGGTGTTCATTATGGACAATCCGTGACGAGCACAAAAGTCCAATAACAAAACACCGCTCTGGTTCAGATCGGGGGGGCCATTCATCCCAATCACGCCCTTCCAGGTCTCACTGTCATTGCCCACGTGAGCATTGAAGTCCCCCAGCAGAACGATGGAGTCCCCAGCAGGGACGCTCTCAAGCGCCCCCTCCAGAGACCTCAGAAAGGGTGGGTAGTCCAGACTGCTGTTTGGCGCATAAGCGCAAACAACACTAAGGACCCGTCCCCCAACCCTAAGGCGGAGGGAGGCCACCCTCTCATCCACTGGTGTAAACCCCAATGTACAGGCCCCGAGCCGGGGGGCAATAAGTATGCCCACACCTGCTCGGCGCCTCTCACCGGTAGCAACTCCAGAGTAGAAGAGAGTCCAGCCCCTCTCAAGGAGACTGGTTCCAGAGTCCAAGCTGTGCGTCGAGGTGAGTCCAACTATATCTAGCCGGAACTTCTCAACTTCGCGCACTAGCTCAGGCTCCTTCCCCACCAGAGAGGTGACATTCCACGTCCCTAGAGCCAGCTTCTGCAGCCGAGGATCGGATCACCAAGGCTCCTGTCTTCGGCCACCGCCCAGCTCACACTGCACCCGACCTCTTTGGCCCCTCCTACAGGTGGTGAGCCCATGGGAAGGGGGACCCACGTTGCCTCTGCGGGCTGTGCCCGGCCAGGCCCCATGGGTGAAGGCCCGACCACCAGGCGCTCGCCATCGGGCCCCACCACCAGGCCTGGCTCCAGAGGGAGGCCCCGGTGACCCACGTCCGGGCGAGGGAAAACGTTGTCCAAAAATCTTTCTCATCATAAGAGGTCTGAACCGCTCTTTGTCTCTTCCCTCACCTAGGACCTGTTTGCCGACAACATAGCTCCCAGGATCATTGGGACACGCAAACCCCTCCACCACGATAAGGTGGCGGTTCGAGGAGGGGCAGTCAATATTCATTAATTCAAAATACAGTAGTGCATATTATAAAGAATGCATAGTAAGCAGTTCTCTAAAAGTTATATATAACTTGATAATTATCATTTAGTTAATCATTTGCTACTCTTTCCAGAGTTCACTGTTACACATTGATTAACTACACTGACAAAATATTAAATGCAGCACAATTCATTCTTTCCTGCTTACATCCTGGAGAATGACCTTTTAGTAAGGAAACAGTAAAAGATTTAAACACATTTTTTGCAATTTTTGTTTGCAACTATTCCAACTATTTGCGCAGTCATGCATCCATTGCAAAAACCTAATTTTGATGAAAATGTACTGAATTATTTAAAACCCCATTGTCCATCTTCACACTCTAATGAGTGAATGATGTTTATGCGAGCACATCCTGAGCTCACACATCCTGAAATGAATGTGATTGGGCTGAAGGTGATGCGGTGCTGATGAAAGCAGAAAAGAGAGATATGAGTGCAGTTGTCATTGTGCTTAAACCTGAGGCAGCCCATTTCAGAGGCAAAATGATGCCCGTTGTTCCGCCGCTCTCCTTACTGTCAAAACACTGCAGCCTTCAAGGCCTGTCGCTGGGCTGTCAGAGACACTCTGCTAATAAGAAGGCCATATCATTCCCATCTCTGGTGTTAACTATCTGAATCAGACATGGAGATGAAAGGCATGGACTGATCTTTATATTCAAAGCCTGTACAGGAAAATTTTATCTTCCTGAACTCAGCCACTGTCAGTACTGTCTGAGAATTACAGGCAAAATGTGAATGTAACACTATAATATAGTGCAACGTGTAAGTAATGTGTCAATATTCTCTGAAGGCCGCCTGAATCCCGGTCAACTGTTTAAACACTCTTTGATTTGAAATGAGATTAAATTGTCAAACATTTGGTGTTTGACTGGTGTATGTTTGTTTCATTAGTATTAGCACTGCCGCAAGGCTAATGTAGCTAAATCGAAATGTCCAGTAATTTACACACTTTATTTAAGTGAGTTTTTGTGATATCCATCCATTCAGTACTCTATACTTAAAGAGTATCAGAGGAAATTTTCATTTTACAAAGCCTGGAAGTCCTGAAATTTGTTTCAAAACAAAAACTTTGTAGAAGTTACAATATTGCAACACAGATTATAAGACATGAACTCTTTGAGGACTCTTTGAGGACTACTGCAGCCCCTCACATCATCTCCTTGGACATCCTCCTCAGACAATGCTAACGTCAGTGGCTTATAGACAGTGTGTGCTAATTAGAAGACTTACTTTAATCTGAATAAGAGTTACTTTTACAGCCACACCACAGCTCAGAGAGTGAGATGCCAGAATTCACAATCAAGCAAAAATATTTCTTAAATTTGTAACATTTTAAAACATAGTATGATTATACATGTGCAGCATGTCGGCACGGTGACACAGTGGGCTGCCTTGTTGCCTGACAGTGAGAAGGTCCTGGGTTTGATTCCCAGACGTTGCTTTCTGTGTGGAGTTTGTTCTCTCCATGCTTCCAGGCACTGCAGTTTCCTTCCATCGTCCAAAGACATGCACGTTAGATGCCCCCTCGGGACCCTACTTAGAACAAGCGGCTATGAAAATGAGTGATTGAGAGTGAGTGATTAAACATTAAGTGGTAATGATGTTCAAGCTAAATTTCTTAAGTGGTATAACAAGAAAAACCTCCACAACTTCCAGTACGTGGTAAATAAATATCCCAAAAATAATACTATATCCACTTATTAACAAACTGTCTTACAGCCAAAGTTATGAATGTCTGAAGCATTTCCCATTAACAAACAGCAGCATCGTACCATTCAGAAAGTGCCTTTTACAGCCTCCTTTTTGTTCTAACAGTCTTTGTTATGTTTTTCTCTCAGATGAATATGAAGATTGACATTAATGTGGAGTCTGAGAGAGGAAAGTGTGGTGGTTTATTCCAGAGAAAGAAGAAGAAAAGGTCAGGCATAAAAAAGACTGATGTTGTTCCTCAGCCATGGACAGCGTAGGCAAAAAAAGGACCTTGGCATTTGCAAGATGACTTCATCATATTTCTCCCTCTTTGTGAATTATCGGAACTCTGATTTAATAATATAATTATGTATTTTCAACCGAGTGTGAATTTTCCAGCAATGCTGAGTAGGATGTAAGTGTTTATACATATTAACACCCTCCCAAAACCTTAATTCTGAAACACTGACTAGCTTTATGGGGAAAAAAAACACCTCTCAGTACATCTGTTACTGTAACAAAGGATAAGTCCAAGTCATTTTGGGCTAATTTCTAAAATAAAATAAAATATTAGACCATTTAAAAGGAATTCATATTCATAAGAAACAAACACACACACACATATATAGCATCATATGAAAGTGACAACCCTTGTCATTGCGAGGTCACAGCACAGCAGACAGTGAACCACAACGAAATTGGACCTCTGCATTTAACCCATGCACACTCAAACACCGTGCAGCAGTGGGCAGCTATTGAAAGCATCCGGGGAGCAGTGACGGGGACGGCACCTTACTCAAGGGTACCTCAGGGCAACCTATTGGGAAGGGGTTCGAACCCCCGATCCTCCGGCTAACGCCGTAACCACTAGGCCACTGCCTACTGTACATGTCACGCCATTCAAATCCATTTTCCATTTTAAGGATATACATACATAAATGCTGTGATGGGCTGGTGACCTGTCCAGGGTGCGTCCCCCGTCCTCGCCCTGTGTGCGCTGGGTTGGACTCCAGCACTCCCCCGCGACCCCGTTTGGGACAAGCGGCAGAAAATGGATGGATGGATGGATGGACATACATAAATGTACTTTCAGAATTATAATAAATATATAATTATATAATTGTACAAGCATTATGCGTTTTTTTTTTCTTTAAACTTTGAAACAGTGCTTTAGCAATGTTCAGAATTTTGTTTCTACTTCCAAACAGATATTTCACAAAAGTGTAACGTGTGTGAAATTCTCAGTTAGTTTTCATGTTTTGTGTTTTAGATTTAGATTTAGTATCTATATTACTTTTGTAACCCTTGAATGGACTATGTAATAAGACATATCCAGATGCTGGTTGTGTGTGCTTGCAATGTTAAGAGGAGTTGGAACAGATCTTGGTAAACTTAATTATCTGTGTAATGTGTTGATTTACATTTTGATTAAACTTATGGCGAGAGCTGTCAGACGGACCTCAAATTATTTTGATGGCCTAACAATTCGTGCCAGGTTTTGCATAAACAGCCATAATTTGTCTCTCATCATAAGTTTTCATCACTCTGATTTATGCAGGCATCTGTTAGCACATTTTTCTATAAACATTTGTCAATTTTTCCTTCAGGGTGAGAGGAGTTTTATGAGGGAGACATAGTCATTTAAAAAATTTCTGAAAGCTGTAACAGCTTTCAAAATGGGACCTTAGAGCTTTCAGTAAGGCCTTACTGTTAGAAGGATATAACCGTCACTATATTTCTAATAGCAGACACCTTCTTCTTCAGTGTTTCTTCTGAAACTAGGGGTATCGATAGTGTGCTTCCATTTTCTGCATTCTATTCTTTCTAATTTGAAAACTGTACACTAGATGTTGGAACCTTACTTTGAGGAATTGATTGCATTCAACCACAAAAATGAAATTGGGAAGTCTCTGTGAAGTCTCTGCCATTTGTAGCCTTTTTTACAGAAAGTATTTTATTCTGCAGGCATTCAGAATTTGTTTCTCCTTTCTGTTCGACATCAAGCAAAAGTCACAAGCCCCTTGCCAGGCCCATTCAGTCAGCCTTCATACTTTCTCTCCTGCATAGCTGTATCACATAAATAACATATCTAAAATCACCATGTACCTCTCTCAAACATGGCATTTCAACATTGCTGACTGATCCAGCAGAGGCTGAAGTTTAAATACTCTCTGTGTGTGAATGGGAATGTATTCTGTCCTCACTAAAGTAGAGACATGCTCTGAGTTTAAGTCTTTACTGCAGTCAATGTCCAAAGTATATCAATAATATCAATATCAATTAAGAATATCAATCTTGAACGTGAGCTCACATACGAGCTTCAAATATATGTATATCACGATATATCATGATATAAAAGGACTATCAAACATTATAAATGTATTTTGTCAAACATTTATTTCAAACATATATATTTCCCTGTGTCCTGCGGGCCACTACAGCATTTGTACACAGCTGAATGAACAAATCCCTTCACTGCCCCTTCAGAGACAGCCAATGAGAGAAGGAGTTAATACCTACAAAGGCGAAGCCGAGGGAATGACCTTTTTTCACAGAGGAGACATGGAATGATGGTGTTATGTGGATCATTTTTGTTGTCCATTAAAGAGAATTACTTTACCTTCAAAATGAAGCCTTCATAAAAAGTAGATTTCTAATTAAGAGGGGTGTCTATATAGTTTCTGACATATTTTGTAAGTTGGCAAGAAATCTAAAAATGAAATATGCCACAGAGTATCTAATTATTTGAACATTGCACATATTTCACTGCATATCTTATAAATACATTTATATTAGTATGATAACATTTTAGTGATCGTGTAAACAAATGGTTGTTTCAGTAGAATAACCTGCGGAAGGTCGTTGATCAGAATGAGTGTATCCATCTTCATGCTACATTTATATGTCTACGCTTACAGAGAAGAAATTATTTTGAAGGTTTTTCTACATTATATCTCTTACTTGCCACCTAGTTCTGTGGAGGAGATTTATCATGGCTGCCCTGCATGGAGTAGGCCTTGATGGAGCCCGTCTCTCCAGCAGGGCCATTCTAAGTCTCTGCAGGCTTGGATGAAATTTGCTCTTATCGCCACTCTTCAGCCTCTCCTGACCCATCATGTGCATCACTGTAACCCACCGGCCCTGCCTGCACACTCTTTAAAAGAAAGAACCTTCCCTGGGCTCTTAGTGTGTGAAGGTTCTATGTGTAACTGTATGAATAACAATAAAGTTGCCTTCTCAGTGAGTTCATTGGTTCTTTGGAGCTTGTTAAAACAATTTTTTAAAGCCAAATGTACCAGCAATTTCATTATTATATTATATTCAATTACATGAGGTATGAACACTTGCAGAAATGCATTCTGCAGAAAAAGGCAATGGTTAAATTGGATGGATAACCATTGCAAACATGTTTGCTTCTATTTATGGAAAGCATTTAACTTGTAAACATGACAAGTGTCAAGTGGCAAGTGTCTCATTTTTTTATTATTCCTTTTAAAGGGGTGCTCAGATGTTCCTCAGTTGCTCCTCCTGTGTGTCCTTAGTGCTGAGGACTGTTTTAATTTGGAATTCGCAGCAGCCAATTATCCAAAAGTCCTTGGGATACAGGTGACGACCTGTGGCTGCGTTTATTTACATGACCATTGCAGAAAAGAAGACATTCAGGTGTGAGTTAAAATATGCTTGTTTAAGAATGAAACACACAGAAGAGAAAAGGTGATCTGCCAGGTGTATATTGCTTTTTGTGGTCATTAAGTGTCAGAAAATCTTTATACTGTATTCTTCTGTTTTATTCTATACCAAATACCAAATAAATCTGTACAAAGAAATGGACCAAATTTCTCTGTTCAAATTCCTCCAGAACTGGTCAACAGATACTGGTTAGCTGCAGTTATTGCTGCACAGGGGACTCACACTAGATACTAAAACTAGATGGTTCACAATCTTTTGCCATTCACAGATATGTAATATTTCATATGTAAGACGTGAGTTTTGCCTTAGTAAATAAACGGGCAAATATAATGTTATGTCTCATTTGTCATTTGACTGGGTTCACTTTAATAGAATTCTAGGACTTTTATATACTTCTAGAAATTCTGTATTTATACAGAAATACAGAAACGTTTCTAATCTTCCCAAACCTTTAACCAACATATATGTAATACAGTAAATATATAGAAGTCTATTACAGAGTTTGTTTCACCAGTAAGTCCATATTTTAATCTATTCCTTTTACAAGCAGAAAATTGCACTGTAACCTGAGGGTTATCTTGATATATTATCAAGACTGGAATATGAAAGAAAGAAGGCCCCTCAACAGAGACAGCCAATAAGAGAAGGAGTTAACACCTACAAGGGCATAGAATGATAGTGTTATGTGAATCATTTTCAATGTTTAAGTCCTTTAAAGACCACGGAATTATTTTTACCTTCAACAAAAGCCTACTTCTAAGTAGATTTTCTAATTAAGTAGTGTCTATATCATTTTTGACTGTGTAACTTGGCAAGAAATCAAAAAATGTAATATTGCACTGTGTAGCTAGTAATTTGAAATAACTAATTCATTAGAAATGAGTGTCTTAGCGGGACAGCTCAGGTTGGATGATTTGGAGACAAAGTTAAGAAGCAAGGTTGCGTTGGTTTGGACATGTCCAGAGGAGAGACGAGGATTATATTGGGAGGAGGATACGGAAAATGGAGCTGTCAGGAAAAGAGGAAGACCAAAGAGCAGGTTTATGGATGTGGTGTGAGAGGACATGCAGGTGATTGGTTTTAAGGAGGAAGATGCAGAATACAGGAAGAAAAGGAAACGGATGATCTACTGTAGCGACCCCTAAATGGGAACAGCTGAAAGAAGAAGAAGAAGAAGAAGAAGAAGAAGAAGAAGAAAAAGTAGCTAGTAATCTGAATATTTTACATATTTCACTGCGTATGTTATAAATACATTATTCTTAGTATAAGAACAACCCCTGAGGGTTGTTTAGTATATTTATCTTGATATATTATGAAGACTGGAATGTAAAAGAAAGAGGTGATTGTTAGACTGAGGTCAAAGTTTTGCAGTTTTAGCAGTCTGGGTTGTGAAGTGTTCAAAATAATTTCTTTGGTAGAGGCCATTTCATGTGGCCATCAAAAAATTAAAATCATGTTCAGTGAAAATCAAACTTGCGCTGCAGTTTCCCTTTGACTGATCAACCTTATTACTTACATTCATTCTTTCAGGTGCAGTTGTTTTGTAGTTGAAGCATATTAACTTACACCTTTTTAATCTCAGAGAACTATTTTGCAAGTGCTCCCTGTGGTTGGGACCTCCCCTTTGAGCATTATATCACATCTGTAATTTACATTAAATGCTATTTAATCCAATTGATACAGCAGCGAAGCTTGTTTGCCACACTAATCTGTTTTTCTCCAAACTAACCAGTTACATATTTGGACCTTTCAAATCTACCATGTCAATTTTCCTTTAGCTGAGGGGCTAACAGCTGATAGTGTGCTTTAATTAATCATGTATGCTGTAATTATTCATCTTGTGACATTTGACACTGCACTAATCAGTCACTCTGTCAAGTAGACTGAAGCAAACATTGAGAATATGTTTGCAGTATGAGACCTTACAGTGCTGATCATAAAACATTGTAAAACTGCACTACATTTCGTTTTTATCTTCTGAATAAAACATGGATGTAAGGGATATTATATACTGATGCTCATCTGAAGGCACAGCATTTTAGGTAATAAAAACTAAGGCAGACAATTTGATATTGTTAAAGTTACATATTTTATTTATGCAGAAAGCTTCAAGTTCAGTAGGATTTTTGTCAGCATTCAATTTGCTGTTAAAATAATAAATATCTGTAAAATCTGGAAGGGAAAACTTGGGACATCCAAGAGAGGAAAGGTCTGAATATATGGAGAAAAAACATTCAAGTAGGAAATGAATCTGAGACTATAATAAGATTTCTGTTCAGGCGTAAAACCTATTAAGCAGTCAAAAAGGATTTGCACTTTGCATAAAAATGAAGATTTCACTTCTGTTTAGCCATACATTACTCATCTAAATGACATGCAAAGGCCTCTTATGAGGATTAAACAGTTTGAAACGGAGTTTGCCTCCTCATATACAATCCAATAGTACGTTTTCTGTTCTCAGTATAACAGGGATTTATGAATAAGGTGTACAATAGGCCGTGTAGCCTTAAACAGAAAATGCTAGTTTCATCTTCCTCTGCTCTCTTATGCAGTTCAGTTCCAGGAAAACAAAAAATCTAAATTTTCCATTTACAATGCATGTTTGGAGTCAAATCTTTGCTTCGTTAGTTTGAGCTATGCGGCTAAGACCTTCAATATTAATACCCAGATTCTTTCAACAACACACTTTAGGATGTGGACATAACTTTTGATTACTAGAGAGTTACTTACTTTAATTACTTAATACTTTATTACTTAATACCGGAAGGTTGTGGGTTTCGAATCCCAGACCAGTATGTTGCCCGGAGGTACCCTTAAGCTAGGTACTGCCACCTTCACTGCTCCCCTGGCTCTTTCAATAGCTGCCCCTGCTGCACGGTGTGTGTGTATGGGTGGAAAGCAGAGGTTGCATTTCACTTTACTTAAACAGCTGTGCATTACTTACGTGTACAGTTCTGTGTAAAATTTTAGGCAGGTGTGGAAAAAATGCTGTAAACAAAGAGCTTTCAAAAATGGAAGTGTTAATCATTTATTTTCATCAATCAACAAAATGCAGTGAATGAACAAAAGAGAAATCTTAATCAAATCAATATTTGGTGTGACCACCCTTTGCCTTCAAAACAGCATCAGTTCTTCTAGGTACACTTGCACACAGTTTTTGAAGGAGCTCGGCTGGTAGGTTGTTGCAAACATCTTGGAGAACTAACCACAGATCTTCTGTGGATGTAGGCTTCCTCACATCCTTCTGTCTCTTCATGTAATCCAGACACACTGGATGATGTTGAGATCAGGGCTCTGTGGGGCCAGAAGAACTGATGCTGGTTTGAAGGCAAAAAGTAGTAACACCAAATATTGATTTGAGTAAATTGCTAAAAATAAACAATCATTATTTATATTTCTGAAAGCATTCTTTGTTTACAGCATTTTTTCCACGCTTGCCTAAAACTGTTGCACAGTACTGTATGTATATGCACAAGCACACACATTAAATCTTAAAGAGTGTGGCATACGTCTAAAATAAATATTTGTTATTTATAATGAATTCTACATAGTAATAACAACTTTTTTTTTTCTGTTATATTTGATATATCCCTTTCCTTATCTCTGCCATTTTGGCTGGCAGGCAGAAAACACACACAGCCTACAGGTTTATTTACGGTAGCAGGAGAGAAGTAGCACCCAATTACTAATCAATAGCTATGGGCTAAATCTTCATTACAAAGAAGCAGGTCTCATTATGTTTTTGTAAACGCATATAAATCCATTATGAATTATAACACATCTGTTGTTTGTAACATACCCATTCACTTGACAGTCAGTTGGAAATGCATTGAGTTGTGATGTTAATTTTGGCTGGATTCCAGACATGGCCCATATCAGCAGAGAGGTAACAGAGCAAATAACATCATGTGGTAACAAATGTGCATTTTCCCACTGAGTGATCAAATTATAGAAACTTGTTTGACACACCTGCTCTTCTAAGTGAATAATATAATAAATTCACCATGTACACAATTTTTAGGCATGTGAGTATAAAAGCGAAAGTGACTATTCCTGACATTGTGAAACACAGCAAAGCCCACAGTGAGACACAATGGAATTCATCTTCTGTATTTTACCCATACACACACATATGCAGCACAGTGTGTCAACAGGGTCGCGAGAAACTTGTTGAGAAAAATGAGGCAAATGAACTGCCAAAGATTGAGAAGAATCAAAAAGCTCCCAGGAACCCATGATCCTCCAGTGCTGTCATATTCCAGAACTGAACCTACCTGGAGTGTTCAGTGCTCAGAGACGTGGCCAAGGAAAGGAAGGCTGAAACCTGACCACCACTGAACCAGACACATAAGATTTAAACATCAAGACTCAAGAAATATCTTGAGACAGATTTTTCAAAGGTTTTATGGATTGATGAGATGAAAGTGACTCTTGATGGACCAGAAGTTTGGGCCTGTGGCTGGATCCGTAATGGCACACAGCTTCACTTCCACCCAGACTCCAGCAAGGTGGAGGTGGGGTACTGGTGTGGGCTGCTATTATTAAAGATGAGCTAGTTGGACCTTTTCAGGCTTAAGTTCTCCACTGCGTGATTCACCAGTAAAAGCCTCAAAAAATAATGGCATGGACCCCTTCCGCACCTGACCTAAACCCTATCGAGAACTTGTGGACCTTCTTAAATGGGAGATTTACAGGGAAGGAACAGTCCAGCTCTCTTGCATGTAGTTGCGTAATAATTCTACACACTAATAGTTGGCTAATAATTGTGCACACATATGTATCCTCCTGAGAAGGTTCACACTCACATTTCCACATTTGTGCAACATTCAGCTTTCTGGGTTATTAACATTTTGGACTGACTGATAGCACTGGGTTTGTTGCAGATTAAAATGAATCCTGACAATACTCGCATGCCTAATAATTGTACACAGTGTATTACATCATGTAAAATAGGTCGACACATTCACACTAATCTGGGATCTTTTACCTAAGAAGTGAAACGTGATCAATGAAATGAACTGCAGTTAAGCTGTCAAGGGGTTCATTGCTCTAGACAAGCAACTCAGCACTACTTCACTAAGCTATGCTTTAATATGTGTGGTTACTTTAATCTCATAGTGCTGAAGTCTGAGTCTGATGTCTATGAGTCCTGTTTGATTTCATTGCATTAACATTCACAGCATTGCTATATGTTGCCTTCCAGCACATGCTCTGCTTGCACAGATCAGAGTGTTAGAAAGAGAAAAAGGTTTTTTAATACCGGGTGTCGCTGCGTGATTAGCCAAATGTCAGAGTGGCCCTTCCAGGCCCAGTGTAAGGGGTACAGCAGTGAAGTGGAGATGCGTGGCCCCTAGAGAGAAACCTCGGCCTTATCGGTTTACGCCCTTTACATCGACACCGAGCAACCACAACCACATGTAGCATCTGCCTGAATAAACACTGAAACACGCCTCGTATTATATTTGTATTCTTTGTTGTTTTTGCAAGTAAACACCTAACTTTGTGTTCAGCTATGAAGTGCATATAAAATAATAAAGCATGAACCGTTATTTTAATTAATTTCAGTTTTATCATCAATTACCACATTGACTGACTGCACTCAGGTGACCTTAAGGGCCCTGAGGGAAGCATAACACCCCAGGCCCTACCTCTTTCTGCCTAAAAGGCTGAATAATGTTAGCTTTAAAGACAGATCTACGCCTCCGAGATCCAAAATTATCTTTCCATTAGTGAGGTGAAAGGGGAAAACCTGAAAAAAAGCAACAAAACATCAAAAGACACCCCCTGGGCTTCATTAAAAATGACTTTGCCTGCACCTGCATTTTTCGCCTTAATTAGGTATATGTGACTATGTGAAGCTGTCAAAGGATATTTAACTAAAATAAATGAATGTGTGTTTGCCTTTCTCAGTTGTGCAGCACATGACCTCGCACTACCCTCCTTATGCACACGTGTCCATGCAGTTAATACCCCTCGCCTGCATAATCACTGAAAACATGTAGACATGAGTAATTATGGCAAACTCTTCACTCATCAAACTCTTCTTCTATGATGAATATTTATATAGGAGGAAATGGTGAAAATAAAGAGTAAACAGAGAGAAAGTGAAAAACACACAGCAAAAAAAAATTAAATAAAAAAATTTTAAAAAGCCCAATAAAATACCTTTCCTCAAAAAAGCTTATAAGAACCAATGAAAGAAATAAACCCTTCTTGGAGTCCTTGTTCTCGGCATTGGAATTTTGTGAAGTTTTTTTTGGACAAAGTTTCAAGATGCTTATCAAATGACAGCAAAGATATTCATGAAATATTGAAAATGATTACATATCATTAGGCCTGGAAGGGAGATTTTGATGAGGGAAATTAATCTTCATGCGGAGATTTTAGATCAGGTCAGAGTGATGGCACAGAAGACCATCATCAGTGAACAAATCATGCTAAAGCGCTCAGAATATTGAATGCATAATAGTAATAATAATAATAATAATAATAATAATAATAATAATAATCATCATCATCATCATCATCATCATCATCATCATCATCATCATAATGGTAGTAGTTGTAGTAGTAACAGCAGTTGTAAATCAAACCATGCACATATATTTAGTCATCAAATTGCCAGATCCAACCCATTTGTGATGTGATGCTGAGAATAGCCACTTTTCAAAGTAAGCAATAATTTCCCCAGGTCCCATCCATTCGGATTCTCTTAATTTACTAAACTGAAATATTCCAAACTACATGCCCTTCAGCTGAGATCCTGGCTGTGAGGGCCACTCTTTTGGCTAAATCAGTTGCACCCATGCCAACAAATCAGCAATACAGCAAAGCCAACATTAATATTCATTTAAGAAGGGACATTTCAAAGTCATCCAGACAGCTAGACAGTAAAAACATGCATCAGTACAAAATGAATGCATGCTTTTAATACCAAGTCCAAAACCAACTGACAAAAGGCTGAAATTCAGAGCAAGTTTGGTATTTTTCAGCCCTTCTCAATGAACATATTTGACTTTGTTGTTTCACTCAGAGATCTATGAGATATATTCAGTCATTTCAGCTGAAAAGTGTGTCAGCGACCATCACCAAAACATCATCCTCAAAATCTGCATGCAGGCTTATGCCCTCGCTTATTTCTCTTATTTCAATAAATCTTATCAAGCACATTTTTCTCACCCTATTGGCAGTTTATTTTTCCTAACATGAGGGAAAAATTCCTCATTTCTGCATTTTCCATTATATTTTCCTCATTTCCTTTGTGATCATAGGTTGGGAGACAGGTGCAGTCTTATCACCGTCTCCTCACAGTGTGAGGGTTCTGGATTCAGTCCCCTGCCCTGGTGCCCCTAGTTAAACCACTGCTAGGTGTCTTTGCATAAAGTGAAAGTGACTATTCTTGTCATTGCAAGGTCACAGCACAGCACACCACACCACACCACAATGAAACCCATGCAAACATCGTGCAGGGGGGCAGTTATGAAAGCACCCAGGGAGCAGACGGGGAAGGTACCTTGCTCAAGGGTACCTCAGGGCAACCTACTGGTAAGGGGTTTGAACCCACAATCTTCCAATCCTGTGGCTGACTCCCTGACCACTAGGCCACCGCTACCCGTATGTATCTGCATATCTGCCCTGTGATGGACAGATGACCTCACCCTATGAGTGCTGGTATAAGTTTAGGATAATCATCTATAAACATTGATTGATAGATGTTATTATGCTAAAAAAAATATATATTTTCTTTAATTGTTAATATAGTCCATAGTTAATAATATGGCAGATGTGTTATGGGTGATTTTGATGAGAAAAGTAGAGTAGAACCATATTGTGATGAAAAATGATGTTTTTGTGCTGTATTTGTGTTTCTTTATACACGTTGAAAGGTGCTTACTTAATTCTATATGAAACGACTACAAGTCAGAAATTTTCCATGAACTCCGTTGAACTCTAATCTAAGGTGAAGAAAAAGCATGGTGGTGTTTTCCCTGATCTTGCTGTGCTCTTGTGTGGAATAGAGCTGTGTATTGTATACGGCTGCTTTTGGGATTATTGAGCTATAGTTGTTGTGATGGGAAAGACACAAATGCTGTTGAATGGAGCTGAGAAAGTGAATTGTGGACAAAACACAGTGGAGGCTACAGCTTTATGTCATGAGGAGGAATGGCTCTTAGCCTTGGTGGAAAACAAGGCTAAATACAGCTGAATAGAGAACAGCAAGGTCTGCGCTGTGCTGGCTCTTGTGGCTGCAGGCTTTGGGCAATGATGATTTCATCTCATAGCTTCAGCTTGCTTTGGGGACTTTTTAGACACATGTGTGCACTCAGGCACATGCACGCAAAACACACATGTGCACGCACACACACACACACACACACACACGCGCGCGGGTAATTCCATGTCACCTTTGTACTTAAACATCACCAAGCACAGCAGCATGACAAGAAGCAATGTTAAGGGCATTTACTGAACATTGAACAAAGAGAGGTCTGAGGTCCAAGAACTTCTAAATGCTAAACCACTTTGTTTTCCTTTTATTTTATATGCTCTTTATCTTTTTCTATTTTACCCTTAATAAAAATGTTAAATCATTGCCATCTTTTAGTTTTGGCTTATTACAATAACTAATAATGCACACTGTCTCATGAAAGGTCACTTCATAATTAAGTCACATGCATGAAGCATATGCATGAACATTCACTGATCAGGAACTGTTTTAAGCCTCAGTCTATCCACACTGCATTTCATTAGCTTCAAAGCCTACGCTTGAGCACATCTGTTAAAACAATAGAAGCCACAGAACATCATTAATGACCTTAATTAGGTGTTTATGTAACCAATCACTCCATGCTTCTAAATTGTTATTGTCAGACAATTTCTATGAAACGTCTTGACCACTCATGGGTATATAAAGTCATCTGATCTTTTGAACCATACTGATTAGATGGGAATGCGCCCCAAAAGAGTCCTCAAAGTTTGTGCTAATGTTCATCTAGTAGGAGGACTGAGCTGAAAGTAGTTTAAACTTTATAGTGTATGTAAATGCATTCAGTGCAATATAGTGAAGACGATGGCGCCAGATTTGATGGGAAGAGCTAAATAAATCATGAAATAGACGTAATCAATTCTCAAACCACACTGCATTCCTTTTGCTGTAGTTTCTGTGATGAAATTCAAAATCAACAATTAGACTATTAAGTGATTATCTGGAAAGTTTAAGTAAAGTCTGTTTAAATAATGCGGACTAGATATTAAATGAGGTCAAGAACAGAACATTAATTTTAGAAAGGTCTCTATGTCAATTGTATGCCAAAGTAAAAAAGAATACTTGAAAGAGTAAAAGTTTATTTTTTTAAACCAATGCCCCCATAATGGCCTAGAAATCCATCCCACATATACCGACTGAATCAGACACATTTCAGTTATAGATATCGGGTGATTTGTGGAAAAAACATAGAAGAGCGGAACCTCCAGGTTAAAAACAAAAAGCAGAAATCAAAGGCTCACAAAACTGGATATTCTGTCATATATTTACAACATAGGTTAGAAGGAAAAGGAGCAATCAAATTAATAATGAGCAACTAGTGACACAACATAACTGCAAATCAGTGTTAATGTGACATGTAGACAGCACACACTGAGTATTTCCAAAGGGATAGTATACATACATGTGGGTCATTTTGAAGCATGTTTAATAAATTACATCATTCTCTCATCACACAAGGTTTTCGGTCCCTGAAGCAAGGTTAGTGGTCACTCAAATAACTTGTGGCAAAGTGATCTCCAAAGCAAGATGGAATACAATCAGTGTAATCCTCATATAAAGAATAGCATGCTGTTGGAATAAGATGACGCCGCTGTGCAGTCATTATGTTTGGAGTACATGAGCATATATTATAAATTAATCGCAGCAAATAGAATACTGATATATGCATATGGCCAATAATAAAATGCAATACAATATGGGTCATGAGTAAACTGAGGCAAAACCTGAGACAACTTTTTTCTTAGGAGTACACGCCGTGCCTTCAACCATGATTCCGTTAGTCGACAATCCAGCTCAAAGGAACACTGATGAAAAAAGAGATTAGGTGGAGTTTTTGGTCAAACAAACATTGTCAACGGACAATACAACAGCTTACATAAGGCCTACATTAATATTATTAGACTCAAACATTCATTAAAATGTTTGAATCATAATCTCTCACTTAAAAAATACACATGCTAAATGCTATACAACTACTGACAGAAATTAACCATTTGAAACAAAAGTCTATGTACGATACCTCTAATGTTGCCTTATAATGCATATGTTGGCATTATGGAAGTCATTTGCAGGCCCTGATTTAAACATTCCACAACACTGGCAGTTATGCTTTTATATGTTTTGAACCATAATGAGTGCACAAGCATTCCTTAGTTACGTGATGTACTGAAGCACTTACACCAATTCTGTGAAAAGTGATATCAACCCAAGGCAGATGGAAATTATGTCCCAAAAGCAAGTCAAAACATGTCTATATACAAATAAATTCATTCATACACATTAATATGTTAATATCTATAAAAGTCTAAAGGTTAACACAACTGCTGATGGAAAAAAAATCCAATGCCGAAACCACAACCATAAATACAGTATATTGCATTTCTACCATCTGGTTCAATACCAAGGTCATTTTTCATTTGCTGTAAGTCCCCTAATAATGAAGGTTTATTGGCATGACACATCTGTAGATGATACTTTTAATTTGTCGTCTGTAGCAAACTCTAAACTTCTCCTCTCGCTTATTTAACTGCTTGTGTGGCTTTAAAAAGGGTCCAATTGCAGCTAGCGGAAGTCCCATGGCTTCAAAATTTCAGCAGTTATGTACAGAGTCTTTATAAAATTGATTCTGTGATTGTATACATCTGTGCATGTGTGTGTTTGTGTGTGTGTGTGTAAATAGATACGGATTTGAAGGTGTGTTTGATGAGAAAGACCATTTTAGTGCACAATGTCTGCCATTGTTACCCTTAACAGAAAAGCAAGGGTTTGTAAAAAAAAAAGCTGACTTTCACCACAATGGTGCACAAATACGTCCTTTGAAAAGAGAAAAAGTCTCATTTTACCTCTTAAATGGAAAAAAGATAATTGCAAAGGGGGAAATCATCCAGATCTGTGGCTTAATTCACATAGTAAAGCCAATAGATCAAATTGAATAAGGAAAAAGCAGCAGGGAATATTATCCGTGACCATCGATCGATGGCGTTGACGTCCGTAAGGTCAGGGATTTTGATTTTGAGCTGGGATGAACGCCGACGCAGCCTGGCTTTTTTGGGCTGCGCATTTCTATCAAGGCTGTGGCGGGCAGCCTCATGCCGTGGAGCGCTTTGCTTCCTGTATTGGATCCCTGAGTTATCAAACACCATGGAAGTGGAGTTGCGGGCCTCACTGACGCTCGTGGTCACCTCGTTCCCGGCCACTTCATTGTGGATTTCCAGAGTAGTCAAGAGAATGTTTCCCTGGGAGTCCACCTGCAACCAGCGAAAAGTCTGGATGACTATGGATTTTATTGATTGGTTATATCTATCCATGACAAACCCAGACTATAAAAAGTACAATCTACAGGATACAGCAAAAGTAAATAGGACAAGTATATGAATGTGGATTTTCCAAAACCATATCAGCATAGGATATGATTCACAAAAGCTCCCTTTTGCTTATTCTGAGGATGTGTGGGTTATGAATTGTGGAGACTGTCAATCACTCTTGTATGAAAGAGTTAGAATGGAAATGCGGAAGTGATGCATGTTAGGAAATAGTGGTTCTTACATAAAGAAAGCAAATAATATTCTATTAATCTTAGAATTTTTGGTTCAGTTATGAAGTTTATGAAGTAATTTTCAAAAATAAGTTGGAAATTACCTCAAACTAAGCATGAGTACTAGATTACACCATTATCACAAATAACACATTCATTATTTGTCATCAGAACAATAAACAGCACACTGCCAAAAGGACCATCATTCTTTTAAACCATTTCAGCTGCATTTTAGTAACTGCATTTAGTAACTATGATGCTTGTATGTATATCCTGCATGTGTACACTGTCACACTGGGTTATATAATCATACTTGTAACAAACATATTTAATATGTACACATGAAAAAAAAAACTAAATGCGTCACAATGGGCTAACGAACGTTAACTAGACTGAATAGATTGTAGTATTAGACTGAATAGACTGAATAGATTGTAGGAGCTGATTGTATGATTGCATATGCCAAGGGTACAATATGAAGTGATTTATTTTATTAACTCAAAAATGCCCCCTTAACAAAATGCTTGCTTAGGGTACAAAGTTCCCAACATTTCTTCTATCACAACATGATTAGCGGTTGAAAATGTAATAACTAAAGTAATTAGTAACCCTCTAAACAAAATCACCATGTTGTGGTTATTTCCCAAAGGAATCAACTGTGTGCCTCCAAGAAATCCATTGTTTATTTACTTTTACCCCTGAGTCTCTCAGTAATAAATAATTCAGGGAAACATTCTAGCAGAAACATAATTATAGCCAAAGCATTCCAGTAATGATGTCGACCGGTGATGGTGTACTATAAAGTAAGAGTGCTGAAATAAAATAGGGAACAATCATTTTAAGATGTTTAAACATGTTGGTCCAGGTGAACAGTCACCAGTGGTTTGCATTTGAACCTAAACATTTACAAATGAAGAAAAATATGGCATGAAACAAAAAGAAGAGTGTGCCAAAACTGTTATACAAATGCACACAAAGCATGGCTGAAAATGAAGCTCGGGGCTTGCATGTGCTTTAAGGGAAAATTTTGCATGGCGAGTGGGCAAAGTTTCAGAGGGAGGTTATATATACTGATATAACAGCCAGCAGTACACACTCACCCCTCGTGAGTGACGGTGGCCTTGTACCTGATTGGACTGTTTAACGGACGATGGCTTGCAATTTCCTCCCTCCTGAACAGACTGGCCAGAAAAACACAGAGAAGAGTTCCTCTTCATGTGAAGTTCAGCTTTACCTTTCATGTCAGGCGTTTATAACCCTGGCATTGCATTCTGAGTGTGACCAAACTGTACTGAAGCTACACTGTGATTTAAGCTTGATATGCAGTTAATAAGACGATGTGTGGTGTCTAGTGTTTGTAAGGGGTAAGGGGCAGAAGCAGAACTGTTTGTGTTGTAAGTGCATGCTGTAAACCCATTTGCCTGTATTTCGTCTCATGCTGATAATATGACCATTGAAGCAATGTTGCAATATTGTAGATCAATAAGCTGAAGAAAGAGATTGTCTGGAGAGGTAATCAACTAACTGTGCCCTTAAAAAAACTATATCGGAACATTGTTTTAACATGTTTTTTCAAATACAAAACGGATTATTTAAAAAAACTTAGTATCAAAGGCTTTTAATTAGAACAATGTATTCTGGTTTGGAGATGTGTTTTTATTATTATCTTCTTCACTGTACAAAGTAGTTTTTTTTTATTCAGGAACAGAAGCATTAAAGATGAATTGATAAGCATAAAACATTATAAACATTGGCCAGAAAACGTCTTTTTTAATAGCTAAAGCAACTTCTTTGATATGAGTCCATCTGGCTGTAAAAGTAAAACTATACTGAATCAATAATTCAAAAAGCTTATTTTACATTTTCTGTAACTCTATCCATAAAGCAATACAATCTGAGTATAGTCTGTTTCCAGTTCTCTTCTTTCAACAAAGATAGCCTTTCAGAAATCCAACCTATAGCACATATGAAAAGGCTTCACTAGAGCTATGCAATAGTTATGTAACTGAACAAGCAGGCACTATAACCTAGAGACTAATGCATTGTCACAGTATAAGCAACACATCCTAATGTCTCTTACCTTGTTACCGTCATATTTGGTGCGGTCATTGTTGGCTTTCTCTGCCTTTTCAGCCAACTTTTTCTGCATCTGTGGGCCTCGGCCAAAGAAGATGTAATTCACAAAAGCGTACTCCAGGAGGGCCAAGAAGACAAAGACGAAGCAGCCCATCAGGTACATGTCTATGGCTTTGACATATGGGATCTTGGGCAGTGTTTCTCTCAGATGGGTATTGATGGTGGTCATGGTCAGCACAGTCGTGATACCTATGGAGGAATTGATCCATGTTATCCCTTTCATATTTTGGCAACATTTTTGTCTTGAACATGCATGCAATTTAAATATTGTTTCATGCAAAGAAAACAATCTATTTTCCAAAATGTAGCCAAGAACCAAACATAAAGAGCATATAAACATGAGTATGCTTCACATTAAAGTGGGCAAACACTGATACTAACTAGTAACAATACTAGACAATACTACACTTTTCAGTGTTTTCAGCAAAGACAGGCAAACATTACACCTTCTCTAGTAGACACAGAATGAATGAATACAATTGTAAAAAGTGTTTGAATGAGTTAACATAACATTGGAATGGGTTAACATGCAGCCACTTAAGACGTTCATTGGCAGTCAGAGTGGGCAACAAAGGACAAATTAAGAAATGCTTCAGTCTCTTTTGTATACATATTTAAAGACCTCTGACACATGGATTAAAGTGAATTGATAATAAGAAAGCTCATTATGCTCTCTTTTCACAGGAAAATTCAGTTGTTCTCTTTAAGTAATCTTTAATGCACTCATAAAAGTATTCTGTGACATGCTGTTATTCATCACTACACATGAAAAAGTCATATTATTCACTTCTGATCAGTTACTTTTATCATAGTAGTTCTACTTCAGACTTTAGTAAACAGTTTCTTTGATCATGTATTTAAATCATGCATTAGCAGCACAGACCTAATGTGGTTAGTCTGTAGCAAGTCTTTGGCCATCTGTAATTCCTAGTAGGCTTCAGAGAAACACAAAGGAGTCGCTGGTGCAACCAAAATAACTGGTAAAATGCCCTTAAGCGCAGTTTGGAAATAAGATGCGCATAAGGCTGTATACATAGAAAGAACACCGTGACACTGAGATTATTCAGAGACTCAGCCAATAGAAGTGTGATGAAATCCTTCTCTTTTGACAGCTCTGCTCTGCCGCCCACCATGAATCTGGACTCTGTGGATGGGTGCTACAGATTGAGCTCTGTCAGAGTGCAAATGCCAAAAAACAAGCTCTGCTTACTAAACCCAATTACCCAATTACACAATCAAATATACAATATATATATATATATATATATATATATATATATATATATATATATATATATATATATATATATATATATAGAGAGAGAGAGAGAGAGAGAGAGAGAGAGAGAGAGAGAGAGAGAGAGACAGAGAGAGAGAGACAGAGAGAGAATAGAGACTTGTTGCAAGCAATGCTTGTTATGCTTCTTGTAATGATACAGAATAATATATATTTTTAATTAATGATTTGTTTAATGATTTTGGCTTCAACTAACAGCTAACTGATGACCAACAATGGCTGTTTACTTATGAAAGTCACTTAACCATTTAATGTTACAAGCAGACATTTAGCAAGTTTAAAAACTAAAACAAAATATCCTAGATATATATCAGTCCTAAATATTTAAAAATAATACATTTAGCAGTCTTTGTATTCTGTATGTAAAGATTTGTTTAGTTACAGAGTGCTGAAGCTATTTGGCTGGAACTAGATCTGGTGGGTTGATAATCATGGTGCATGTAATCCACAAACCAATCATATTCAGCCAACAGTATCTTGTGGCCAGAATCTGAACACTGGTGAAAGACTAGAGGATGAAGAACTGTGCAGGAACAGATGAACTATAACAATAATAAGTTTACACTTGCAAGGTGGAGCAACAGTAATTGTAAATAACAAAGAGCATTTATATGAAAAGGAGCTGAAAAAATTGGAAATAAATGTAGATACATGGTAGGTATACCTAATAAAATATCTAATAAAAAGACTCTTTGGTATATATCACACAGGTGAAACCAGTATACACCTTCAAATAAAACATTCTAAATTTGTTCAGCTTACTAAAAGATAACTGAAGAAGAGTAAAGATGTTGGAAGCAGATCCTATAAATGCAAGTTGCGTATTTGACTCTACAAGATATAAAAGAAAACATGACTCATCAAACCACCTTCATCCATTGCTTCATCAGTTCAAATGCTTACATTCCCACTGTAAATGCTTTCGGGGGTGGACAGGGTTCAGCATGTGCAATCTGTCCTGTCTGTGGCTACAAAGCGCCATGCACAGCAAGCTACAATGCACTTTGAATTCAGATGCCTTACTTTTATAGTCAGCTTTACCCTTTTCAGCAGTTGTGCTATAGTGGGATCTTCTGTGGAACTGAAACACACAAGGCTAGCCAACTCCCCACATGCATCAGTGAGCCTTAGGTTCCCATGACCCTGTTGTTGGATCAGTTTTGGAAGGTACTAACCACCTGGCATTATGCAATTTGGCCTTTTATAAGTGATTTCTTTTTTATATTGAGGTTTTGGTTTTTTTTTTTCTGAAAATTTTTGGCTGTTGGGAGAATCCATGTGTTTATTGCCAATATCAGAGGTAAAATACATAAATAAATAAACAAATGAACGAACGAATGAATGAACGAACGAATGAACGAATGAATGAACGAATGAATGTGTATCCTAAAATCTTGCTTTTAGAAGGCCCACAGAGGTAAAAACTAAAAGTAATATGCTGAGGCAAAGGCCACCTTGTTAAGCTCAGGTGAGAACAGGCTGTACAAAATAGCAGCCTGCAGCCTCCAAGATCTATGATAAAGCTTAGAACCTTAAAAACACAATATATCATATTAATACTTCACAAGATTGAACCTTTAGTCTTATACGGTCTTCCATCCATCTATCCATTTTCTGCCGCTTGTCCCAAACGGGGTCGCGGGGGGGTGCTGGTGTCCAACCCAGCGCACACAGGGCAAGGACGGGGGATGCACCCTGGACAGGTCGCCAGCCCATCGCAGGGAGGAGCGGGACGGGGACGGCACCTTGCTCAAGGGTTCCTCAGGGCAACCCATTGGGAAGGGGCTCGAACCCCCGCTTATACGGTCTTACTTATCAATTAATTGTGCAATGCCATTCAATAAATTAAATTACATAATTTCTTTAGTTTACAGCTGATTTACATTCTTCAAGTAGAAGTCTGCAAATGTTTCAGTGTCACAGACTTCAGATCAGTTTCCATTCATATCCCATATTTTGTACTAAAATTTCCACCAACTGGTAATGTGCATAATATTTCACGCCTTGTTTCTGGCTAGTTTGCTACAACAGTAGGCAGCTACTGTTTGAAGAGCTGGGTAATGAGGGAGGATGGAGCTCACAGTTTTCTCAACCCCAACACTTTCTCAGTAACAGTGCCAATAGAAATCATTCAAATCTCCCTTGCTGAGATACAGCTCTAAGCTAGTGCTGACATTCAGACCAACTGAGCTTGGTCATTTCTGCCTTCAAGAAAGGTGGATGAGTGTGAAGGTTCCAGCGTGGAACATGAAACTTGCTGATGAGTGAACTCTTTAAAGCGGAGATGTCACACCCTTTCTGAACCGTAGACTGGATGAAAATAAGTGGGGGGTGAGCTTTTTGTGCAAATCTCCTATTTAAGGCATTTTTCAAAAAATATTTGATGAGCCCCTATTTATCACTGAAAACAGAAAGCAATAATACTACAGTAATATGATTTGAAGTAATACTCAAATGTGCAAGATCACACCTGCGGCATTTAGCCTGTTCAGGACAGTGACATTTAAATGAAGCTAACATGGAGTCAAATGTGTCCTGCTATGTTGTAACACATATGATGTCAGCAAACAAATAATATGATTATCTAATTTGCTATTCACTTTCGTAATATTTCATGACTGTTACAAAATTACATATTCAGAGTTATCCTCTTTACAGTAACAGTGGCTCAAATCCTTGAATAAATTAAAAGTACCAAGTGTGATGAAACCTAAAGAGTAATTACTGTGGGCCACAGCGGTTTACAGGGAACCTTGGGTCTCCAGTATATTCGCTTTCCCTTAGGAGGGCTGTTATCTCCTTAACAAGAGAGGGCTCTGTCTACTGACTGCAAAGCTGGCCTGGCCTAGTTTTTACCCTGACCAATCACATTAACATTTAAAGGTATATTTAGTAAGGTTTCTGGAATTATAGTGCATGCAAGCTGTAAATGGCAGTTCGGCTGTTCTGTGGTACACAGGTGTTGAATACTAAGGTATCATACATGTTTAGTATGAATATTCTACCTCTCAAAGAAAATGTGTCATGTAAAAAATGTTTGTCAGGTATGGCAGGTACCCTTCAGTTGATACACTAGTTCAGTTAACACACTGGTCCTGTGAGAACAGGTCAACAAGGTCATTAGATTTCTAATCTAAATTGTGATTAAAATGTAATTAATTATATACGTTATTAATTATATATGTCCCTTCAAAAATCCTGCGATGGGCTGGTGACCTGTCCAGGGTGTGTCCCCTGTCCTTCGCCCTGTGTGCGCTGGGTTGGACTCCAGCACTCCCCCGCGACCCCGTTTGGGACAAGCGGCAGAAAATGACTGACTGACCTTCAAAAATCTCATGGTGTTGTTCTTATACTCACCATGCATGGATTACATAAGCAATTGGATGAACTATAACTAAAGATTTAGTTATAAGACTTTCACAGAGATAAAGTCTACCAAAGATATCTAAATGCTCACTAATTGTATTTCAGCATCCTGTTAAGAAATTGATGTTATTTAAAGCACAAAATTTTGAAAATAAAGAATGCTCTCAAAAGAAAATGCCTACAAAAACGCTCAACAAAATCACTACCAAAAATAAATAGAAATGTTGGGAACAGAGTTGCACAAATCCTGTGAAAAGTGTTTTTGCACAAACAACAAGCTCCATTGAATAATCATGAACAAGTAACCTAAAAAAAGTAAGAGCCAGCATCTGAAGTTTGCAAAACTAGAAGCATTCTGAAATCAAGTGCTGCAATTGGTTGAAACAAAAAATTACTCCCACAGACAGAATGGGGTGCTTAGAGAGAAGAAAAGAACATTTCAATAAAATAACACATTATCAACATTTAAGCACAGGGGTAGATTGAGTTTGTGTGGCAGTCAGTGGCACAGAAAAAGTTGCGGGGTTGGAGAGAAGAAAGCATTATACTAAATATCATCAAATCCCTGAAGCTAATCTCCCACAGTCAGTGGAGACAATGAGGACAAAAAGACTGAATGTTGCAAGGAAATGATCAAACGCATGCATAAAAATCAACCTGAAAGAATGAAAGAATCCATTTTTAGAATGGCCTTTACCATCTTCAAACTTAAATGCTTTTTAAATCTCTGATTAGATCTTAAACATGCTGTGCAAGCAGGACAACCTATTGACTTTTCTCTAAACTAAAAACTTTCAGCAAGGAACAGTAGAAAAAAATCCCAAACCAAGAAGAGGATGACTGTAAGTTGGTTACAAACTTTAAAGGCTGTGACCTAAAGTGAACTGATTGAAAAAGTGCCAGAACATGTGTACAATCCACATTAAACTGTTTAGAAATACGTCATTTCCAAGTTTGTTTTACATAAAAGCAACTTTTTCTTTTTATCCAGAACAGGTCTTGTCTGGAAAAAAAACATGGATTTTCATTCTAAATCATCTAAAAAATCTAAAAAAATCCATTACTTAAATGAGAAGTCCAACAACATTTAGTAGTAAGTAAGACAATTGGTCAAAAGGAATATTGCTTTAAATAATATTGAACCAATACTTTTGATCCATTTACCATAACCTTTTACATAACATAAAGGATATCTGGCAGATACGAACAGTATATACATAAAGTCAGCAGAAGTTTACTGAGTTCATGGTGAAAATACATCACTCAAAAAATTTGGACCCAGCCAAGAAACTGTTTAAAAAAATAAATCAAGCAAGTATACTCTTTCAGAATACATCTCTCTGGTTCTTGACCAAATGATTTCTGCAGATGTGAAAGCTCCGTCATAAAAATAGAACAAATGGTATTTGTCACTGCACTCTCACAGTTCTTTTTCAAGTCGGAGTCCCCAGATTAAGAGGCGACGTGTGTGGGTGGATGGAGCATATGCTCACTTACATAACCCCAAAGCAGTGTCAGTGTGGAGGTGCAGCACAGGCACAAAGCGCATCGCATCGATTTGTACCTGAACAGGTCACAGTATGGGAGGATCAAACTCCCTAGCCGTCAGAGAGGAGAGCAAAGAGTTACCTAACCAGACCAAAATACACCTTCACACACTCTGCATACAGCACCGACTGCAGCACAACCCTCTACTGGGTTCAATTTATCAGTAGGTAACTGAACAAACACAAACACCAACAACCATTTTCAACATCACTGGATCTTATGTTGTCTGAAGATTGCTTCTTCAGTTTTGCTTTGAAGTTATGGAGCAAAAATAGCTAATAGATATTAAAATCTGATTCATAGCAATTTGCATTGTACAAACTGCATGTTTTTAGAGAGAACAGCATGCCATACAATATCATAAACCATTTAAGCAAGTCTATTTGAGATAGACTTGAATTATGCTGAAATTGGTGCAGAAATTAATGTGTGGTAATTTAGGCATCTAGTCTGCAGGATGATAATGGGTGGTGGGGGAATGTGGATTTCATTTTTTGTCAGCGACATCAGCCAAATAGTTTGAGTGAAGAATTAAATAAGCAAAATTCAGACATCCTTTTGAATACATATTAGTAGGTCCAGAAAAGCGAGGAAAAACTATTTTGCACCCAAATAAGTCAGTATATGAGGCTCTTTGTTTGATTCTATTGCTCATAAACAGTGATAATGTATAAACAAATGGGCCAAAAATCATTTTTCATTGTACATCTCAAAATGTGCTTTTAAAGTAGTTTTTCAATGGTATTCTACATTCTTTAAAGAACTGATTCAGATACGCAGAATTAGAGTATGGTATTTAAAGAGTCACAATCAACACGCTTTAGTCAATGCTCAAGTTACAAAATCTTTAAAAAAGCTCTTTGTAAATCGAGACCTCAAATCAAGAGTGTCCAGCTGAGTCAGTTAAAGTATCAAACAGAAAGAGCTGAAATTGGAAATGATAGCAACGTTAGCAGTGTAACATCATCCACATTATCCAATCCTCTTGCATTTCCTTTCAGAGATGACTGGATTCCTGAAGTGTCTGTATGTAATGCAGCCAGAGATACTGACAGCATCAGTGCCGGAGCCGGATGAGGATGTGGACGATGGATGGCTTTAGCCTCACTCCCAGCTCAGACAGAGTCATTTAAAGCTGAGATTCATCACTGCTGCAGCAGGCCACAGCACTGAAATGGAGGTTAAATGTAATTGTTTTCTAGCTGCATTGATCTCTGTGTTTTTAGCGGGTTACCTTGCAGCACAGAAGACAAAGAAAGTAAATGGCAAAGAGAAAGAGCCAGGCACCATAACGATGCACAGCGGCATGTGAGAGCTTCGTGTGTGTGTGTTGTGTGTGTGTGTGTGTGTGTGTGTGTGTGTGTGTAGGTGTGTGTGTGTGTGTGTGTGTGTGTGTGTGTGTGTGTGTGTGTGTGTGTGTGTGTCTGTGTGTGTGTGTGTGTCTGTGTCTGTGTGTCTGTGTGTCTGTGTGTCTGTGTGTGTGTGTGTGTGTGTGTGTGTGTGTGTGTGTGTGTGTGAGAGATTCAGGGGGTAAACCCTAAACTTTACTCTCAAGTAAACATCTAAACAAATTTTAAGGTTTGACACTGGAGATGATCGAAGGATATTTCTTATAGATTGATAGACATTTTCCACAATTTGAGAAAATTATGATGGTTTTCACAGGTTAACACCAGTTCAAGTGTCTACAGTGCTGAACTATTTTAAAGTGTAAAACTGTAATAACTGAAATTCTGGGTCAACTAACCGCCTTTTATCAAAACACTGCCAAACTAAGCTCACACTCCCACCCCATGTGTAAGACCAGAGTGTGAGTGAGATGGTGAGTGAGTGAGGAGGTGGTGTAGGAGGTGGAGGCAGTCAGGGTAAAGTGAAGCACTGAGCTGCCTGCTCTCTCTGAGTCCTTGCTTTTACTCCAGCTGGAGCAGCCCAGCAATCTTTAGGGCATACTGAGTCACAGTCCAGCCCACAGAGCCTACGCTAGCCTTAACATCTCTCTGTCTCTCTCGCTCTCTCTCTCTCTCTCACACACAAACACACACACACACACACACACACACACACACACACACACACACACACAGATGTACAAAAAGAAAGTCGTTTTGTCGATTTGTCCCATGTGAGAATTATTAGGTTTGTTTCTAAGTTTACCCCATTATATGTACAGGTCAAGAAAGGTGTCAAAAAGGGGAGCTGCTTAGTGTAAGGGTAAAAAGAATGTATAAATAAACTAAACACTATGGACCAGCTCATCCGACTGTGGGAGGTTCAATAAACCTTGAAATAGAATAGTGTTAGTTTGTGTGTGTGACAGGAAGATATAATAAATAAAAATACTAGGTTATTTCTGTTGTATATAAGCTGATGTGTGCAGTAATTTGATTTATATGCGTATTGACACATTTAATATACTGATGTACAATATTGTCAGAATTAGTTTAACACTTGATCTTTGGAAAAAGAGGACGGTACCTAATGCTACTCTGGCAGCAGATGCATCATAGTTGATCCAGAAAGAAACCCAGGACAGGATAGTGATCAGGATGGAGGGCATGTATGTCTGAAGGATGAAATAGCCGATGTTCCTCTTCAGCTTGAAGCTCAGAGATAGCCGTGGATAGGCACCTGTGGGAGAGAATGAATGTGTGAGAGGAAAAGAAAGGGTGGGAGACAGGCTATTTATTTCAAGGAGTGAGGAGCCATACTTTATGTTTTGTTTCAGTTTCTATGGCAATGGCTGTGCAGATTGCCTCCGTTGCTATGGCAACAGGCCATCACAGTGGAATAAAGTGTTTGTGATTTGTTGTATTTCGGCCTTCAGCAGTACCACCACAATAGAGGTGAAAA
Organism: Hepsetus odoe; assembly: GCA_017165825.1. Taxonomy (NCBI): domain Eukaryota; kingdom Metazoa; phylum Chordata; class Actinopteri; order Characiformes; family Hepsetidae; genus Hepsetus; species Hepsetus odoe. The sequence continues at coordinate 21,883,105 of CM029366.1, read as the reverse complement.
ACAAAGATTAACTTCTTGGAGAATACATTTCATGCTGACACTTTACCAGATCACTCAATACTTTAAGGATAAAGACAAATTTATTATGAGAATGTTGAGTATTCAAGTTTAAAAAGCCTTTTTATTCTGCTTAGTCATTATAGTAAGAACTTTCAGCTGCTGTCAAAACTACTAAAAAAGTACATTATGTTCACTACATATTTGTAATGTCCATTCAGTACTTATGCCAGCTGGTGTCTACTGAAAACAAGCCATACACTATTATGTTATTATGCTTGACAACTCTGTGGGCAGCGGTGGCCTAGTGGTTAGGGAGTTGGACCCAAATCGGATTGTGTGTTCGATTCCCCCACAAGTAGGTTGCCCTGAGGTACCCTTGAGCAAGGTACCATCCCCATCACTGCTCCCCGGGCTTGTATGAGTGTGTGTGTATGGGTCAAACACAGAGACTGAATTTTGTTGTGTTGTGCAGTACTGCGTTTCACAATGACGAAGGATGTCACTTTCACTTTCATGTTACATCACCTGAAACACCTGAAACTCACACATGTCGTGAGCATGCATTGCTACTCAGTTTCTGATTCAAACACTACTTACACATCAAACAGCTCACATAGAGAAAACACACAAGTTTCACTCAGAATCAGGGAATGGATCACTTGTTTGACGTGAACATTCCTTCATTTGATATTTCTTATGAAGCTTTTCTCCATAAGGAGGACAAGCTTCAGCCTCATGACCTCCTTATCCTCCTCCACTTTCTCCTCAGTAGTACATAAAGGCCAAACAACAAGCCCACAATTCTTGTGACTCCCCTCCAATATGTGCAGAGGGTGGTGAAGCCCTTTTCTACGTGCCATTAATTCAGGAGTGGGAATAATCATTACTGTGCTGCTTCTGTGAGTGCTTCAGCTTTAGATGGGAATAATTTATGTAGTGGGTCTTCTGCCTCATGAATATATGATGCCTTGTATCAAGTGCTTCTCTTCTGCTCCCTTGCTCTCTTTTTCACTCTTCTTTTTTTTAACAGCTTGAAGAAACAGAGAAGTAATTGCTCCTCCATTATCATTGGCTAAGCGAGTGTTTCTATGACAAGAAGTAAGATGCATGATGCAAAGCTAGTAATTAGGGTTGCCTTTGAAAAAAGTGGTTCATAAGTCTTCCCGAGAGTGAGAGTGAGAGCGAGAGAGAGAGTGGAAAGTGAGTAAAAAGAAAGGAGAGAGAGAGAGAGAGAGAGAGAGAGAGAGATAGGAGAGAGAGAGAGAGAGAGAGAGAGAGAGAGATAGAGAGAGAGAGAGAGAGAGAGAGAGAGAGAGAGAGAGAGAGAGAGAGAGAGAGAGTCTGGCCACAAACATCCTGCAACAATACCACCTCTTTGCTGTAACCCTGTCTGCAGTGTGAATTTAGCAGCAACACTGCGAGGACACATACACTAAAGCAAGGGGTCTTCTGAGGTGAAGACACCAAATAACCTCTCACATCCCTGTGAGGACCAATGAGGACCAGTGGATTTGTCACTATTCCCTTTCAGTGGGGAAAATGGAAGAAACTGAAAATAAATGAGGAAATCTCAAATAGAGAGCTATTCCTATACAACGCAGGAAAAACAAGAGATGCTATCATTTATCAACAATATTCCCTCTAATGTCAAGAGCCATAGCAGAAAAAAAAGCTTATGTCGAGGAACCCATAAAAATTGGCTCGTTCAGTGACAAATACAAATGTTGCATGTTACTGTAATGCTGTTCAAAACACCAGGTCTGGAAATATGTTGATTGGTATGGAAACTACAGTCTGAATGAACTTACCTGTGGAGAAGACAACATTTCGGGAGACCAGTTTGTAGTCTACAATGGAGAACTGAGGAAGTTCTATTCGGGACACTCCTGTCACTGCGTTGTCTCCTCCTTTCCAGTAAAACTCAATATCATCTGTTGTGTAGCCATCTGTCCAGCAAATACATCCACAAAACACATCTGTATTAACTATATAACCTCTCTGAACCAAATATTGTAGTATCATTCACTTTGCACGTTACAAATTCTACCTGTGTAACTGGTATAATATCGGTTTACAGGCCAAAATGAAACCCAGCTGTTGTCAGGCACTAGTCACCCTTTACCTTATTGATAAGTTTCTGATTAAATATTTTTTGAGTAGTGGATCTTTCTCAAAACTGAAGTCATGACATGGTTATGACTCCATAGAACTCATAGTACAGTGTACCAGTCAAGGCAGCGCTGTTTAGGCTTTTGAAAAGTGTCTGTCAAACCAAAGATTCATCCAAGAGCAATGTTGGTGTTGGGCTGGAAGATGGCTATGAAAAATGTCTGGGTTTTTTATGTTGAGTAAAACAATTAAGGACCAACTAATTCTGTTGTTAACATGTCTCATGAAACATAAAAGCTAAATTATTATTATTATTATTATTATTATTATTATTATTATTATTATTATTACTATTACTAGTATTATTACTACATTTATTATTATTACATTTATATTTTGCCACTTGTTTATTTAAATGTATAATTTATTTAAAACTTATTTATTACCGTATTATTACTGTGTACTGTATATATGGTCACCTAATTCTCCTTGTAGATATGTATATGTATATATATATATATAGATAGATAGATAGATAGATAGATAGATAATTTATTATTTATAATTTATTTATGGCTCCTCTACTTTCTCCTGTACTTGTTCCTCTTTCTCTATATCTTTATATTTTTTTATATATTTTTCTTTTCTTTTTCTGTACACCTGTCACTTTTATAAGAGCCCTGTAATGCCCAAATTTCCCATTCGTGGGATAATAAAAGATCACTCTACTCTACTAAACGTATTGAAATCACTGCTAATCAGGCTGTTCAGTTTGACCATAGCCTCTACAGAGCTCAGCAATGCTGTGATAATTAACAGGCTCAACACGTTTTCATCAGAGTTACCAGTCTGTTCAGAGCTTCAGGGTTTGGGGTTCCATTTTAGAATCTGTCAAATGAATCTGTTTTACTGGTTACTGATTTTGAATAAGATAATCCTACACACAGTCCTGTGCAAAAGTTTTAGGCAGGTGTGGAAAAAATGCTGTAAACAAAGAATGCTTTCAAAAATGGAAGTGTTAATCATTTATTTTCATCAATCAACAAAATGCAGTGAATGAACAAAAGAGAAATCTAAATCAAATCAATATTTGGTGTGACCACCCTTTGCCTTCAAAACAGCATCAGTTCTTCTAGGCACACTTGCACACAGTTTCTGAAGGAACTCGGCTGGTAGGTTGTTCCAAACATGACTGTGTTTCAACCTCCGTGTCACATTGATGATCATCAGCACCTGTTTGGTAAAACTGGTTGATCATACACCGACTATAATCCTACAAAATCCCTGACTTTGTGCAAGTGTACCTAGAAGCATTGATGCTGGTTTGAAGGCAAAAGGTAGTAACACCAAATATTGATTTGATTTAGATTTTTCTTTTGTTCGCTGACTTTGCATTTTGTAAATTGATAAAAATAAACAATCATTATTTATATTTCTGAAAGCATTCTTTGTTTTACGCTATTTTTTCACACCTGCCTAACACTTTTGCACAGTACTGTATATTTATGTTCCACTCTTTAAAAGACTAATCAATTTTTTTTTTAATGAGTGGGTAAGAACTCCCACTTAAAAAGTACTTGTTTTCTGAATACTGCCTTTAAAATGTAATGTGGCCCAAATAAGGACACTTTCTGGCAATTTGAATAGATATTAAAAATACTTCCTATTACACTTCATATTACTGTGTGTAAAGAAATAAGTAACTTACAGCTCTCTATCTCCAGAGTACAGTTTTGTTCATCCAAAGGATATCTCCTCAAGTCCATCATGCAAGCAGCTGTTGTGGTGATCCTATATCATAGACAGAAAAACGTTAATGCAGAACACAAAAAGCAGTAAAACCCAAACACACATGTATGCAGAAGCGCGCGCACACACACACACACACACACACAGTTGAAGTTTTGGAAAAACACAATAACAGCTTTAAAAATCCGAATTTGAACAAGGCCAACAAAATGTTCCCAAACCCAACCTAATTTAACCAGGTAGACTCAGACCTTTCCTCTGTCTCAGTAACAAAGCACATGATTGAGCACAGGAGCCATTATCATTCCTCCCAGCAACCCTTTCAGCATAGAGAGCTCACTATAAAAATTCCTGCACACACTGTCAGGGGACACACTTGGATTCCAGTCATCAGACAGAAAGCATTTTAGTTTCATTCTGTGCTAGGGATGCCCAACACTAATCATTTTTATAGACTAGTATCCATAAGTCTTCATATACAAATATCTGGTCACACTGAAAAGTGATGAGGACCCATCACTCTCTTTAGGAATTTTCCCCTCAGTGAACTACTAATAAAACATCCTTGAAGGTCGTTATGTTATATATGTTGTAATTTGAATAACTTATTATTATTATTATTATTATTATTATTATTATTATTGGAACTATTAGTATTATCGTATCCTCCCCATTTTTTTTTTTACAACAATTACTCTCATAGTACTTCCAGCAGGAGGCCCTCACAAATCATTACTATGCAGTGCTAGTCAACATCTACAACCCATGATGGGTGGGTGGTGGACAGTGGACAGGTGGTGGACAGTTTAGGTATTTCCGGAAAGCAAGTCCATCAATCTCTGCGAAGGTCCCTTGAAATCCATACCAGCTTCTACACCAAGTTGGCGAAACTACTATCATCATATTTTTCTCCCCACCTGAACTTCAGATCAGCGCTATCAGCTACTGGCTCTTCTGCAGGAGCTGCTGCCAAGAAGATTAAACCCCCACTCAAACAGAGCTTCCACCATTAGCTCATGAACCTCCAATTACAGTCACCAATGGACACTTTTACTTTTACTGTTACTCATGCTTACTGGACATTATCACTATACAGGGTTTTTCTCTTTCTTTCTTTCATTTTTATTTCCGGTGTCAAACCAAAGGAGGAAGGGTTCCCCTTTGGGTCTTGGCTTCTCCCAAGGTTTCTTCCTCATGTCTGGGGAGTTTCTCCTTGCCTCTCTTGTCCTCAGTTTACCCAATTGGAGCTCGGACCCAAATTCTGTAAAGCTGCTTTGTGACAACAACAGTATTTCTGCAGGTCTGAGAGTGTAAAACCTTTGGTAAAAATGGGTTTTATATATGATTATGATACAAGAAATAAGTGTTTTTTTCTTTATTTCATGACAGTCTACTGAGAATTATATGGAAAAAAGCTACAAACGTACACCCATATGGTTACCCAGTAATGTCACTCCTCTGTCTGCAGAAAAATCTATTACAGCAAACACTGTATAATGTACTGCTTGAACTGACTGATTGCTAACTCCAGGACTTCGGCAAAGCGTGAATTCCATTGCACCTGCACTCACTCTAGTTACATTCCCAATACACCACAACCTTTGAAGCCTGCATACAGTATGCCCTCACCTTTCAAAATGCTTTTGAACCAAATCTAGGGCAGACCACACATATTTTCACCATTTTGCATGAATGCAATGAACAGCCAAAAATAAAAAATGCTAATTGCTGATTCATGTCACAGCTGTTTTCAGCAATGGAAGCTTTTTTAATGAAAGATTTGTTTTTGTATAAGACAGTCAGATATAGTGAGAGAGATAGGATTGAAGTGAGTGAATAAGAGAAAGAGAGAGAGAGAGAGTGAGTGAGAGAGAGAGAGAGAGAGAGAGAGAGAGAGAGAAAGTAAAAGAGAAGGAGAGAGAGTAGGAGAGAGAGGGGGATGGAGAGAGAGATGCAAAATCAACTCAAGGGAAATTAAGCACATCTCTTTTCACAATTGTGGTGGTCACATGGAACCCTTCTAATCTATCACCTCATCTCCCACCAAATGAGAGCCTGGACTTTAATAACAAGCTGATTTGTTCTCTCTATGAGATTTGAGACTTGAGGGTTGCATTTATGAGAAAGAACTAATCCTAGAATAGACAGCACACATAACTCCACGAGTGGTGAACCTGGGACTAAAAATCAAGCTGGAGGTTCCAAATAGTGTCTGAATGACTATTTTCCAATCAACTTTCAAGGTCAGTGTCCTGAGGAATTTTTTTTATTCATTGGCCTTTGACTCAATTTTGTACATCCTCTTCCAACCCTCGCTACACCACTGAATCACTACAACACACAAGTGCATGTGGCAGAGTCTCTGGTGTATTAGTTAAAGAGGAACCCTCATGCTTTCATTAAGAGCTATACTAACGAGAAAGCATTACACACGCATTACCATGCAACTTTAATGGCTGTGACTCTGACAAACAGTCACTCCCATCCCTCTGATACTATCAATTTATTTTGATCTCTTACGTTTGTTGATCAGGGTCAGCTTTTCATTGACCTGTGAATGAAAGATGTTCTGTAGAGCTTTAAGGCTTCAAATAGGTTTCAGATATCACACAATCATCAGTAAGAAGAACATTATTGCGTGGCTAAGTTTGTGTCCAAAATTTGTTATATCTCATCAATGAGTTGAAAAGCTAAATCAAGCTATGTTCTCTTGCTCATCCCCTGCTCTAGCTTGAAATAGAGGATGAAGACACACCCTGCCTCTTACATGTCAGAGTGAGCAGAGTAGCTCGTTTAGCATCGAAACCCTGATAACGCTAAAGGGCTCTAATGAGATAAGGGCACACATTAGCGCTTATGTAATTTAGCAGCCAAGTGCGCTGACCAGAATAGGACACTCTCTCGCAATATATCAGTATGTTCACTCAGGCAGATGCATCAGAGATCTCTTGCCTGGGCAGACAGGACTAACATTGAAATAGTTTTGATTTATTTATTTACAATAATAGGATTTCATACTGCCCTCAATGAAATGTTTTTTTCAGCATAACAGTTTATGAATATAAATACATGTAAATATGTATGTGAATGTCTGTAATTTGTGTTAAGTTTTCTTAGCTGCACATGTGGCAGATGTAGTCTTGGAAAGACTTTGTGCAATGTTTGCTGGTATCTTACCTATTGTTGAATCTGACTACTCATTAGCCTTAAACCCATACACATCTGTGCCAGTTGTAAAGTACAATCGAAACTCTAAAAGTCCTTTCAGCACTTCATTTAGAAAAATAAATAAAGCAGTAACTAACATTTTAAACAGGAATTGTAAAATCAAACTATCTATCAAATATTCTTTTAGAGAGTTGTGCCCCCTCCTTAATGCAAAAAGCTTTAGCTAAAATCATTACATAAAACATACATGTATCTATAGTGTTCCTGACGAACAAGTTAATAAAATAAAAGTTTACAAACTTCTGCCATTTTTTCAAGCAGTCTCATTAGAGCCACCTTGCAAGTGCTTCCAGCTAGGCTAGAGAAGATACATTAATGGTAAGACTTTGTTGTTGCTAAAATCCAGTTGTTGTGGGGTATATATACAATACTGCAAAAGTCTTAAACAACACCTCATTTATTATATATTCATATTGGCTCCCAAAGAGGCAGACTTCTTTGTGTATTTTTAATGTGTTGATGAAAAATGGCTCTACAAGCTTCCTGAAGCTTTGGCTTTTTTTTTACACCCAGTCCCAACACCTGACCAGTTTCAGAGCACTGTTTTTTTTTTTGTTCAGTCAAACAGTGACCTACATATGGATCATTCAAGGATGCCATGAAGCAGTAAAGAGTGCAGCTCCAAATGATCAGGTCAGTGATTGGTTTACTGGCGGAATGTTTAGTGGTCTGAAACCCTTTATCTAAGCATGTTGTAATTTTAGGGACTTTGCAGCCCTTGCAGTAAAACATTTGGTCCCATTTCTTTAGTTTAATCTCAATGCAAATAATAAATAGTAGAGGTGTGACTCATAGACACAGAAACCCATAAACAGACCTTTGCTTAGAATCTTTTTCTTTCTATTACTTCAACGCTCTAAAAACCACAAGATGCAAAACATAAATATCCATCCATCCATTTTCTGCGCTTGTCCCAAACGGGGTCGCGGGGGGAGTGCTGGTGTCCAACCCAGCGCACACAGGGCGAGGACGGGGGACGCCCCCTGGACAGGTCGCCAGCCCATCGCAGGGAGGAGCGGGACGAGGACGGCACCTTGCTCAAGGGTACATCAGGGCAACCTATTGGGAAGGGGCTCGAACCCCCGATCCTCCGATCATGTGGCCGACGCCCTAACCACTAGGCCACCGCTGCCCCCCAAAACATAAATATATCAACTTTAAATATACTCTGTTTCAGAATCTATAGTGATTAGCATCATATCATTACACATTACATGAGTTCTCACCTCAGTCCATAAAGGACAGTGCCATCAGGGTGCAGGCGTATCATGCGGTTCTTCACAGTCACACCATGAACAAAAGACTTCTTATCGTTAAGGAAGTATGTGTCAGGGACCCAGAGTTGGTCGGCCACTCTATTGTCCAGGGTGAGGTTGAGAGGGATCCCTGCATATGCTAGTCGCTTGTCCCTCCAGTACTGCTGGAAGTACATGGTCAACGTGTAGTCCTGGGTGGTGAGAGAAAGTTTCATTACTCAGTTATAGAAAAACAAAAACAGCAACAACAACAACAACAACAACAAAAGAAAAAAAAATCTAGAGAAAAGCCAGGTGAACAAGTTGGGGCAAAATGCATTACGGCTTTAAAACTTTAAAACTAGGAACTGTTCACTACAAAAACTGGCTTCAAATAATGGCAGATGAAATTATTGATGAATTCTTTAAAATCATTCTTTTTCCTCATATCACATGGTCATGCTCTTTCTTAACACACCACAATACAGATAGGAACACAAACTCAACACTATTGCAGGATATTCAAAGTCATTGTCAGACAGAGAGATTGATATGATACAGGTATAGTTTCAAGGGTGTTTCTTTATCTTTATCCATCTCAATCTTTGATAAGCTGCTGAGAGCTAAGGAAGAAAAGCCTGAATAATTCAGAGGTGTGCTGTGAACTGTGATTGTGTGATTGTTAATGAGTGGGCTTTGCTTGACAGTAAGCTAGGCTTTTGTTTGTATGAGTGAGGCCTTTGATTGCACTGTGAACCAGCCCAGTGCACTTGGCCATCCAGTCATATTTCACAATGCCTTTACTATGAATATTCTAAATGACACCGCCTAGGCCTGGCAGTCTAAAATGTCTTTTTGGTGAGGGTGTGAATCAGTGGCTTAAAGACAATTCAGTCCCAGTGATATTTCAGTCACTAACTTCCAGGGCAATGCCAGTTTACTTGGAATGCTTCAGCTCAATCTGAGTTGATTCAATAACTTTCCTAATCAAAGCATCCAGTCACTGAAAGTGGTAAATGAAATTGTATTGAACTATATTTGGCCTTCAAGATAAAAAGGAATGATGAGGTAACTGTTTTATTTTAATGAAATTCAGCTTTCAAAGTTGCCCTTCTCAGATTAATCCTCGCCTTTCTAAGAATTGTGTCAGGGTGAGTGTGTGGGAGTGAGATATCATGTCTCAGGCAGTGCTCGAATCTCTCTTAGATGGTATACTTGACTGCAGAAATGCCTTTTGGAACCAAGAAGTATCTACTATAGAGCCATAGAAACCTGACAGCTCTTAAAAATGCCAGGTGTAGCAAATGTCATAGCAACATGCAGGCTGACAGGACAATGATTGGTTGTTTTAAGTAAGAATGACTCTGGCCCTTTTGTAATAAAAAAAAAGTCTAATTTTGAGTGCATTTTAAAAGGACTCAGCTCAGATGAAAGATTCAACATAAGACTGCTACTAAAGAATCAATGCAGTTAATATGCTGGAACGTGAAAGCATGCATTGATTGTTTAAATGGAAAATTTCTATTGTTACAAATCCGTCAAAACACCTGGCTGTCCCCAGCACTTCAGCACTTTCCAAACACTTGGGTGTCCCCAACCTTCTTGCTCCATTACTCTCTTCCCTTCTCTCGCTCGCTCTCTCTCTCTCTCTCTCTCTCTCTATGTTCCAGGGTCATGGGTAGAAATCCGCAGGCTGTGAGTTGTAGAAATAGACTTTCTGTTGTTAGGGAATGATATTTATAGAAACGTCAGACAACTTGGATTGGAAACTAGCTGGCTATTCTTCAAGCCGAGATGGCAGGGAACATTCTATGAGCCAGCGTGGACCCATATAGATTTCCCCTACCTTCACCGCAACTGCCTAAGCTGCATTCTCTTTATTTATTCACTGAAGTGAACTAAAGAGCATACTGTATGACTCTAGCTCTACATTGTTAGAAAATCCAATCAGACTAAATCATTGGCACGATGGGTATTATATCTGAGCTGTATCTAAAACTTGATGAATAAAAAGATGGAAATTGTGTGGCTTATATAGTTTGCAGGTTCCCCGGGCGAACTATTGAACTTGCTTAGTATGCAGCAGGCAGCACTGCACAGGTTGAATATAATGTAGATGAATGTCTGCCTGTATAGGTGTGTGTGTGTGTGTGACTGTGTATGTGTGTGTGTGCTGTGGTACTCGACTGTGTAGTGTACTCAAGAGAGAAATAAAGGCCTGACATGCTGTCCCCAACATTCTGAACAATCTGTTCATTTAATAAGGTCTAGTTAGCCATCATTTAGAAACATGTGCTCGACTGAGGTTGCCTCTCTTCCTATAGGGGTGAATTCATTTTCTCCCTGCAGATAAGAAACAAGTGGAGTTCATTAGTTTAAGACTTTTAAGCAGTCATGTGCATCATATTTTTGCAACAGGCACAACCTCAGGTATGTCCTTAGGAGGCGATGGGCTTTTGATACTGTCTGTTTTGTTGCCATGCATAATTACCAGACATTTTCTGACATGACTGATTGTTACAATTCTTTCAAAACATCTGGCTCTGTCTCAAAGACATTGTACAAAAAAAGCAATGCGTTACTTTCATAATAAAGGTTTGGATTGGATTTGTTTTTAACTGAGTATTAGACATTTTTACAATTCCGTAACTGAATATAAATCAATCAATAAATACATTTTGACTACACTACACAATGTTTACATGTCAGTGGCATCAAAATGGATGTATTCGCATAATTGCAAACCACTAAAATTTTGAAACAATATAACAGGGACAGCAACTTTATGAATAATCTTTTTTTTCTTTTTTTATTTAACCCTTCTCTCTCTCCTGCCCTGCCTGTGAGCCTTTTGTTTTAATTAATCCTCCGAATGATTCTGAGAGATACAAATCATCCTCGTTACATTGTGCCCTACACCACCAGAAGTGTAAGTGCTAATTAATGAATTTGAGAAGGTTTGATGCGCCTTGACTTCTGTTCATTTGAGACAGAAAATTACTGCCTGACTGACCAGTAACAACACTATACAAGTAGCTGCACTACAGGCCAGACGTTTGAGCCCACCCTTAGGAAAAAAAAGAAAATGAAATGGCAGTGCTGAAGTGTAATTTTCATCTAAATTTAACCCAATTTTTATTTTGTCCAAGAAATAAACCAGAATCGGTTGTATGTCGCTGAAGAGTGATCATTTTCTTTTTCTGTGATCCTTTAATTTGGACTTGTCATGGTAGATGGCGCTGTGCTCTGACTGAGCACACCTAGGCTCATTAGGGCACAGGTGTGCTTCGTTGGCTCCTGGCTATTTAAGCCCCAATGAGTGTCGGTCATTTAAGAGGCTAAGCCTTAGAGTAACGTTGGGGTTTGAGTTCCCTTTGTTTTGTGCACTATGGTAAATAAAGTCAAGTCCTTGATCCCTGGCTACGCACTGATGTCCTACCCACTACACCCCAGGGTTACAGGACTAAGTCTCCAAGTCTTCCTCCCCGAATCACCACCAGACTGTCACTGATTTACCTCCATGTTTTACTCTGGGAACAACATTCTGTGATTCCCCCCTCTTTCACCTGACATAAACCCTTCGGTTACCCCCAAGTAACTGAAATATACTTTCTTCCATCCACAGGACCTGCTCTCAGTCCTGAACACTTCAGTGTTTGTGTTTTTTGGCTTTAATTAGTCTCCTTTTACTGTTAACAACAAAAGGCAAATTGACCTAAGTAAAAACAATTCCAAAACAATGTAAAAGTCAGACCTTATACGTCTTCTTCAGAACTAATAGCTTTAGCCTTTAGGGTTAAACAATGTGTTACTACAGACTATGAAATGCTGAAAATGTAATTTTTACCCTTGTTACATTTTTACATTTGAATCTTTTTTAAAATAAGTTTTCAAAATTTAAAACAAACTTCTGGTCTGTAGTGTAGTAGTGTAGTGTAAAATGTGATGTTCTTTAATTATGTATCATTAAGCGTAATCCGCATTTACTACACACAACAGCAGTGATCCATTTTATTCCTGCTGAGTATACATGTGGTCCGTGTCTTTCTGAGCATTAAACATTGTAAAAGCATTGAAACCTGCTTAAGGTCATAAATACATATTAGCCTCTAAAACAAACCAAGGCTAAGCCGCTGACCTTTGCTGTATGCATATCTGCTCTTTAAATGCTTTTTACATGCCAGTTCACAAATGCCTCATTTAAATAAGGGAAGTCTGTTTATAGAGTTATCCTCAACCTTCCTGCGGCCCTTTGCAATTAACTCTTCCCTCTAAAACTAGACTAAACACAAAATGATTACAAAAGCAAAGCCTCAACTGTTTCTGCAAGCTTTCAGCTCACGGATACTTCCAGCAATAACAGGTCATTAAATAAAATAAATAAGTGTAGAAATTCTTTCAAAAGTGTTGATACTGTGCAGCATTTAGTGTTTTAAGAAATGAATTTGATGCCTTAAATAATCTGGCTTCATTTTAATATGCTAATACAAAATGACGAAACGGCAAATAACAGGAAAATACAAAACTTGAAATGCCAATTTGTCCATTAATTCATTTAATGGTTCAGTTACAGTGATTACGTATTAATAATCACATTGATCAAAACACACTGATTGATGATTTTGATTACTACTACTATTATGATAGTAATCTTTAAGCAATTTAATTGCATTAATAGCAACATTAGCTGATGATGATCTAACATTAAGTATTTAATAATGATATAATACTTTACAATATATTTTGGATACTTTGCAGTGATTTATCATTTTTTATATTAAAGTTAACATTGCAGACTGAGCTTTGTTTCTTTTTTGAAAGAAAAAGATACTCTTATATTTTTGTCATGTTTATGTCATTTCTTGATAGTGAAGGAAAATGCAGGCTCTTGTTAATGTAGAATGTAAAAAGTGGGTAAACATAATTCCTTGGAAACACACTGTTTTATAAATGTGTAATTTGATTATTATCTTTGTTGGGTACAGTATAACAAAAGTAACTCAAATTCTAAGGGTTTAATCTGCATCATTTATGAGTCACTAAAACAAATAAGCATTATTTTGGGGGGCTTGTACTAGACACCTACAGACCATCATGGAGCCTTACATGTAAAACATCACAGGCTTTGTATCACTTGTCTTGCTTTTGTATCCCCTTGATCTTTTGCATCTCTTTTTTCAGCCTTCACTTTCTTTTTTTTTCCTTCTTTGTTTTGCTCTGCTTTGGTTTTGGGCTTCAGGCAGTGCTAACTTGGGAATCCAGCCTGGCATTAGAAACAATTACACAAGCAGGTCCAGACCACCCGCCTGTCTACCACCCACTAGCTGGGCTTGGTAGATCCGCTGAACAGACTGTAAGCGGTCATTTTCATGATTCAGATATCATGCATGTAAATACATTATTTTTGGAATCATTTTTGTTGGTCATTCGTTTTTCAACTGATCTACAGCTAGACCTGACAATTCACTGTCAAATAGCACCAGGAGAGCTAATGATTTCTTTGCTCATGACATATCAGGCTTCTTTCACTTATCCTTGTAGAAACAGCCTTAGAATTCCATACCTTCCCTCCATAAAGATATCAATATACTTTATTTGTGTTCCATCATTTTGGGGTCTGTTGGAACTGCAGTGTTTTGTCGCTCATGTCATTACTACATTTTTGTTAATTATTTGAGTCTCTCAGATGTGTATGCCTTTATTCACCATTTAAACTTGCCAAAATTAATTATTACATGTAAACAAAATCTTGTGATCTTAGCTCCTGTAACCAGTTGCCCTGCATGCCCTTCCTGATTTTGATAAATACCCTAAATTCCTAGTAAGACAAGAGCAAAACTCTTGAACAGACTCCCCTCCTGCTAACCCTGTTCCCTACATAACGGAAATCTTCAATTATTCAAAACCAAACTGGAACCAGCCCTCCTACCAACATACACTGCAAAACAAAACTTTGTTTTTAAATTATTCACCCATGTGTAAACACTGAAAGTGTGGCTTAATTTAGGATGAGAGAGTAAGACATCATGAGATTTAGGCTGCTATGCTTGAAAAAAAAATCTTGCTTCTCTTCTGTGTTGTAGTTGTCTGTTATAAAGTTAATATAAGGTATATGGGCATGGAAGGACACTATGATCTATCAAAATCAACAAATCTGTTATGACGCAGCAAGAAAGGCAGATTTTGGGTCAAATTCCTCTGTAATCATGATCATTGTCAATAATAAACTGATCCTAGATCAGCACATTTATTCCTGGGGTGGTTTGTAAAAAAGACTCCCATATTGCCCATTAAGGCTGCATGCAACACTGTGAATTTCATTAATTTTAGAACTCACACGAAGTCATATTATATCCTAACTCAAACTGACAATTTGCAAGCACTTATTGAAGAACTAGATTTGGTTTCAATAAGAAAAGTTTGGGTAAAAATCAAACTTTCAACTTCAAAAATGTCTTTAAGAGGAAAGAGGAAATTGTGTATGACTTTTTTGTTTTTTTTAACAAACAATTCCTTTAAACTACTAAATACAACAGGAATGCCAGTCGAATGTACAGTTCCTGAAAATTAAACATTGAATGTCATTATACTTATTTTGTCAGCAAGTTCAACACATTTGTAATAATTGTTTAAAGAAAAACTCTTTATAAGAAAAAAAAAGTATTTATAAGAAAAAATAAATAAAATCTAGAATCCATTTCATTTGCTATATCTAGTATAAAAGGCTGCTAAATGGTTCTTGCCTTGGATGTGTGGCTTTAATAGTAACTTTGAAATAGTACAATACTTTACAGGATGTGCACGTTCTTTAAAATGAATGCTTCTTCACACTCAGACATCCCATTAATGCATTAAAGTTTTTAAACCTTTTAAACTAATTAAAAGGTAAAATCAGGTTGTAAAAATGTCAGTTTTTAAACTAACTTTAGATCACTGTTTTATCCAAGTAGTGTTATTTTTTTTATTTACCTAAGAATCGTCCTGTAAAATTTAATCGAAAATCTGGCTGCTGCTGCTGCTGCTATCTCTGAATACAAAACAGTTCTGAAATCTCAGACAGAAAAACAAACGAACTCAGAAAAACATATGTTGGTGCCTCAGACCTACTGAAAAAAATACCAAGACAGCAAGTCAAAGCTAGGGAGAGAGAGAGAGAGAGAGAGAGAGAGAGAGAGAGAGAGAGAGAGAGAGAGAGAAAGACAACAAAACTCGAGACGTTAAATGAGGTCCTTTGGGAAAGTGAGGCAATGGTGTCATCAGTGAGACGTGGAGTGCACGCTCTCATACACACATACGCACGCGGTTATGGTGCGCCAGTCAAACAGCATTTACGTCAACTTAACACCACATTGTCTACTGAGGATACCAGAATAGCAGCAAGACAAGAGAGGGGGGAGATTCCTCCACAGTACGCAGCAGTTTATGCTTGTGTGTGTGTGTGTGTGTGTGTGTGTGTGTGTGTGTTGTGTTTGTGTTGGTGCGTGTGTGTCTTGGATCCTGAGTCATGTTCCTGTTGTAGCAGGCCATGCTATCTTGGCAAATGCACAAATGTAATGGTTCAGTGTACGTCTGTAAATGTGCAGGTCAGGCTGAGTGAGGAACACTACGCTGTACATACTTCAATGAACAGATTGGATTACATTTGTTCCTTCAAAAAATACCTAAGAATGAACATAAAGCAAGAGTTTCGAGTAAAAATCTCTTGTTTTATCGGACTTTTATAGCCCAGGGGCAGTGGTGGCCTCGTGGTTAGGGAATTGGCCCCAGGATTGGAAGGTTGTGTGTTTGAATCCTTCACTGGTAGGTTGCCCTTGAGCAAGGTGCTCACTGCTACCCGGGCACCAGATACGGCTGTCCCCTGCTGCATTGTGAGTTAAAAGCAAAGATTGCATTTTGTTGGAGTTCACTGTGTGCTATGCTGTGTTTCACAATGACAAGTAATCACTTTCACTTCAATTTCTTAAATAGCAATTATAGAGCATCTGATAAAGATGCAAAAGAAACAAAGTATTTAATACTGAATGTGCTAAAAAAAAAATTTCTGTTTCAAATTATGAATTGTTACTGAGGTCGCAGATGAGATGGTCTGGCCTACAGACAAAGTATCACTGCTGTCACCTATAAACCTCAGCAGCTAGTGGCATGATTATTAATAAAATACAAACTATCTCCTACTAAGTTGAAAACCTGAGACAGATTGGAATCATATTCATTTAATTTTTAACTGAAAATGTTGTTTTTCTTTTTAACTGATAAAAACAACTGTCATTGCCATGCAATGAATATTGGATCCTCAGTTTCTATGGAAACAAAGGGTGCATGTCCTGGCCTCATTTGAAGGAGCCTTCAGAATGGGTCGGCCTGGTCGCAGTTCTGTGTTCCAGAGTTCAATCATGTCGACTGTACCAATCAAATTTGGACTTTTGCATCCTCCAGTGGTCATTGTTGAACGTGGGAATGTCGCTGCTGTGTTCTGCTAACAATTACTGCAAGTACACGGATGCCGGCCATGAACAAATCTGCATGCTTTAACCAACATTGTTAAATAATTTCAAATAGATGCACTTTTTTGTGATTTCTGACTCTATATGACATAATTGTATAAATGTTATCTTTTTAAAAAATGATCAAAATACACACTTCATCATAGCTGCTAATACTGTTTTTATGCTATGGGACACATTTTTGTCAATCAATTCAAAGTGTATTTAACATGGCGACAACTGCCACACAGTCCGTTGCATTCCTTGTTAGCTTATGTATAAGCCTCATCTCTTAAAGGTAAAACTATAGTAGCAAGCTCCTCACCTCACTAATGTATTTGGGTTATCAGCTACAATTATGTAAATTTGCATTTCTTGCTAAGCTATCATTTGAACATGATATTCACACAGCTGTTGTGAGCTCCATGCCTTCCTTCTGTTCTCCCCACTGGTTCTGTGTGCAGGGACTTTACAGCTTCTCACTGTTGTGAAAGGGTGTGTGTGTGTGTGTGTGTGTGTGTGTGCGTGCAAGTGTGCTTTGTGTGTGTGTGCGTGTGTGTGCATGTGCAAGGGGGGTGGAGTATGCAGTAGAGAACAATCTTTTAAGCCAAAAACTTCACGGGGGACTTCAGAGAGTGTGGCCTGCTGGGTATTTCTGCCCACTGGAGCTGTTAACATGTGTCAGAATGTCGACGTGTTTTTTACAGCAGGGTGCTCCGCCTTCCCCTGCTGAATTGCTGAGAATTACACATATTATTACAGCACCAGATGTGTAGACAGCTACATGCATCCTCACAATCTACGCCATGTCTGCAGATCCACCAGAGACTAGAGCATTATAGCTTGCAGGCCTCCAGTTCAATATGACACACCTGTTGGTCGCTGTAAATGGCCCCACAAGCATATGCGTTTATCCTGGAGCTGGAGATAATGATTAGCTATAGTAAAGCAGTGTTAAAGCTGCTATACACCAGTATTGCACCTGATTGGACAATTACAGACCCCAAAGCCAACTATCAGGCTAAAAATAAAGGGGTGGAGAGCAAACAAAACAGTGAAATATATTAATAAGTCCCGTCTCCCTGACAACGCGCTCTCTGCAACACGCCCACACAGACACAGTAGGCTTTGGGCTGATACCTTGTGTGACTCTCAGTCTTTCAAAGCACTACACACATATACCCTCTTTTTCCATTCTTGCTCATACCCTTTTTCTTCCTTCTGTTATTGAGACATTTAGTCATGACCCATACCAGAACTAGTGTTCATGACCATTTTACCTCAATATGTATGATTTACAGTCAAAATTAGGTAATAAATCTGTTTTATCTTTCAATGAACTAATTTTTGTCCATAATTGCTGTGTTCATGGAATATATCTAGTTCCTATGTCACCGGTGTAATTTAATAGGTCACTTTTTTCAGGGTAGGACATCTTTCTCTTTAAACTGAGCTTGACTGTGATGAGAAATATGTTCCTTTTTTCCCAGAGGCGTGACAGACACCTCACCTGCTCATCTTTTGGTAAGAGTAAATGAGAGAGCTACTCAGCTCTCCGGCGGTTTCTCATGTACCCCCGCACCAGCAGCTGCTCGCTCCCCGCGGAACTGCATTACATGTGACAAAGGAGCAGGAGATTTATGTGGTCCTTTTGTGGGCCTTTTTGAGAGGATGATGGGGTTTTCATTGCTTTATGCTGAGAAAACAGTAATTTCATAAACCCCCTCCCTTTACCTTACCTCTTCACCTAAGTGCCACAAACATCTTCAGATAGTGACTGAAGATAATATTGGTTTCTAAGGCAACCGCTTTCACTCAGCATGCACTCAGTGCTGAAGCGCCCATGGTCTGTGTGTCTGCAGAGTGTTCTTACACCTCACTTACAACTGATCAGGACACACAATTTTGTCTAATGGCCACATATTTAAAGACACACACACACACACACACATACACACACACAAACATGCACGAATGCAAATACACACACACACACACACACACACAGTTGTTTAAGTTATTTTTCATTTGAACCCAAAACGTGCTCTTACATGTTACAAGGGGTTTAATGTTAGAAATTTAGAGATAGTTTTGTCATTTTGCTGCACAACATTAATCTAACTATACTGCTACTTAATCGTGCAACTTATCTACTTTTATACACGATCCTTGTAAAATTTACCACTGCTCTGCCAGCTTCTCTACGAATTTCTCTGTTGGCTTCTATAAGTTAAACAATCACATTAAAGAGCACAGTGCTAAACAAATCAATGCATTTGCTCAACAAGAGAGATTTCTGTCATGAAATATACATAGTATGTTATCGATCTTAGTAATGCATGAAAATGAGTTCTGACATCACCACAGAATTGATTCACAAGAGATATGCCCACATTGTGGCCTGTAGAAGTGCTACAGGCTGCTCTAAACTCTTGAAGAGTATCCAGCATTAACACAGGCTAACATACTATAAATGAGAGAGAGGAAGCTTCACTTTAATATTTAATAAAAACATTTTCTACTGCATGGCTCAGTTTATTATCTGATTAAATGACACACAAATGCTTCCTTTTTAAAGCTTGTTCTACGTGCTCTTCTTCCATCTGTCTTCTGAGTTGGCTTTTTTTTTTCGGTGACCACACAAAACAGGAAGCATCCACTGATTATGTCTGAATGCTGTTGATTTCTAGGATGTATTCTGCTTACTAACAGCACATTTTGACAGTGTAATTTAATAGTGGCTGTGTGGGTGCTCCTTCTGGAGAGGCTACAGAATCGAGCTGTTCTGTCAGATTTTGATTAGACTTAATTAATTTTTATGGAACACTTTCAACAATTCTGCACTTATTTTCTACCTAGTGCACATTTCAAGCCATCCATTTTTGCTGAAATGGTAAAAAAAAAAATCTCTTTACTAGTCTATGTGTGTGTGTGTGTGTGTGTGTGTGTGTGTGTGTGTATGCATGCTTGTGCTGTTGTGCATGTGTGAGTATGAAGCAGGAAGGAGTTACTGTTAGTTCTCTCATAGTATAACCAGGAGTTCTAAAGTGTTTCTACATTAGCTGCATTAGTTGCCAATGTTTGATCCATGTATCAGCTTTGGGCCAAAGCACAATTCAGCACTTGACTCAGGTCAAAGGTCAAATGCTGGCTATTGTGATTTCAGCAAGTCAGTGAGTGCTTAGACTCACTGAGCGCAAAAGAGAATGGATTGTGTCCTCTGAGCCATCCCCAGACTGCTGTGAAGTGCTTTTTGAGAGCTTATTTCAACCAAAGCGGAAGACACATGCATGAAACACTAGTTTATAAAAAGAAAATTATTACATTAATCTTCTATCTTATGAGTTTGTGAAGGTTCTAAAGAGGTTCAACAGGACTTGCCAACTACATCTGTTAACTCATTCATTAGAAGATATGAAAATATTTCATATTTATGCTCTTTCTATACAGACCTTATTGAAAGACTCTCTTTCAACTCTCTCCTAAACACATATTAAGACAGGACAGCAGTCTGGCAAAGCACACTACATTAACACTTTATCTATGTCTCTCTCGCCTGAACACACACGTACACACACACACACACACACACACACACACACACACACACAAACACACACACACACACACACACACACACACACACACACACACACACACAATCAGACCTTGATGGAGTCACTAAAGGTACACGGAAAATAAAGCCCCAATGTTTCAATCAATAAAGACAATACTCAATGGCTAAAGTTAACTAATCAGTGATGAGCCTGGCAAGCAGGTGTAACACACTATCATTGTAATACCATCACTCAGGGCCACAAGCAGACTACACGTCAAGCTCTCTGAAATTAGGCCCCAAACTGCTGCTTTTTCTCTGCTTCCTTCACTTCATCAGATTACTCTATCCCTAGAGCAGTAAACAGGAGTGGGCAGCAGTGGACATCTTGGTTAGGACCGTAAGCAGTCCAGTCTAAGGACTAAACCAAACTTCTTTTCAGATCATTTTCAGATCCAAAATGTCCTAACCAGAGTTAAGTGCAACAGTTATTTTGGTAACTTTTGTGAAACTGAAAGAGCCAATGAGCAAAATCTGTATTTGTTTTTTTTGTTAAGGTTAGGATAAGGCTATAAGAAAGGCTTACAGTGCCTATGTGCTCAGTTACTGAAAACAGACATGTATTGGTGTTTCTGTGTACAAATATGTGTGTGGTGTGAGTGGAAACCCTGAAACCTTGGCATGATAGCATTAAACTTTAGTGCCCTATAAAATCACAATGACATGCTTTCTTGCTCACCTGGGAAATGTTGAACCATGCAGGGGGCAGGTACCGCTCACAGCTAAGAGTAACCTTCTGCAGCACTGTAAAGGTTGGGATCTGCTCGTTATAAATAATGCTGTCCATTTGTTTTTGTATAAAATCATCTTTAAGGCATTGCCGGTGGTAATATGACACTATTTACAACATTGCACAGTTAATGTACCAATACACAAATAAACCACAATCTTGTTGTTCTTCCAACATACGAAGGCAAAAGTCTTTCCCTTATTTAACAAAGATATTGCAGTGTGATGTCATATTTGTTTTTAATGTGAAAAACATGGAAATCTGTAGATTCTTATTTTGTCTGTGTCACAAACTACTTTTATAAACAAGCACAGAGATGTGGAGATGGAAGTACACACTATATTGCCAAAAGTATGTGGGATCCTCTCCTGATTATTGAGTTTAGTTTTGTGAATCCAACAATAAAGGCAGCATGAAGCTCATTTGATATAGTCGCAAAACACAGTTGCACACAGAAGCGCCAATTTTTATGCTGATGAATTTTCTTTAGGCCAAGCTGGACATATATGCTACATTTTGGCAGGAAATGTAAATGAACTGACAATTTTAAGGGTGTGAAGTAACAGTCTCTGAATATACAATGATATGTTACTTTGGTTTTTTCTATGCTTCATGTCAGTTTGAATTGTCAAGCAACTTCTACATTTTCACATGTGAAGGCAGCTTTATCAAGAAGGGAATGCTACACCCAAGTCAGACAATAGTCTAGTGTTTCATACACCTCATGTATAGGTACTAGATCCTGAAGTCAGACTACTGTGTGACACAGATATACTATCTTCATTGTATGATTCATACACAAAATATAAACACACATATTCCTGACATCTCAATGAAGATCTAAGGAGAATGAAACACGCATTCTGTGTGCAAGCTTTTATTGTCACGATTACATGCTGCACTCTATTCTTGTCACTCTCAAGTGTTAATCTGTCACACAGAATAATCGTCACAAGGGCTTGTGTAATCCCTTCCATGCAAGGTTTGCCTGATACCACTGCTGCTCTGTGTATCACTGAGCCAAATGTGTGCGTGTGGACACACAGACACAGACAGTGTCACTTATGCTGAATGTTAAGTAATCCTAATTTGTGTCTCTAAAGAAAGCTAATCCGTTGTACAGAAATAATAAAACTGAAGAGAGCAAATGCCATTATTAGGCTGGAAAATCCTTTTCTTGCTGGCTTGAATAGCTTTCTCTGCCTCAGGACTTCCAGTGTGAGTTTTGTAAGTCCGGTCACAAAATGACCTCATAACAAGATCAAACACTGGCCATGCACATCATGACTTGATATTTTAATGCTCACAGGATGAGGAAGAAATTATGGGATAGGGGTGAATAATTCATTTAGATAATATCACTCCATATATTAATGTTTTTGTGCAGTTAATGGCACAAAAAGCACTAATCAATAAATAAAAATCAATATTATCATTTAGAGAACTCGATGAAATTTTGAAAAGGGAGAGAGTGAATTTCAGATATGGACAAACACAGTTTCCCTACTTCAGCGTAAGGAAGATTTCCAAATGCTCATTTACCAGAGCTATTAATATAAAAACTACATATTACAACTACATATTACAACTACATAAGTATGAAAATCTTTTACATGCCTTAGAAAATATGACCACAGAGATCATAAAAAGACAGGTGGATCAGCAAATAGTAATGTTAAAAATGACAACTAAATTTATACTGTTACATGCACAGGTGATACCAAAAAAGAGTGAAACCTTTAGGGGAGATGACTGTTATCTTTCACTCATATTTTTATTTGGTTAAAAAACCGCACACACTACTATGTAGAATGTGAATTTTAGAAGAACCCAATAATATGTAGACAATACTTAACTTGGCTTCAGTAAAGTTAATGACACAACACCGCTAATCAGTGTCCCAGGGAGAACAGCAAGGAGCATCAAGGACAATCTAATCAGGACCTTTCAATCAGCATGAACTCTTAGTTGTGTGCTGTGGATTTCTGTGAAGATTATGTGACTTAATGTACAATGCTGAGCACTAATAGACAGATCTGCAGAGGTAATGTTGGTGCAAAATAGCTTCTCTTACTAATTTCGACCTTTAGAAATCTTTTACCGTACCTAGACATATTTGTTCTCTTTTATGTCTCATAGTCTATGTTAAATTGTCTCAGTTGTCCATAGTAAAGTGCCTCAAAAGTCAAACACAGTTTATGACCAATGTATTGGTCACGATGTAAATGCAGGCTTTATTCCAAAAACTACTATGATTGTTTCAGACATTATAAAGACATCTTTTGATTATGCAATAAAATATCATTACTAGGTTACGTTAAGTCACAGTATGCTATTAAGAGTATATCCTGGTTCTTGTTGCTCCTGTGGAAAATCCGACGGTTTTACAGTAATTAAATTAAGGGCAGTTATATTTTATTACATTAAAACGCGATTTGATTTCATACCCATACTGTTACTTTTATGTATTTTTTATTAGTCCTTATTTGCTTTGTTTTTCCTCTTTACTTTATTTTGTTAAGTAATTTAATAAAAACACTTTACTGATGGACAGTAAGGCTACATGACAAATACATCTTTACACATGTAGTATTACTGACACAAAGCTACACAAACTTTACAAGGCTTATTCCAATGAGTGTCAGTAGCTTTTATCAATGTTTATGTCATTTGATCTCAGTGTTATGATAAGTAATGCTTGCTGTTGATAAATGTCAATGTAGCTTTATGGCAGTTGTTAAAGACTTATGTAAATGACGTGTTGCCTTTTGCTGGCTTTCATTAAAGTGTTGTTTAAAAAATGTAAAAAAGAAAAAAAAATTACTTAAACTATGTATCATTAAAATGTATTATTTTTGTGGCCGCATTGTAAATCTTTGATTTTTACAAACTGCTCACCCATATGTGACCTCAAACTCATGTGTCTAACATGTCATATGTACCTTCCACCCCATACCATTTTCCAGTTACCCTGATCACATTATTCTGCTACAATTTCACCGCAGTTCCTTCCATTTTTCAATGAAATCTAATTGTTTCAAGCGCCATAGAGCAATTTTACCATGTGCCATTTGTATCATGGGTCAGCTCCACATTTCACTACATGTGACTACCCATTTTTGCCCAAGAGAGACTTCTCTATTCTCAAGAGTAGCAGAAACCAGGTGAGAGATTTAGCTCATCTGTTCATTCTCCTGTATTTACCACAGTAATTAGAGATGGTTACCATGAAGTCAGCCTGGTCTCATATGGTGGTACGCTCACTGGCCTTTAAGGCAGGTTGACACAGTGTCTACACCAGGTGTGGTCCAGTCTAAACATGCCATCTGACTAATCAACCCACTCACTGTAATAAACACACATTAAAAAAGATGTATGAATACACATGTACCCATACAGTGCCTACTTACGCCTTATACAAACTATATAAATGAGGATACACTATGCCATAAGAGCACTGGATTTAAAAAGCTCTACAAGATGTGCACTTCCTCTTCCAACCTAATGGACAGTCTAACTGCATTCCTCATATACAGATGAATTGTAAGCTCTTTGATAGCTTGCCAATCAATACTCCTGGCCCTCAACATCTGCTGACTCAAAATGCACCAAAAGCAACTTCCTGTCATAAGTTCGGATCAGGATGATACCTTCATGCTTTTCTACCCCACTAAACAAACAAAAGTCATGCTCGGTCATGAACCTTTTTATGTTAGTGGGAAAAGAAAATTTAGTCGGTGGGTATACAATCATTTAATCACTTTAATAGCGAACCTCTCATTCAGCATGTAAAAAATAGATATATTTTCTAAATAAAAAGTACAGAGGGAGCAGCTCAGACTAAAACAGCCTCACCAAGCGGTTCAATGTTCAGAGATGTACTGCAGTGGAGAATATAATTACTTTTGTCTGTTTCAATGTTTCATACAATGAAAATAAAAGGTCGTTACCACTAGAATACACATGTGAAAAAAAGTACAGAGGGCTCAGACTGACAGGGCCTCCGCTCATCCAGTAATAAATTTTTTTTTAATGTTCAGAGATGGATTTAAGCAGTTTGCCTCTTGATCATTATGTTTTCTGATTCTGAAATGGCAGTAGTGACAATGATTTTGATCTTTTTCAACGTTTTGATGCGATGAAAACTAATGATCATCCCTCCTACAATACACACAAGAGCGGAATCTGTACAGAGGAAACCAGTGGGACTGAAAGAGCCTCCATTTCCCCCGAGCGTAAAGAAACCGAGGGGCTCTGTGATTTCAGCACCACGGACAGCGGCGCGAGCAGTCCGCACACGCGCTCAAGCAGCCTCGCGATCCGCACATCTGAAGTCGTGTATGTCCCAGAGGAGGCGCGCAGGCCAGCAGAAAGAAGGCAGGTCACTTACCATGTTGACCTCAGACACCATGTCTATGCTCGCCACGTCAATACTCATCCCGACGGCCACCGGTGCGCCTTGAAGGGGCAAAGCAAACTTATCAGTCCGGAATCACAGCAACACAGCACACGTGCACAACTTGAAGAAAAACACAAGCAAAAAGTGAACCCGGCTCGAACGTACCTCCAAAGTCAGGTCGAAGACGGATGTCGTATCCTTTCAGCAGCTTGTCCACTGTCTCTTTGACAAAAGACATGTTGCCCGGTTCGTTGGCGCTGGAAGATAAAAGACAGACAGCTTTGGCTCGAGGCTCAGAACGGCCGCTCGCTCAGGCTCGGCGGTCTGTGCACTTACCTCTGAGCACAGCACATCACAGCCACAAGCACCGGCACTGAGAGACAACCGAACAGCCTTCCTTTCTGTGCCCCAGTCATTCCTCACTGTCTCACTGGGACGGAGAGAGCTAACGGTCGTCGCGAGGCTCGCCCAGCGTCTACAGGTCTGACCGTTACTCCATCAGTGCCTCCCTGCTGATGAAGTCATTTCGACTCCGGCAGGGCAGGGACGGGACGGGACGGGACGGGACGGGACGGGACGGGACGGGGCGGGATGGGAGGGAGAGAAGTGCTCGCACTCCGGCTCTTCGCTCTTCTCCGGCTCTTCGGGAACTGCCACGCATCGTGCCCACAGACTCTACGGGCACCGGCCGTCGAGTCCGTGTTTGGGGCTCAGCCAGACCTCCTCCATCCCTCGGTTGGCTGCTGGGCTGCTGCCCCTCCTCAGAGAAACACACTCGCTCTCCACCTGCAGCTGCTGTTCTCGCGCTCGACGCGCGCGGCTCCGGAAACGGGAGGATTTGTCCGCCGGAGTCCTCAGAACAAAGTGCTGCTGGAAGTCTAACGCGTCGCCTCCAGGCTGAGCTGCTCGGCGGCAGGTGAAGTGTGGGCACCACACTTTGCCCAAAAACTCACGCCATTAGCACTTCGCCTCAGACGCGCCGCGCTCACGTGACGCCACGGTTGACTAGCAACGGCGCGCGCGCGGGTCAGCGGCTCGGCCGGCGCTACAGGCGGAGCAAAGAGAGGAGTTCTTACACTGGCAGGCAGTGCCAGCCTTCTAACAGCACGACCCTGCCAGCCTTCATCCCGCTGTTCATTACAGAACCACGTCCCCGCAATACTGGGCATGATTAAAACTATATAGCAAAGAAAACACAAGGAGGAGAGCAGAGGAAGCAGATCCACTAGACTGGATACAAGCAAAAGATTACATTCTTTTTTGTGGATAGAATTCTATTCTATATAATATTTTATATTACTTTAAAAAACAGTATAAACAACTTACATTTTCATGTTTCACAGAATGAATATGAACTAGCAGACATACATAAAAGCTCCCCTTTTATACAGAATATTATTTTTATAGTGAAAAAGTGAAAGTGACAACCCTTGTCATTGCGAGGTCACAGCACAGCACACAGTGAACCACAACGAAATTGGACCTCTGCTTTTAACTCATGCAAACACCGTGCAGCAGTGGGCAGCTTTTGAAAGTACCGGGGAGCAGTGACGGGGACGGTACCTTGCTCAAGGGTACCTCAGGGCAACCTACTGGTGGGGAATCGAACCCACAATCTTCCAATGTGGGGGCAACTCCCTAACCACTAGGCCACCGCTGCCCCATAGAGTATATTTTATATTACGTTTCTGTTTTTAAGACAGTATCAGTGAGAACATGGGCAGTGGTGGCCTAGTGGATCAGAAGGTTGTGGGTTCGAATCCAAGACCAGTAAGTTGCCCTGATGTGCCCTTGAGCAAGGTACCGTCCCCATCACTGTTCCCTGGGGTGCTTTCAATAGCTGAAAAAGCAGGGGTTGACTTTCGTTGTGGCTCACTGTGTGCTGTGCCCTGTTCACAATGACGTGAACAGTCACTTTCACTTTCACTTTTCACTTTCAACATCAGCAGTGTTCATGTGGTCAGCAGAGAACAGAGATACACTCTGGACAACAACCAGAGAAAGACTACATTTTCCCTTTTAATAAAGAGTTCTATCCTACAGAATATTTTAGATTGCTTAACTATGTTCTGCACAGCGTCAGTGAAAACATCATCAGTGTTAATGTGGTGAGCCGAGAAAGGAAATACACAGGGGACTAGACAACATCCAGAAAAAAGAGGCTACATGCTCCTTGAAACTCCTAAATGCAAATCTGTTACGTCATTCTATTAAAAGGAGAGGAAGTGTGGGCACATAAACCCACGCTGACAACAGTGCTTTCGCATTACTACATTCAAATGGACATTTTGGTGCCATTCATGATCCACATTCATCATATCAGCACTAACTACTGACATAAAGAGAAAGCAACATACAGGTCGATGTGGCTGAACTTTCTTTTGTGTCTGTATTTGTGACTGGTGCACTTTCCTAGCCCTCCCTGGTGCACCTGGCAGGCCCAGGGTCATGGGGGCAGGCATCAGAGATTACACAGGCCCAGAACAGAGACTTGAAGTCAAATCTCTTAACTTCATCTTTTACAACTCAGCGATATGGAAGGTAAGAGCGGATCCCTCAAACGCCACAGGATTGTATCTGTGGCAGCTTTCATCAGAGCTGTCAAACCTGTTAAGTACTTGGAGCTTCCTCCCTTCTTTGAATGTTATGGATACAGGTACTCTCCTCCACCACCCCCCTTGAAGAGAGATGGAAAAACCACAGAGCCTATGGGTTGGTTTCAAATGCCTGTGCTTCAGGCAGTCATTACAGTACTGTACACACGTACACACACACACACACACACACACACACACACACACACACACACACACACACACACACACACACACACACACACACACAAATGATAAATAGTTCATCATGCCACACACAGGGGAGAGAAATAAAGCTCCTTTAATGACACTTTGTGTGATGAAACCAATATGATCTATCGCTTGTCTTCACCTGCTCTCTCCATCAATGGATATTAAACCCTTTACACTGGCCTCCAGACAGATCTTATAATCCATAATCACATTTTCGGGGTGAAGCCTGACAGTCTGCTGGAGATTAAGCCTTAGTGAAATGGCTGCTACAGGGCCTTAAAAAACTTATCAGGCTGATAAAACAATCTCGTTAGGTTGATCTGTTTTCATTAGAGTGGCCCACTCTGGTCAGAGTGAGTGGCGAGGCTGCGGACAAGGGCTGTTTGTGGATTGGACAGACAGACAGCGATGGATGTCTGTCTGGGGCCAACTCAAATCCCTCCTGCCCCATTAGATCTGGAGCGTGGCGTGGGCGCGGTGTGATTGCGCCCTAATGGCTTTGAAGGCGCACTCTGGATGCACAGGGCTGGGAGTTCTGTTTCTCGGCACAGCAATACAGCCAGGAGGCGAGCCTAAAGGAGGCTTGTTTGAGACTGTGCAGTCCGGGAAGGACCTTCAGACTTCCGCCTGAGGAGGAGGATTATTTTTGAAGGATGCCAGTGTTAATGGATTAGCTCTGTTCACTGGAGGTTTGAGAAAGTCAGTCTATTGACTGAGAAGATACCACATTACACCCTTTAAAAATAAATGTGTCAGAAAAGTTTCTGTAGCCACCACTTTGGTTTCCTACATGCCCTTCGAATAAAAGGTTCTTTAAGGAATCATCATGCATGTAAATGAGTGTGTGAGTGTCTAAAGGCCTTTAGAAGTTCAATGGACCTTAACCTTAATCATGTTAAAATGATAAACCAGCTAAATCTATTGTGCGCAACCTAAGATTGATTTAGGCACCTTCTAATTTTAAATAGAAAAAAATTAGACCCACAAAGATTTAAACCATGAAATGTTATGCATTTCATTACATTGTGGAAGAAGCTTTGCATATTTTGCATATTACATATTGTATATATATATAATCAATCATTTTTATAATTACACACCGTTTGACATTTAGAGGAATCAGCCTTCCCGCTAAGCTCAAATCCTTTAGCTCTTAAAAAATAGTGGGGGTAAATCTAGTTGCTAAGGGGAACCACATTCATAAACGGCCACTTGCTTTTTCCTCAAATATATAGAGGCAATGCTGTTTCTCCTTGCAGCCGAGCCATTTAAAAAAAATAAAATAAAAATCAGTCCTTTCAAAGAGGGAAAAGCAAGCGTTGGGTGCTCTCTCCGCAGCACATACCCACACACGCCCACGACTCAGCATCCAAACAAAGCAGCCCACTCGCACACCATGATGCATCTGAAAAAGCAAAGGTTCCTGGGAGTGTGGGCTGAGCAAATGGCACCAAGTCACAGTCATACAGCAAGCCAAATGCTGTTAAAGCATTTAAAGTGATGCTAGTCAAACAAAAAAAGCTGTGGGTGGACCACGGGCCCTCAATACCATCTCCATCTTTCGGGTAAATGTCTCCAGGTCCGGCAGTGTGGTTGATCTGAGCATCCTCAGCTGGGCCTCCTTACGGTATGGCAGAACACAACACACATGCTTATACAGCATTTTGTGTCACTCTATTTGATTGCTCCACGAGGGAGACGCAGTGTCGCTATCTGTGCTGTCTCTAATCCAACGAAGGGGAAAAGTAGTACATCACTGAGGGGAGAATGAAAACACGGTTGTGGCGGCTTCCCCTGAAAAGGTTTTGCTTTCCATTTATGTCAAGTTGCAGATGCAGCAGATACCTTCCCAGATTGAATGGACACAGATAAATAGATCCTGTGGATGAAGCGAATATTGTGCCGTTGCCGAATGAATAATGCATGTACGGCACTGACATTGGAGGCCTGATTTGTTTTAGATTGAGACGGTGTTACTCCAAGTCTCTTGCAATGCGTATTAGAAACTTTCGAGGGATTCAGGCAGCTGTGAAAAACCAGGCAGGTGGCAAGGCTGATGCAGTGCTGGAGAACATTCAACGAATGTACTAACCTATCGACTTGTCTGCTTTATTCATAGTACATCTTTCAATATCATTACATGATTACTGAAATGAATTGCTTACCTTGTGTCATAGATTGCAAAAAGCTTTTTATTTCCATCCACTGCGTTCCTGAAAAACACAACAGAACATTACATTAATTACACTTATGACGGTAGCTAGCATTCTTTGCAGTTAACAGTTAACAGCTGGCATACTCAACATCTTATATAAATGAAGAAAAAAAATATATATATAAAAGCTGTGGGTGGACCTAATACAATCTCTGTCTTTCTCTAGGTACGATCTGTCTCCAGGTCCAAAGGTGTCTTTGATCTAAGCAGCCTCATTTGGGTCTCCTGATCCCATGGCAGAACACATCACACATGCTTATACAGCATTTTGCATGTAGTGAATTACTTCCATGAGGGACACACAGTGTTGTTCTCTACTAAGGTGATTAATTAAAGGTGCTAAATTCCACGTTGTTAAACCTATCTAGATGTAAATGCCATATATGTACCAAAGCTGATATATAATCCATCCATCCATTTTCTGCCGCTTGTCCCAAACGGGGTCACGGGGGGTGCTGGTGTCCAACCCAGCGCACACAGGGCGAGGACGGGGGACGCACCCTGGACAGGTCGCCAGCCCATCACAGGGAGGAGCGGGACGGGGACGGCACCTTGCTCAAGGGTACCTCAGGGCAACCCATTGGGAAGGGGTTCGAACCCCAGATATATATATATATATATATATAATACACATTATCTATACATAATATTTAGCTGGTTGCTATAGCAGTTTCATATTCAAACAAATCCGCAGTGCCATTTTTTCCACACGTGTGTTTTGTTTTTGTTTTGTTTTGTTTTGTCTTTTTCACACGCGTGTATTCTTCATCCGAAATGGTGATTATAAGTGCTAATTCGGTCTCATATGCCACGAGTTCATTTGGCTGTAATTTCTCACTTAAGAATTAGTTGTCTAAATTAATGGCAACTAATGCCTGTGAAAGATTTTGTATGGTCAGGGTAGCATGTGGTAAAAGTGAAGGAATATGCAGCAAAAGTCATTTTTAAATTCTAACAAAACAGCAGATCATTTAGAGTGGTGGGGTCATTTGGGGCTAAGTAACATTGTATCCTTGAATTATTGAACTACTTCCCGTTAATATAAGCCTGGTTTAAGCTCAACATCCCATTTATTCAGGCTCTAATTGACACCTTCACACATACACAGACGTTCTTCAGCGAAGGTGCAGAGAGACAGAGGATCGGTATGATCTAGAACTCACATGGCACAGGTGGACTGTCACAGCTGTTCTTGTGTCGGGGTCTCTGAGGTTTTACATCACTGTAGTCAAGCGGCATCCAGACATAAATATGCCAAAAATTAACCTCATCCCAGAATGCACTGTACATATCAGCTGGGGTGATTAAAACCTCAGATCCCCTGTCGAATAACAATTTCAGACATTAAGCACACCTAACTGTCATTTCTCCCCTTTCGCAGTGTGACCACGGAAGCACGTTTCCTTTACAAAGCAATACGGTGAAAAATACACATGAATGTTTGCCCAGAACGGAAGTATAAACTGTGCTCTCCTTCAGACTGTTCCTGAATATTACATTTACATACACACAAGAGCTTGTATGCTTCTTACATACATATGCAAGAAGCATACAAACAAAAAAAAAAAAAAAACACACCAAAGAAACAGGTGAAACGGTTATTAAGAAATTAAAAAACATCAGTAGTATGTTGCAAAACTATTTTTGGCAATTACGGCTTCGGGACATCTATAGTCAGAAGTAATTAGTTTTTTGCAGCATTGTGGTTCAGTTTTGGATCGTTATTCTGTACAATCTTCAGTTCCCAGAGTTTATGAGGGTCACTGTTGGAACCTTTTTAAAAACCAATATACATTTTTAATGGAATTCAAGGCAGAAGATTGGCTATGCCATGCATGCATCACTTAATTTTTTTTTAGAAGCGATGCTAGTCGTTAAAACGTTCTGGCTGTATTTTTGGGACCATCGTCTTGTTAAAATTTCCACTAGAGCAGCAGTCTCTTGTTATGACTACCAGACATTAGAGTGTATGGTGATCTTGCAATCGTATGCACAGTGTTTTCTTTTTAATAATGATGAGCTGAATGATTGAGAAAATGATTAAGAGAGCTTTACTCCTGTGACCACAGTGCACTGATCAGTAATATCTCCGATTTGTTTAAATGAGTTTTGCATGTCGTGTCTAAGCCAAGAAGACAGTCCACGGTTTTGCTGCTTTTCAGTCATTCTGCAACTCTTAAAGTGACTTCTGGCTTCTCTCTTCCCTTCCTCGTCATTAGGCTAAGCGAGATCTTGCACAGAGTTGTTCAATAATGCTTTTCTGTCAACTTTAGGAAGCACTTTAAGCTATGATTGTTAACATATATGAAATGACCAAGTGTCTCTTTTGTTTTCTTTCTCTTTGGTTTACTTTAGTCTGAGGAGAGGTTAAAGAAGGAGTTCATTCCAAAGTCTGGATCATTTTCATGGACTTTTGTTCTTTGATTTCTTTGTTTTAACGGCTGGCGCCCCTCCTCTTTCAATTCTGTTCTTCTAAATGGCCTCACTGTGAGAGTGGCTCAGTGAGTTTCTCTCTGTATGTAACTGATATATTGTAGTCAACTGTGCATTGATCTAGCAGCTGAAAGAGAGCTCTGTAGAGTGACAGGCAACATCAGAAAAAAATGGGATTAGAGTACCCTCTGATGGTTATGCTCATTACTACTCTCTGGTACCCTTCCTTTCAGAACACACACACACACACACACACACACACACACACACACACAAACACACTCATTTCATTGCAAAAACACTCGGCCCCCCCTTATGTTATCCAATCTATGCACAGGCCTGTCCATCACCCAGGCTTCTTTGCTGACCCTGCCTGCCCCTTCTTCCTTCTTCTTACTTTAAATCCGCTCCACTTCTCCACGGTAACGTGGCCTGTGTGTCTGTGGCAGTTCTAGGCAACATGCTTGTGAGGAACATCGCAAGACTGATCACTTCTAGCATGACAAACAGCATGACCAACAGACAGACTTTATGCTCAAATCAGAAAAACAGCAGTTTTCAGCCCCTTTTTGTAAGCCTGTGGGATGTGTAGGCACCGCCCCCCCGACGAGGGCCGACTGCTGATTGGCTGGTGGCAAAAACGCAGAATAAGCAGAAATGTTGGAAAACCCTCTCCATTTCCCTTCAGCCTTTTCAAGCCCCAGGGTGACTAGATTCCCACTCTCCCAGTCGCCCAAAAAGCTTACAGCCCGTATTCTTCACGTCCGCCCTCCCTTCTTACAAGTCCCCTCGGGGGTCATTACGGCGGAGGTGCTTCCACTCCTGTTCCCTGGTCCATAAAGGGGTCCAGGAGTGGACCTGAGAAAGACGCGCCCCCTAGCGGCCAGAGGAGGAACCTGCTACTCTGCAAAAAAAAAAAAAAAAAAAAAAAAAAAAATTGCGGGATCTCCGGTGGAAAACAGCTCAGTGTGTGAGAGAGCAGAAAAAGTGGAGGTGTGTTGAAAGGAGCGCATTGCTGTGATACAGACTGGCAGGCAGGGCAGGAGCAGGGCAGGAACAGGGCAGGAGCAGGGCTGTGATGGAGAAGAAGAGCGGGGCTGGTGTGCAGCCGCTGCTCAGTCCGGAGTGCTGAAGAAAGGAGAGAGAGGAGGAGAGGAAAGAGGAGGAGAAGAGCTCTGAGGCTGCACACTGCGGGCTCTGCGGCCACTTCAGGAGGAATCCTCTAAATCTCAGGAACCATCAGCAGGTAAAGCCCAGCGCTGGAGCTGCTTTTCTCCCCGTTTTTCTCTCTTCACGTGCAGCTTCTGTATCAATGAGCACGTTCGGAGAAAAACTGCTGCAAACTCAGAGAACAGACACCAGAGAGCCGCGTGGAACAATATAACAAAAGGCTGCAGCAAACCTTTCCCCCATTTTCTCTAAAAGCAAGTTGCTCCATATTGGATCAGATTACCGCAATGTTAGTAATAAAATCATGAAGGAGGGTTGTTCTGCTCGTTTCTGTGGAGGCAGATACGAGAAGGGGAGCTTTTGTTTATTCCAGTCTGGCTGACAGGCATACTAATGACCACTGGGCTGCTGGACTTCAGTCGTGTAAGTTGGAAGATCTGACCCGAGGTGCTAGTCTGAATTTAGACGTGATTTATTATGACTGAACCACTGCAGGAATAGAAACAACAGAATAACCACAACAATAACAACTAATAATCATAATGAAAGGACAGAATGATTATTATTATTATTATTATTATTATCATTATTATAGCAGTTGTAGTGATGGTAGTAGAGGCATGTATTTATCAACTTTTCATTTTCATTATTTTTTATTTTCTTTTGCTCTACTTAACACTGGTTTAGCATTAGATTGCTCAAACTCTGCTATAGTCTGCCCTGCCTTACAGTGTTCTATATCATCAGTGTGAACTGTTTCGTCTCAGTGTTGTCTGATGATCTCTGCCCCATAGTCTGCAATGGGTTCTGTCTTTTGATGCTCCTGCTCAGCTGTTTGGTGAGTGCCGGTGCTGTCAGTCACTTGGCTCTGTGTGCCCCTCTCTTGTGCAGGTATGGGCTATGAGGCACACTGCAGCGCTGCAATGAGAAGCGCGTGGGTCGCTGCTGTCTTCATCTGCTTCACATGGCGTCTCAGGTACAGCGCAGATGCACCCCTTTTCGTACCACTGACCCATTCGCTGTCCACTCATGTAAAATGATATCAGGATGTTTTTACACCATATTTCACAGTATCCATGCAGTCTGTACTTTAAAAATGTTCTGCAGAATCAAAAGCAGCAATAAACCACACTTCTGTCATTTGAAAACACACCCAGATATAATTTGTGTCTTTTTTTTTTTTTTTAAATGAAACTGCCTGGAAAAGTTCATTAGTGTCATGCCCGATGTGTGAAGCGTGTTACACTATGATGGTGTGTGTTTCCAATCCAGCCTCTGCCAGACGGCTGCAGGGACTCCTAATGAGGCCGAACTGAATGACAACATTACGGTTTTCACACGCATCTTGGATGGGCTGCTGGACGGCTATGATAACCGGCTGCGTCCTGGCTTGGGAGGTAAATTCTGCTCTGATGCCAACTCCAACTCCTCTGCTGCAGCACACACACAAACTCCGTGTTATATCTCTGCTTCCATGGCATTTGTAAGGAAATGTGAATTTCAAGGCAGGAAATCAGTACATTGTGAACATGTACTTTCTGAACACAAAAGCTATAGAGCAAGGAAGCATTCTTATCACAAGCTGGTTCAGGCAGCGAGGATGGAGGAGAAGAGGCCAAACGTGAGTCGCAATTCATTGCAACTGATGAGATGTTTTCACACAACAAATGCAATCCCTGTAATGTCAAGGTCTTCTGCGTAATTTAAGAGCCTTCGCCAGTTCCCTGAATCAAAGTGTTCCTTAGCTAGAAAGACTGTGTGCGCGTGTGTGTGAGAGAGAGCAGCTGAAAGTGTGGATGCTGACCTTGAAAAAGCTATCGCTCTTTTCAGAGGGGGAAGGTTCATTGTTCTCTGAGGACTGAACCATGGCAGAGAAAGAGAGATGGAGTGAGCGAGTGAGAGAGAGACCCTGGCCTGCTCTATTCATGCAGTTGAATTGGAGAGCAGGATGCACATCTATAGCGGCTGCTGCGTGATGTTAGTTGACAAAAAATGGCATTGGAGAAATGGCATGATTTAAATGCGGGCTGTAATTGGAGGAGAGGAATTTGTCTCTTTCAGAGATGGTCAATCAGAGGAGGTTCATCTGCATATGCGCTGACTGAATTCAATGATGTTCAGATTCTTTATAAATTAGGGATGGATCACTATATAAATTGAACGCATTATGTTGTGTGAAGGTGGGAGCTACAGTATTGGATATATTTATTAATATTTTATATCTCTTTCAGTGCTCAATCAATATTGCACCCCCTCAGCACATATTTTTGTCGGATGTGGCATGTATATTTTATATTGAAATACATTTCTGTTTTGATGGGCATGAAGACAAACAAAACTGCACAGCATTCAGAGTTTCTTATAATACTGAATATATCAAAATGTTCTTTTATACTACATTCTTCTGTGGAAAGGGTTTAAAATGAGAATACAGTATAGCCAACAAACCAGGAATGTCCATCTGACAGAAATCTGTTGCTAGAAACTGAAGCCAGAAGTGATAGTCAAACATTTATTACACATCTGAAAAGAATGTGGAGAAAATTAAAAGCAGTTAATGGAACTAGATGTATGTTTCCACAATCAAGATTATAAGTTATGTGTATGGGCTAGGAATGCACTGATCATTCATTTTCAGATTCCAGTTTCTTTAAAATCAAATTGTATGGTAGCTGATTTTTTAAACTAAAATTTTATCTGGAATTTCTTTTTAACCCAAAGGTCACAGTATTTGCTTTATAGCTGCCATTTAATGACCCATATCCTGTGCTTTCATTTTTGTACGAGAAAGTCCAGTGTGGCAGAGAAGTATGTGAGAGTAGGGCAAGATATGTATGAAGGCAGTGTGACAGCGGTGAGGTCTGCAATAGGAGTGAAGAATGCATTTAAAGTTTAGGTGGGGTTTCTTCAAGGATCAGCATTGAGCCCATTTTTGTTTGGAATAAACAAATGGCAGGAGTGATCAGTGACAGACGGGTACCAGCAAGAATGAAAGGAAAGGTTTACAGAATAGTAGTGAGACCAACTATGCTATACGGGCTGAAGATATTGGTGCTGATGAACAAACAGAAAGGGGAGCTGGAGGTGGCAGAGTTAAAGATGCTAAGATTGTAATTGGGTATAACGAGGATGGAAAGGATTAGAAATGAGTATATTAAAGGAACATCTAAGGTTAGATGCGACAAAGAGAAGCAAGGTGCATTGGTTTGGACATGTACAGAGGAGTGAGGAGGATTACATTGAAAGAAGGATGCTGAGGATGGGGCTTCCATTAAAGAGGAAGGCCAATGAGGGGGTTTCATGGATGTTGTGAGAGAGGACATGCAGGCAATAGGTTTTGAAGGAGGAAGATGCAGAGTAAAGAAAGAAAAGGAGATGATTGGTCCGCTGTGGTGACCCCTAATGGGAGCAGCTGAAAGAAGAAGATCCTTTTCTACTGAATGGTTATAAGAACTTTCAGGTGTAAGAAGTGTAAAAAAAAAAACATGATTCTTCCAGACTTTTTTGTGATATATGACATGCATCACAATATTTTGACAAAGGCAAAATGTACTTGTCTGTCTGTATTGCTATTAAAACTAATTCTAGAGTTTTTGATTAACATTAACATAATGTGCTACAATATATCAAACTAAAGAGGACTAACTATGCTTTCCTTGTATTGAAACCTCTTCAAGTATTAACAAAATATAGTCCTACAGGCTCACACATTCACTCTGACTTATTGTGGATGGGCATATATATATATATATATTATATATATTTGCATTTATTTGCATAAAATATATAATTGCATTGGTTTTTGTGACATCACAAGTCCATATATGTACTGCCTGGATTGGACAGTGAACAGTATGCTTTGAAACTTTAATGTTGTTTATGCACTACATACTATAACAAAAGAAAGGGGCAGCCAAGCATTCGGTACAAAAAGACATACATCATTCTGCTACAGTACATTGTTTCAGTAAAGGTGTAGCAGCAGTGTTCAAATAAAGTGAAGACACACTTTATAAAACACTCTATAAATATCTTGCTGAATCCATCTTGTTATATTTGTTTGTTTCAGATAGACCTAAACAAACATTAATTAACTCAACCTTAGGGATCTGGTTGTGTGTCTTAAGGTGATGCCTAAAGTTAACTTATGTTCTCTGTGTGACCTTACAGAAAAAGTCACCGAGATTAAGACCAACATCTTCGTCACCAGCTTTGGGCCTGTGTCAGATACTGAGATGGTAAGTTCCTTACAAACGTTCAGTCATAAGAAAAGATCATTAGCTCATTCAAAACTTATAACCGTGTATATTACTCTTGTAGATAAGTATATGTATATATATATAGATATATATAGATAGATAATTTATTATTTATTTATAGCTCCTCTACTTTTCTCCTGTACTTGTTCCTGTTCTCTCTCTATATCTTTATATATTTTTTCTTTTCTTTCTGTACACCTGTCTTTTTTTATAAGAGCCCTGTAATGCCCAAATTTCCTTTCGTGGGATAATAAAAGATCACTCTACTCTACTCTACTCTACTAATTGCCTGTTCAAGGCAGCCAAACCCTTCATCAACACACTTCCACCAAAGCACCATTTGCCATACAACTTTCATCTCTCCATTATTGTTGTTTGGTTTTGTTTCTCATGACATTACACTTGGTTGGCTGCTGGATAAACTTATGGATGGTCGTAATATTGTTCATTTCCATATTCAGCAGCTCAGCTGTGTCATGTAATTTGGCCCTTCCTTCAGGATCTGCTCTAAATCGGGTTTGCAAGGAAATCTGCATCCCTACCAAAACACTGACATTTTAGGGCAATAAAAAAACTCCTGATTCTATGAAAAAAAATTACGCCATCTGCGGAGAGAAAAGAACTGGGCGTACAAAAAAGAAGACAGGGATCAATACAGAGCAGCCAGATATAAGTTGTGTGCAGCAATAAAAAAAAGCAAAGTCCAGCTATGCAACAAATGTTGAACAACAGTTCTCATCCAGTAACTCCAGATCAATAACGAAAAACTTTAAAAACATGAAAGACTACATAAAACACCCATTCTGTCCTTCACTTAATAACCAGAATCTCCCACAAAGCATCCAGAATCTTGGGGGGGGACTGTCCCTGTAATCAGGAATTGGAAGTCCGTCAGGATAAACGTGTCTACTAAATGCCGTAAATGTTTATATTTCTGTTACTCTAGAATTTAACATAACAAACAAATTCCACTGGACTCAGCTGTGTGGCTAATTAATACATTTATCTAATCTAATCTAATCTAATCTTAACTTCAATGTCTTATTGCTAACATCTGCTTTCCTCCTCAGGAGTATACAATCGATGTGTTTTTCCGCCAAAGTTGGAAGGATGAGCGCTTGCGCTTTAAGGGGCCCATGGGAATGCTGCCTCTGAATAACCTGCTGGCCAGCAACATCTGGACCCCCGACACCTTCTTCCTCAATGGCAAGAAATCCATTGCCCACAACATGACCACGCCCAACAAACTGCTGAGGCTGCAAGATGACGGCACGCTGCTCTACACTATGAGGTGAGGCTTTCCGAGCACCGCTTAGCAGAGAAATAGCTGGT
The DNA here is from genome assembly GCA_017165825.1 of Hepsetus odoe. Taxonomy (NCBI): domain Eukaryota; kingdom Metazoa; phylum Chordata; class Actinopteri; order Characiformes; family Hepsetidae; genus Hepsetus; species Hepsetus odoe. Next base: position 21,843,340 of record CM029366.1, on the reverse strand, counting down.
GCTGATATATGTGATTCAAATATCACAGTGTTTTTCCAGATATTTCACAATATCATGGTAACACATGCCATACAACAAAACATAGAGATACAACAGAAGGCTCTGGAATGATACCAAAAAAGGACAGATGCTGGTTCCCTAAATAACTATGTTTGAAAAAGAGATGTGCATGAAGAATGATCCAGAGAAATAAAAAAGGGTTATCACAATTCTAATTCCTTTCTAATTCCTTTTTCATTCCCAACTTACAATTAACCACATCTCATACACACTGTGTGCACAATTATTAGGCAAGTGAGTATTTTGAGGATTCATTTTAATATCAGTCAATCCAAAATGTTAACCCTTAAACATGAATATTTTACAAAGGAAATGTGAGTGTGAACAATTCTCAGGGGAATGCACACATATGCACAATTATTAGGCAGCGATTAGTGTACAGAATTATTATGCAACTAAATGAAAATGTTCCGCTCTCACTTATTTTCATCTGTTAGAGTGTGAATAATAAACAAACAACTCAAAATTTAAATAAACATTCCTGACAAATAAACATTCCTGACATCATAAAAAAAAAATTTTTTAATTAGTGACCAATATAGCCACCCTTCTTTTCAATAAGCCTTCCATTCATGGAAGCAACTTTTTGTGCAGCAGCAACCACAGCCTCTCAGACACTGTTCAGAGAGGTGGACTGTTTTCCTTCCCCTTAAATCTCCCATTTAAGAAGGTCCACAAGTTCTCAATAGGGTTTAGATCAGGTGAGGAAGAGGGCCATCGCATTATTCTTTCATCTTTAAGCCACGTAGTGGAGAACTTCCATGCATGCGATGGAGGATCGTCCTGCATAAACATTATGGTCTTCTTAAAAGATGCAGACTTTTTCCTGAACCACTGCTTGAAGAAAGAGCCTTCTAAAAATCGGCAGTGGATTTGGGAGTTGATTTTGAGTCCATCTTCAACCCGAAAAGGTCCAACTAGCTTTATCTTTACCAGCCCATACCACTCCACCTTGCTGGAGTCTGAGTGGAAGTCGAGCTCTGTGCTCTGATCCAGCCACAGGTCCAAACATCTGGTCCGTCAAGATTCACTCTCATCTCTTCAGTCCGTATCTCAAGTTTTGAAATGTTTCTTGGTCCAGTCTTGACATTTCAACTCGTGTGTCTTGTCCAGTGGTGTTTGGGTTTCAGCCTGCATTACTTTTGCCACGGCTCTATGCACTGAGCCCCTTGTGCTTCTGGACACTCCAGGTAGGCTGCAGTTCTGCAATATGACAGCACTGGAGGATCTTTGAATGTGTGGGTCTTTGGCAGTTCATTTGTGTCTTTTTTTTCAAGTTTCTTGTGACCCTGTGGATGATTTGCAACAAACCTTTGATGGTTCTGTGATCATTCCCCAATATCTTTCCAGAGCAATTTCAAAGGTGCTGCATCCCTCTCTCTCTCTTTTGGCCTATTTTGCCTGAGGAGGAAAAGAAGCTGCCTAATAATTATGCAAACCTTGATATACAGTGTTGATCTATTTAGGCCACACCCCCCTCATTACACAAAGACACATCACCTGAATTGCTTAAATCCAATTAGCTTTCACGTTTATACAGCTTAGAGTTTAAATGTATGCATGAAAATGATGATATGGTCAAAATACTCACTCGCCTAAAAATCGTGCACACAGTTTAGTTACTCAGAAGACATTTCTTAGTCTATTGATTGTTTCTGATAGTGAATTACATGCCTATATTTGTGTTAAACTCAGTTCCTCTCACCACTTTAAGTGTGAATGTCAGTACAATGCAGTGTTTCATTTTAAAGCATGTTGAAAGACGTTGCTCACATCCCCAAAAAATGGAGGAATTCTGGTTTCTAGAAACTTAAAGGTTTAAACCAAATTCAGTCTTCCTTCAACTTTAACATGATGAAGCAGTTGTTTAAGAAGGTTAATCACGTTCAACACATCTCATTTGGAAAAACTATTGTTGTTAAGAAGCAAAAAAAAAGTTCCTCTGTGGCATCATATAAAAATATTATATTGTACCTTTTAAAACGATATAAACTTCAAGAATGTCTTTCAAACCCTTCTGGTTAAAAAAATTACACCCTAATCAGCCATACATTGCAAAAAAATCACAAGCACAATTTTGGGAAACTAACAGCATATTTAGATGATACATATTTTATAATCTATTTTCTCCTGATCGGAACTACTCAGGAAATGGCAAACAATGCACTTAACAATCATGTGTGATATTTCTAAAATAGAACTAATGAACAGTTGAATTGAATAAGCTTACTGTGAAGACCGAATACAGAAGCTTTAAAATATGACACCGATATTGATAACAGCATGTGATACATGGGATACATCACCCTCATTCCACCCCATGTATATATATCACTCTCATCCCACACCTATATTTGAATATATTTATATATATGCTTTTAAGTGTGTGTGCCTGTATGTGTGTGTGTGTGTGTGTGAGTGTGTGTGTGTGTGTTTGTCACTAATAATTAAGTTGGTTGTTGAAATCAGGTCAAGTAGGCTTTATTGTTATTTCAACCATATACACAGAACACAGTGAAACGAAACAACGTTCCTCCAGGACCCTGGTGCTGCACATGAGACAACATCTATCATGACATAGAACACGGACAAGAGATCAAACAAGTGCAGACAGAACAACACATAGCGCAGACAATGACAACAGAGAGCATTCATCCGACTCAGAGCGGAGGTAGTAATGTACAGGAGTCTGGTGGATGATGCCATGTGAGTGACAGCCATAGTGAGTCCAGATCTGGGTGTTAAGTACAATTCATACCAAATTCAAACCAAACCAGGTTCTGAGAAGCAAGCAACCAGCTTTCCCAGTTAGGCAAAGCATTCAGAAGCTGACATTTATGTTATCTAGTTCTGAAAATGACAGCTGCTCCAGTTCTGGTCAAGAGCTTCTGGTGTCGTTATAGTTCAATTTTGGATTCCACATGGCATTGAACTTTAACTCTGCCGAAAACACTGACAGAGCCATCTAAAAATAGCCCCAAAAGATAGATCACCTCACTGTTCACTGTTATCCATAAAGAAATAGCAGTCTACCCAACAGCACAGTCTGAAGAGTGGGATGATTTAGGCATGCAGTTTGCATGATGCTTCCACCACTACCTATATTTGACTCATACCTCCAGGACTAGACTAAAACTTAATTAGAATAATTTTCTTCAAAGCATCATTAGAATAGTAAGCTGGACTGAATTTATGGGGGGAAAAGTGTGCAGTTTGTATTAATAAAAAAATAAGACATTTTTTCTTAAACAGGATGGAGTGAGTTTAGTCTAAAATTAGACAAGAGCTATTATAGCTAGCTCTTCTGGATACGCACTCCCTCTCTCCCTCCGTCTCTCCCTCCCTCCCTCCCTCTCACTCTCTCTCTCTCTCTTTCAACCTTCACCTCATCAGAGCATCATGAGATAGATGTGTTTAGCACATACACTTTTGCCTCTCAGTTCCAACACTGTATATTCCCTGTGGGAACAGCATAGACCTACAAAATTCCTCAAAACCAGGCCTCAGCATCTTTGTCTCATCTAGGACGTGTCCTAAAGCAGCAAACATGCAAACACTGATTCATTTAACTGTAGAAATATATTTGGTATATTTTAGAACCTGTATGGTAAACTCTTAGGCTGCTTGCTACTTTAAAAATCATGGTACGCTCTACAAAAATGACCTTTTTCTATATATGGGTTAAAGTTTTGCTTTGCGAATGTTGGCTAATTGTGAAAGTCACCTTGCACTTCACATATGTGTGTGTGTGTGTGTGTGTGTGTGTGTGTGTGTGTGTGTGTGTGTGTGTGTGTGTGTGTGTAATAACAGCACAAACCCTTGCAAAGGCTCAAATATACTGCACTATAACTACATCTGTATCAGTTTTCATATTCTTGCATTATTCTTGTTTTTTTCATGCTCATGTGGGTGATACTTTATGTCAGGATTTGCAAAGTTTGAAAGTTTCTATATATGTGTGTGAGTTAGAAAGATAAAGAGGAAGAGAAAGCAACGAGAAACAAGAGGGAGAGAGAAAAAGAGAGAGGTACAAAAAGGGTGTGTGAGTGTGTGTTTTATGCCCTTGTTGTAGAGCTTTTCTCTACGGACTGTCTGCTCCATTAACCGCACTGTGAGGGCCGGTGCGTGCACCCACACGCACACACACGTGCGCACAAACAGAAATATAGACACGAACACACAGTCAACATTCCCTCTTTCTCTCATGGGCAAGTACACACTCCCTGCTGTCATCAGCAACATTCTTCTGCTCAAGCATTCACTGGTATATTAGCACAGAATTTCAGGTGCTGTGTTTGAGGCTGAAGCTTAAACCCATTTTCTAATAGAGCTGTCATTACTGAAAGCAGTGTGAGTATGCTAGAGCATAACCAGCAATGAAAGGTCAAGATGCTTTTGTGTTATTAACTTTAAGCAATACATTTTTTTTTCTACTGAAACTGCTGACAGTGAAGATTGTAGTATTTTCCAATGATTTCATTATAGGGTGATTACTATTATTTAGACAGTCTCATATTTTAACGGTTGAGAGTTCAGTACTCACACGGGGTTGCTCCTTTGGGGCCGTGGTGGTCTAATGGTTAAGTGCTTGCACTCGTGACCAGAAGGCCATGGGTTTGAGTCTTGGACCAGTAGGTTACACTGAGGTAACCTTGAGCAAGGTACTGTCCCCAATACTGCTCCCTAGCCACAGTCATTGCAGCCCACTGCTCCAGCTTCTGGGGTGTGTGTTCACTACTGGTGTGTTTGGATGGGTTAAATGCTGAGGACAAGCTCACTGTTTACAGGGTGTGAATGTCAACACAGCATGTTCTATAAGTAACTAGGAAAAAAAAATGGTTATTTAGCTTTCATGGATTTTAAACTGTTCCATGCACTGCTGTAGATTTAATTATTAGGTCTAACATTATCAGGTAGCTCATAAATGGCATGAGCTTTAAAACTGACATCATTAGACGTCCAGCTGAAAGGCAGAGCTGCCCAGTATTCAAAGCTCTTAGTTGTCTTATTTTTCATTAGTAATTTTCTGGTAAACTCAATTTTGGTTTGTAACGTAACATGTTCTAAGGTTAGGGTCTGATGCATGTTTTGTGTTGTAGTTCAGTTTTATGTATCACTTATATTAAGACCAATACTCAGGTGTGACGGTTAGTTTCCTATTAGACTGACAAAAGACCACTGCATGTGGGGCATTCTTTGAAATGGGTGATCCTGGTTCTATTCAATCCATTGCACTGTACATATCTTCAAGATTTCATTATTCATCTTCATATTGCTCTTTCCTTCAAAGTATTTGCACTCAAAACATCTGTATTGCCTTTCTCAATAATGTTGACTTTCTCAAAAACATTCTGAAATGTTTCATTATACCTGTTAAAGCAATATTTTATATGTCACAGTATATCAGAGTCCTAAATAATCTCCCAGATTGATTTATGTAGTAACTCCTCTTATTGTATTGGTAAATGAAACATCTATGGATTTATTACAGTGAAGAACGGAGGAGGTGGCCCACGTATGAGCTGATTGAGTAGCTTGAAGTATTCAGACACCATTGTTGTTTTAATTCGTTATACTTCCAACACATACAAGTCTGGCTTTTGCTTATAATTCTCAACAAAACTATGCATTCATAAGCATAAACAAAGATACATTTAAAATGAACGACGTTCTTTGTTTATGTGCGGTGTATAGAAAGTGATCACAGCCATCATGTCATTAATGTCATTTTGTTGCTCTTGTTTGGAGGTAATCATGTACTCTGGAATGAAGGTGCTCATTAAAATATTCATGAATCTGGGAGAGGAAACAGTCAGAGTCATTTAGGAATCAATACTGGATAACTCATCGACAGTTCCTCAGCCTACGCGCCCCCGAAAGAGAGTTTTCGGGGAAGTGAGGGGAGTTTTGAGGGAAGCTTGAGGGACTTTTGAGGGAGCTTGGTGGTAGACTTCATGTGCAGCCCTGTGTGCCAACGTTGCTCTGAGAGCACAGAACACCAGAGCACCTCCACTGGCACAAAAAGCAGGCCAGAACACTTCACCACCCACATTCTAAAAGTGGAACACAATCTACAGGCTTTTATTAGAGTTAAAAAGCAGGTTAGGAGACCGAACAAAGTAGAGATGTACCAGAAACAACCAGTCTTATTGAGTCTTAAGCCGAGCCAATTTGTGGAATTGTTATGAAAGTGGTCATGAAATGAGATTTTAAGCATCATTCTCATCATTTCCTTACTGTTAGATGAAATCCATCAACAATTAGTAATTAATCGAATTATAATTAAAGTAATAATCTACATAAGCACAGAGCTTACAAAACCTTCGCAGGAGAAGGAAATGCAAGATTTATTATGCTTTTTTCATTAATACCCTTTCTGTTGATCAGTTCGTCATGAAATGGGACAGTGTAAATTCTGGCCTTTTCAAATAATTTAAAGAAAAATCTTTAAAAAAAAAACTAAACAATGTTCTGATTTGATAGCGACAATGCATACCACAGGAGATTTTAGCTGACTTTGGATTTTTAAATAGAGTGAAAATCATAATCATATTTAATGAATAACAAAAAAACAAATATAGGGGCATAGCAACTTTAAACTGCGTAAGAACAACTTCAGAATTCCAGCTAAAATGCTAAACTCACACTTGATACATTTTTAGATTAAAAGTATTTAATTCATCCTCCCACATCGGTATATTATAGGGATACACTTCAAACCATGCGTGTCCAACAAAACCACTCTTATGCAAATCTATGCAGATCATCACCGCAAAACCTTTTGTTAATGGGTTTATATCGGGAGATTTAACTGATATCAAATATTATTACAATGAAAACTCATGGTTACATAATGATCTGGCTACAAATGTACAATGTATACTGGCTACAAGTGAACATCAACCTCATCACAGTGTTTAAGCAATTATTGTTTTAAAGCTTACAGAAAAACATCTACAGTACTTTAATCACTGTTCCATATGTCTCCAAGTCTAGTTATTTCTATAGAACACTATTATAGGGATTTTCTGAAGGATTTTAGACACTCCATTATTAGGGTTTGCACATTTCTGTGTGATCGTAGATTCTGTCAAGATGGGCGTAATGCTCCTCGAGAACCAAACCTTGCGATCCATTACTTGTGCATCACTGCTAATTGCAGCATACCGTGGGATTGCTAGAGTGCTCTTGATATCCTGCACTATGCTTTCAAACACTCTTGCAGAATCCCAAAATAGTGCACTATATAGCGAATAGGGCATAGCATTTTGAATTTAAAAAAGTATACCGGACCAAAACATGTCATTTACAACATGCAGTTATTTATAGCAGTGTAACATGGTGAATCACTAGTTATACTAAGGGCAGTGGTGGCCTAGTGGTTAGGAACTAGACCCCTGGCTAAATCATGGGTTCCAATCCCTTACCAGTACCCTTAAGCAAGGTACCATCACTGCTCCCCAGGCACTTTCAATAGCTGTCCCCTGCTGCATGTGTTTAAGTGGGTAAAATGCAGAGGTGTAATTTTGTTGTGGTTCACTTTGTGCTGTGTACTCACAATGACAAGAATGGTCTTTTTACTATATTTCACGTTTTACTATAGAATATGGGTAGAATAAATCGAGTCATGGCTAGCTCATGTGGTGCTCTATTGAACCGAAAGTGACATTTGGAGGACTGACTCAGTGATCAGATCTCACACTTCCCTGCTGCAGGGGTAGATTAGTGCTCCTAACCAAAGGGTGTGTGATCTTTTTGGCTCTGCTTATGCAGACAGGTTGTTCACTCTTCCTGTATGGCAGCCCATCATTTGACCTTCAGAGGGGACGGACTAGCGTTGTTAATTACACACTTTGCAGGCAGTTCTCAATGCATCCCACTCCAATAATTATACACTCTCTCAGGATTCTCTGTGTGAGGCCTACTCATCTGCCGCATCTTTACACACTCCCCAAGAACACGATTTTAGAATAAACTTAATGTGTTTACTGTGTCCTGTGAGTTACTTTCATCACTGGGTAAAGAGTAATAAAAAGACTTGTAGCGGTTCGACCTTCAGACTATTAAAGAAATCTGACCTCATGCCGAGGTAATATTTTCCATCCATTCATCTGTCATCTGCGCCATTTATCCAAAACCAGGGTTGCAGGGCTTGAGTCCCAGCGACCACATGGCAGAAGGCAGAGAGACACCGAGGTCACCATCCCATCACAGGGGAGGCAAACACATACTCACACACGCAGTGCTAGTGTTACATCTAATCTCATCTCAGGTTCACTTCATGTGCATATTTCTGGACAGTGGGAGTCAACTGGAATATGTGAACATGGGAAGAACATGCCAACAGAGAAAAAAAAATCCCCTAAAGAATAATTCAGGTTAAACAGAAAACAATGGCTGTTGATAGGTTATAGGAGTTAAAAAGATATTTGAATGTTAATGTTGGCTGAAATGGAATCTGATTTAATCAAAAATAAGGACCATTTTTTGACAATTTGAACAATTTGTTTTTTGGAAAATTGAATTTATTATGTATAGCATAGGTAAAGGAGCAGTTAGCAGGCTACCATGACAACAATCATATTAATATTACTTTTCATGTACTTGAACCAAAAATTCAAATCTTTCAAGCACAGTTCAAATACTGGCCGATATTTAAATATCACATGCTTTACATGAACATTTGTGTTCTCTTTATAAATTACATCAAACTGTTCTTTTTTCCCCCAACCAGTCCAGAAAGCAACAGTCAAAGACTAAATTCACAAGTAATATTTGAGTTCTTGTGAAGACGTAGTTCAGAATCAGGACAAAGTTCTTTTTTGTATAGACTTGACTCTTTTACATTCAACCAAGGTGTTTGTAGAAGTTCACATCTGGGCTTATTTGACTGTAGATTTTTAATTTTACCAAACTGAAAGGCTTTAATAAAGCACATCCACAATATATCAGAAACACCACTGGCTGCTTATTGACGTCACATTCATTTGCTGTTTTGCTGCACTGGGTAGGTTTAGAATTACAGACTGTAGCTCATCTGTTGTGCAATCCACTCTACTCCATTCTTCAATGGAAAATGACCACCAGAGGACCACCAGTGGCCATTAGTTCAGTTTCCACATGGTATTAACACTGAAATTGAAGTGATATGTTAGGGGCCTTTCCTCTAATAGAGGGAGTAGATTAAGCTACATAAATGACATGTTTTGTACATTTTCAAAGGGAAATAAAGATAACATAATTCTGCACATTTTAATAAAAAAAATGAAAAAATGTGTAGCTATGATTGTTTTTTTTTTATGATTATTTCCAGAAAAACAAAAAACAAAAGCAGAGCTTATAATTTGACCCGGGATGTTTAAACTTTTTCATTTGACAGCAGATAACCAGTAAATATATTTGAATGGTTTTTCATGTGCCATTTCCATTTTATCACATTTATTTTCAGTGTTTTTTGCTCATATCTACCAAAGATGCAAAATGCATGGAAGTAGCTCTATTTTTACTATACTTTTCAGCTTTCTCTTATTTCAGTGTTAGGTGAACATCTAACATTTTTTATGATGTTATATGCTCTTCTGTCCCAAGGGTGCCAGATAGTTACCTTTCCTCTGTTCATGTGGGATCTCAAAGGGACTGAAACGAGTCCTTGCTGGCAGTTATTCTGTAGCCAGTGCTGCTTTGCCATGATGGGCTTTCAGCTTCCTCCTCCTAAATGACATTGCTGCAGCTCTACTCAAGCAGGAGACATTGATCTCAAAAGGATCTGCTTAAAGAGACTTCCATTAAGATGCTGTAAATCTCAGAAGAGTAATTAGTATGCAGTCATTGCTATTATGATACATGCATGGAGTTTCAACAAAGCAGAAAGGAAGCCTGTGTAATCCACTACAGGCTAATGATCACAACACCCTTGCAGACAGCAGTGTTCCCTGCACTTTTAAAAAGGGTACCAGAAACTGTCTGTGAGAGTAATGAATGCTGAATGAATGATGTTTGAGGGCTGAGTCGATCTTACAGTAAAGCAGCACGTGATGCAAGAAGAGAAAGTGACTGCATTTACTGTAGAGTCCACTAGAGGGGGCTGCAGGACAGCAGACGAGGACACTGCAGAGCTACTGCAGGCTGCCTTGAGCACCCATACTCAATGAGTCACTGGTGCTGAGTAACATCAGAAAGTGATGCATGCTTGGGTTTAAATATATCAGCATATGATCTGATTCAAACGAATCTACTGCAGACACGTATGTTTGGCATTTTACATTCTTTAATTAGTAATCGGGCATTAAAATGATTTTTGGCATTTTTTTCCTTGCATTCTATTTTCCTCATGTATATCCCCACATACTCTAAGGAGCCTAGATGATTTTGCACATGTGTCTCAGGTAGGGTTCAATTCTGTTCCTAGGCCTGTGTGTGGTGTGCCATTGCACTGACCGAAGATACAATGCCAATATAAAAAGCCGCACATAAGCCATTTTACATTTTAGGACATACTCAGACTAAAGCGTCACATTACTGGCAGCTCATTCATCTTTACTGCGTTAATTACAGTTTCAAAATAGAGATGACAAAACTGCACAACTACAGCGATGATTTCTGAACTGCAGGTCTATGTTCTTTTAATCATGTTACATAACCTGTTATTCATAAAAAAAAAGATTAAAAAGAAGGTTTATAAGGTTACTGTCCCAGCAATTATTATTATTATTATTATTATTATTATTTTTTTTTTTTTTTAAATCTTTTTTATTATTATACGTTCTACAGCAGCCCAGATCCTGATAAAAAATGGCACACTGTGGATAGTATGATGAGGAAAGCTCCTTTGTCTAACAACAGCAAGTGGTTATCTAAAACAAATGATGTTTAAACATTTAAAATAAACATTTAAAAAATAAACATTTTATATATAAGTTTTAATTATTTTATTTATTTACTGTTAAAATAGTCCAGTAGGAGGCACTGTGGCTCCATAACATACTTTACTTCTTGCACTACATTGCTTTCCTCAAAACACAATTGAATGAAAGCATAAAGATAACAGAGAAAATGAAACATAGGGCTTTGTGATGTGTGTGTGGGTGTCTGTGTGTATGTAAGTGTGTGGGTGTGTGGTTTAAAGCTGGGCCTGATTTAGGAGTGATTTGCTTTGGCTCTTTGGCAGCATTCTCATGTCTGGTAGCATGGTGGCACCCTTGTTCTATAAATACACTTCAGAATACCCCCCCCCCCCCCCCCCGCCCCCCAACACACACACACACACACACACACATACAGCCAGAGCTCTTCCAGAGAGCAGTTTCATTTACAGAGCGGGATTACCCCTCTTTCTCAGAATGGATTACAGAAAGCACACCATGATGATGATGATCATCATTATCATGGTGGTGGTGGATGTTGTTTGCTTTAAGGCCGTAAATGTCCACAACCTAATCTTATATCCCAAACTATTCAGTAAAGAAGTCAGAATGTGTTTACAAAAGCTCCCAAAAATGCCTCATTCAGTACAAAGATTTTTCCCCGTGTGGTCTGGTTTCAGCGGTTTTTTACAGGTAGACAGGAACGAAAGTGTTATTTGTAACTATGAAGCGTGATGATGAGGCAGCTGAACTTGATTATGCTTTTTTCTAGGCTGACCATTTCTGCTGAATGTCCAATGCAGCTAGAAGATTTCCCCATGGATGCTCATGCCTGTCCTCTCAAGTTTGGAAGCTGTAAGTGAACCCGTAACTTTAATTCAGTTCAACCCTTTTAAGAATGCAGCAAACAGCAGTTCCTGACATTTTCCTATTAAAAAGCCTGCACACAAACAATTGTCAATTCAGGAAACATATCTAGATAAAAGGATGCACTGAACAGTTGCATCACAAGCTCTGTGCTTTTATAAATACATTGGACAAGTATCCATAATGCTTTTCAGAAGCATGTTAAAAGATTTACTTTATATCCCATAATTTGTTGTAACACATGGCAAGGTGAAATCAAAATGGACAGCAGTGGCCTAGTGGTTAGGGATTAGGCCCTGGGATTGGAAGATTGTGGGTTCAAATCCCAGACCAGTAGGTTGCCCTGAGGTACCACTGGGCAAGGTACCGTCCCCATCCGTGCTCCCTGGCCACTTTCAATAGCTGCCCTCTGCTGCACATGTATATAAGTGTCATATTTGAATACTTCCCTTGGTTAAACCCTTACCCAAAGGCATAACCAAAAACTCTCATATAAAGCATGACTCGGCATAAAAATGCCTTTAACTTATTTGGCCATCATTTAAATGTGTGCAGTTTTTTCCTTACCCCACATCTAGTCAATCAGCTAATGCTGTATTTGTTGTTTTTAGTTTTGCACTTTAGCTCAAAGGGCAATATGGGTGCCTAAAGATGCATTTCAACAAAATTTGCACACGTGTGACTGTGCACACAAATGACTATGTGTGTTAGAGAGAGTCAATTCAGTTTCCAAATATGATTGGTTTAAATGATGCAATAATAATAATGTGTCTGAGAAGAACAATAGGGAATTACTAACAAGTGCAACTAGCTGTGTGCACATTGCATAAAAATCATTATTTGCTTCCTTCAATCTGCTTCCATTTCTGTTAACACATCATATGAGACACTGCTACACATGATCTGTTATCTATTGTCTACATATTATGATTATCTTCTTTTAAACACTATGAAAGCACTATGTCATCTATACGTTCCTTTTACTAGGTCATACAGTGTCACGCAGCATTTCTATATGAGATGATTTAACAATTTAACATGACATGAGCTTTACATGATACTAACTGGTGTAGTAATTAAATTATATGATCTACTTTTGCTTTAGACACCAAACATGTCAAACAAGTATCTTTTTTAAAACCAAACAGAAATATTAAAAACTAAAAGTCAAGGAGGAGTCAAAACTGATTTGGCATATTTGCTGTTACTTTTTTTAAATTGTTTTACTGCAAGAGAACATTATTCAGAGTGAGAACTCCCTTATAAGAATAGATGGTGCAGGGAGAGACGGGTTAAAGCAAGGATGCTGAGGCATCATTTCATTCTGACTCACTTTATGTTTTGACAGCAGAGTAATGAGAAGACTAGGGGAGTCACCTCTCTCTGCCCTTGTATGGCACACACACTCTCTCTTTCCCTCTCTCTCTCTCACACACTCACATACACATACTATCACACACACGCACACACACAGTCTTTCTCTTTCCCCTCTCTCTTGGGGTTGGGGTTGTACTGGAGCCTAGCCCAGCTTTCATAAGAGAAACAGCCAGAACAGGCCTTGTAAAGTGGACCAGTTTTCCATCTTATATCTGTCTTGCCCTGCAATAGTAAAGGACTTGCACCATGAACTATGTTGCTTAAATAAATATGAGATGTTTTAGACAATGGAGAACCTGCTTTTTATGGTTCCTCAAAGAATAAAAAAAAAGTATACTGTATAAAACATGCCTTTTACATGTTCTTTGAATCCTCTTTTTTTAAGACGAGTCCTATAAAAGTGGCCTGTATGCACAGACCAAAATATAGTGCGGTATAAATACACCATCACACCTGCGCAAGCCTGTTGGGCAGTGATGAAAGCTGCAGCTGTTACTGAGCCTCCACTCAGCCCAGCTGAGACTTATCACGTTGCCACCCGTTCAGGAACTGGATTAAGATTATCACAGGCAGGCTCTGTAGACTGGGTCACTTCAGGGTTGGATAAGGAGTGCCTCCTGCTTTCAGTACACCCACGCAAACACACACACAATGTGTGATGAAGCAGGGATGACCTGGCTTGCACAGCTCTATTTGAAGTTTTGGGCAGGGCCAAATGGATTGGCTGCAGCTTGGGAGTTCATATGGGTTCTTAATGGAGATGCGAGAGAGTTGGAGGGCGCCTTGAACTGGTGGAAGAGGGATGTTCACCTCTGCCATATTTCCATTGCTAACAGCCCCAATTTCATAATTTAGTCCCATAGAGAGCTGTCCAGAATGTTTGGAAACACTCCAAGAGTACATTAAATAATTGGCAAGATCTGCCTGAGAGTGTGGGTCTTCCAAAGCTTCTCATTTTTCAATTAAAACATTTTTTCTATTAAAGTTTCATCAGCTTCAAATTTAGTTTATTTAGTGAAGTATCAGGTCTAAACTTTGCTCCTTTGCAGTACTTTTGCACATTTCTATGTAATGGTTTATTACTGCTTGCATTTACTTTTTTCTAACTTTTTCATCATCTTTACGCAAATAAAATAAGTGTCCAGAAGTCTGTAGACACCTGCTTATCGAATGTGCCATCTGAATATAAATATACCAGGACTGCTGCACAGCCCAACGATGGAGCGTCTCATTCTATAGGCAGTGCGTTTCTACGGAGATTATCCAAGCTGAGTATGAACAACTGAAAAGCTCTTATAGAAATAGGTACACCTTAAAGAAAGAATTTACAAATGAGGGAATATGTTGTACCAAAACAATACAACTTTTTGGCAATGACTGTTGAAATTGTTAGTGTGATAATGATGTACACATTAATCATCAATTTAATGGATATCTTACAGGACAGAATTTTATCTTTTCCCTGAGGCTGCTATGTTATAGTGTGTCATACGTGATCATATAGGTTCTTTCTTTCTACTTTCAGAGTGTAGTCAGTATTGCCTAATGAGTCTTAGTTTTAGAGTAAAAGAGGAAACCTGAAAAATAAGAGCACATTTTACACCATTTATAAACATTCCTTGAAGTGTCTGACCTTTTTTTAATGATGAATGGCCAAACAGTGTAAAATTTCATGGACTGAAATCTTGTTCCATGAATGTACGTTGAAGTTAATGGAGTTTTTCTTCTCTTTTATGTTGCGACATTTTAAACTGCACTCATGTATTTTTAAAACGAATGCTCTGAAAATGTCAGTTTCCTGGAATTATGATATGAATTAGTTAGACCGTTCTCTAAGCAGTCTTTCTCATATTTGATTGCTACTACTGTTTCAGCTTGTAAACATGTTAATGGCTTCAAAAACAATCTACGGCCTCACGGCAACTTATAACGTAGTGCGCAGTTAAATGTTTGATGAGGACTCAGTAAAATTTTCATGAATATATAGTACATTGTTAATAAATGTTTATAAATTATCCAGCACATGCACTGAGGGCTTTTTATGGCCTCTTTTTGTTGACATCTGCAATCTCATGCCTTGAACTAGGATGAATAATTTCTTTACAGTACCTAATGAAAAAGTATGGAAACAAACCTTGCCTGATATTTAATTTCCACTTGGTTGATAAGGATTTATTATGGTCCTTTCCCATATAGGTTAATCCTGTTGGTTTATATTCCTGTGAGCCTTATGCTCAGGAAGTGTGTAATTTAAAAAAGAAATTTGCCTAAATTACTACTGGAACAATGTAATCACTCCAGAGAATCCCAGCAGTCCTTTACCAGGTGCAGGTACTCTAAACAAAGATGACAGGAGTATTTGATTAGTGATTTCACTTTTAAATCAGTCAGCAAAAGTGTTTACTTGAAGCATTGTGTTCTGTTATATAATGGCTTACATAAAGGCTGTTTGAATATAATAGCTTTTGTTTGGCTGGTTGAATAACAGCAGCAGACGCCTTATTTGACAATCATCTCCACCAAAAAGAAATGGTAATATTCAAACTGCTCCCCTAACTGTATTTAATGTCACTCTTGTATACATGATACTGATTTAACCTGCATTTTATTGGAAAAAAAAACAAACTCTCCTATAGTATAGGATTATGTGTTCATGTACAGCTCTTGTATTTAGCTTAATGGATGTACATCCAGCTCCCTGATTGAGTAAATATCCAGAAAGTTGTTTTTCTGTCCAGATATATAGTGCACACAGAGCATCACACATAATCCAGCTGGTAACATGTGTAATGAAGCCCTTTTTCTGAGGACAAAATGTATTTCATTCAGTCAAAGGACCTGTGTGACCTCTGAAACAAGAATTACAAAACCATTTCCAACTTCTCTTTGTCCTTTTAAATTAAACAGGCTGTTATTGTTTATGTGCTAATATGTCGCAATGCTGGCTATATTTCAATGATCTCTGATCTGGCTGGTTGCCCTATACTGTAACTTATTCAAAAAGTGCTTTAGGCACTTTAGGTGAATAGGTGAATATGTAAATGCATTGGTTTTTGTGGCATCACTACATCAAACACATCTATTTTCCATAATATTGGTTCTTTAAAGTAATCAGTTACTGGTGACAAACTGGTGTTCATAGCCTGTGGATCAATTTTCATGAAGATGTTACAGTCAAGTGCACTAGAGTGACCATGCGTTCCGATTGGGAAGAACGAACACACATGACTGGACAAAAAAAAGCAAGAAGTCAATAATTCAAGCAGGCATTCCACATCGACTGGAAGACTTCATGTCAATAATTGAAGAAAACATCTATCACATGGCATCAGTGTTTACAGAAGATTTGGATTCCTTTTCTGTATGGGAACTGCACATTTTTTTAATCTTCTTTGTTTTTTTTAACTTTTTTCTTCTCTCCATCTGGCATACCACTTCTTTACATCGCGTTTTACTTTAATGTTTTTGCCATCCTGCTGTGATGTTCCATAGACCCCCAGCAGTCAGTAGCTTCCCAGGTGGTGCTACTGATAGTACTGGATCACATAGAGAAGAAGAATCATTACACAGACTCCCTCTCTTTCACTTACTCAATCTGTAGACGTTTCTTTGTAGATCAAGCTGACAGATGGCTAAATATCATAGCAGGGCAAGTAACTCTTAAACATCATCTGAGAAACAAGGCTAAAACTGACTACAATGTACAAAAAGGCCCTCCAGACCAATGAGCGTTTTAATAGTTGTCTTTCATTTCTTTTTTTATTTTTATTGATGTATTCCAAAACTGTTCCAACACAAGGACCCTTATCATGTCAACAAAGCACCATCTGCCTGTCCAGTTGCATAAACTTCTGCAATTGCACTTCAGGGTACAAGGCACACAGCTGGGGACTCATGAATGGTGCACAAGGAAAATGTTGCCCATCATATAGACTGGGATTAATTTTCTGCTGTCATGTTTGCCATCTGTGGCTGTAGCCCAGGGGAATAAAGTGCCTGCAGGCCAAAAGGGAAGGATTGGGCAGTAAAGGGTTGTTTCCCTTCCTTTATAATTTGCTCTTTAGGTGTTCCAAATGTTTTGTAGTCAGATCAAGCAATAAGAACGTTATGATACACTTGCCAGTAGCAGATGGCTGATTTTATGTGGAAAGGCCATAGTTTTATGAAGAAAGAATGACAACAAATTTGTCTGTCTATGAAGTGCTAAAGTTCACAAAGCAAAACAGAAACACATTATTATTATTATTGTTATTGTTATTGTTGTTGTTGTTGATGTTGTTCTTGCTGTTATAGGCATCAGATTTTAATTATGGAAGGAACTGAAGTGAATGGTTAATGTGAGCAAATCCACCAGCATCCCAGAGTTGAAACTGTTGGATAACACATTATGGAGATGTTTTAAAAATCCTCCAGGCTGGTGTGCAGAACTGATCAACAATTAGATTACTCCGGAAACAATTAGTTACACAATCCGTTCTAACAGAATACTTCAAACTAATATTCATATACTTTTGTCAATCACAGATATGTAACACAGATATGTAACACATGGGAAAAAATTAGGATATTTATTTTATTTTACTTCATAGCAAATTAACCAACTTACAGTGACGAAACTTTTTTTGTATAAAACATTAACTTTACGACTTTGTGCATGAAACTGCCTTAAATGAAGTCCATGCCTCAAAGAATTCAGGCCTTTTTGTATATTATTTTATTTCACAAATTTAAAATGTTCAACTTTTAAACAAGTTGGTTCTCCAGTCCATCTGACATGCAAACTCCTCACAGAGAGGAAATCAAAACCTGAGTCTTTTTGCTATTAAGTGACTGTGCTACTCCTTGTCCCACCATGCTGCCTCTTAAATGCTTTTTGGGCACTTATTATGAATATTATGGAATATTCTATAAGGTCGTGAAGATTGATGCTCTGTTACATTACATTTCTCATGTTTCATCTACAAACATGGGGTGGCTGTGGCCTAGTGGTTAGGGAGTTGCCCCTGCATTGGAAGACTGTGGGTTCGATTCCCTCACCAGTAGGTTGCCCTGAGGTACCCTTGAGCAAGGTATCGTCCCCGTCACTGCTCCCCGGGTGCTTTCAATAGCTGCGCAGTGTTTGCATGGGTTAAATGCAGAGGTCCAATTTTGTTGTGCTGTGACCTGGCAAAGGTTGTCACTTTCACTTTCAAAAAATCTAGAGCCTAATAACAGATAAGCAGCTGCATAGTTTCATGAACAATATTTTGAGGATCATATCTCATATTTACCATCCATATATAGATAATCCTTGTTTTACGGCAGTGTAGCCTTGAGACATGCGATGGTATGTCATCTATGCCTCCTGTCCAAAGATTATATAAATCAAAGCTTACAGATGGGTGAGGGAATGATATGTAGGTCCTTTACTCTGAATCAAATTCATAGTAGTAGTAATACTATATTTTGCCTCCAGGAAGGATTTGTGTCATGGGTAAGCCTCAGCAGTATCTTTTCTATAGGCCTGTTTTTCAATGTAAGATAGACTGTGGTCTAATGTTTACCATAAGTATACTATAATAGTGTTAAATGGAATACACTTCACACCAATCTACCACAACACTGAAACTACCTAAGGCTCATTGGTGTGCATGGGGAATAAAGGCTAGCTCATCTTTTTTGATCCCACAGAAGGGTTCTGTACCTACACGGCCCCATACGATAACATGCTGAAATAAATAGGAAGATCCATGGAGGCTCCTACTCAAATCTTACAGGACTTAAAGGATCTGATGCTAACTTCTTGTTGCCAGATGTCATAGCAAACATTGAGATGATCTTGCAGAATTTAAAGCACCCATGAAGCCCACCATTACTGCTTTGTGGAGCAATGGGACCGCATGCTCTTGAGCACTGGATGACTTTTAGGATGAGGCATTTTTTATCCAGACCAAATCATTTAACATCAGCATATGATCTCAGTATTACTCTTGCCACTGAATTCTGTCAAAACCTCACAGCAGTGTTCCTTCCCAGAAGAGCAGAGCTTTTATTACAGTAAAGGGAAGACAAATGAATCATCTTTCCAGAACAATTTTATGAACGGGAATCTACAAACTTTTAATGGTATATAGAATATGAAAAACATAAAAACCTTCCTAGGTCAGATCACTTGCTTACTGATTGCAAATGCACATGAATACCCCTTTACAATACTGTGCAAACATGTCAGATTATATTAAATAAATATAAATATCCCTATCATTAAATTACATTTTCATTTCATTTGAAAACCTAAAGCTTGTGTTATTGAATACAAACGCACACACACATGGATTGCGCACTCACAAGCCAGCCTAAATTGCATTTAAAGAAAAAAATGGGACCCATGTCCTAACAAAAAATCATCTTTCCAAATATAATCCAGCTTCAACTTCGGTAGCCCACCTGTTTCCCCGTCTGCTGAGCTGAACTAGTTAAGGCTGGCTGCGGTGTGTCAGTGCAAGGGGAGAGCCAGTAGAAATGGCTGAAGCCTGTTCCAGCTCTATAATCCTGTATTAAAAGGTATGTGCCTTAAGGACACAGCAGTGTGTGGGTGTTAACCAGCGCAACCAGTGATCTTATGGAGTTATTTTTAAAGGCTACATGACTGTGTCTAACAACTCTATTATTTGTCAGAGTCACAGTCACGTTCTTTTGCATATAATGAAAAATACTATCCATCTGGTTAACATGGGAGGTGATTGATTAATGGAAAGACTGGTTATAAAGTCTGATGGAAAGTGGGGTTTACTTTCCAAAAACACACATCCACATACAGAAGCCACAACCTTAAAACCACTGATGGGTAAGGTCACACAGGTTCTTGTTCAAGTCTTGTTCCAAAAACAAGTCTTCTTCCAATAGCACTTCTCAAAGGTTTGGATAGATTAATCACCCAGTGAACAGTCAGTTCCTGAAGTTATTGTATCGAAAGCAGGAAAAATGGGAAAACGTAAGGATCTGAGCAGCTTTTACAAGGGCCTAAAACTTGCCGAATGTGTCAGGAAATCTCCATTCTTTACTTGGAATGGAGCAGTTACCCACCAAAAGAAGTTTAAAGAAGGACTACTTGTAAAGCAGCAGCAGGGTTAGAAATGTCCAAGGCGTGATGATGTGTGTGGGGATCAAAGGCCATCTGTTCCATTTTTGAGAAGAACATAGCACAAATTGCACAACATGCAGTGGATTGCAACTTGCTGTATTTGGGGCAGAATAGCTGCAGCCAAGTCAAAGAGCTTTTGACCCCTGTCCATACCTACATACATACTTTTGTATCATTTTTAGATTTTAGACTTTATTATATCCTATGAAACTGTTTAAGAAGAAAAATTTGTAAAATTCTAAGGTATACGGACTACAACACTGTAGACACTGAGCTTTCTCTGATCATGCCAGGGAGATGGACAGTTGTTGGTTCATTGCCTTACATTAATATGTGTGAAATCTCACTGGAACACAATGGTGGCCCTGTCTTAATGAAAAACTGCTTTAGTGGTCCCAAAGCCACAACTACTGACCTGAAAGAAGGGTTATCACCCAGCATATTAGTCCTTAAAGAATATCACCCATATTACTCCTCTAAGACATTATTTCAGTGGTCTATGTAAAAGTGCTGTAGATGTATTTGGAAAGCTGTTTTTAGTACTAGTTTTACTAAAGTCATCACTTCTTAAACTGCAGATGCTCATATATGGGCTTGCAGTTTAATTCTCTAAACTGATTGGATGATTTTGTTTAGCACTGGAGCTATGAGGATGAGTTTGCTACCAAGCATTTACCCAGAACTCAATTATTTCTGTAAAGATATTAAGCTTTTTCACAACCCGTTCAAAGCACATTTAGACAAATTGTCTAGATTTATTGATGAGGCTCTCTGATTCATTGTTATAAGGTAAGTTGAAAGGCTGCTATATAGCTCAGAGTGTACTGTGCCATAGAATACTGAGTTCCAGTGTCTGCTAAAAAACCTTAGCAAGGCACGTGCCTTATAAAATGAAGCCACATTTGGACAATAGAAATGTATTTTCTGATTGACTACATGAGTGGAAAATGTGCAAAAACTGCTCGTTTAGTAAACAAATAATAGGCCTGCAGTTTCTGCAGATTAAGGGGAGAACAGACAATGCATTCTTTGTCTTTTTCACCATTCTTCATTCCTCCAAACATTTCCAAATGTTCAAGTTCAAAACATTTCCAAATATTTAAACTGAAATTTTTAAACAATCCCGAATGATATATAAAATCATGGAGTTTGCTGATGTACTAAACTTTTGCAGAATCTAAATTCACACTTCCCCATGTAAGAGACACCTGCCACTTTTCCTCTGCAGGTTAGATCATGGTTAATCATTCAGGATAATGATAGAATAAGGGACGTAGGCTGTTCAGCCTGCTCTATAAATAGAAATTTAAATAGAGCACATGGCCTAATGTCCTACTGCCTAATAGCTACGTGTTATCACTCACATACTTATAACTAAGGTAAATATAACTAATTAGACACATTCAAGTGTAATAATATGTTTTATCTTTTTCTTTCTTTTCAGAAAAGCTGTTGGCTTGAAATGCATGTTTAATTACCCTTTAATGAGTAGTCGCTAAATTCCATTAGTAACTTGTTTGTATTTTTGGAAAACGTGCATAATTTCTACTTTGTGAACAAGTGAGCTTTGAGTCTGCTTCATTTCACCACTCTTCTAAATGTGGAAGATGCCTCAAAGTGAATGTTCATGGTAATCAATGATGCAATACTGTTATATAGAGATTAGGCAGAGAATACTAAACTGCTGCTTCAATGCTAGTGTTGCTTTGTCCTGGATGGAAGAAAAAGGTATGCTTTTATCATAAGGCACAGTGGTTGTGGACACACTGTAACGCAAAAGAGTCTGGTCTGGGAAGGGAGATTATGATCCCTGGTAAGGGTATCTTTTTCTATTGTTATGCAAGTGCACTCCATCTTTCTTTATGCATCTCAGCTAGGGTGCCTATATACTGAGCTCTTATCTTCCCACTATGACAACGAATCAGTGCTTCACAAGCTCTGGCCTCCATACAACTTTCAGAGTAGTGTTACAAGGATAAGATGCAAACGCAACATAACAAGCCTCTATGAAAGCTAGAGATATAAATAAGCTCTCATATCTGCTACAGCAGGGCTGGGAGTGCACTGGCAGAGAGAACATATTATACTTATCATGTATTTTGTCATAAGAAAAGTGCAACGACTATACTATCTCACTAAATTAAAAGTAGCGTAGGCCAAAGAGCAGTCTTTGTTCTTGATTTTGAGGACTTTAAAATAGCCAAAAAACCTGTTATCTCGTGAAACTAGTAAAGAAAGTTTTGCTGTGATCTCAAATTGTACTAAAATAATAACCTTAATTATACATTTGGGAAATTATGATACTCTAAATTCACTCCAAGGCTATTTGGCTGAAATAAAGAGGAGAATATTGCAAAAAAGTAGCCTTTGTTAAAAGCTGTCCATCTGTAGTGTGCTAAAACTCCTATCCACATCTTTACAAAGTCCTTATATTCATTCAAAGCCATCCATTTGATTGTCACTGATAAGCTTTTGTCGGATTTGCTCAAGTTTATTAGAATATTCCTGCCTCAGGAATGTGATTCCTTTGTCCTTTGACAGTCTTTGTTTGTCAAATCATTCAAACTCATTCTTTCAGAAATGTATTTGAGCCTATAGGCTAGCAAAACATCTGTTTTAAATATACGTTTATGATAAGCATGATGTATGACAGTATATGCTATGTGACATATCACTGTCATCTGCAGAAAACCTTCAATGAAATCTCTAAAGGTTCTCAGTGGAGGGAAAAAAAAGTTAATTTTAATGTTTTGAGCCCTTATTTCAGTTATTTTTAAACAATTTAGCCTACTTCATTCATCCCGAAGTATTTATAAAATGTAGCAGGCAGCTAGCATTAGCATGAACAGACATTTGACTCATAAGTGATGAATGAAGTGTTTCTGGTACTTATTTAGAAGATTAGATGTTTCCCTCAGAGCACATTCTTAGCTGTATATCCTGGCCTGACTTAAACCATGATGAGACTTCCGCTGTATAAGCAGGCAAGGACTGAACTTGTCCTCTGTTGCCTCTTGCTCTGAGCAGTTTAAGGTTACTCAAGAATGGCAAGGCTTCTGCAAGCCGCTCGCTGAAATTATACCTTACATAATGTACTTGTTTAAAACAAGAGGCCAAATAAGACTTCACAAGTGTCAGTCATCAAAATGAGACTTTACTTTGGTTTTGTGCTGATGATTAAAGTCATAATTAAGTCCACTTAAGATAAATTCATTATAATTTAAAACAATTACGCAGTTATTTAAGGCTGGATGTCTTGTTTAGTCTAAGCTCTTATTAAAATATAATGGAACAACTGAGGACTGCTTTGATACAGGGTCTGAAAGCTTTCAAAGGCTCACGACTAAGTACAAGTGTACGGGCTGGTTGTCATGATCATATCCAGACCTCATGACATTTTGGATTTGGTTTATTAATAACATTCTGTAAGTGGGTTATTGAATTCAACGACATTGAGTTTCAGAATACTTCTCTTCTGGTGAGATACCATTTCACTGATTTGTGTTATAAAGTGAGAATATAAAAACTTTACTAAAGGTGTGGTCTTCATGTTTAGCAAAGTGCAGACACTTGGAGGCTTTTTGACCGTCCTAGAGAGGAATGTGAGTGTGAGTGTGTGAGGACAGAGCATTGGGGCCCAAATAATCCCATGGTCTGGATGGCTGGAGTCAATCTTAATTGAGCTGGAGACATCCGTCATGAGAGTGGCAGGATTAATGGATCACTTAGAGATTGGATGCCTTGATGGAGTATGTTGGGATATTGGAGCAAGAGAAAAGGGAGAAAGGCTTCCATGAAGGGACGAGTGATCATGCATTTTATCTGTGTTCCTTTACATTTCATTTTTTTATATTTACTTTAACTTAAAGATTACTTTTTATTCATGGAATTTCTTCATTTTTCCAGAGAGAACGCAATGCCTATGACATTAAATGTATTATACAACAAATGGTTATATAAAATGAAAGTAATCAGATATTTATAAATAAACTCACTGTAAGTCAGTCCTCAATCTATGTCCTATGCTTCATAATAGGACTGCAGTGTTGACACTACTCTTAAAGGTTTTTAATGAGATTCTTCAATGAATTGTATTGCGTTAATCAGACCAGCAGGTTCACCCTAAACTCTGATCTCATTATGCAACATGGATGCTAATTAAATTTATTACAGCTAATGCAAGACTTGGTGTAGCCAGACAAGTGTGCCTGCTGCTGGAGAAGAGCGCAAACATTTCTCAGATGCAGACAGATGTACTACAACTTTGATCTGATAAGAAAATGTCATTCTTTGCACAAATCATATGGGAATGCAACCTGCAGGCTGTAGCGCAGGTGTTTAATCACATTGTGTGCCACAGGGGTCCATTTATGTCAGCTAAAACTCAGTCTAGGGCTGCACAATGCATTGTTAATTGGCCACTGCAGGGCTGACATTGCAGAAATATCTGCAGTATGCAGACAAACCCTTTAGCCAGTCTCAGTTTCTAGGGTGTACTGTATCTTGGGCAGTTTCAGGGGACTGTTTCTGAAGGGGTTTTAGATGAATCTAAACATTCATTTATACCAGCAAAAGTATTATTTGGGTCAAAACAATGAGGCACTCTTTAACCACATCCCAATAAAGACTGAATAGTCGTAATACACTTGTAATATATAGACACTTCACAGCACAACATCAGCATCATAACTGCCACACTAGCAATCTGTGGACTAACAGCATCTCTCATATTGCATAGCGCCATTTGAGCAATATAGTATATCAGAGTATATCTACCTCTTATGCTCTGTTGGATTTTCTAAGTTTAGTGTGTCTTCCTCCAGATGCCTACCCTATCTCAGAGGTGGTTTACAAGTGGACCCAGGGCCCGGCCAAGTCTGTGGTTGTGGCAGAGGAGGGTTCCAGACTCAACCAGTACCACCTCATTGGCCAGACAGCCGGCACTCAGGACATCAGCACCAGCAGAGGTGAGTACCCTCCCCCACCCTCCAGCACAGCTGTCAGTCATGTCAGCATCTGGCTGTCTTCTCCACAGTCACTAGTGGCTTGACCCAGCTAATACCCCATGTTCTCCCATATTTTAATTCACGCTATCTAATCCTGCCATGAAAGCACTTAATATGTGGGTACAGGGGTTCCTAGTTTGTGTGATTCTATTGTTTGAGTGTTTGTGCTTTTCTCACATGTGTTCGCTGCCAGTTTCTACCTTTTGATGAACGAGTAACAAGGTTTTATTCAAAGGAAATCTATTGGCATCCTGTTTATGACTGTCAAAGGATAAAACATTTGTATTCATTTTCTTATCACTTCTTTATAAGCCGCATTCAAAGTTTTATTTTCCTGTGCCTAGAATTGCATCTTAGTGACACTGCTCCTGTTTATAATGTGACTTTCAATTGTGCAATACCAGTGTGATAAGAAAAAGTTTTCAAATCAAGCTGGACATAGATCGCGTATGAATGACTAGGATTTGAGAACACCTCCCACTCATGGCCAGCTGTCTCTAGAGCCTGACTGAGAGAGAGGAGGGGGGCAAAAAACACTTATCCCTGTCCTGAACCATTGGTTCTGGAGGGTTAATCCGTGTGCCTCCCCATCAGTTGTGCTTTTACTTAGTGATGTCAGTAGCCCGTGATTGGCTGGAGACTACCCGCCAGCTGGGACACGTGGGAAAGGGGATGGGAAGGAGGGGGCCCAGGCAGCTTCTGCATAATTCGGTTATGTAAAGAGGGGTGGTAATACACTGTTATCATAGCTGTCTTTAGACCAAGGGTTATTACAGGGTGTGCACAGAGGGTGGCTTTCCTTTCTTCCTGTCTCTGTGGATGGACATATATGGACCTCCTGTAATCTTCACAAAGGCAGTGGTTCTTGAACCACTCAGGGTGGTCTAGATTTTTATGGCCTCATTGTTCACCAGACAGTCCAAATTTTCCAAAGCCATTAAAAGCTGAATTTAGATAAAGGTGTAATGGCTGCCAAATTACATCAAATGTTTGAACTGCATCTCAAAGTGTGCTTACTTTGGTGGCCACAAAACTAAAGGCAATTCATTGATATTACTGCATATAATAAAAGCTACAGTACATGTCTTGTGATTTACATATAAAATGTTAATTTACCACTTCTTAACATACTTCAACAACTTCTTCATGTCACAAATTGCTCAATATCTGAGCCTGGTCAAGATGAACAGATCAAGAGGACTTTGGCCTCACCTGGTCTTCAGCAGGGCCTTCTTTCTTTCCTGTTTCACTTCCCCTCCCTCCCCCACATATGCTGTCTGAGGCTGACTTGTGAGGATTGCAAGAAGGCTCCAAGGCTATTACTGGTGCTAATCTGAGGTGCAAACCCTCTTTAACCAAGTCAAGAATAGATCCACCACGACCTCACAGCATGGCCAGAGTCATTAGCAACAGCTAAAGTGAGAAACCCGGTGAGCAGAGAGAGAGAGAGAGAGAGAGAGAGAGAGAGAGAGAGAGAGAGAGAGAGAGAAGAGGAGAGAGAGAGAGAGAGAGAGCAGACAGAGAGAAAGAGAGAGAGAGAGAGAGGAGAGAGAGAGAGAGAGAGAGAGAGAGAGAGAGAGAGAAAGAGAGAGAGACAGAGAGAGAGAGAGAGAGAGAGAGAGAGAGAAAGAGAGAGAGACAGAGAGAGAAAGGTAGCCAATAAATCACTGAGGGTGAAATAATTGCAGTGAAAATGTCAACGTTCCATCACTCACACCTCAAATATTAAGGGGTACAGATAAGTTACCACCTTTTATTATCTTAAAAACAAAGCCCTTCTTGGAAAGAGCAATTTTGGCTGTGGATTTTTGCCTCTGGCTGCTACTTGGCTGACAGGAGGAAATATTGGGCAAAGATAAATGGAGCACCTACCAAAGGACCAACATGGCAGCGTTGTTCTCCCGCCGCTTATGAATGGTAGCCGCCGTGAAACACTCCAGAAGCTGAACAGTGCATTCACTACAGCCGCATGTTTACAGCTCCCTCTTAGAAGAGTCCATCCAAAGCAGGCTTTTCCAAAATGTGACACTGTCCTGCTGCTCATGAGCGTGCAGGACAGAGCAAGCCAACGAAGGGGATGCCATGAGCCCCTCTCAGGGAGGACACACTCGGCCTGAGGGCCATTCTGATGAGGCTCACTGCTCCAAACTTTCCCCTAAGATCCTGCGCATTGCCCTGCAATGCTTGGCCCTCTCATCTGATCTGCTGGGTCAGTCACACCACTTCTTCCTGTGCTTTTGGTTGCACTTTCTTTTGTCTTTTCCTGCTTTTTTTTCCGTCCCGTGGTCTGTGCGATGGATAAGATGGTGTATTGCCCGAAACAAGGTTGGTGTGGCCTGACAGGGTGGGTAGGTCTGTGAGTTGGAGCCAGAGGCAAAGAGAGAGAGAGAGAGAGAGAGAGAGAGAGAGAGAGAGAGAGAGAGAGAGAGAGAGAGCTGCAGGATGCAGATTGTGACAAGGGATTAGTGTGACACAAAAATCGGATTTTGCCAGGAGAAAGCAGCAGTCATCACTGGATTTTCTATAGTTTTATCAGACTCTGTGGCTCGAAAGGATTTTTTAAAAGCTTTGAATGCAATCTTTGCTTGGTTAACAGGATATATGATGTGTTCTTCCACTCTGGCTGTTTTCTTTCTTTGATTCCTGTTAATGATTTACTTACAGGTGTCCCGGCACCCAGTGTGAAACCCACATATGGAAGCTGTGAACGTGGCCATAGCGCTGAACCCACTTGCTGCACACACTTGTTACTTCACTGAAAGACTTCCATATTCACATATTCCGGATTAACACACTTACTCTGATCCATATAATTGCCATTCAGTTTTAGGAATACATACATGCAGGTTTTAATACACAGTATTATCACTGACACTTTGAAATGCCATCACTGCATCTTAGTCAAAAAGGAATGGGGTTCTTCATCAGACTTTTTGTAGCTTTGGTCTAACAAGGTCTGCTAAACTGCCACACTGTGATCCCTCTTAACATATATCAAATGTCATTCAAGTCACATATTGTAATCTAAAAAATATTTTCTTAATATTTAAATTATGATGAAATGTAAAATAAGCAACATTTTAAATGGTTGATTATAGACACATGCCTATACAATATCCATTACCAAATTACATGATTTTTACAATATAGTTGGGTTGCATTTTTAGGTATTTAATTCTTGCAGAATTAGGTTAAATTAACCTTAACGCATATTAATCAGTAATCATGGTAGGAAATAGTCCTTTTTAAGGGGATTTTTCCCCTTTCACTCTCTGGAATTCAGGGCAATTTCATATGCAAAAGCAATTTCCTAAATATGAAGCAACATTTTCCTAATGATATTTTAAATGATATTGGAATCATAGCAGCAGATTATTACTTAAAATGATCTGCATCAGGCAGTTGTTTGCAGGTGTCTGAAAATGTACGATGTATTTTTGTCTGCTGATGTACTTTTGGACTCAGGAAGAGGAGAATACATTTTTAGTTCATGCTGAGGTATGAATTGTAAAATATCTGTTTTATTAATTTCACTGCATTTGTAATGAAACTGTTATATTTAGATATTATGTTCGTTCAGGAGGATTTAGCCTCTATTAGTAAAAACCGTATATCGGCATGTTCTGATATTTACATGAAAAATATTGGACATACACAAGGGCCACAACACAGTATCAATGTCTCATTACTCTCAGCTTTTCTAGGTCAGATAACTGTTCTACTAAATTAATACATTTAAAAGTTAATACATTTAAAATAAAAATTATAATTTGTTTTAATAAATATAAAATCAGTGTTTTGCAGGTTGAAAGTGCTGAATATTTGGACATTGTTCCCTGTTTTCCCTGGTTATATCTGACATCTCTATTATTCTGCAGTTAGTAACACTATGAAACTTATAAGTGGTTTAAATGAGAATGAGAAATGAAAAGATTTCAGTTGAAGGAGGCGACTATGGAGGTTTATTTGTTGTGGTTTTGCTTTTTTTTCCTAAAGAAAGATCTCAGAGTTGCAGAGAGGACTTTACAGTAACTGACCACTACTTGGTGCTAATGAGTCTGACTGCATGGACCATTATCTGCAGATGATTCTGCAAGTTCTTACTGTGGCTCGATATTTAAAACATTTCTCTGTTGTTCTCTTCATGTGACCACATGGAAGGATTTTTTTCTCTGTGTCTCTCTTTAAACTTGTCAGATGGCTTGCGCATATCCCGCCCAAGTTTAATCATACTTGTTTTTCCTCCATCACTAATCTGTTCTCCTCTCACCTACTTTTTATCACAGTTGTATCCCTTTTCCCCCTCTCTGTACTACTCTCATCTCACAGGTCAGTACACAGTGATGATGGCTCACTTCTACCTGAAAAGGAAGATTGGTTACTTTGTAATTCAAACCTACATGCCCTGCTTCATGACGGTCATTCTGTCCCAGGTGTCCTTCTGGCTCAACCGCGAGTCTGTCCCTGCCCGGACAGTTTTTGGTCAGTGTCTCTGCCAAAACAGATTACCCTCAAAGACCTTTTATTGAAGGCCAACTCCCAAAGATAGTGTTAGTGTACACAAAGCATCTTTTGGACAGAGCTAGAGTTTCCTTTGAGAAACTTCAGATATCGACGGAGAATCCTCTGAGCATAACGATCGTTAGCTGGAGCGCTTCTTTGCTGTTAATTCATTTAGTGCTTTATTAATCGATATTTCTCATCAAAATGGAAATCGTATTCGACCAAAGTAGACAAATGGAATGAAGAGCTAATCTGGGCTGATGACTGTTGTTGAATTTGCTGCATTGCTCCCATGAACCTTTGTGGTCTTGTAATCTACAGCAACGCACCAGTCCTTTAACAATTATTACATAATACCCAGAACACAGTCATTGAAGGTGATTGACCACATTTGTTAGCTTTTGTAATCTAATGTTTAAACAGAATGTGAATTGATTGTCCTCATCAGTTGGTTTGAAAAAGAAATAAAAGAAAGCCAAAAACACATTTATTGAGAAACGTCATTGTCTTATGAAAAGAACATCAAATGGTGTTCAAACATCTTTAGAGTACATTGTGGAGTAGCATATGTTTATTTGAGCTCAGGTTGTATGTCGTCTAGTGAGAGCTGCTACAAATGAGCCATTTTTGGTTGCTTTAACTTGCACATCACATCAAAATAAATATGACAAATGATCTTCGTTGAGATATCATGATCATGACAGGCCTAACCTTATCTAGTTGTATGCACCTCTTCCATAGTGAATCACTCACATCTTATTCTGCTTCTCTCTCCCTTCTCCTAGGTGTGACTACTGTACTGACCATGACCACGCTCAGTATCAGTGCCCGGAATTCTCTACCCAAGGTGGCCTATGCTACAGCCATGGATTGGTTCATTGCCGTGTGCTATGCTTTCGTGTTCTCAGCCCTTATCGAGTTTGCCACAGTTAACTACTTTACCAAACGCAGCTGGGCATGGGATGGCAAGAAAGCCATGGAGGCTCAACAGCCAAAAGTGAGTGTGTGTTTCTCTGTGCCCCAATTTGGAATTAATTCAGGCCCTTTTCAGTTTCAAACTTTGAAATCATTACATCTTCATCATTGTCATTATTTGCTCCACCCAGTAGAAAGAGAGGTGTAGAGGTTAAGTTGAACTGAACCTGCATCTTTCATCAGTGATGGTTTCATTAGGCTAAAACATCTTTCAGTAGAAAATGATGGAAACATAGACGGTCTGTCCTGTTCATTGAGCGTCGTTAAAATATCAGTCTATTAGCGGTGAGATGGTTGCTTTTGCTGAGGGATGCCGTTTTTTAAGGCCAGCACTTTTAATCGGAACTAGCTTTACCAAGTCTCCATTGGTTAACCCATCAAAGCAAACTGCTTTTCGTAACGCACAACTAAATGTCAAGCTCTCCACTCTCCGTATATAAGAACTGTTTTCTCCAAGGCATTCATTTAGGTGTGCAGTGTCTACAAACAGCAGTCAAAGCCCACTCACGGTTGATGTCCACATTGTTTGTGTTTGTACTGGCTCGACAGCAGGACTTGTGGAGGTTGCGTCTGGGGCCCTAAACTATGCTGTCAGAAAGGTCAGGCACGCTGTATATTCGTGCACAGCGGCGGAGTCCTGCACTCCTGCTGTGAATTCTGTGATCAGCCCAGAGCAGCAGCGCAGGCCACAGGGCATTCTTTTCATTTGCTGTGTCAAGGTGTTTTTGTTTGTTTTCTGTCTGCAACGCGCTGAAGCAGATCAGTGGAGAGAGACCTTGTGAGATCCATGCGTTTTAAGCGATTTGGTACGTGAGGGCCAATGACACAAGCACGGAAAAGAAAAGGATGAAATGGGGAGATGCTGAGACGTTAAAACAGGGGCAGATCAATACGTCTCCACAGCTCAATATCCATCTCCTTCCACCTGCATGGCTAGGCTTTGGGCCAACTCCATCCTTTCACATACACAGAGCCTTTAAACCGCCAGACGCCACAGTCACCTGGAGCTATAAATACATGCTGTAGTGCTTTGTTGAACTTAGTCTGAACCCAATAGAAATTCATCTTTGAAAAAACTCTCAATGGAAGTATAAGGCCTGTTGCTGCAGTCTCCCTGCAAAGCATGTACCAGAACAAGCATGATAGTTCATATCTGAAGAAATAAGCTTTAAGGAATTTTAACAGCAGTTTTAAACCCCAGTTCGATCTGTGTATTTCAGAAAAACAAACCCATCCAAAATGTAACAATAATGAAATATTCAAGTATAAAATATATATTTACAATAACATAATTATTTGGTCTGATAGATAGCATAGCTAAGTGAAGTAAATGTGTAAACGGGGCAGCGATGGCTTAGTGGTTAGGGAGTTGGCCCCAGGATAAGAAAGTTGTGGGTTTGAATCCTAGGCCAGTAGGTTGCCCCGAGGTACCCTTGAGCAAGGTACCGTCCCCATCACTGCTCCCCCCTGCTGCACGGTGTATATGGGTTAAGTGCAGAGGATGGATTTCGTTGGGGTTCACTGAGTGTTTTTTAGAGGCAGGCTTAACACTTGCAAAGCAGCAAATGCCATGCTGACACATGCTGTGCACGTTACACATCTCACCTTTCCACACAAGAACAAGATGTTTTCAAACTGGAAAGTGACCTCACATGCTGTTTTTGAGTGGATGGGATCTTAAGTAGATTTCTGTTTTTCTGGTTAATGGTTTCCCCACTGACCTGAACAAACCTCCAGTGTGATGCTTTATTTCAGAAATGATGAACCTGGCATGTTGGGATGAAGCAAAACGAAATAGTTTTTTTTTGTTTGTTTGTTTTTATTTTTACTCAAATATGGTCTTGTTCTTAAAGTACATTCAGTGCGTTTTTCCTCACGAATTGAGCAAAGTTTATTTTACAACTAACTCTAATGAGAAAGTGCTGATAACAGAAAATCCTAATAGGCAGAACATTTTGAACCGATAGTTTGCTGTTGCTCCTGCTCTACAGCAACACATTCACATTTCATAGACTAATGAGCAGAACCTGGTTGAATGTAACCCTGGAGTTTGTTTAGCAGCGCTGATGACTATGTCTTTTCGCGAGGACATCCTTTTGTGTCTGCAAGTCAAGCAGAGTTAGAAACAAGCAGAACATGTATTTCAAAATAAAACCTTAATGATATTTCGCTTCTAATGGATGCTTTTAGTCTGTATGCATTGTTGGCACTGTGCAGATTAGACAAGTTCGCTCCAGTCTTTCAGCAAGACCTTTTAAACTATAGCCTCCACTCTTCCAATGCGATGGTATCTCTTCATTAATTATTCTTTTTAGCTTCGCTCCGAAGAGGCTCTTGCCTCTTATTCAGAGCTGAATCTTTGCTAACCATTGTTCTCTTCTAAGAAGAAGGCTACAGTCTCTAGATTGATACATTATCTGTGCTATCATTGGACTTAAAGTCACAGTGACATTCTAATAGCACCTCACTGCATTGCAGCTCTTCTTTTAAAAAGTCATGTTATAAAAAAAATCGGTGAAGGTAGATACTGCTGGAGGAGAGAGCAGCTCTGTGCAGTTCAATGCTATCTTTCCATTTTTTTTGTACCAATCGATTGTTACCCTCTTTTCCCTCACTGTAACGTTCTGGTCAGATGCATGCAAAGTTTTGTAAGTCATAGGGTAGCATAGACATTTTAAGCAATTTCACATAATAACTCTCATCCAGATAGTTTGGAAAAGAGGCATTGACCACAGGGCAGTAGATTTTCTGTTTGTTTTTTGTTTTGTGTTTGTAAACATCTAATTTGATTTCACTCAAGTGAAACGTTTCAAAAATGTTCAGTGCACAATTGCACAAAAGCCTTGTTTAATCTTGAATTATTTAAAAATGAAGGGAAATTTTGAACCCATTATATAATTAAATTACAATAATATCCTGCTTGCATGCGCTCATCACAAACTGAACTGATGATGTCGTTAATGCCTATGATTTAATTGTGGTCTTTAATATATTGTTCAATTAGATTTGACTATATTTTAGTTGTAATTGTAGTAAACATTTGGAAAATGTTTTTATTTTATTTTCAAACTGCACTTCTGCTCCATTTTCTGATCCATACATCCATCCATTCATTCATCCATCCATCCAGCATATCCTAACCAGGGTCCTAAGGGATGTTGAAGTCTATTCCAGTGCTCATAGGATGGAAGGCTAAGAAATACCCGGGACAGGCTGCCAAATCATTGCCGAGCATGCAATAGTCCAAAATAGTTTTATTTATAATTGCTTTTTTTTTTAAACTAGTGAATGCATGAATAAAGAGAAGCACAAAGCATAAAGGCTATAAAATACTGAAGACTTCCCTAACAACATTCTCTCTTTCTTTACATTTAACCACAGAAAAAAGATCCATTGGCACTGTCCAAGAAAGCCAACAATGCCTGCTCCACCGGAGTGAACTTCACAGCTAACATCACCAAGGACGCTGCCATTGCCACCATTTCCAACAGCACAGCCGTTCAGATGAAGTGTGCCGAATCCAAGCCAACTCTGGATCCCAAAAAGACCTACAACAGTGTCAGCAAGATCGACAAGATGTCCCGGATAGTGTTCCCTGTTCTTTTTGGCACCTTTAACCTGGTCTACTGGGCCACGTACCTCAACAGGGAACCAGTCATCAAAACGAATGTTTGACCCACACAGATTGGTCATCACTACCATAACCTTTCCAGCTTTTCCTCTTCATGTCCACTTTTCTCCATTCTACCATGCATAACCGCCAAAATCTGAACCTGCAAGGAACAAAACTGATGCCAAACATTAATTCACTGCACATCCAAAATGCTCTCCTGTGCTCTAACCCTACTCTTTTCGAAGATTGCATGTTTGATTCAAAGCTCTGTGGGAATACTATCGCCATATCTGCCTTGACTTTCTACTGTATATTACTCTTCTACTAGGATTTCATAGGTGATGTTGCATTTTGTTGAATTGTACTTTACACAAGCAAGGATTTCACTCAAATAGTCAAGTTTCCAACTTTAAAAATGATATAAAAAAATATTGTGCATTTGGCATCTACATCTATCAGTGAGTCAAATAATTGTACATATTTACAAGTACAGCAATGCCAAATGCAATGCAAAAAAGGTTTTTCTACTGTATCAGTGCTTATCTTGAAAACCTTGCTTTGTACGAATGAACTCAAGGCTTCTAGTGTTTAAGTTGGAGCTTGAGCATTTAAAGCAGCAGGTGGTGGTGCAAAGCGGACAAATAGCCATGCTAAAAGTGTTGCCTTCAGAAAGACAATATCATACGAGTGCACTGAAATCTCTAGCAAATACTTTTTGAGTCTAACTTTCATTTTACTCATCTTTTTAGCTTAAAGACATTTTGGAAAAAATGGGCTGACTTGCATTGTGCCCTCTAGTGGCAGCTTTTGGAACTTTGCTTCTTTAATACTGCAGTATGTGGAGTAAAGAAGGTCGGGTTGCAGTTAAGACTTTCAAATCACTTGTATATAGGCTGTGTATGCTTTGCTTTAATGTCAGCTCTTATCCCTCTGGGTATTGGCTGAATATTGTGCTAAAATACTACGCTAATGTGCAGCTACAGAAACATAAATGTAAACAAGGCCTAGAGTCATGAAACTGCAGATTGCAGCATTTAATAGTGTGGGCTTCTGCTTTGATAGACTATGGTATTTTGTTCCTGTTGCCATGAGGTTGTTGTTTTTACTACTTGCATTGATATGAATTGCTTATAAACTTATTTAACACAGAGTAGCTGTCAATGCTTTTTCTTTCCCCCATATTGTGAATTGGTCAAAGGATTGTGGTTTTCTGCAGCAGGACCAGGATGTGCAAGAAGGAACTTGTAATATGTGTTTGCTTTGATTATTTTTTCATGCTACCATGAAAACGTGACATTCTAACAAGCGCAAAATCAGGCATAAAAGATGAAAAATAAAGGAAAAAAACTGCCAGCATCAGTCAACTGGCCAAAGATGGGTAGAGTGGCATAAAGACCCATACTCAAGTTCTATTATTTCTGTTGCACCAGGCAGAAAAAAATCACCTTAAAGCCAGTTTAATTATTAAACTGTAGTGTATCCTCTTAGTACATCCAGCATCTATTCGAAGAGAAAATCCCATAAAGGGTTATTCTTATCTTTGTTTTGTTCTGAAACAAGCTGCTAAATTGAAGGTGTAAGAAACAGCTAAGCAGCACAGGTGCTGCAATCAACAGATCAGAATGGAAACAAACCAAGAGAACTAGTAACTCATTGTAAATGGCAAAAAAAGCAAAGGTAAATGTTATTTTCCATTTAATCATACACACGTATAATCAGCGGTTTTATTATTTTAAAATATATTTACAGAATTACAAATCCAATCTGCATATTCTTGAACACACCCTGGAAACATGGAAATGAACTGCAGAGACGGAAACGGATGTACTTATCCTCTAGTGAGAACAAAAGAACGAAAGAGAGAGAGAGAGAGAGAGAATCAAGTTTTGATGGTGTAAGTGATGCTGAAGTGTGATGACACCTCTACAGGCACTTGGCAGTGATCCTCAATTGTCGTGAGGGCAGAGACAGCAGGGCATGGCTGGGGGCAGAGGGACAGACTGACAGTAGAAGTATGATAGAGGCAGAGAGAGGAATGTCATGAGGACACAGCCTTCATTTCAGCAGCTTTGTTCAGGTCTCTTCTCAACCACTTTAAAATAAACAATGCCGCTCTTCCACTAAAGCTGACAATGTCTTGTGGCGCCGTCTGGAAAAACAAAAAGCCGAGGGCAGTGACCAGATGGATGCAGTCGCACAGCTGCGAAAAGGCTCAGTTTTGATATAGCAATCGTTTGGTTGTAACCTTGTACTGAAGTGAGAGAGTGCTATAGAGAAAGCCATGCAAATGAGCGGAGGGATACAGTAAGTCACCGTAAGGCCAGTCAGAATGGCCAGAAAGCTCAGAAACTCATGTGATCACCAATCAGGGCTTTGTGTGTTTGTGATTGGGGGGGTGTAAAGTTTTGGTGTGTTAAAGAAACAGCTCAAAAGTAACACAGAGTGAGTTGCATTCTCTTTCAGAGGAAACAATTCTTTCAGAGATGTAAAGTTGCCATGTAAAGCATAAATATGTCCGAAGCAATAAATTCATGCCTGATGTGTGTCCTGGCTGATATGATTTTGCTGTTAAGAAAAACCTTAGCTTAAATCTTGTTTCAGGCTAGGTTCATGCTGGGTGTTTTTCCTCAGCTGCATTTCTTTTTTACAGTTTGAGTTAAGCGACCAAAAAGAGGACGGCTTTCAAAGGTTTTCATTTTCCGTAAAGCTATTATAGTAAAGCCATGATGGCAACAGGCAGTCATGCAAGACAAGGGTCCTGTTTGCATGGGGAGAGACTGGCACTGTCTGGCAAAAATAGAATAAATCATTTATTGGGCTCAAATAGTTACTAGACAGCTACATTGACTCTTATTGAAAGGCTAACAAAGTTCCCTTTCTGAAAGATACAACCTATGCTACTCATTTCTCATTCAGTATATCTATTTCTCTTTTGGTGACAGCTAGGTGTCCAGATATACATCAGCACTGATGGTGTAGCTGTGGCTTGTGCCAGGCAATATCGACAATTTTCTTCAAATCAAGACCAAGTAATAGCAACGTTAATATCCTGATACCAAAACTGATACTAAAGGCCTCTTTTTTCATATAAAAGGGGAATCCTTTAATATTTCTATTGTAAAACCAGTGAAAATGTAGGCATGAAAAATGATATTTGCAATATCAAGCCTTTGCATTAATTGTAAATAGACTGTTTCATGAACTGACAACTAGTTTAGTAAATTATAGGGAAATGTTAGCATTCACTGTGAAGCAGAGAGAGAGTGCAGGAAGAATTGTAGTTCTTATTCTACATGTATAATTGCTACAATGTTTTTTCAGTCTTTGGTTGACCATCAGCTTAAAAAGGTATTCGGTTTAATCTCAAAAAACAAACATAAAAAAAAAAACAGCTATTGATATTTTCACTTAAGGATCAATTCAGAAAAAGAGGATCAGTACAACACTGTCAATCTGCCCACCCCTAGCTGCGGCATTAGAGTGGAGGAATTGTGTTTATCTAGAGTTAATACCAGTTTGCCTAACATTGAGGAATGAGTCTAATCTTCCAATCTATATTTAAAAAAAACAAAAAAAACAAGAATAACACAAGTGTGATATATTTATACAACACATTCTAGGCAGCATTGGTCCTTTTCAAAAAATCCCTTGGTGTGAACACAGCCATTTATCAAAAGTTTGATGCCTTAATTAATCTATGATACAGATTTGTTTGCCAACTTCCACTGAACATCATAAATAGCTTTTGGTACCAAAAGGATGAAGGGGAACTGCAAGACAAGAATCTTCTCACTTCTTAATCTGTCAATCAAGATTTCCATCACTGAAGGATTACAGCACCAAAGCTCCACGCCTGGAAGATCATCTAAAACAAGAAATATTGCTGTTCTCATTTTCTTTGGCTGCACTGGAATGCACAATTTTTTTCCCCCAAGTTCATCTGTCTCATGGCTGCTCTCCGCAGGATCACAGCAGAGAGACTATGCGGAAGCGTAGCATCATGTTTTCCTAATGGCACAGTGGCTGCAGACCCCAGCTGCTATGGAAGAGGAAGGATTCCCCCGATTACTCCCGGGATTATAAACTCACACATGCACATAAACATAGAGAGCGGACTTCCTGGAGCAGATAGGATGGATGGATGCCGAATCTGTCCTGTGGTCCTGTGTGTTGGCAACATCTGGCCTACATCTGTTTGTGAAGGATTTAGCTCCACTTAAGTTGTTTTTTTGTTGTTTTTGTGGTGTTTTTTTCTTCCTTTCGATGTGTGGGGGGCTTCAATGTAAGCTATCACCAATGCCAATTACAACGCTACATTATGCATGATATGGTTTACCTGCAACCCCATCACAGCGTTCAGCCAATGACCTCCACTTATAATAAAGGTGTCCAAAATAAAGGTTTCTTAAAGGGTTTTTTAGAGCAAAGACGTGAAGAAAATGAAGAAACACTTTAGGCTCCTAAAGAATCTTTCAGGAAATGGTTCTATATTTCTTTAAAGAACATTTGTTGTAATAGAGTTGTGCAAATTAAAAAAAGAGGCTTAGAGATCAAACATACAGAGGATCTGTATCAATTAATTCATTTTTTAATAATTTTAAATCAGCAACTGTACATTCAACCACAAAACTATTAAGGAACTTTTTGTTTTGAGAGTATTGCATGGTTAATTGCATTATGTGCACAGTTAGTTTCAGAATTAATTACATAAAGTAATGAGCCAAATTTTTACATCCATATTTAGATTTAAATATTTGTCTTTCCTATGTTTTTTTTCCCATAATGGCATTTGAAAGACAAAATGATGTTCCTATGAGCCAGCCCACAGGCATTTTTCACTTCAGTACACATGAAGCACTCCAATATACCACTTTTATCCCTCACACAATAATGCACAGCATGTCAATGGACCTTTAAACCTTTAATCCTCTGGAATAGGCAGAAGGGCAGCATGGGAGCCTTGTTGTGGTGACTGAGTGAAGTTCAACTGCCTCAGGAGTCCACTCTACTGTCACTCATTCCTACAAGAACTAAAAAAAACTGTAATAACTAATGTTTTGTGCCACAGATCAATGCTGATCTTGTTTCTTTGTCTGCTTGTTTTCTGAGAGCCTCATGCAATTTTTAGTTGCTTTTTTGCATTTTCCAATAAGTTGAATTCTTCAGGTGCTGCCTCGCCTTGGAGTATAACATTTAAATAATGTTGAAAAATGTACTTTGGTTTGGAGCTAGCATAGATCAATCGGATCAATCTGCGAAGTGATACAATTTGACTTGTACTTTTGATTAGAATTTGAAGAGATAATATATTGACACAATGCTGTCGATAACCATGTAAGCACCAATCGATCAATCTTTCGGATGGACGGATGGAAGGATGGAAATCTGTCAGTGAACACACTTTTCTGATTGACCAGTGTGTGTTTCATTACTGAATGTATTTGGATTCACATGTAAATGAGTAAAATCTTGCTTTTAACTCAACCACCTTGAATCTGTAAGTTTTAATGTTGAAAAAAAAAAACTTTAGAAGTCTCTAGAAGGAGTTCTTCACGCTCAGCGTCATTTTCAAAGAACCATGTTCAAAGAATGGTCCACTCAAAGTCCTTTTAGGGACACAAAGTGTTTTCAAGGTAGTGAACTTTTATTTTATATGCTTTAAGTTTCCCATCTGCATTACTCTAATCAACCACAAGAGGATAGTCTGACATGCATCTGGATTGCTGGAGTTTGCAGGCTGGCCACCTCCAAAACCACCAAACAGATCACAAAATATAGCCTAGTATTTTAGGGCGAGAGAAACCTGTGCAGACCTTTACTTGTTATGTGGAGCCAAACCTGAAGAGGTTTAAAGAGGAGCTGAGACTGCCAGTTTACTTTACCTCCACAAAAGGCATCACACGGACTTAAATAAGCAAAGTGCTTTACTGTTTTGTGAGGGATATTTCATTTAAAACGCATATGCAGTGCTTTAAGCGTGTTTTTCTTTCTTTATTTCTTGACTTGGCTGTGCTTGGCGGCAGGGAGAGGTAGAGCTCCTGTGAGCGCCTCAGCGTGAGTGCGTGGGCGCGCAGGAGCTGTCCGTGGTCCTGAAATCTCCTCTCCAGCATCGCAGCGCATCTGTACCGCCAAAGTGGAGGAATGCGCTCCGAGAAACACTCCCAGCACACACACACGCACACGTTACGCTTCGAGGTGTTAAAAAAAAGTGCATCATCGCCATGTAGAGGATGTAAAACTGAAGGTGGTCATGAATCAGCTGCACGCTCGGGCTGAATGAAGCGCACACGCCTGTCCCTCACGGCTGAATTTACAACCGCGGATTTTTTTGATGCTGGACTTTTCTGCTCAATGGACAGTTGGTGGGCAGAAGCTGTGAAACGCGTCTCTCTCATGGCAATCCCGAGGCGAAGTACAGGTAAGTAGTTGCGCCGCAATGAACTGCCTTGTGAGGAATGACATCCTCTGGTCTACAG
The DNA here is from genome assembly GCA_017165825.1 of Hepsetus odoe. Lineage (NCBI taxonomy): Eukaryota > Metazoa > Chordata > Actinopteri > Characiformes > Hepsetidae > Hepsetus > Hepsetus odoe. The sequence continues at coordinate 21,802,478 of CM029366.1, read as the reverse complement.
TCTTAAAGCATTAGTGTGAGTGAGAGCAGCGCCAAGAGAAACTGGGCTCACTTTAATGGTTCTTGAACAGTCCGGATGGCAATTTAATGAGAAGGCAAGCCCTGCAATAATAATATTAATAATAATAATAACAAAGACTAGATCAAAAATGCTAGAAGGTGCAGAAGATTGCAAGGGTTATTCATACGTTTTAAGAAAGTGGTCTTGGCTTTAGCCTCCATGACGTAATTTGATGGAGAGGGGGCTCCTGGCGAGGCTACTGAGGGGCTTCTTCTCCCTGAAGGTGTTCACTTGAGGAGTTTGCGCCCTGCCTCCGTGAACGTCAGCATGTCTGTGCATCTTTTAGTGCCACCAAAGGTAGTTGGACTTCAAGCAGAAGGAGGGGCTGTTTTGTTATTTCATATAATTAATTTTTGGTGTAGATGAACTTTAAGCACCGGGAAACACCGTGGAGGTCATTTCGGCATCTGTTCTGGAATATAAAGTGTTCACTTTTTTTTGCCTTTGAAAATTGATTTTCATAGCTGGAGCCTAGATTTGAGGGTCACTTTCCCATCTTCTTTTTCTTTTTTTCTTTTTTTTTTTTTTTTTTTTTTTTGACCAGAACCTTCTCGCTCCATGTCACCCTCAGAAAGGAAGCAGCCGCCTCACCTAAACATGCCAACCAGATTATTGCTGTACTTCTTACTTCTCTCGGTCTTTCGTGCCTGGTAAGTGCTCTGCTCTGCTGATGGTGTGTATTTCAGAGTGCTGGTGTCTATTTCAGCTCTTCATGTTGGATCTAGGCTAATTGGATCTGGCCAGACTGTAACCACTGTAATATCCCTGAAGTTTTTCGCCTGCTTGTAGAAGTTACATAACGTTGCTCTATTCCGACACGTTCCCTCTTTTGTTGATGTTTGTTTTCTCTTTGCTTCTGCTTAATTCTTTAGTAGTGGTTGTGTAAATGGTCGAAACACCCTAAAATGATCAGTTTGATTTTTGAAGATGGTAACAGGTTACCTTAGTAACCAATTTGGTGCTGTGCATTGTCAGCACAGTTGATTTTGCAATCATTTTCCACTGGATGCAGAGCACCAAAATGAACGTGTCTTAAAAAAATGCATTGAAATCTACAGCTTCTTTAAACCAAGGGAAATTACTGCTTTGGTTATTGTTAAACAACGATTCAATGGTTATTGACAATGAAAGGTTCCCTACTGTGAAACAATTTTATTTATTTATTTGCAATGTCCATTTACTAGTTATTACATCTTTGACCACCTTTGTGGATCAAAATGAATGTTAACAATGTTTCCAGTACATACAGAAGCTGAAGTTTTACTTAAAGCCTTTATTGGAATAACTCAGAGAGACCTGTCATCCCTTTAGTTCGCAAACCATTGCATCTGAAGAGGAGGAATACGACGATGTTACTGTGAATCAAATGCTGGCACCCAGAACCCATGAGACAGACGCAACGCAAATACTGAACAATCTGCTGAAGGAGTACGATAAGAAACTTCGCCCTGATATTGGAGGTGAGTCGCATTTGGAAAGCGATGCACTGTCTGAGGTCTTGAAAGCGGCTCGGCACTGTATTCAATCAAATCCAGCCTGCCAGTAGGACTGCACACAACTGAAAAAAACGTAATTGATTTAAACATGCAAGAAACTGTTTGTTTCTGCATTCTTTCTTTCTTTCTTTCTTTTTTTTTTTTTACAAAATTATATTATTTCTGTAATAGTGTTTGAGTTATGCAGTTTTCCAAATGTACAAATCCTTCTAAATTCATGCTGTAGCCAATTGGGTGTGTAATGGTCTAGACTACAGTCTTGTCATCGTCCATGTCATATGTTTAAAGTTAACAGAACAAATGGCTTATAGATGGCAAAATGTCTTCTGTGCAAGCAGGATTGTAAGATGAACTTCATATCTTCCTACTGTCCATAATGAAGTCAGAGTGATGTCCCAAATCAAAAGTAAGCTTGAGAAAGGAGTATGCATATTTTCTCATTCAGTCAAATGTAATTACGCAGAACGCAGGAAAAATGGATCACAATCTGCAATTCAAACAGCTTCTGGTGCTCTTGATGTTAGATGTCACTGCAGAAATGTGAAACTCCTCTTGGCAGATCTGTCTGGTTTGTTATTCCATCTGTGGAATCATAGAGCCTCAGAACGTTTTTATTTAAAGTGATAGTATTTTCTTACCTTTCAGTTTGGAAATGTAAGAAAACACACACATGCATACACACACACACACACACACACACACACACAATACATCTGTAACAACACAAATGAAGCCTATCGCTTTGCAAGCACCTTGCCATGAAATGACTTTTGTTTTATGCTCAGTAGTCAAGCCTGTGAAGAGGAAAGTTATCATCACAAAAAAAAAATGTCAGAAGTCTTTGGAGAGCAGTGTGGTATGTGATATGATGGCTAGCTTGTGCAGTGAGGCTCTAAAAAAGTCCTCTACTCTTACTCCCTGGAAACTGGAGGGACATACACTGATGGACATGACTCAGTCTCTGAGCTGTCAAGTGAAGTGCACACTGGGTAAATGAAAGGGTTTCTAATATACTTCATGAAGGCTGGGCACTCTCCCACTCTCTCTCACTCTTTTTTACCAACATTACCACAAGCCTCAGATCTGTCTGGCTGCCTGTCAGCCTTATTGCTCTACCTGTGAAGACCATAGACATCAATGAAAAACGCTGCCTTTTTTGAAGCATCCAACTATGAAGCTCTGAGTAGAAAGCTCTTTAAGCACAAAGACAACCTTATAATCTAAAATTACTTCTACATATGAATTAAACACTTTCTGCTGCCAGTTGTTCCCTTAGGTTTGGTGTGTTTGTCTGACTGGCGCAAAACCAGGTAGATCAGCCTCTTTTTCTCAGTTGACATTGGGCTGGCCAAATCAAAATTTTAAATACCCCCCTTGTGGTCCTAAATTAGTGCATCTGCAAAGAAAAAGTCATTGTTGAAAAGGATGAGCCAAGGCACAAATGAGGGGTAGACAAAAATCAGGCCCATCAGTCACTGGCTGGCAAATTTCTGAAAATAAATGTTGATTTGCTGCAGCAACACCCACGGCTGATGATAGTGGTGCCAGGCACTTTGAGAAGGATGGAAAGAAAGGAGATGAGATGTTGATGAAGAAAGAGAACAAGAGAGAGAGAAGATAGGATGATGGGAGGATAGTGAACCAGGAAGTGCATCGAATTAGCAAAATGGAAGTAAGAGCAGTGATGAAGAGGATGAAAAATGAAAAGGCTGCTGGTCCTGATGATATACCATTGGAAGCATGGAGGGTGTTTAGGAGAGATGGTAGTGGAGTTTCTGATAAAACTCTTAGAAAGTGAGGATGCCTGAGGAGTGGGGACGAAGTGTGCTGGCACCGAGTTTCAAGAATAAGGGTGAAGCACAGAGATGTAGTAAACTTGGTTTTCAGAATTTCTGTTTGTGGTAAGACAGGACAATTTAGCTGAATTGTAAGATGGCAAATCAATTAGGTTTTTGTGATATGAGGAGAGATACTTATTGTTGATGCTTTTGTGCAAATAGCTAAATTCTATTGAAATATTCTATGATTTACTACGATGGGCTGGCGACCTGTCCAGGGTGCGTCCCCTGTCCTCGCCCTGTGTGCGCTGGGTTGGACACCAGCACTCCCCCGCGACCCCGATAGGGACAAGCAGCAGAAAATGGATGGATGGATATTCTATGATTTACATCAGATCAAACTCTGTCATTGAAACTTACTGAAAAACAATACCCATCTAAAACTCACTGCCACTACCCTCGGTCCCTTTTTTTATTTCCACAAAAATGTTTTTGGTTTTTTTTTTAATATAGTGAATTAATAGGTTAATAAATATATCACAGGTTACAGTTACAGATCTTTTCATGGTCTGAGCATCCAAGACAAGAACTGATAAGAAGCCAATAGTTTTGGGAGTGTTTTAAAGACATTGTTAAGACCCTTCTGACTGCTCCAGCTTCTAATACACTAAAATAGATTGTACTTAACATGCATTTCACAAAAACAAGTGAAGCGCTGGATAAAATTAATAAAGAAAAATGTTTATAGAAATGCTGTGAAAACATGCACTGCAATGCATGAAATGCATACAAAACATGCTGCTTATTCTGTGAATAGCTGAATAAAATAACAAAATTACAGTATCACTTTTTGCTGCATATTACCTCTAGATGACCCTTAATGCATTGGGGTGTTTTTTAAACATCTAACACGTCACCTCTGTCCAAACAAACCTCTGCACTCTATTCATTTCTCATATTGCTCATGTGGAAAATCTGATTTGATTTGACTTGATTATGTCTCTGGTGCTTTTTACCTGAAAGCTCAAATGTAAGCTTTAATTAACATCAGGTATAAGCACAGTTGAAATTGACAAAACATTAGTAAGCATGGGACAATGTGTATATTAAGGTGAAGTATCCAGCTGCAAGACCTCTCACAGCTTGGTGGACTGAGTTATTGAAACCAGCTCTATTTCTTTATTAGGCTCCATTTTGCTTGTGATTTGACCGACAGTCCTCTCTGCTGCACCAGCCACAATGCATTTTTTGATTATTGACTTTTAGCTGTTAGCCTCAAAGGACTGTTGAACATTCATTTATTGTGTTTTTGTCCTTTTGTCTGTGTTCATTGTACAAGGTTCCCATCTGAGCTAAACTCAATCAGGCAGTAACAAGGTCGTCTTTTAAAAGCTTTCGGCAGCTGCTTTTACAGCATTGAACTACGGATAATATACCATGAACATGTCGGGTGTATTAATGCAAATGCAAAGGTGAAACCATAAAGAGGAGCCATTAATGAAGGTTTTGGAGAGGTAATGGAGAGACTAATTTCAGTTAGTGTGGTTTTGAATAGGACAGTCTGGCTTTGGATAATATCATTTAGAGGATGCAACCAAGCAGAACTTGTGAAATTAAGGTTTTTTTTGGGGTTTTTTTTGGGTTTTTTTTGGCTTTACATCCAGTTTTAGGTAACTTAGCATCTCCTGACAAACACTCAATTCTTCTTCACTCTTGCTAAGATGTGATATGATTTATGTCATAAAATGTGTACATAGATATACTGTGCTCAGGTAAAGCAAGCGTTGATCAGGTGAAGAAGTGACAGTGAAGGGTGAAGGTGTGTGGCGTGTGTTTTTCTGTGTATATACAGTGTTGCTGTGGCCCGACTGTGCCCCAATTGTGTCAGGTCTGTTTGTCGATGGGCTGAGAAGGGGGAAACCCTCCAAAGTGGGTCAGTTTTTCTCATCACTCCAGCAAGCCATACACAATGTCTACACTATCTTCTCTACACGTACCTTTACAGAGGAAGGTTATTTAAACATAATTTAAACAATGTTCTGCACACTCTTTTTCATTCTCTGTATTCTTATTAGGTTGCACTCAAAAATACATATGTGAGCTGCAAAGGATCATTTACATGTTCAAATGATTTGTTAACTTGTGATTCAACACAAAAGAACTCAAAGAGAAATGACTGCATGACGATAAGGGAAACTGGCTAACAGGCTGTAGAAGAGCGATGGAGGGCAGCAGGAGGCATTGGAATTTAGGGGGCAGCTCTTGGTTGTCTTTGTGAGTTTCCCTCAGGCTCTGAATTGCATATGGAGAGTGGCAGGCCAGCCTTGGGCCATCAGAACAATGTACCTGCTTCAGCAAAGCTATCGGCTAAAGAGTGACTTCACTCAGTGTCTGTGCTCAAACGGTCTCATTCAAGGCCCAATCATTGCATACCACTAGCCTGCTTTAGCCCAGCAATTATTCTTTAATATGAAATACAGCAGCAATCAGGAGGAGAGAGAGCACAAGAGAGAGAGAGCGAGCGGGACAGAGAGAGAGAGAGAGAGATAGAGAGAGAGTGTAAAAAGAAAAAAGAAGTACTATGGAAAGCCACTCCTGAGCACTTCTCCTTATGTTTTTCTCAGACTTTTAATGTATTCTTGAAAAATATTTCTCTAGGCACCCTAAAGGACAAAGACGTTTTTGACTGTCTGACCAGTTTCAGAGGGTTCTCTTGTTTGTTTGTTAAGCCACATAGTAACCAGTGAAGAAACAGCTGCAGATGACTCCAGATGATCAGTTTGGTGTTTAGTAAAGTGCTGAGCAGTCCAAACCCCTTTATGTAGTCACCTTGTGAAAGTGAAAGTGACAACCCTTGTCATTGCAAGATCACAGCACAGCACACAGTGAACCACAATGAAACTGGACCTCATGCACTCAAACACTGTGCACCTGCAGAGCAGTGACAGGGATGGTACCTTGCTCAAGGGTACCTCAGGGCAACCTACTGGTAAGGGGTTTGAACCCACAATCCTCCGATCTTGTGGCCGACTCCCTAACCACCGCTGCCCACTTGTAACACAAGGAACATTACAGCCATTTAAACATTTGGTTCAATTTTCTTGATCTAATCTACACAGTATACCAACAGGTATAAAATGTAATGTTTTGAGGGGTGGCCTAAGTTTTTTACATTGTACTGTAGATAGTAATTTAGTGCTATACTGTAAACACTGTAAAAAGATCACTCACTCTACTCTAAACATGCCCTCAACTCGAAGCCAGAGGCTGTAGGAGACACATTCCCCCATTCATAGCAACAACCCCTTCTTTAGTTCTTGAAAAAAATGTAACTCATGTCAGCTCAGTGTTCATTTCGGGTTAAAAGCACAAAGCTAGTCTTAGACCATGTAAACTTCATCTTCATACTGCATGAAGGGTTCCACAGCTGTTTTGTAGCATGTTTTCCCATTTGTTCCTCTTATTCCATATATTTTTCTACTCTATACTTGTTTTTTAATAAAACATACTGCACTGCATCAGCTAGACTGAGACTTACAGGCCCACAACTTGAACTCTGTGCTCTTACATCACATCTTACATTACAACTGTGCTGTAAATACATTCATAATCATCTGTAATGCTTTAATTTCCACATAAATCTGTACTACTCTTTCGTTGCAATCTATAAAACAAGCATGTATTGCAGTAAAGTGCCCCGTAGTAATTATTTCAGTGTACTTTATCAATCTACACTATTTAGCTCCCATAGATATCGTTAGTAATCCATGTGGCCTAACAAACTGAGATGGATGGAAATGGACAAAAACGTTCTCATCAATTGATCAGTAAAGCAGAGGACTTTACTCCTCCAGGAATACACATCAAGTAGCATTCAGCAAATCCCTCTTCAGTAAAGCCCTATTAAACCCCCTTCCCAACCCCACAGGGGCATTTGTGCCAAGTTCCATTTCCCCCTAGCCAGAAAAACAACTTTGGAAAACAAGGGAAAACTTTGTACAAAGAGGACTGGGCTCTTCCATTTTGAGCTACAATTGCTTCTGATAACCTTGCAATGGGGGGAAAATAATATGAAGGGGTCGCAAAGGGTTAGGCTTTATTGTTCTCACACAACACAGCAAGCCCTCTGCAGACAGGAGGAACTGCCTGCTTGACAAAGCACACTGCCCAGTCCAGGCAACAATAAAGAAATGACTTTTTTCAGTCCTGGATTTTTTGAAAGCCAAAAAAAGTAATAAAACCTTTTAAACATGTAAAGCTTTCTTTAGCATTTTTAAAAAATATTAAAATTACGTACTGTAAATGCTTCTAAGGGGTCACTGACCACTATGTTTAATATTAAAATTCAATACAATATAGGTGTTTAACCAAGCATAATTTTAAATGGGATGATTTTATTTTAATGTTAAGATCAGTGGCAATCGGTGGTTATGTGTAATCGTGGTGGGGTGCGGGAAGGACATCAGTGCAGAGCCAGTGGTCCAGAACATAACCTTATTATCCATAGAAACAAAAACCAGATACAAGGACTGCAGTTCTGACCAAAACAAGACCCAAGGAACTGCAGTCGTGACCAAAACAGGATATTAAACACCACCATTAACTTTAAGGCTTCACCTATTGAATGAACCACACTCTGTTCTGACTCACTGGAGCTTAAACAGCAGCCCCAGTGAAGCACACCTGTGCCTTCATGAGCTCAGGTGTGCTCAGTCAGAACAGAGCGCCCCCTACTGCACCAAACCTGAAGCCCAACCGTGACATTATGCTTTCAGTGCAGAATTCAAAAGCTGTAATAGAACAAATATGTATGAGTATCTAGCACTAGGCTGTGCATCTGTAGGACATAAAAATGAGCAACTACTATAAGGTTGGAAATGACTGGTAACTTTTGCTTCTGAAGATAATAAAATATTTTTTAAAGTGTGTGTAATTCTCTCCATCTCTCATTGTCTTCTGATTCAAATAGTGAATAGCCAGTATGTTTTAAACTCTGTTGTACAACTGCAGGCCTAATCTAAACACATTTGCTCATTTTTATTGTCTGGAGGTCTCAGTGCATATCACAGGCAGGTCAAGTTCATTATTAGAAGCTTCTGTACTCACTTTTAGCTCTACTGCCTTAGGCTAAGAGTCCTGATTCAGCTGACATTTTAGGAATTGTGGTAAAGCTGCATAATAAATTAAAAATTTGCTACTGGCCTCTAAACTTATGCCTCAAGAGGCAGATAAATGTGTTCAATTACAGTAAAGTACACTAGTAGCATGTACACTGCACTACCTTCATTAATTTCATAGGAATCATAGGACATTACATTCTTAAAGTACATTGCTTTATTGTTCCTCTTTTAAAAGATGCCATTAGAACATAGGCCAATTACACCTGTGACATACAACCTAAATAAAAATGTTAATACAGCTATAAGAAAACACTGATACACATTACGCTTGTAATTACTACTGAAGCACATAGAAGCACACACAAGCTATTCTGCCAGGAAAAATGTTCCTCTTGCCTGAATTTCAAGGTTCAAGTAATGACAGGCATGCAATTAAGCTTTTCTGAGCGCTCCTGAGCATATTTCAACAGCATGCTCTGGATTTAGGGCTCCAATAGTGAATGAGGTGTAATGATGAAAATGTTACACCCGTATGTGAGTCTGCAATATTATTTAAGAAACATGAAAGCATATGTGTCAATCATGGCTTTCTAAATAATCCTGATTAACAGATTTGTGTCAAAGCAATGTATTCTATAATTACTACTCTATCTTCAGTCCTTCACGGTTGATAGAGATGTCACAATAACTATATTTTCATAAATGATAATGGCATGAAACATTAATGTACGTACTTCTTCCTTCAACTTATTACAATATTATATTTCCCTTTTCTTAGTATTTAGCGCATACATATGTTATTAATGTACATTTACAGCATTTAGCAGACGCTCTTATCCAGAGCGACTTCCTTGTCCTGATTGCGGGGACAGTCTCCCTGGAGTAACTCGGGGTTAAGGGTCTTGATCAGGAACCCAGTGGTGGTAGTGCCAATGTGGTAGATTTGAACCTGTGACCGCTTGATCCATAGATCCATAGGCAAGTATCCTACCACTACTGCAACACCAAAACATTACATAATGTCTTCATTTCTGAGCTCTCCCTTAGATATTTATTTTTTGTCCTTACGTAGGTAAATACACTTGATTGAATTGCAGAGCAGCTGGTACTTACATTTACATTTACGGCATTTAGCAGAGCGACTTCCATGTCCTAATTACAGGGACAGTCCCCCTGGAGCAACTCAGGGTTAAGGGTCTTGCTCAGGGACCCAGTGGTGGTAGTGCCAGAGGTGGGATTCAAACCTGGGACCTCTTGAGCCATAGGTCCATAGACAAGTATCCTACCACTAGACCACCACCTCCCTTGACTAAGAATCCTTCCAATTCAGTGATATTATCCATTGTAACATTACTTCAAATCGCAGGTCACTGGACACACTGGATCCGCTTATACTCCAAATATTGATGAACGTACCTTGTACTTTAAATAAAAAAAAACTTGTCTTTGCTTTTTATATGCGCAAGTTGTGATTGGAAATAAATTTGCAAAAGTTCTATGTGAGGAGAGTTTTTTCCCTTTCTGCGGAAGAAAGCAGTTTTTGGGCACATACAACTGGGAATATACTACTGGGTTTCTTCCAGGCCATAGCACTGCATGACAGTAAACTCTCTCATATATTTCCCTTTTTACACCTCACTTTTTACACCTCACTAACTTTTTTCATCAAACCAATCATAAATCTGTGGTTGGTCTTCTTGATCATCTTTAAATAGACCCACAGTACCAATTGACTGAAAGCTGGCAGGCTAGTTGTCAAACTGCAATTTTCTCTCCTCTGGCCTCTGAAAGGACGGGCAGTGATTGGGCAAGCCCTTCCTACAGTTCAGATAACACCTCGTCATGCCACATATCTCCCTCTTTCCCACCCCATCTCTGACATTTTCTGGGGCTTGGCATGGATATCAGCCCAGCTCTTTGAATATTTCAGAAACCCTTGACATTTCATCCTCTAATGAGCCTATACACAGCCACAGAGCGGCAGCAGTGGCAGAAGAGAGTCTAGATTCAGCCTCATTAATCCAGAGCCATTTGGCTTTCAGTGAGAAAGCACCACCCGACGCCACCCTGCAGAACCCCCATGTAGATATCTGCAGCAGTTTATTCAGCAGAGCCATGCTGAAATTGCACAATCCAGCAGGTGTAAAGGAAACGTGATGGATGTGATAATCAAGACAAAGAGAACAGTCTGCATTCTGCACCGGCTGAACTTAAATTATCAGAAAAAGCACCTCCTTCTTATCCTAAAGCCATTAACGGTTATTATGGCACAGTTGTATGAACACAGTGTTATAAAAATGACATGCAGAAATTGTTAAGAGAATTGGTCCTTCAGTTTTCATTTGACAGTGTTGCTCTATCTGTTTTGGATTATAAAACATTTCAGAAAAATAATATTGAAAATTTGACACAGGGAGGGAAAAATGACACTGATGGAACCTGGAATTAAAAAGACGCCAGAGAAAGCTGCAGTTTGAAATGTTCAGTTAGATGCCTTATTCTAATGGTATTCTTACTTAATGGTGTTTAAATTTGTCATTTCCACCTGCAGAACATAGGTAAACCAGACATTATGTAGAAAATGCAAATGTGAGAATATAGTGCTCAAGCTTAGATTGAGCTACAATGCAGCTGAGAGCAAAGTAGAGTGTTGACAAATGTAATGCGTTAATTCAGCCACTAGACTAGACTAGTCAATCACATTCAGCCATTCTTCCTCTGTTTAATCTGATATTAATCCACTTTTTCCAAGAGCTACAAGAAAATGCTAACATACACAAAACATCCCTGCAGCGTTTACCAAAAAAATTAAACTCATAGTGTTATCTCATAGTATTACCATAGGCAATATAAGACTACATTTCCTTTAACTGTGATAATGAAATAACTATGACAAGGACATGGTTGGACAATTTGATCCACACAAATAAGGCAAAAGTTTGCCTGTGGCCACAAGCTTTGTTTATTAGTAGCATCACTGTCAGCCTAATTGACTGGAGTGGCATTTCTCTGTCTCCCTCCATATTCCCTTTCTTTATTAACAGTTTGATACTGAAGTTGAATGTCCTAGTGTGGTACACCAGGATAGGACTCTATTTCAGCATAACTGAGTCGTTATAGAATTAAAGATGGTGTTATCCTTTGTCATGTGCTGGTATACGACACACCTGCTCTGTATAATTGTAAAAGGCTGCTAAAAATCTGCTAATCTGTAGTTTAAAAAGACATCAACTAAGCATTGACAGCCCCCAATAAATCATAATAATCTGACAAAAGCTAATTTGCCCCAACCTTTAGTGGTCACTTTACAAAATGCAGAACAAAAAATAAACAGCATGAATCAAAAGAGATAACAGACACAGAACGAAGGCAATGACCAATTACACTGGGCGGGAAAAACCGCCCAGTATAAAAAAAAGTATAAGAGATCAAAAATGGGGAAAAGAGGATTAGTACTGACTGAAGAGATAGGTTTTTAAGTTTAGAAAAAAGATAGAAAGGATTTTTGGCATAGAAAAGAAAATGTTAATGATTCTATAATTTTGTAAATTATATAAAATGTTGCAACACTTTTCGAAACGGGCTTGCCTTACTAGCATGGATGAACTTGAGTGCCATTAGAAAGTTACTTCACCATTTTTGTAGAAGGAAATTAAAAGAGATGCAAGCAACACTGCAAACATATTCAAAATAAGCGCTTATATAGCACTTGGAGAGTGTGAGGGTGTAAACAAGCATCAGAAAAGGAAATCTGTCATCATCGATGGTAAAATATTAGTGGCCTGTTAACTTGCAAGCTAACTTTTTTTGAGCAGGTGGGAGAAAGAGAGAAACGGGGAGAGAGAGACTTGGGGCAAGGAGAAAGGGGGAAAAAAGAGAAGAAATAGGGAGGGAGGGAGGGAGGGAGAGAGAGAGAGAGAGAGAGAGAGAGAGAGAGAGAGAGAGAGACAGAGACACATTGGCCTTAATCAAGTCTCCTCCACCCTCCCTAATGCCTCATATATGTCTCAATGGGAACAGTGATACAAACCAACTCGATTATGACATAAATGTCTTCTCCGACAGGTCGTTATCTCATCTCAGATCAACTCATTCACTCTCCCGGGGCCATTTACAACCTTCCACCCTGTGGCTCCTCAGGATGCTCTGTCTCCTTCCTGAGGCTTCAGTGGAGCGCACTGAAAAAAGAGCACATCAGCAGAGCATACCATGATTAAGATCAGTGAGCCCCCCTCAACTCCTCTATTTTCTCCTCCAACTACACCCATCATTCTCTTCATTGCACAGGCAGCGGTGGACAGATGGTTGGCAATATGCTTGCAGAGAAGACATTTCATTTAAAAACCTCTCCCTGGCTTGATATTTTCATGTTTATATGTCATCTTGTATTTGCACTGGATCATTTATTGAACATGGTGGTCCGATCTCATGAAGATTCCAATAACTACAGTTACCACAGGATCACTTTACAAAGTACACAATTTAGAGCGTTGCTCAATCAGTCATGTGACATATTTATGCTTCAGTATGTAAAGATTTGAAAGTTTTGGTGCTGACAACATATGCCCATCATGCCCTTGCAATTTCATCAAAATGTAATATAATAAGTTAATTTATCTAAATTTATGATTGAATAAATGTTAATATTTTATTTTTTTTATATAAAAAAATATTATGGAAACCAAAACAACTGGTTTGAAACTTGTTTGAAGCATCAAAACTTTAGTAAACCTGGCAACCATTACTTGAATTACTAGTTTCTTCAAATGGAGTCTATTACATTTCTTTCTCATCAATAAACACATAACATTCCACACTGATGAAGCCAAAACAGTTTTTTTGTGTTTCGTCAAATATTTAAATATAAAGAACTGAAATATCCCATTTACTTTCAATTTAGATGTAGTGCATCCTATTTATCTCATAGGTTCTTCAAATGATTCTGGTTTGATTTGACTTCATCTGTGCCTAACTGTATTCCCTGGACATCACAGTTGATGATGTACGTCAAAATGATACTGTGATGAGGTGTCAAGACATCTAGGGAAGGACAGAAGAAAATATCTCCAGAATTGAAATAGTCTTAAAGCATGGTAGCCTCAATCATTTTGAAGAACAGTTTTCCTAGATATGGACACTGTCGCCATGTTTATTCTGCAACAGGGACTGGACGATTTTTGGAAATGCCATCCAACATAGTTGAGCTTAAATGATTCAAGTAAGAAGAATGAAAGAAACTTCCAAAAGAAATTGGCTTTTGTGTTTCGGTCCTTCATGAGATCATCAGTAAAATCCTCCATCTGGAGGTTTATGATAACCCCAGCATTGTGAGACTGTCTTTCACTCCACCAAGCCTCTGCTCTTTTTCTCTGTAGTCACTGTATAGTGCAGTGAAATGGAAAAGAGGCAGAACCTGATTGGTCCTTTTGTGCATACTCCAAGTGCTTGTTGACTCACATTTGGAACCTTATAGAACCAAGTCAGCATGTTATTTTGGATAACCTTTTTTGAAAAATAAAATGCAAAAATGCACTTTACTGCACTGTTTACAGTTAAACAAAGCACCTAGTTTCTGGTCCATGCCTTTTCAGAAATAAATCTAGCTTGCCTATAATTAGTTTAAAACAACTCAAGCTTTTCCCCATTGTAATAACAGGTCCTCTGTGTCGGTTTGAAGCAGGAAGATGCAAAAGACAGGAAGAAATGGAGACAGTTGATCCGCTGTGGCGACCCCTAAACGGGAGCAGCCGAAAGAAAAAGAAGAAGAAGAAGAAGAAGAAGAAGAAGAAGAACAGGTCCGCTGTGGCTAAATTGGCAACAAATTAGCTTTCTCATAATCAACCAAAGGGGCAGCGGTGGCCTAGTGGTTAGGGCGTTGGCCCTATGATCGGAGGATCGGGGGTTCGAACCCCTTCCCAATAAGTTTCCCTGAGGTACCCTTGAGCAAGGTGCCGTTCCTGTCCCGCTCCTCCCTGCAATGGGCTGGTGACCTGTCCAGGGTGCGTCCCCCGTTCTCGCCCTGTGTGCGCTGGGTTGGACACCAACCCAGCGCACACAGGGTTGGCGACCCTGTTTGAGACAAGCGGTAGATAATGGATGGATGGATGGATGGATAATCGACCAGTTACCATTAAAGAGTTTACTGCTATAATCTCAGTTGTCTGCCCACCATCATTAGTTAACAAGTGTCAACTAAGCAAGCTGCTTTAGCATCATGAAGTGATACATGTTTGACCACTGCTTTATTTTCTACAAATTTTTATCTTCTATTTTCTTATTTGCTACATGTTCAGGTTAGACTCTTATTCAGAAGCTGTAAATGCTACATAATTGGTTATTCTACCTGCTTCTGGGGGGCTCTCGGTTTCTCATGGTTTGACCAATGGTGCCTGTAAAGTGGTTGGGGATAAACAGGATGATCAACATAAAAATCTGATTATCAATCACTCTCGATGACCAACCCTCTAAGCAACTAATCACTCTCTCACCAACTCAACTCACTATTCTAAGAGTGTCTCCCCTATTTAAAATGAAGTTGAAGGTGAAAGTGACTATTCTTGTCTTTTTGAGTACATGGCTCAACAAACAGTGAACCACAATGAAATTACACCTCTGCATTTTACCCACACACACAAACATGTGCAGCAGGGGGCAGCAATTGAAAGAGCCTTGGGTGCAATGGTGGGGACGGTACCCTGCTCAAGGGTACCTCAGAGCGACCTACTGGTTGGATCCATCACACTACACTATCACGCTACTGCAAGATAATTCTGATGATGCTAATGTTAGGGCTTAAAAACATTTTTTTTCTAACCTTAAAATTAACAAGATCATAGATTATATCAGCACAAAGATCATATTTCACCTGTAAGTAGACAAGCTTTCCTTAACACAGAGTTAGTACCCTATTTTAATATAATTAAATAATTAAGCTTTCTTTTGAACAGGATATTTGAATATGGTTAACCACAAGAAACATTTCAGTTTGTATGAATTCGTCTTTGGTCACAAAGTTTCTCATTGAACTGAAATGAGAAATCTGTCAGTTTACAGTTCCCTCAAGGATTGTGGCTCCAGGAAACAATAGGATAGATCACAGCATAGCACACAGTAGCAGAACATTAAGTAGGATGACATTAACAATGTGAGAGTGTATCTCTTTTTCAGAAGAGGATATTTATAGTAGTACTTTGTGAGGATTGACATTGATTGAATATTTTAATTAGTGCTATATTGCATATTTAGGCATGCACAAGTTCAGCCCATTTAATAAGAAAGAGCCATCAACCAGACAACAGTTTAAAGCCCTTATTTCCAAAAATAAAAATCCCGAATTGATGTGACTACTAACATTAGAAATCCAAATAAGCTTTTATGTGAGCTGGGACTGGTTTTTATTTTTATTATTGATGGTACAGCATGTTATGAACACAGTTTTGAAAACACTACAATAACGATTCATTCATTATCTGAGTCAGATTACCTAACCAGGGCTAGAAGTACCGAAATGTCTGAACATGCTGCAAGCCTCTCACAGGACATTACAGCATTGCATAATGCATAATAAACATGGAATTAACAAGCTTTGAATTTTTATAGACATTTACAGCCAGGTGTCTAATGTTTATTAATGCATTTTAATAAATGTCCACTTATACTAGATCTGGCATTCCTAGAAAGTACTTTGGTGCTTTCTTGTTGTCACATATTTTTTTTTAACAGCACAACATTACTACTGCTCAGCCTTAGTCGCAGATGAGTTTGTGCTTTTGTGTCATTTGAATAAGTTCCTGCAAATATGCCACTTAAATTAGTGCTGGCAACCAGCAAATTAATTAAATTGACAATTAACACCTTGGTTCATCTCAGGGATCTGGGCTTTTTAACACCCTATTTACAGCATTCTGTTCTCAAACAGATCTCTACTCTCAAACTTCCAAAATGTGTTGTTTTCTTACCCATGTAATAAAAATATGCTGGGAGTGTCTTCACAAATTAAATGAGCTAATTCTATGAATCTTTTCCTTGAAGTTTATCAAATCAGGGGCAGCGGTGGCCTAGTGGTCAGGGAGTTGCCCCGCATCGGAAGATTGTGGGTTCAATTCCCTCACCAGTAGGTTGCCCTGAGGTACCCTTGAGCAAGGTATTGTGCCTATCACTGCTCCCTGGGCGCTTTCAATAGCTGCTGCACTGTGTTTGCATGGGTTAAATGCAGAGGTCCAATTTTGTTGTGGTTCACCGTGTGCTGTGCTGTGACCTCACAATGACAAGGGTTGTCACTTTCATCAGCATGTTGTAACTTTTTAAAAAAAATATCTATGGCATGGGATCACTGTCTGGCCTTTATATTTAAGTTATCTAGGAAAAAGTGAAAGTTATATGTATATATGAGAGAGAGAGAGAGAGAGAGAGAGAGAGAGAGAGAGAGAGAGAGAGAGAGAGA
>CM029366.1:21313423-21785239 GCA_017165825.1 Hepsetus odoe | reverse complement strand
GAGAGTGAGAGAGAGAGAGAGAGAGAGAGACACAGAGAGAGAGAGAGAGAGAGAGAGAGAGAGAGAGAGAGAGAGAGAGAGAGAGTGAGTGAGTGAGTGAGAGAGAGAATATATCAGTTAATACAAAGGTTGGGATTTCTGCATTTCTGCTTCTGAATATAGTGTTTTTGGTTGTGTGACTGCTTTGAACTGCTTCCTTTGTTTTCACTGTAGTCACCCAGGAAAATAATCCTGTCTGAAGATAAACAGACCATTAGTCTTTTCTAGAAAAAAAAAAAAACTTGGTTTCTTCTGTCAGCCTCACCTTTTCTTGGTGCAAGATGGTGTAGAAAAAAACTGTTTAGCCAGGAAATGTGCTAAAAGAAGGCTCTCCATGGACTTGCACAGAGTGTGGGCATGTTTTTTGCAAAAAAAAAAAAAAATACTGCCATGTTTAAGGGACATTCTCAATGCCTGCAGGCACAATGTTCACTAGAGAACTGCTAAATTTTTTCCTGCTGCTGCATTTCTCACATAGGCTGCTGGAGGTTAATGAGTAGGTAGGTGGACATTTCCCTGGAGGTGTGCACACTTTTTTAATGGAACTGTTTGCACCGGAGGGCCAAATCTTCAAAGAGCTGTAATTAACGAGTATCACCACCCATCCCTCTGCTGCTCGGGCTGGTCCGACCCACCTTACTCTCCTCCCACAGCATCCCAGATCGGTTATCCTTATGGAAAACATTAGCCATGTATCATTTTCTAATACCGACCCCACTCTTGGCAGAGATTTTGTCCTTACACTGATAAGCAGCAGTAGGTGAGGGCTATTTCACGAGCTGCTGATAGAACCTGCGGTGTGTCATTCGTGCCACCTCAATCTGTTCTTGGCTGAAGCCACTATGTGGGGAAATGGGTTAGTAATCCATCAATTTGTCTCTGCAATCCCTCTATACGGATCAGGCATAAACTACAAATGATTTTTGTCTCTGAAAACATTTCTACTCCCACTTCAGAAAAACCAAAAAAAAAAACAAAACCAAAAAAAAAAAAAAAAACAGGGACACCTGGTCCCATGAAGAAAGACGTTTTTTTTACTTATATTTTACAAAGGTGTAAAACGCTTAAGTGCTCTTGAAACTGGGGAAAGCAGGAAGAGAAAACTCCAACAGAGAATCTATTAAAACATAATATGCAAGAGGAAATTGAAAATGCTCTCTGTGTTTTTCATTAGTTCCCACTAAGTGTGACTTTGATGAGGCCGAGAAGATGAAAGAAGCAGCGCTGCCAGCGAACCCCTGGGCTCCTGGAGCTGCCTGCTATCAAACCTGAGTTATCACTCTTCGTCCTAACTCTCCACCTTGGCCACCTAATTACAGCACTAGAAGGGAAAGTGACAGTCAGCCTGAAGCTGTACAACATGCATTCAGCAGGGAAACATAAGCTTTGTTTAGCTTTCTGATACTTCTCTCAGTAAAACCAGCCTTGATGAATTCAGTGGAGTGCTCGCCGGTGTATAGGTAGACTTTGATGGCCACAGTATATGCTAAGGTGCATGTAGTAATTATTGAATAAACTGTGTATTTATTTGAAAGTCACTCTTTATTTTAAACTAACCTTAGCTCAGAGGTTAGTTAGAGCACTGGCTAATTGTTTTTTTTTTACATTTTTGGTTTATCATAAATATCATTACTATTACAGATATTTAAATGAGTCAGAAAGGGGCAGTGGTGGCCTAGTGGTTAGGGCGTTGACCACATGATCAGCGGATCGGGGGTTCGAACCCCTTCCCAATGGGTTGCGCTGAGGTACCCTTGAGCAAGGTGCCGTCCTCCTCCCTGCGATGGGCTGGCAACCTGTCCAGGGTGCGTCCCCCGTACTTGCCCTGTGTGTGCTGGGTTGGACACCAGCGCGACCCCGTTTGGGGCAAGTGGCAGAAAATGGATGGATAAATGAGTCAGACACGTATGTCAGTCAACAATTTATTTTTGTCGTTATTAGAAACGTCAAAGCAAACCTATGTCTGACATTTTTATAGTTTTGAAATTCCTATACTAAACCGCTTGTCAGCTGAGCATACGATAATTTATGCCAGTGATTCATTCTGTGGCTGGTTAATGATTAGTAAATTATAATTTTTGTTTTTATACTGAATGCCTAAACTTCCAAGATAAGTTCATTCTTCATTCTTTTTGTTATTCTCTCTGTTTATTCAGTTCAGTTTAGGTGAAAGATGGAAGATGAATTGAATGAACTGGTTTTTACTTACTGGCATATGCTGTGCTGTTACCCAGCTCCAACCTTCGGAATTGTAATGTAACTCCAAAACCTTATTTAGCTGAATGGTAGCTAAAGACAAACTTACACACTTACATTTTTAAACAAAGCATAAACAATACATTATTAAAATAATGCATCATACAGTTCGCAGATGATGTCAACATCTCAGCTATCTATGAAAGGATATTATGGAATGGCTACTATAGTTGATCTTTTTCTGAAGCAATAAACTGCATGAAGTATTTTGTATTGTTTTTATTGTCTGTAATTAGGTGGATATATATTCTCAAAATAAATATGCAAGAACTGTTCAATGAGCGCTCTTTAAAAGTTAAAAAACCTACATGTTAAGGACTAAAATATAATCCTTAATCTAGAGAACAAATCAGTTTGTATTATGTTAAGGTTCTTTATGCCTTTCAGCCCTTGGTCTTAGGAAACCAAAGCTTTTTAATTTTATACCATTTCTTATAGAAGGTCTTTTTTTTCCAAGAGTATTTTATCTTTGGAACTTTGTTTGCCTGTTTTAATCAGTTACATGGTCAAGAACATGGTCAATAACATGGTCAAATCCATGGTCAGTAATCCTATTGAGTTTTTCAGCAGATTTAAACAGCATAACAATGCAGTGCATTATTTCATTCACATTTTGCTCTGAATGCTCACATCATTAATTGGGTTATGCATTTGCATTTAGAAAATTTCAGTGCCCGTTTCCAAGGTTTCAAATGTTATCACTCATGTGCTTACAGTTGGTCTGTTGTTGACAAATTAATTAGTGTATCTATGATAATTGTGGGTTGTGGATTTGCACATTAATGCTCTCAACAGGGAAGAGGAAAAAAATGAAGCATTGAATGCGACTAATTTCTTTTTCTTCCAGGATGATGTCTGCACTGAATGTAAAAATGGTCTCACAGCCTGACTCTGACAGGGTCACCTGACAAACAAGTTGTGCTTGCTCTGATTGCTTCCTCCCTAGTGTGGCTGCCCTGCACGGCCGCTGATGTCTTAATGAATTTAGAGCCATTATGGAGTTTAATCTCATCTAGCCGGCAAAACATGCCTGGTGCACATCGTTCCCCTGCCTGGCAACGGACTGCCCATTTTGGAGCCAAACACAGTGCAACAAGATTAGAAGGCTGTGAAATTATAAGACAACATTTTCTGCAGTATGTCACTGTCAATTTGTTTAGCCAGCAGAATAAGAAAAGAAAGCCCATTAGCGCCCCATGGGGCCATTCCTTAAAATCTATTTCGCCAACACTTAGAGAGTATTCACCCTGTGCCAGCCTTACACCATTTAGACTATTTACACTCCAGGGCAAAGATCTAAAAGACACTCCAGCAGTCTAGCAGGATGCAGATGCCATAATCCAGACTATAAATGCATGCAAAATCCCTTTATATGTATTCAGACTTCCTTCAGCATTTCTTTGGAAGTCACACAGGCCCTGGCAGACAGAAACGTTTCTAACTGATTAAATTGGCCGAGACATGGGGCCTCTAAAGACCAGTAACGCACGCTGATGGTGGTGCACTTTGCCATGCAAGCGTGAATGGCTTATTATGGCTTGGGCGCGTCAGTGAGTGAGAGCTAATAGATTTAAGAGATTGCTCTTTAAATGACGGCGGAAGCTGAGCATGAAATCCTGTGTATGAATTGTTCATGACACATGGTTTGATAATGCGTTAACACAGCAGAGAAGGCAGGGAGCCCCAGAGCGCTGCACTGGTGGTAGAGACCAAAGATACTGAAGGGCTGTGAGAGGATGATTGGAGCTGGAGCTAGTGGTGCAGACACCGTTGCAGCATGTCTGTCTTGCTTCATCCTCTCAGTTGCTGCTTTTAGCTCCTTCCTGTTGCCTGCTCTCTGCTGTAGTTTTCTCTTCACCATTTGATATACTACTCGTTCCACTGCAGTATTTATTTAGCACAATTTTTTGTCCATTTCTTAGCATCTTCAACATCCTTCTCCCAATATTATCCTTGTCTCTCCTCTGGACATGTCCAAACCAATGCAACCTTACTTCTCTTACTTTGTCTCCACAATGTCTAATTGACCCTGAGCTGACCCTCTAATATACTATTTTCTAATCCTGTCCGTCCTCTTCACACACATTGAATAATCTTAGCATCTTTAATTCTGCCACCTCCAGCTCCACCTCCTGTCTTTGTGTCAGCGCCATTGTCTCCTATACAGTAAAGCTGGTCTCACTTCTCACTACTCTCACTACATATCACAATATCATCAGCACATCAGCAAACATCATAGTCCACGGGGACTCCTGTCTAACTTCATCTGTTAACCTGTCCATTACCATTGCAAACAAGAATGGGCTCAGCATTTATCCCTGATGTAATTCCACCTCTACTTTAAATGTATTCATGACTCCTACAGCAGACCTTACCACTGTCACATTGCCCTTAGAGTAGAGTAGAGTAGAGTAGAGTAATCTTTTATTATCCCACGAATGGGAAATTTGGGTGTTACAGGGCTCTTATAAAAGTGACAGATGTACAGAAAGAATAGAAAAAAGATATATAAAAATAGAGGTATAAGGAAAGAGGAACAAGTACAGGAGAAAGGAGAAAAGTACAGGAGCTATAATAATAAATTATCTCTCTATATAAATATATAAATATAAATATATATACATATATACTATATTACCAAGATGCATATACATATTTGCAAGAAGAATTAGGTGACCATATATACAGTACACAGTAATAATACACGATAATAAATAGGTTTTAAATAAATTATAAATATATATAAATAAACAAGTAGTAAGATATAAGTCTAATAATAATAATAATAATACTGTACAATACAATAACAAGATACATTAATATACATTAATAATAATATATAATATAACATAATATATAATAACAAACAAGCAATGTAATGTTATGTTGTGTTGTGGAGTCTTATTGCAGCAGGTAGGAATGACCTGTGGTAGCGTTCTTTCTTACACTGCGGGTTTAACAGTCGGCTGCTGAACGAGCTGCTCAGTGCTCGTACAGTCTCGTGTAGGGGGTGGGAGGTGTTGTCCATGATGGATGTTAGTTTGGACAACATCCTCTCCTCCCCTACCTGCTCGATGGACTTGAGCGGACAGTTCAGGACAGAGCTGGCCCTCTTGACCAGTTTGTTTAGTTTCCCTCTGTCCCTCTCTGCGACTCTTCCACACCAGCAGACCACAGCGTAAAAAACAGCAGACGCTACCACAGAGTCATAAAATGTCCTCATGAGATTTTTGTTTACTCCAAAGGACCTCAGCTGCCTTAGCAGGTGTAGACGACTGAGGCCCTTTTTGTACAGAGCAGTAGTGTTAGTGGACCAGTCCAGTTTGTTGTTGATGTGGACACCCAGGTATTTGTACTCCTCCACTGTCTCAATACACAAACCCTGGATGTCCACCGGTGTAAACGGGAGTGACTTCCTGCGAAAGTCAATCACCAGCTCCTTCGTCTTGCTGGCATTGATGCGCAGATGATTTTGATCGCACGATCTGACGAAGTCACTGCTGACCCCCCTGTATTCCTGCTCATTCCCCTCAGACACACGACCAACAATAGCGGTGTCGTCGGAGAACTTCTGCAGGTGACAGCTGTCCATGTTGAATTTATATATATATGCACACACATACATACAGTACTGCAAAAGTTTTAGGCAGGTGTGGAAAAAATGCTGTAAACAAAGAATGCTTTCAGAAATATAAATAATGATTGTTTATTTTTATCAATTTACAAAATACAAAGTGAGCGAACGAAAGAAAAATCTAAATCAAATCAATATTTGGTGTTACTACCTTTTGCCTTCAAACCAGCATCAATTCTTCTGGCCCCCACAGAGCCCTGATCTCAACATCATCCAGTGTTTCTGGATTACATGAAGAGACAGAAGGATGTGAGGAAGCCTACATCCACAGAAGATCTGTGGTTAGTTCTCCAAGATGTTTGGAACAACCTACCAGCCGAGCTCCTTCAAAAACTGTGTGCAAGTGTACCTAGAAGAATTGGAGCTGATTTGAAGGCAAAGTGTGGTCACACCAAATATTGATTTGATTTAGATTCTCTTTTGTTCATTCACTACATTTTGTTGATTGATGAAAATAAATGATTAAGACTTCCATTTTTGAAAGCATTCTTTGTTTACAGCATTTTTTTCACACCTGCCTAAAACTTTTGCACAGGACTGTGTATATATATATATATATATATAAAAAGTCACCACCTGAATGTAACGAAGCAAATAGGTAAGAACCTCCCATTGGATAATTACTGCATGGATGGTTATGTGTCAGCTGGCAATAAGTTATTTAACTCTAACTGATGTAGTGAGTAGCTTCTCATTACTAAACCAATCATGTCGGAAGACACGTCCTGTGATTGTGGAAAAGATGTTAATCTCAAATTATTGGCATGCATCAAGCAAACAAAACATTTAAGCAGATTGCTGAAACTACTAAAATTGTGCTATTTTAAATTTAAATTTAAGAAATGTCCAACGCATTATTAAAAACTGGAGAGATAGTGTGGAACCATTATCTTCACGGAAGAAATGTGGTCAGCAAAAAAATGAATCTTGAATGACTGTGATTGGTGATCACGTAAACGTTTGGTGAAATCAAATCATAAAAAAACAACAGCAGAACTCACGGCTCTGTTCAATATTGAAAGTAAGAGCATATCCACATGCACATGTGAAGGGAACTCAACGGAACTGGGACTAAACAGCTGTGCTAAACAGCTAGGGAGCATAAAGATTGGACTCTGGAGCAAAGGAAGAAGGTCATGTAGTCTGATGAGTCCAGATTGACCCTGTTCCAGATTGATGGGGCATCAGGGTAAGAAGAAAGGTGCATGAAGTGATACGCCCATCATGCCTAGTGTCTACCATACAAGCCTGTGGAGGCAGTGCTGTGATCTGGGCTTGCTGCAGTTGGTCAGGTCTGGGTTCAGCAATGTAATGTGCCCAAAGAATGAGGTCAGCTGAACCTGAATATACTGATTGACCAGGTTATCCCATCAGTGAATTTCTTCTTCCCTGATGGCACGGGTATATTCCAAGATGACAATGCCAGGATTCATTGGGCTCAAATTGTGAAAGAGTGGTTCAGGGAGCATGAGACATCATTTTCACACATGGATTGTCCACCACAGAGTCCAGGCCTTAACCACTGAGAATCTTTGGGATGCGCTGGAGAAGAATTTGCGCAGCGGTCCGACTCTCCCATCATCTCTACAAAAGCTTGGAAATAAACATATGTGACATATGTTGTGGCAGAAGCTTATTGAAATGATGCCACAGCGAATGTGTGCCATAATCAAAGGTAAAGGCGGTCCAATGAAATATCAGAGTGTGTGACTTTTTTTTTCGACAGGCAGTATATATATATAAACAAAAATATACAAAATATATAAATGTAGTTTTCATGATGATGAATCTTTAACACATAGTTTTTACTTGCAAATAAATGCTAGTGTATTGATTTCTATGAAAGTTAACACAAAGGTAATTTTAATTTTAAGATGAAATTCATATTTTTACCCAACAATCCACTGTCAGTAAACAGCACAGTGTTGCCAAGTAAAGTAACGCTATCAAAAGGGGTTGGATGCTGTTACCTCCAGTTTGTGGGCCAGACACCAACTAGATTTCATTAGATATTGAAAAGCTTGCATACATCTACACTGCATTCAGCCACAGCAGCATCAGTAAGTTTAGGTACTGATATTGGATTGCTTTTCTGGTCCCCAATGCCACTTCAAATTATTTCAGAGTTGTTTGGTGGAGTTCTGAACACAGTACAACTGCTCTACTGCTCAATGTTGGGGGGCTTTATACTCCTCTAGCCGATGCTTGACATTGTGTATGGCTAGGAAGGATTTGTGACAGCTCCAGCCCCCCCCCTATTTGCAATGCATTCATTTACACATTTGTGTGTAATTGAACACCAGGATCACACTAAAGCACCTAAATTCAATGAAGAGAAGGTACTGGTTAAGTGTCGCCTTGGAATAAATTGTAGTTCCAACGGTGATTCACCATTGGACAGTCTTGGCATAGGTTTATTGGGGTCTTGGCAACTGGCCAGTGGTGTACCTTGGATATTTTGCCCTGGGATTTAAACTATGATTCTGGCTTAGTTGCAAACCCATGATTGCTGCCTTTCTTCTCTAACCACTCTAACTATTGAGGCAGTGGTGGCCTAGTGTATAGGGAGTTGGCCCAGAGAATGGAAGATTGTGAGTTTGTATCCCAGACCCTTTAGGTTGCCCTGTGGTTCCTTCAAGCAAGGTACCATCCCCAGCACTGCTTCTGGGTGCTTTAAATAGCTGCTGCGCAGTGTGTATGGGTTAAATGCAGAGGCTGCATTTGTTGTGGTTCACTGAGTGTTGTGCTGTGCACTCACAATGACAAGTTGTCTCTTTCACTTAATCATTGAATTTCAGGATATAGCACTAAAATCTGAAATCACCAGTTTTGTCGAGTCCTGTCCTCACACGAGGGGTTTGAGTGGTCACAGACAAATTTCCCCTGACCTTTAAAAGAATCAGCAGGTCCTTCAAGATGGCAGTAGGGATTCCTGAAAGATTTTGTGAGGGAAAGTATGGGGTACCTTTCTTTAGTACAAATGGAAAAAGGCCAGCCTCCATGCTACTTTATTCTTTCTTTGTTTGAACATTGTTAGTGCATATATTATGTTTGCCATACCTATTAGCAGAGTTGGAATGTAGGGGTCATTCTTTTTTTCCATTTTCCCCTCAAACCCCTCAAACTCCCTCGTCTGTTAAATTTTCTCCTTCACTTAATGTACGGGTGAAGATTAATGTCTGTCTTTGACCCATACTTCAAATATTTTGAGTTTAATCCTTGGTGATGCCACAGCCACCCAAATCTGGCAGTTCCCTCAAGGCAGTGCCTTTTCATATGAATCAAAGGAAGCATGTGCTAACCTCTTTAGGTTTTTTAAATTGAGTTCAATATTCAATATTAAGTATTTATTTTTGTGATATCAGGATAATATTTGGTGGGTTGAATGAACCTGACTAAATTGGAGGAGAAAATACATTTATGTGTTTGTTTGTGACTGACTGTCACAAACATCTCTCCATGAATCTGTTAACATGTTATGCCAGTTTACAGTACAGTGCAGTACAGTACAGTTACAGTGGCCCTTAAATTCAAATGGTATGGTGAAAAGCAATATTAACATTATACATGCACATACAGTACTGTGCAAAAGTTTAAGGCAGGTGTGAAAAAATGCTGTAAACAAAGATTGCTTTCAGAAATGGAAGAGTGAATCATTTATTTTCATCAATCAACAAAATGCAGTGAATGAACAAAAGAGAAATCTAAATCAAATAAATATTTGGTGTTTCCACCCTTTGCCTTCAAGAACAGCATCAGTTCTTCTAGGTACACTTGCACAGTTTTTGAAGGAACTCGGCTGGTCGGTTGTTCCAAACATGACTGTGTTTCAACCTCCGTGTGACATTGATGATCATCAGCACCTGTTTGGTAAAACTGGTTGATCATACACCGACTATAATCCTACAAAATCCCTGACTGTGTGCAAGTGTACCTAGAAGAACTGATGCTGGTTTGAAGGCAAAAGGTGGTAACACCAAATATTGATTTGATTTCGATTTTTCTTTTGTTCACTCACTTTGCATTTTGAAAATTGATAAAAATAAACAATCAATATTTAGATTTCTGAAAGCATTCTTTGTTTACAGCATTTTTTCCCACCTGCCTAAAACTTTTGCACAGTACTGTAAATCAGCAAATAAGGCTTCTTATATAGAAAACTAAAAGATTTAGAATATCCCTGCTCATCCCAGGGTCACACAGGTTGAGTGAGCATGGTGTTACATAGCTGAATAAGAGGCTTGATGTGCGGGTCCACTGGACAGCATATGCCTGCTCACTCTGCATTTTGCCTTTAGGCTTTGTTGTTGTAGAGGGAGGGAGAGAGCGAGAGAGAAAGAGGGAGGGAGAGAGAGAGAGAGAGAGAGAGAGAGAAAGAAAGAGAGAGAGAGCTTGAGCAGAAGCATGAGAGAGAGAGAGAGAGAGAGAGAGAGAGAGAGAGTGAACAGGAGCATGAGAGAGAGAGAGAGAGAGAGAGAGAGAGAAATGGGTATAGGATGAATGATTTGATGCTGAAGTGTGATGACACTTTTGCAGGCATCTGGCAGAAGTCTTAAATTATCGTGAGGGAAGAGGCAGCGGTAGATGCAATAGGTTCAACATAATGATTACTCTGGTCCCTCTCAAAAGCCAGTTAAAATTTGATTTTGTAATCCTTTATTTATGACATTCATGACATTTGTGAACTATACCCACTTTTTTCTGGGTCGGTCTAGAATGGCCTATACATTGCAAATTGAAAAATGGTATCATAACCTTTGATTAAAAAAAAAATCTAAATGAATTTAAATTGCTTTAATATTCACTGCAAACTGAATATCCTGTAGTAAATGATCATTAAATTCTGTCTTTAATATCCTTTTACTTACTTTTTTATATACAGTGATTTATCTAGATTAATCACAAGCTTGCTATGCAGTCATTTGTTTTTTGTGGCAAATGGCAAAAACGACACTCAACCAAATCAATGAAATTCACTACATAACAGTTTCACCTTCTGAGTTAGGCTGAGGTTTTGTAGGTCATTTAAATTTGGTAGGACAGAAGCAATCATGAATTTATTGTTTAAAATATTTTATCATCTATGCCACTAGAAAACCTATATAACTCACTCATTCATTTTCTGAGCCGCTTGTCCTAATTAGGGTTGCGTGGGGCGCTGCGGCCTACCCAAGCTCTCATAGGGCAAAAGGCGGGGCTACATCCTGGACAGGTCTTCAGTCCATCACAGGGCAGACCTACAGACAAATACACTTAAACACACACTCACACCTACGGGCAATCTAGTATCTCCTATCTGCCTGATGCGCATGTCTTTGGACTGTGGGAGGAAACTGGAGCACCTGGAGGAAACCCACGCAGACACGAGGAGAAATAACTATTATAGATTTCAGTAAAGAGTGAAATTCTATGTTCTTTTTAGAGTGATGCTTTCTTGAATGCTTACATGTGCATTTTTGTCCCTTTTGTAGTTTCCTGAGGAATAATTCTTAACCTAATACTGTAACAAAGAGGAGTGGTTGAACAAACACGGCCAGACAGCCTTAGCGTTGGCTAAAAGAGGAAACTTGACTACCTCAAATACGTAACATTGTATGCAAAAGTACATTAAAAAAGACAAAACCTCCTTCTCATTTCACCTGATTCTTTTTCAGACTCTACTGTGTCTGTGTGTCCATGACTACTACTTTGAAAAATGAACACAGTAACACCTCTGGAGCCTGGTCACACAGCCCTGAGTCTTCTGAATTCTCCAACACAGAATAGCACACTAATGGAGGGTTGTCAGAATACTCCTTCACTCATATCAAAATCCTCTTACCTCTGCTGCTTTTTCTCCTTCTGCCACTGCTTTCATTTTTCAAAAGCAGCCACAGCCTTTTAGCGATTGACAATAAAGACCGTGTTTAACATGCAGATCATTGTGATCAGAAAGTAATGCTTTAGAATGTTTCTGGCATGCAAGACTAAATTGCATAGTGACTGACAGATCTTATATAGCATTATATGAAACGTAATCCAAGCAGTGCTTAGACACTGCCAGGGTAATTCCACAAATACAACTACAAATCCCATTCTAAGTTGTTATTGCTGTTGTTATTGCCTTTACTGTGGGTCCAGTTTGTGGATTGTTTGAACAGCTTTAAGCCCCTGTAATTGGACAAGCTGTATATTACAGACTTGTATATAACATTATTAGTTTGTAAGATAATCATGAAATCTGTACAAAAGTCAACAGGATTCCCAGACTGAAATTGCAATGCCTTCAAATCGGTCTTTAAATGTTCACTTTGTTCTAAAATCTTTGATTAGTCAGTCAGTCGTTTTCTGGGCCGCTTGTCCTACGTAGGGTCGCGGAGGGTGCCGGAATCCATCCCAGCTCACACAGGGTGAAGGACGGGGGCACACCCTGGACAGGTCGGCAGCCTATCGCAAGGAAATCAGTGTTCCCATGATCACATGTAGTTATTTTCAGAAGAAAAAACATTTTAGGAGATGTATAACAAAATCTTCTCTCTTTGTGTCCGCAGTGAAGCCGACTGTCATTGATGTCGATATATTTGTTAACAGCATTGGACCTGTGTCCTCAATAAACATGGTAAGTGAGCTGGATTCCTGCATGATGTGTACCAAACTGCACACTCTGAATGTCTTAACACATGTCTTTTCAACTAAAAACCCTCTTTCAAAACCACACTTCCCAGCTTTGTGGTCCAGTCTTAAGTGTACCCCAGCTTGAGTTGAGGCTGTGTTATTGTGAATAATTGAAAGCAGAGCTAGTGGTAAGCTGTGCCTCTGAAGTCTGAATCCAAACCCAAGCTACAGCAGCCATTCCCCAGAGGCCTTGAGAGTTTGACCTGAAGGAAAATGGAAAAGTCAAATAGAAATGGAGCGATAAAATAACTGCATTCTCTAGGCAGTGGGAAGCTGTTGATAAGATTGCATGATTAAAATATCTCAAATAACTTTCCTTTATATAAAACATCATTTGGCTGGAATTTGTTTGTTTGCTCACAATGTTTGTTCAAGATTGCCTGACATAACCTTCTTGATAACACATCTGTCAGTACGTTCTGGGCTTTAATATGCAATTACACAGACAATAATTGGGCCGTGAGAATACAGTCATTATTTTTAATTTTTTAATCAAATATTTTGCTGTGTTGTATATAGAAACGCTCTGAAAAGCTGTCATGCCTTGAATAATGTCAAGTTAGACTGGTCAGACTATTCTGACAATGCTCAGTTAGAAATATGGGCACAGACCCAGACTGTTACACCAAAAGATGGAAAAAATAAACAGTTATTTTCAATGCACATATTGTAATGCATTGTAAACTGGCCAAGATATACAGCTAAGTAACTAACATTGGGAAGCATTGGTGGCTCATAGCCAATGAAAGGGTGAAATATTTTTCTATTAAAAATTAATAAAATAATTAATTAAAAAGCACTTGTCACAGGGTTACAAAGTTTGTTGCAAAGATTTTAGTAGTTAATCAGCAGTAGCTGATCTGAGCTGGTTACTAATATGATGATCAGACGTGGAAAAAAGGCACTGTTGTAAGAGGCTCTGGAGAAGAGCGTCGGCTAAATGCTGTGAATGTAAATGTAAATGTATTACTGTTGGTGGAGCTAATCAAGGGAAAAATAAAGAAAAGTGTAGAAAATTGGCCCTTAAATTCAAATGGTATGGTGAAAAGCATCAATATTAACATTATACATACACACACAGTACTGTGCAAAGGTTTTAGGCAGGTGTGGAAAAATGCTGTAAACAAAGAATGCTTTCAGAAATATAAATAATGATTGCTTATTTTGATCAATTTACAAAATGCAAAGTGAGCGAACAAAAGAAAAATCTAAATCAAATCAATATTTGGTGTTACTACCTTTTACCTTCAAACCAGCATCAGTTCTTCTAGGCACACTTGCACACAGTCAGGGATTTTGTAGGATTATAGTCAGTGTTGGTGCTGATGATCATCAATGTCACACGTAGGCTGAAACACAGTCATGTTTGGAACAACCTACCAGCCGAGTTCCTTGTGCAACTGTGTGCAAGTGTACCTAGAAGAACTGATGCTGTTTTGAAGGCAAAGGGTGGTCACAGCAAATATTGATTTGATTAGATTTCTCTTTTGTTCATTCACTGCATTTTGTTGATTGATGAAAATAAATGATTAACACTTCCATTTTTGAAAGCATTCTTTGTTTTTCAGCATTTTTTCACACCCGCCTTAAACTTTTGCACAGGACTGTAGGTGCCAGAAACGGTGACGTGCATGCAGTGCTTCTGCTTCCCTCAAGAATTTTAAATATGTATGGAGAGCATAAAGCCTTTTTAAGGATTAAAGAAACTAAACATAATGTACCGTTTCTTAACTAATTTAATTCTTTTCAAGATTTTTTAGATTATGTGAAGCTTCTTCAAATGAAAAGGGTTTCATCACATCCACATGCTTATTTAAAGAGGTTTTCATAGACAGTGCTAGGAGCAATATTGTTTCATCATGAGAAAGTTGATAGTGATAGCTGTTTTTTTTCTCTGTGATGGTCATTCTCAGTAGTGGTGATGGTTCATCATTTTGGAGGCTTTAAAAAACCAGTAACATCTTTGTTCAACTGCTTAAGGCCTCTGAAACGTTTGAAAGGTCTGTAATATCGACATGGTCAACGTACTCTATAAGAAAGTGACATTCTTTAAACCCTACAATTGCAAAATCATTGTGTAATTCTTTAATCTCATTCAATGATAATGTTAATCAAAAAAGACAAATTCAGATTGATAACTTGTGTTTCAAAGTTATTCATTTCGTGTATGAATATACGAAATATAAGTTACTGTTGCTTTTTGAGGATTGTGCAAGCTTGACATTTATTTCCACAATTTGACGTAAAAAAATAGTGCAGAATGAAAATTATTGATACAGAATGTGACCCAAATGCATATTTTTCTCATTATGTAACCAAGAATAATTAAACAGTCTCATTTTAAAAGTGTCAATTAAAAAGTTAAAAGCTAAACATGTAGAAATACTTGAAAGAAATCAAGTGATATCTTTATTTCTAACCTTGTAATTCAAAGGCAACTGTGCTGGAATGCAATATCAAATATTTACTTTATTATTAGTCTGTTTTTTTTATTTATTTTATCATAACACTGACCCAGCGTTATACAGACCAGAGAGCCAGGGGATTTATCGATCTCTAATTATTATGCTTCAATAGCTTTTCTGAGAACATAAATAACTGAATAAGAAGAATTTTAACAACCACCTGAAGGACCTGGCTGTATTGATTCTTGGTCCACATAATACGGTCCATGGAAGAACAGTTTCAATGCCCCAAGGCACATTTTCCTTCCAAAAAGTCTGTCACTATGAGAAGACAATTGCAAATGAACCTTCCAAGGTTTTTCCCTGTTCTTGCAATGGCCTTACAGTCTCCACCCTGTTTCCAGAAAGATACGTATTCTTCAGTGTGTGTACAGGACAAAAACGGTACCTTTTAAGATGGCTGGAGCCTCATGTTAAAGAATCAATCATACGCCAACAATGCAGACCACCAGAGATATTTTACAGATTCTAATAAATCATTTTCCCCCTTTCAGATTATTGAGTAGATTTTATGAGTTAGCAGTGGTGTAGAATAGAGAAGTGTCAAGATTTGCTCCTATTTACAGTATATCTCGTGGGTAATAATACCTCATTTGTTCTAACCTTATATGATATAATTTTATTGTGCAGTTTCAGCCATTCAGTGACACTTTAACACCATCTGCAGTCTCAAAGAGCCAACATTGTAGAAAAACTAATTGTCCTTTTATTTATTTATTTATTTATTTATTTTAAAATCAGAGTTTAACATGATGTGTAAGCATTGCTAGAGCTTCAAAGCCTACCTATTACTCAAGTATTCACACTGCCCATATAAGGAAACTAAGCTGATAGGAGCGGCAATCTTCTCATGATATCGTGATAAATCGACCAAATTAACTTAGTTTAGTTTGGCTGTATTAGTTTATAATGACGTTATAACAAGCGTTATAAAATTAAAAGCAAGGATGCCAAAAAAACATATGTATTCATTTAATAAGGTGCTGTATGAGGTTATTAGCTTGATGCCGTGGAAGAACCTGTCTGCCTCCCCAGAAATATAAAGGTGCATAAAGTGTGAAGTTTTTATTTAAAGAACCTAAACATAATATAAGGTTCCTTCAATCATTTTTGAAATAATTTCACAAATTCTTTTGGCTGCTCCTATTTAGGGGTCACCACAGCAGATCATCAGTTTCTGTTTCTTCTGGTCCTCTACATCTTCCTCATTTACTCCAACCGCCTGCATATCTTCTCTCACTACATCCATGAACCTCCTCTTTGGCCTTCATCTCCTCTTTCCATGCAACTCCATCTTCAACATTCTCAACATCCTCCTCCCAATATTATCCTCATCTCTCCTCTGGACATGTGCAAACCAACACAACCTTACCTCTCTAACTGTCTCCAAAATGTCTAACCTGAGCTGTCCCTCTAATACACTCATTTCTAAAACTGTCCATCTTGATCACTCCCAGTGAAAATCTCAGCATCTTTAACTCTGACACCTCCAGCTCTGCAGTCTGTCTTTTTCAGCACCACTGTCTCCAACCCTTATAACATAGCTGGTCTCACTACCATCTTAAATCTTCCCTTTCACTCTCACTGGTACCCATCTGCTACAAATCACTGCACTCTCTTTTGGACCTCTCTTCTGCACTTCCTATTAATCTCAGTTTTGAAGGTTCTTTTAATTTTAATATTATTCTTCCCATTCACACACTTTATTTAGAAAAGTGGTTCTTTAAAGATTATGCTACAGAAGCCCTTCTTGC
Organism: Hepsetus odoe; assembly: GCA_017165825.1. NCBI lineage: Eukaryota > Metazoa > Chordata > Actinopteri > Characiformes > Hepsetidae > Hepsetus > Hepsetus odoe. The sequence continues at coordinate 21,768,437 of CM029366.1, read as the reverse complement.
GCCTTTATTTTTAAGAATGTTGAATGACCACTTTTTCCTCATACAGAAAAACATATAAATAAAAAATAAACTGTGATTCAGTGTTGTCAGGCACACATTTAGAGCAAATTCCTTCAAATCTAGAATGTTTTTAAAGTTTTTAATTATATGAGGTATCTAGTCTCTGTGACAGACCTGCATGTTCCATTCTGGGTGGCATTGTGTGTAAACTCTTGAAAAGTGAAAATCCACCTACACTCAAGGCTACCATGCTGATGATTCCAATTTGTTGTGAGGGGTGTCACTGGGGAAGGGATTTGTTGCGCTGAGGCAGAGGGACTGAATTGATAGACTCTGCTCCAGAGCCTCAGCATGCGGAGAGCATTGTGCTGGGATTCAAATGGATCTCACACGTGGGCAGACGCACTGTCATCAGCTCCTATTGCAGAATGTCTCCATGTTTTAGGTGCCATTAAGGACACGCGCCTTTTTCTTTTATGGTGTGACAAGCTAATTTTCACCAGCTCAGTCCTGTCGGGAATTCATTTATCAGTTGTCACCCTTTTATTGTTTTCGATTTTAATGGAGTGTATAATTAAATAGCATTATGGTGTCGAAAGGAAACAAATGAAGATGGATTTTTTGTGTTTCCTGAATAAGAATGTGCGACTTGCAGAGGTTTTTTTTTAATCATTATAAGAAAGAAAGAAAAAAAAAACATCAAATGATAGAAGCTCAAGACAATGAAAGGTGCACTGCGCTAGATCTTCAAAGCATCTTGTGACTATTCCAGCGTGCTTGTAATTACAGAATTACTTTGTAATTACTTTAATAGTCTAATAATCTTTTCTCCCTCTAATAGCATGTACCATTTATGCACATAAATAAGTAAAGGATGATTACCAAATCAGCACCAAAGGTTTTAAACACACCTAGTTTAAATGTGTTGGACATGGAATACTACATGAACAATTTACTGTCAATTAAATGATCAGGGCTTCATTATGCAAGGGCACACAAGGACTGCAGGTAAGCTAATAGCTGTAATAATCAGTATGCGCACACTGTGCTAAAGCTTAAAACACAGGCAGTGATGTGCGGGTGCTCAAAAGGCTAAGCAGGTCTATTTATCATAGCAGTTTTAAATGGGGCCAAAGTTTGGACTAAAATAGTGTAGTTTAGGATAGAAGACTTAAAAAAAACTAAATCTGAGAAAAAACTAACATCTTAAGAAATCAGAATATGTCTTGATAAGGCACAGGCACTATTTCAGCAAATGCACCAAAAATTGACCATTTTAATTATCTGGAGAGCCATGTTGATGCATGAATGTGTTTTTTTGTTGTTGTTTTAAGGATCTTCTTATGCTTTACATTGTAATTGTAGTCTTAAAAAGCTACTTCATCCTTAAACATTTCTACCTCAAAAATTAACTTTTATCAGGTTCTAAATCCTTTTATTTTTTGTCTCTGATCACCTGCTTAAGTCAACTGAAATCCCCAATAGGACTGCCACCTGTCTCAGGAAAAGAGATGCTTTTGATTAAAGCCCAAAAAATAAAAAATAAAATCATCTTTTGTTGCCTGGTTAATGTAAATCTATTTTATACACAGTACTGTGCAAAGGTTTTAGGCAGGTGTGGGAAAAATGCTGTAAACAAAGAATGCTTTCAGAAATATAAATAATGATTGTTTATTTTGATCAATTTACAAAATGCAAAGTGAGCGAACAAAAGAAAAATCTAAATCAGATCAATATTTGGTGTTACTACCTTTTACCTTCAAACCAGCATCAGCTCTTCTGGCCCCCACAGAGCCCTGATCTCAACATCATCCAGTGTGTCTGGATCACATGAAGAGACAGAAGGATGTGAGGAAGCCTACATCCACAGAAGATCTGTGGTTAGTTCTCCAAGATGTTTGGAACAACCTACCAGCCGAGTTCCTTCAATAACTGTGTGCAAGTGTACCTAGAAGAACTGATGCTGTTTTGAAGGCAAAGGGTGGTCACACCAAATACTGATTTGATTTAGATTTCTCTTTTGTTCATGCACTGCATTTTGTTGACTGATGAAAATAAATGATTAACACTTCCATTTCTGAAAGCATTCTTTGTTTACACCGTTTTTCCACACCTGCCTAAAACTTTTGCACAGGACTGTATATATATATATATATATATATAAAAAAAGTCACCACCTGAATGTAACGAAGCAAATAGGTAAGAACCTCCCATTGGATAATTACTGCATGGATGGTTATGTGTCAGCTGGCAATAAATTATTTAACTCTAACTGATGTAGTGAGTAGCTTCTCATTACTAAACCAATCATGTCGGAAGACACGTCCTGTGATTTTTGCACAGTACTGTATATGTCAGGTGCTGGAACACAACTGCCTTTATTTATTTATTTGCCTTTTTTAGGAATATATTGTAAGAATATAAAATCGGACAGGTATTTCAAGAGCATTTAGGCAGCAGTACACTCAGGAAGAGTATAACATTTTCTCAACCCAACCACTCCAGGAAACCACGGTTTCCTTTCACTCAAACTGATCTCGATATACCATCATACCATCTACTTATTCTGGCCACTCTCCAATGATAGGACATTTAAAATAATTTGTTTCTCTTTTGTTGGTACGTTAAAAAAATCGAATTATTTTTCTTTTCTGTGGATACTGATTCAAAAGTTTATGTATAATCATAATAATTATCATAATCGTCATCATCACCATCATTATTTTTATTATTATTATTTGTAATGATAATGATAATAAAAATAAAAAATAACAATAAAAGCTATTGTTATAAATTATTATTATTAGTAGTAGTAGTAGTAGTATAAAGTTAGTATATTCTGAATATTTCTATTTCAAAATGTAACTTAATAAAAACAGTTTTGCATTCCCAGGGCATATTCTCAGCACTGATCATCCCTAATGAGAACAGAGGATAAAACAAGTTAACTGATGACAATAAAAGAATATACTAGCAATCACAGTTGTGATTAAAAACACTAAAAATAGTAAAAAAAAAAAATTTAAAAAAAAAACCAAACAAGAAAAAAAACTATCTCTGAAAAAGGAGAAAGAAGAAAAACATTGTTCAAATTGCTGGCATAATTCAATCAAGATTAAAAACCATTCAGATTTAACAGGTGCAAAATGCACAGACTGAATATGCCTTGTCAAGTCAGAGACTGTGTACAATATAGCTGATAGGAACCAGATGTCTAAGGCATTGAATCCATCTAAAAGCCCACAGATCACACCTTCACATCTGTGAATGTGCTGCCTTATGCCTGAGGTAGTATTTTATGACAGTTCGCCTAAAAGTGAGACAGAGAAGCACACCCTAGTTGTTTTAAAGGCAAAACAGTGAACAAAAATGCATTTGTTATTTACAACTATTTTCCATTACCGGATTTACATTTAGAAACTCTAACGACATGTATTTCAGCTGATCTTTGGAATAACAAATTAAATGGTTATTTTAGTGCAACTTCTGGTTCCAAAAATTGTGATCTTCACAGTGCTCCATTCAAAACACTTTATTTACATCTAAACAGATGAAGTGCGCTTAGTTCAAAAATACCATTTCAGAATTGTCAGAATTAATGGATGCACACTTTGGTCGGTTTAGTTATTTTTCCCTTCTTCATTGAACTTTCTATTATTGTCTAATTACCTAGTAAATTAACACCAAAGAATAAGCACAAGGAGAAAATCTCCAATTTTCCATGAAGACCTAGTGAAACTTTTAGTTGCACATAACTTGCACTGCACTGTTTAAAATCCAGAGGATTATAGATTACAATTATATGAAAGAATGCTGGGATTAGTGAGTGCAGCACCATCACAAAACACAGTTAATACCCTGCGCGGACGGTGTAAGCGGCAGCACAGGGACCAAACCAGCCACGCTTCACAAGCCACAAGTCTGCTGCTCTCTCAGGAGAGTGGCCAGGCACAATCCACACATCTTCCTGTTTTCTTGCAGACGCCCAGTCTTGCTACACTTCATTGCCCACAAACCTTTGCTCTCTGAACTGTGTAACGATCCACTGCTTGGCAAGCCATGCCTCTCTGCTCGCCTCTTTAGGACTGAAATCATCTGTTATGGGTGGAGCAGGTCAGCAAAGCTGGCTCTGCCACCTGGGAAATCTACTGTGCATAGGCAATGACTGATTATTTTGCTTCTGGAGTTTTAACGCCCACTTGTTGGATAGATAAATTTCACGGTAAATCTCACGCAAGACAGCGTGAGAGGTACAATCAATGCACGGGGAAAACCTTGTGTTAACAGCAAGAGTTCCTTTTCCCCGATATTAACCCATTGCTTGGCTTTCTCCTCTAGATAAGATATTCAAACATATATGTAAATCAGTGCCACTTGTCTACTGAACTTGTTTCTGCAACACAAAGCTGTAGTCTGTGCATTTGTCTAAACCTGAACCTGTTGATGATGGGGGTCGACTGTGAGCATTTCACCTGTGTGTATTTTACCAAAGTATACCATTACCAGCCACACCTTTGAGTAGTCCTGGGTGAAATAGCCTCGGTATTAACAGTATTGTATACAGTATTGTATACAGCCATAACTGATGGCAGGTTTAACGCTTATACACGCAAAAAATAATAATAAAAATGTCATATATGAATGCAGTTCTACACATTCAGAAACTGATGGATAATAAAGCTCATTTTCAAAGCTAACTCGTTTTTATGGATTGTGAAAATGTGTTTTGTGAGATCTTGGGAGGTTGTTTTAATCTCGACTGCAAGAGCTTTGGGCTAGTAATGCATCAATTCCTTACATCAGTTCAAGTTTTTGACTTTCCTGCAAAGCAACACAAAATACATTGTTCTTCAGAGAAAACAAAAAACAGGGCATTTGGCATCTTGACAACAGAACTTGTTTGTTGACACAAGAAAAGTCACTTTTGAAAGTGTCAGTTTGTGAAATAAGTCTGTCTAAAATCAGACGCAATCTTTACTCACTCACCTTCAGAACACAATCACACACCTTCAGCACACAGGTCTCAACCAGTTTCCACACACAATGGCCTCACATTTGCTGGCCAGCAGGTATGTGCTCAATCTGATAAATGACACCCATCATTGCAGTCCATCAGGAGAAAACACATCTCCTGCAGGACAATAGCTGTCATCTCAGGTAAAGTGGAGGGAAGGGGGGAGATTGAGTAATTATTCATTTTCTCATTGAGAGGTCCAGTTAAGCAGAGCAACCTGAAATCAAGAATAAAAACAACCCCTTCACCACCACCAACGAACACACCATAAATCATTAAAGATTAAATGTTCATTTTGGTACATGGACTTTCAAACACTTTTTAAATAATTCCCTATTCCCTGCAAAGAAAACCCCCTAAAAGTATATAAACTTAGTAGCAACTGTAGCTGACAAGCAGGCTCAACACTGAATACGGCACACACGTCTCCAGCTACTGCTTTGAAGTCATAAGCTTGGTTTTTGACACATGCTAGATTGGAGTAAAAAATTGTGGTACATTAAGGGGCAGTGGTGGCCTAGCGGTTAGGGCGTTAGCCGCATGATCGGAAGATCGGGGGTTCAAACCCCTTCCCAATAGGTTGCCCTGAGGTACCCTTGAGCAAGGTACCGTCCCCGTCACTGCTCCCCAGGTGCTTTCAATAGCTGCCCACTGCTGCACAGGTTTGAGTGTGCATGGGTTAAATGCAGAGGTCCAATTTCGTTGTGGTTCATGTGTGCTGTGCAATGACAAGGGTTGTCACTTTCACTTTCAATCAGCAGCATAACCTAGAAGACGTGCAGGACATTACATAAAAAATTGTATTTATAGTAATATGAAAGATAATTATATTTCATAGATTAAAATAAAAGGTTAAAACATATCTTTAGACTAGTGATAAGTATAAGAAATGTAAATTATTTGACACTAGTCCAGCACTTTGAATTTGACACAAACAGTCACTGCATTCTGAAGCATTTGCATTCCACACTGAATTTGGCAAGCATGCAATCATACACAGAGATAAAAAAGACAAGAATTAGAAAAATAGCATTGAAGTAATCAGTGTCAATAAAAGTCTGATTTAAGTTCAAATAAATTGACAAAATACAACGTCAGAAAGAAGAAAGTTACAAAATTTTGTGCAAAGATAAAAACTGTTCTGAAGAAGACTGGAAAACAAGGTGGATTTGGCTTTTTTAAAGATTTGGCAGGTCAGATCACAGGTCAAAATCGCTCCAGCAGTAAGCAGCTTATGCCATTTAACTTATTAGGTAAAGTTTTGTTACCTAAACCAGTTTTGCAAACCAGTGGGCCCAGGAAAATGTGATGGAGCCCAACAGAAAACATTAATATAATATAATAAAACCTTTTATTGTCAATAGAATTTGGATGAGTGGTAAACCAAAAAAACTAAAAATCTTTCAGGTATTACTTCTGTAAGGAAGCATTTTAGCAAAGGAAGCATGCAAGTGTGAACAACACCCTAAGTAACTTTTAAATACAGATGGATGGTTGGTTGATAATGTTATTTGTTTCATAGCAAAATAAAGAGTTGCAATATTAGATCAGTCTAATGTTAGGATCAAGCTGATTGTTTTCTACTTGCCCAATCTGAAACAACTATAACAGTCCATATCAGCCCTCTGTCAGACAGCATTTTACACTTAAAACTCAATATTATGTGACAAATTATATATTAGAGAAAATGTATTAAGTAGAACGGCATTCCTGCCAGTATACTGGGGCAGTGAGGCAGGGAGAGTTGAGTGGTAGTTATAGAAAGCGATAGGATTGCAGATCACTGATGAAAAGACTGTTGTAGGCTGTAGAGCTGGAGGTGTCAGAGTTAAAGATGCTGAGATTTTCGTTGGGTGTGATGAGGATGGACAGGGTTAGAAATGAGTATATTAGAGGGAAAGTTCAGGTTAGACATTTTGGGGACAAAGTTAGAGAAGCAAGGTTGCGTTGGTTTGGACATGTCCAGAGGAGAGATAAAGATTACATTGGGAGGAGGATGTTGAAGATGGAGCTGGCAGGAAAGAGGAAAAAGAGGAAGACCAAAGAGGAGGTTTATGGATGTGGTGAGAGAGGACATGCTGGTGGTTGGTTTGAAGGAGGAAGATGCAGAGGACCAGAAGAAATGGAAACAGATGTTCCTTTCTGGTGACCCCTAAACGGGAGCAGCTGAAAGGAGAAGTGATAGGATTGCTGCTGTCATTCTTGTTTCTTGCAGTTTGTCGCAGTAATTGAACAATGAATACATAACATTATGTGAAGCCGGTGTTCCAGTTGCCAGACATTTATTATTTACTATAACAGCTGCCAAAACATCACATAGTAGAACTTCAGGCTATAGGGCTATGTGTGATCCTACCCTTAGGCCAAGTTTTTTTTTTTTAAAGGTTTTTAACATTTTTTCTGTTTTTTTTCTGATTTTTTTGTGAAAGTAAGCTTCAGCCTGTAAGCCAAAGAAATCTTGCCACTTATACTGAATAATTCAATCTAGACATGCTCTTGTGTGTGCCTCTTGTCCATGGCACATGTGATAAACTAGCAGGTGTTATGAATGAGTCATAATGAGTTTCTCCTCATTAACAGGACAACACTTGAAAAGGCCCACTGCAACATGGCTCAGGGAGCTATTTTTAAATGTCTGGGTCATGCTGTGTCCTAGGCAACCATGTTGAACCAAGGAAATCCTTCAGCCTGGTACCTAGTGATAGCAGTAACCGGGAAGCTAGTCTTACACACAGACACAGACATACACTCATGTTACAGTTGGATCCATTTTGTGAGACCACCCACTCACTTGGAGTGAGTTCATCAAAGCCAGGAGTGCAATGTGCAGATTTATAAAATGTTTTTTTTACACTGGCTGCTATGCTGGCTTATCTACCATAGATCAACCACATGTAACATATTGCATGTCAAACGATCACAACAACATTGAATTTTTTTGGTCTTCTCATCCTCTTGAAACCAACACTGAGTGCACAATATTACTGCTGCCCATGCCCAGACAAGTAAATGATTCTTACAGGTCTACCTATGCATTTGAGTCTTTGGGTCACAGGGCAAAGCATTGTTATCTTTACCTATTCCATACCTATTTTACATATATACAGTACTGTGCAAACGTTTTAGGCAGGTGTGAAAAAATGCTGTAAACAAAGAATGCTTTCAGAAATATAAATCATGATTGTTTATTTTGAAGATCTGTGGTCAGTTCTCCAAGATGTTTGGAACAACCTACCAGCCGAGTTCCTTCAAAAACTGTGTGCAAGTGTACCTAGAAGAACTGATGCTGTTTTGAAGGCAAAGGGTGGTCACACCAAATACTGATTTGATTTAGATTTCTCTTTTGTTCATTCACTGCATTTTGTTGATTGATGAAAATAAATGATTAACACTTCCATTTTTGAAAGCGTTGCAAGCATTGCATATTTACATCAAAATTTGGTCAGATTGGATTTTGTGTAATAAGTCTGAGATTTTCATGTGATTTTTTTTTGACAAAAACAGATTTGATTCTACTCCATCTCTCAGTATTTCATATTCTGAGCTTTTTCAAGAGAGATATGCCCCCCTAGCCTTGCTCAGCTTCTACTCATCAATACCAGAGACAATCTAGTTCTCAGTCAGACAGGACACTATCGATTTTAAGGCAGGCCAACAAAAGGCCTTCAGTTCAGCAGCCGGACTAAAGCCTCCAACTGCGTCATTCTGGCTGGTAGAATTGTTTCATTAGGTTATCAAAAAAAAATCTAATACTGAACATGCCATATGCTAATAGCATCCCTATGAATACTGATGCTAACTGACCAGTGCACAATATTAACTTTTGTCACATTTTAAATGTTTTTCCTGGAGCAATGCTTTAGAAAATATTTAGGACATTGACAAAGAATTTAAAATGATGTACTAGGAATTAGGTATTTTGATAATAATAATAACACACATTAATAATAATAATAATAATAATTATTATTATTATTATTATTATTATTATTATTATTATTTTACACTTCTGGAACAAAACATTGTATCCTCAGTACACTAACTTGTAGTGAAATGTGAAATGTTTTTTGGGGAAATATGAAAATGTGTTTAGACATCACCATCATTCTTTACTTGGAAAGTATAATACTAGTGGAGGAGCCTGTTATCCTGCTATATTTTGCTCAAGTTAGTTGGGGAATAAAATTATATTATTATATTTATTTATTAGATTGTTTTTAGCACACGATTTATGAAATGCATTTTCTGCTGGTCTAAAATGGCCATTCACACAGAAACCGTTCCCTACCAGAGAGGGGTTCGAATTCCTTGCTGCATTTGTAAAGGCAGATAACACTACACGGAGTTAGATTTATATGAAAATGTATTTTTCTTTGATTGTGTCGTGACTGGCAAGACTATAAATACTGTAGTTACTATCAGTTTATTCGATTACTCTGAAAAGCGCCAATTTTGAGCTAAAAAACAAACAAATCTTAAAAGAAGTGCAATATGAAACAAAAGGGCTAAAACATTTGGGTATATAGAGAATGGCCATCGCATTCATGATCAAGTAAAGAAAAACAAAGACCATATTTTTTACAAGAAGAAATATGATCAAGGTAAAAAAAAAAAAAAAAAACGTATCTATTTTAAAAAGTCTGCTGAAGCTCTTTCTTTATATACATTTCAGTACTGCACTGTTTGACAAGCAATTATCAACAAATTTTCTGTGGAAAGAAATAAGTGTATGGTGTTGCAGTGTTCCGAGTTCACAAAGATTTCGAATCTATTAGAAAGTCTGCCATGCTCAAATTATTTATGCCATTTCAACACTGTTATTTCTTTTCTGATGGAACTGAAATGTCACAAGGAAAAATGGTGGCTGAATTATACCAAATAATAATCGCATGTTTCTAAATGGCATTTAGCACAAGCATCTCCATCACATTTTATAAATTACTTGAGGGGCTTCTTGATATAGTCTTCTAGCATGGCAATAAGTGGATTTCGCACAAACAGCATTTAGTCATCCTGCTTGCTTTCCTTGTGTACGAAAAACCCCTTCACCATGTTCTTGCTGTGATGAGGACCATGCTGATGAAGGATGCCTCACTGATGGGATTCACACAATTTAAACACTTGCATAAAACAATTGCCTTTGTTCATATTATTTGATGCTCAGACAACATTTTGTCAATCAACTGAGATTTCTATTTTTTAAGAGAACCTGCCACCCACATGCTCACACTCAAGCACAAACAAAAGGACTTCGTAAGAGCTTTTACTGTGTCTGCACTAAAGCACCGCTATCTGCTGACACTGTGATGAGACTTCTCTTAAGATAATGCTACATTTCCTCATTAAAGCATACAGTAGAGTAAGTGCCGGCCTATAAGCAGTACATGGCAGTCCTTTCCTAATAACGTGCTTGGATTTCATTAAATTGTCACTACAGTATGAAATCCTTAACAGGAAGCAGCTAACTTTCAGTGAGGCTAGATACACCAGTTACCTTTTGCTTTAGCACTGGGCTACATTTCACTTTGTATCATCTAGCAAAAGAATTTGTACTTTTTAAAGATTTGACTACTTCAGTACATCACCATTGCAGTTTAGCTAGTGATCTGTTTTTTATCCCAGTTGATCCATCCTCGAGTCACTTTTGTTGTTTTATTTAGCTTTTAATTTAGAACTGGTTGCACTTCAAGTACAGAAACCATTTTAACACAAATTAGAAGCTCAGTGAACTCAACACTGACCTAATCTGACATGTAAAAAATCTTTTTGTACAGCTAGTGTTTTAGATTTTCAGATATTTCAACAACTGAAAGTACTAAAGAAACATCTTCATTTCAATTTAATAGCAACAACATTAGAAAAAAGGTCAATTGTCTGAAATATCTGCTTTTATATAAGCTTTTAGAATACAAAAACAAACAAACACCTGTAGCTTAAAGCAAAACTTCTTATAAGGAAGCTTCTTCATGTCATGAAGTACATCAGAAGCACGGTAATCTGCCTGCTGTATAATTCTTTTGGGCTCCCATCAAGGATCATTCAGAGACGTTGTCTCACTTCTTCCTTCCATCAGGCCGGTGCTCTAAACCCTACTGTCGCAATGACTGACTGATCACAACATGAGGGTACAGATTGTACCTGTTGCAAGGCAATCACATTTCACTTTTGATGTAACTGAAGGCAGAGAAGCAATTTGTTTTTCTATTACTGTTGCTATCCGCATAATGGTCCAGATATTTATGTGCAGGACAAGCCGCTCCAACTTGGAGTAGCTGCAGCACTCATAGAATGCCTTTTAAAGAATCTGTGCTTAGATACATGCACATTCTTCATCCCTACCGCTTACACAAATACATGCACACTGTGGCAAACATGCACGCACACACGCACACACTCACACGAGGTCATGAGCTCAGCATCAGAGACCCTCAGGGCAAACCCACAGGGGCTATGTTTCCTCTCAGCATGTGGTAACAATTCAGAAGATGACTTGCCAAATTAAGCACTTATTATTTACACATTAAGAACGTCAAAGTGATTATTACACACATATTAACAGCAAATTGTCCATACCATTACTGTTTGAAAGATTAATAATGCTTTTCTTCGTAAGGAGAAGCCATAATACCAGAATTAAATAAACTTCATTTCATATACACCAGCACCATATAAAGAAATCTACAATTTTCAAAGCTTATTTGTTTGAAATCAGGCATGTGAATATATATGACTTTAGAATATATATATATATATATATATATATATATATATATATATATATATATATATATAAATATATATATATATATACATGCATACACACACACAAACACACACACACACTTACATTCCTCACAGCATGTCTCAGTCAATATATCTGACTAAAAATATCTCCCCCTGACAGCCAGTCTGACACAGGCTGCTGGTAAACAAGGTGTTCAGCTCATTCACATTACTTTGATGAAAAAATTTTGAATAAGGATACTTATCAACTAAAAGTGAGGCACATCATAGAAGAATGCTCTTTCTCAAGCCATAACTGTTAATTAGCCTATTCTTATGCAAGCAGCTTCTCTTATCATTCAGAAGATGGTTACTGTATGACCTTATCTTAGAAATATGGAGTAGGTTGCTGTTCATCACTGAATATGAATGGTTTCTAGCAGCTATTAAGTTGGTGGAAGCAAAAATGAATAATATCCTAAAGCAACTCTCGAATTTCAAATGTTTTATTGCTTATATTCTTTTCACAGTTTATTTCTCACTGTTAGTTCAGAATTATTACAATACCCATTTACAATACAAATTCATTACATACACTCAAAATCATGTGCCTTTCAGAAAGATTAATTTGGAGAGTATCAGTGGTGTATTATTCTGGTTTCACAGATTACTTGCCAAAGCTCAATTTAATATAAACTGCTTCCAGTGGTCAAGAGCAGAACGTTTGTTTTATGCATTTGTACATTTTTTTTTAATACAGAGGACATTTACAAAAAAAAAAAAAAAAAAAAAACAGCAACAACAACAACATCTCAACACTCACTTTGCCAGTTTCTAGGGAGAAGGTATCAGTTAGACTGCTAAGAAAATAACTTCTGCCTGGCTGTGGTGTGGTTTTTTGGTACAATTTTACAAAATGTATAGTTTCTCAATGCTTAAAGACAAGCTTCCTTGTTTCCTTTTCCCTTCTCAATCATGAAGTAAAATAAAAATGAATGGATTGCTCTGAAAGAGTTAAAGAGCAGTAAAAGATACTACATCCATTTGCTTCAGCAGCTAAACTCCCACACATCATTTGGAAAGAAATTTCATCTCGGAGGCAACAGAAAAGAACAGATTCTCCATTGCAGTCCTTGAAGGGGATAAACTCTTTCTAGATCAGCCAGAGAAGGGGGTTAAAACACACAAACAGTTATGAGTTCTTTTATTACATGTGTAAGAGATGCTACTTCTTTTATATAACCAAAGTTCTCTGCTTTGAAAAATTCAGTAAATCAACTTTTAGCTCTTGCAAAACAGGCATCAATATGCAAATGTCTGGAGGATGACCACAGGGGATTTTGCACACTGACAATGTTGACTGTCTAATTATTTGCACTAGCGGTGCAGATGATTCAGCTCCAGCAAAAACATGCAGTTAACAATTCTTTGTTTATATTATCATTTTATTTAATATTTTAATTATTCCATTTTTTTTTCTTTTTTTTTGCAAACTTTGGTCACTTAAATTGCGTAAATGGATTTCCATCCATGCAGACCACCAACACCACTTTGAGACCAAAAGCACCATGGAGGCCAGCACTGTAGGCCTTTGTCTCAAATCAAATTTAAATCATGTCCCTGCAATTTTATGATTAATTAGAAGGAAATACATTCATATTTAAATGATCTATTTCTGCCATAAAAAGGAAAATTTGATACCAGCTCAGCAAAGCTTGAAACTTTAATAGAAGAGAAAATCCAGGGCTTTTATGCAAGGCTCAGAAGGATATTTGGGCTTGAAGTCACCCAATTATTCAATTTTATCACATATTGGTGACTGTGGACCAAAAGAGTGCACATTGTGCCGTCCATTTTAGGTGGAAATTAGTTAATGTAGTGGAAAGCTGTTCCAACAGTAACTCTGGAAAGAATGTATAATTTGATGCTCATTTATCCAATTCTTACTTTTAATATCTGAACATATTTAAGTCATAGTGTGGAATCTATGAAAATAGTCTTCATAACTGAAACCTGAAACTCTAATAGTACATTAAAAAGGTGTCTCTTTAAACTAAATAAAAGGAAAATGGCCGTCGTGTTAAATGAGTGCTGTAAGTATATGACTCATGGGGAAGGAATTAAATGTCACCAGGTGACTTTGAATTTGACAGTATGTTAAAAAAAGTAAAGGAGGAATAAGAAAATGACCCCACCAGGAGTGAAAGTATTTTTCTGTTCTGCATTTCCAGCTCACTCAGTTGAACCCTCTAGAAACTGTATGTAAAGAACCATATTTCTTCAAGGAACTTTGGCAGTTATATCATACAAAACTAGGAAAATTATTCAGCTTGGGCCACCTAGGAATATTTGAAAAGAATCAAGTAGTTTTTAGTTGCAAAACAATAACAGTTTACATCCATCTAGTTTTGCTGACTAGTTTTGTCAAGAGTTTCAAAATAATTGATTTGAATTAACTGAGGTAAAAAATAAAATAAACATGTATACTCCAAATACTTGGGCGCATGAATCCATTTCTAGATAGAAAACCTCTGCTGATCCTTAGTAGTGCAGATCTGAATCAACATCTTGGTATTTGCTGCCAAGTCTCTTTAGAAGATTCTCAGAAAGAAAAAGAGCAACAAAACACCACACCTCCACTGCTTTGTTACACTGGGGATTGGGGTTTTTTCTACTGGAACTGGCAAAAAAGCGGTTTTATGGTATAATGCCAGTGCAAGTGTATTTGTGCCCGTCTGTGGCCTTTTGCAACTCTGGTGATTAGAAATGATAGAATCTGCACTGACGCAGGTGGAGAGGTGCAGCAGAGGCTGTGAAGTCACTGGAGCAGTGCCATTTGTTAATGGTTTCTGATCCAATGTATGCTTGTACCACTGTCTCTTCAGGGCTTTCCTCCTCTTACTCAACAGAAGAGTAGAAAGGAGATAAAAAGGAGAGAATTTTTGGTTGAACTTGTAGAAGATGTATTAAACTTTTTTTAAAATTTGTCCTGTGGATGTTCATGATTTATTTCACCTTCTGAATTTAATTTCTAACAAAGAAAAATGGGTACGGACAAACAAGCGCAAAGAACAACTGGGCTGTGGATACTAATGGCCACATTCAAAATATTAACAAATACTTGAGACACAGATATATGGTCATGATTTGTTCATCTGTTTTTAATTCTTTTTCACTATTGCATTATCACATTTTTTATTACTCCTGCTACCACCAACAACAATCTGCACATTCATGAAAAAGAAAAATAGATTAAAAAAAGACCTTCGTAATAAATCAGCAGTTGCTGAATTTTACATAGGCTACAAGAATGAACTGTCAAGAACTGTAAAGGATATTTTTAAATATTTGTAAACAATAAGTACTGGAACGGCATATTCTAAAAGGACCCATTAGAATCTGACCACTCCTGTTCATATTGTAGTTGTTTTAACTTCACATTTTTACAACGTTATGGTCAAGTTAGCACCAGCACTATTATAAAAATGCTAAAAATATCTGCCATAACTACATGAACAAGAATGAAGATTTGAGCCGGGACTGAGAAAACAGGGCCGTGGTGGTCTAGTGGGTTGATATTTGCTTACAGACCAAGAGGTTGTAGGTTCAAATCCCACATCCAGTGCTTCCGCCATTGGGTTCCTGAGCAAAACCCTTAAACACAGGTTGCTCCAGAGGGACTGTCCCTGTAGTTTTGTTAGGAAATGGAAATCGCTCTAGAGCGTCTGCTAAATGCTGTAAATGTAAATGTCTGATCATTGCTGGATATATAGGTAAGCTTCAATGATGCAATTGTTTATTAGTTATTGCCAATAAATCCGAAGACACCTGCAGTTCTAAAGGTTCCCCAGTCCCTATTAAGCAAACCACTTGATTTATGAAGAAAATTAGTCTGTTTAATTAAATGCAGAAATTGATGGCAATTTTTTTGAAGTACATTATGTTAATGACAGAATCCCCATAAGCAAACATCATTATTATTCTGACTTAACATGATTGTTAAACTAAACTGGAACAATTCAACAACCCCCTCAACCTCACTATGGTTCAATATATCTCATTAAACAGAGAACCACTCTCCAATTACTGCAGTCCAAGGTCAATTATAAATTAATTTTATTAATTAGGCATGATGCAGAACTGTTGGTTTCCAGCAAACATAAACCTTCTCTCCACCTGGATATATTTCATTTTAACTGCCTCAAAATGACAAACATAACATGACAAAAAAAACACAAAAAAACAGAAAATACAATTAAGTCAATTTCATAAACAGCTCTCAGAATCATAACACAATATTCAGAGTAATCATTAAAACTTACAAAAACTAATACAAAACAATAAACAACTCCTCCAAAAACATTTGTTTGAAATTAAGTAGTGTAGGGTTTTATTGGGTAAAATGGGTACTTTAAAGAAATTCTTTGAAAGGTTTGTCTGAAGACCTAAAGTGGTTCCTCTATGCCATCTATCTGAAGAACCCTTTTTTGGCATCTTATTTTTAAGAGTATAGGTGAAATTCTAGCATGAATGATTGTGCATGGTCATGGAATATCCTCATTCTCTGTAGACCTCCATGACAAATAGCCTTTTTTTCCCCACACAGGGTGTTCTCCTTAGACAAACAGAATTGTCAATAACAGGAAAGCTCAGCAAGCTGCTAACAGCATTGGTATGAAATAAAAAAAAAAAAAAAATTGGTTCCAGAGATAGGCTGACAGCCCCCTTATCACTCAATATTAATTCCAGAGCACTACTGCATGTACATTACTAGCTGTACATTACCGTGCCAAGCAAGCATAGGTGTGATCTCACATGTAACCCATAAACACACTGTTCAGGTGTGGGCAGTCATTTCCAGCACCTGGGGAGCAGTGGCAGGGACAGTATCTTGCTCAATGGCACCTCAGGGCTACTGGTCTGGGATTCAAGCCCATGACCTTCCAATCACGGATCACTCCTGCCACTCTTCACAAGTAGGTTGCCCTGAGGTACCCCTGAGCAAGGTACCATCCCCGCCACTGCTCCCCGGGCGCTTTCAATAGCTGCCCACTGCTGCACGGTGTTTGTGTGCATGGGTTAAAAGCAGAGGTCCAATTTCGTTGTGGTTCATGGTGTGCAGAGCTGTGACCTCGCAATGACAAGGGTTGTCACTTCCACTTTCACTTTCACTTTCTCCACCCATTCCAACCTGCCTGAACACTCGCCATTACTCTGAACTGTTGTATATAATTCCCCCTCCTTTTTCACCTCTACTTCCTGCATCCTAACCACTCCACGTTCCTCCCTTTTGTTCACACTCATGTATTCTGTCTTTGGCTCTATAGAACATATCTCCACTCCTACTCTCGCTACAGATCACAATATCATCAGCAAACATCATAGTCCATGGGGACATATGTCTTACCTTGTCTCTCAGGCTGTCCATTACCAAGGCAAACAAGAATGGGCTCAGCGCTGATCCTTGCTGTAATCTCACCTCTAATTTAAAGGCATCCATCACTCCTACTTTACAAACCTTACCACTGTCACACTGTCCTCATACATATCCTGTAGTATGCTAACATACTTCTTTGCCACTCCTGACATCCTCTTACAAAACTATTTTCTATGTGCCCTGTCATTTGCTTTCTTCAGGTCCACAAACGCAACTCCTAACCTTTTCTATAATTCTACATAAACACCCTCAGAGCAAACATTGCATCTGTAGTGCTCTTTCATGCACAAAAGTTAGGTCAGTCCCTAATGCACCAGGCTCTGGGAGTGCAAAACTGTGCTGGCTGAGTTAGGGAAGTCATTTGTTTCGATCACTCTGAAGTGTACACTAGAAAGTAGGTCATAGCTCATACTTTGCCAAGTCAGGCCCAGAATACTGAAGCTGGAAGAGCACTAGACTCGCTCTGGGTCTGAGGGCATTGCATTTAAAAGTAAGGTTAAAAGTAAGGTTAATTCAATTTGCAGTCCAGTAACCAGTTCAGCTACTCAGACCCCAAACATCGGAAAAAAAGTTAGCTAATTAAACAATCCGTGATTTTTGAATGCATCTAGAGCATCTCCCCTAAATTAGTAAAGTCATGCTGGAAACTTTTCCTTGGTTCAATAGCCAAAACAGTGAGTACTTAAATATGGTCTGAAATATGCCAGAGAAACAAATAACATGATAGGATCTCAAGAAATTGTCATAAAGACAGGATTTAGTTTAGGGCTACTTTTGTAAAGACATGCATATTCATTAAGTTTGATGCAATTTTATGACCTGATATACTTTATTAAATTACTTTATGACCTAAAGAAAGCATGTACCTGGCTCATAAACAATGCTCATGCTCCATTTATGTTTAGTTCTAGCAAATAATCTCACAGTCCAGATCCAGCTGTGTAGAAGTAAGGGATGCGATCAAATAAAGGGAAAGAAAATATCCTAGAGCTGCCACCAAATCCCTAAACCCTTCTTCTGACAAACAGCATGTGAGAACGTAGCAGCTTTTGCCTTTGATCTTTTCCTTTACCGAGCTTGTTCAAATCTACAGGATTGCGGTTATGCTGACAACAAAAAATAAACAAGCAGAATAGAATTGCAGGCACAAGAGGCAGCCATTGCCTTCTGAAAGAGGAGAGTGATTCAGTGCTGAGCAGCTAACACTGTATAATCATATAGGATGCAATAGATGAGCAAAGACAGGTTGAACAAGTGCTGGAAACATGAACCTGTCATTGGATATGGAGACAATCTTCATCGTTTAGTTTGATGAAGCACCTCACCCTGTGTACAATGCATATGATTTCACCCAGTGCTCTGAGATAAGCACCTTGCTCAAGCAATGCTCCTCATTAAATTTGCAAGGCAGATTACAGAGAAAACACTTGTCTTTTGTTTAAGGACAGTTATGAAGCAAACCACACATTCATTGCTTTTTTTTTGGTTTGTATTTAAATATGAGTTTGATGCAGTAAGCTTAATGTAACAATGTAGTGTCATGGGCTGGACAAGAGCTTCATACTGAACTTTGATAACAGAAGTAACGTGCACAGAACTCATAGACTGAATATACTGATAATAACGTGTGTAAAAGATAACATAAATAAACACAGAGGTACGCACACAGAATGACCAGCGCCCTGCTCAGATTCATTTGGGCTTATAACGCCAACCCCCAGGTGTGCACAATCAGAGCCGGGTACCCTCTACCGTCACTGAACCATCACATTTAAAACCACAGTAAAGTTTAAATGATATTATTCACTTACAAGCCAATTAAGTTTTTTATGTTTTTGTGATGTCATGAAAACTAACATATTTTATACATTGGTCTCCTCAAATACATCATTAATTCCTTAAGCTCTTGTCCTGACTAGAATCATTGGAAAAAGTTAGAGGTGAAACATTGTAACAGAAGTTGACAAGTACTGCATTATGTCTGTGTCACTTTTCTAATTTAAGGAAATTTGTAATATTGATCATCTTAATGCATTTTTTTTGTTGTTGGAAATGTTGGAATGGCCAGTTGACTGAATTAACAGATGGGTGAATGTGACTATTATTTTTTATTTTATTTTTTATCTTTTAGGGTCTCTCTATTAACTGGGCTTATACGAGGTACAAACCTCAAAAAATAGGACATCGTTTTGAGTAATATTATGGTACAAGACACTGATTTAGAGTTTCAGGTTATTAATAGGGAAGAGAAAGTGTGATATTCAAACTACAAACCACTGTGTAAGTCTTTTGGGGAACAAATTTACCAAAAATTACATGCTTCAGTAGGAAAATCAGGTATTTGCTTTTTTTTACAGCCCAGTTTCAAGAAAATCTGATTAATCAGAGTAATTTGGCTAGAATGAAACCATCATTTTACCCCAAATATCAATGAAAATTAAGATCGAACATTACCCAATACTTTGATATACATTTGCCACTCATATTTATCTAGATAATACCTAGAATGTGTGGAACTTTGAAAGAAAGTGTTAGTCATGTTTAGTAGATTCTAACTTTGCTCAGTAAGCGATTTCCACTTGAACCCTGAGGGAATCCAATTGTGTTAGACCTGTGTAGGCAGGATAAAACCACATGATTGGTGGGAGGACTCCTGGTATACACTTGAGCCAAAGTTTGAACTGCCCAGATTACATCAAAAATGGAAAATTTAAGTGCCCAATGGAAAGTTATTGACAGGGCATAATCTGCAGATTACACATTATATTTTGTGTGCTCACAAGAGCATGATTAATCTCCTTAATCAGAATACAAAGATTTGGATTCTCTGTCACTTTAAAACTAAAGGGACATTATATAAAATGAATGTAAATATTTACAATGTTCTATGTTTTCCTTCACTGTGATGAGGATCATGGGATATTAAATGGAAAAAAAAAACAAAAAAACTTTGTAGTCAGTTAGAAACGTAAAAGCATTTTTAATAACTATCTCAGACTTCTGGACTACGCTCTGCATTGATCTACACATTGCACAGTTTAGGTCTGGCCATTTTTGTTTTAAGAAGCATTTCAGCCAGTTCAGTGGACTAGATTTTGAATTAAAGTGCAACACAGGGCAGCCAGTCAGAAAGGTCCTGTATGTCCACCAATCAAGAACGGGCTGTTTACCATATTCCATTTCTGAAGAGTAAATTGATTCACTGTTATTCATTGCACTTGTTTCACTATTGTGGCTGTAAGCGTATATTTGTATACATATCTTTTATTGTATGTTCTAATATAAATTGTAGCAAAAATACACTCTTATTTTAAGGATTAGTAAAGTTGGAAGTTAATGGTAATATAAAATACAATATTTTTGCACAAAAATACACATGGACTTCAGGTTTAAAATTTTTAAATGATCAAAATAAAAAACGTTCACACAGCAGCTCAATATGTTGTGCATTCTTTTTCAAATGACATCCTAAGAGTCTGTAGCAGCTGATTACATTCCATTTTCTGTGGGTAATTTATTGTGTGCAGACTTCCTGGCTCACCTACATGACCCTGAGCATGCTGCGCAGGAAACTGAAATGTATCATTTCATATCTTTCCTGTAAATACAAAAGGTTATCTGTCAGTTTCAGTGCCAAGCTCAAACCTATTGCTAAAACTATTTTTACTTCAGCAACATTATCCATAAAATATACTGTACATTATACTGAATTTAATAAACAAGGTGCAAGATGCTTACCAAATTGCTGATGCCATTGGTTGCTGATGCTATGGCAAAAATAAAATACATTTATGAAAATAAAAGCTGCAAACATGTTTAGATGGTCATTTTAACCTTTTACTTTTTACCTTTTACTGCAGAATGGTAAGATAGCATAAGATGCATAAGATGAACACCTCTAACTTGTGCTGGTCGTTACATCAGTGTTACTAGGAGCTCTTTGTCATTTTTGCAAGGGAAAAAAGGCACAAGTGCGTGGCTCGCTTCAGGGTTTTTTAATCTGCTCAAAAAACAAAGGTCTCAGGAACTAGGTAACAAAGCACAGGATGGTGAACAGGCAACGCCAGGTTGGACTGGCAGATCTTAAATGCCTGGATAACCAGGTGCGGGGGATTAGGTGTGATAGGTGAGGGTGAACTGAAAGCTCTGGCTCAGAATTCCGGGGATAGGGACCGTGGCCATGGCCTGGATTCAGTCGTCACCGTGACACACTTAACGAGCATGGGAGGAGGAGTGCTCATCATTCTTGCCTAAAAATGTTTGTAAAGATGTGAGTCATAATAAACTTTTGACCTTTGTGTATTCAAATGTGTAAATGGCCACATAGCAAGTTTACCCTTTTATAATGTATATTTTCTAAAGCAAATTTTACCACGGGGCAGTGGTGCACACATAGGGCATCGGCCACATGATCGGGGGTTCGAACCCTTCCCAATAGGTTGCCCTGAGGTACCCTTGAGCAAGGTGCCATCCCCATCACTGCTCCTCCCTGCGATAGGCTGGCGACCTGTCCAGGGTGTGTCCCTCGTCCTTCGCCCTGTGTGAGCTGGGATGGACTCCAGCACCCCCCCGCAACCCCGCTTGGGACAAGCGGCAGAAAATGACTGACTGACTAATTTTACCACTTGCATGCACAGTCTATAACAAAAACTCTGCTTTCTTCACAGGAGTATAATTACATCTCTGAAGAATGTTTTTGAGGAACTTAAATTATTAACACACTTTCGCCTCATCATGAGATTACATTTAGTTTTGTTTTTTGGGAGCGCCATGATTTCACTATAATCAAAAATAAAGTTAGGGGGCGGGGCTGTAGCTCAAAGATGCATGTGTGAATCTAAAGTAGGCTTTGTCTGGTTGGTTCCCACCAAAGGGCTACTTTAGGAGAAAAATGTATTGTTGGCTATAGCTGACTCGGCTGACTATGTTGCTGCCCTTACCTGGGAAAGATCAATAATTTGCCAAGTGTTTCTTTGATATGTACCACCCACTAAAACAATGTTGCAGACAATGTACAGCACTTCACAGCAACAACCTTCTCTAATGTCAGTGGCTTCTTTCAGGAGGATAATGCCACACTGCAAAATTTCTCCGGAACGAACTGAGGAACCTGACAAAAAGGGTTCAAGAGTTCAAAAGTCCATGCTTTCTTGTTGTGTCTATCCCTCTAAAGTTAAGCTGTTTAAGCAGCACAAGAGGAACCGACACAATATTAGCCAGGTTCTATTGGTATGGCTGATTGTTGTATTACACATAAAACTCCTGTGATTGCAATAACTCATTTGATATATTCAGGCATGTTTTGACATTAAAGAGATTGTACAGCTGAATGATAAGCTGCTTGTAATGTATAACTGGGTGACTGTGTTTAAAAAAAGCTGAGTTTTAAGAATAGCCTCTAGCTTGGAGCGTTAGCCTATTTAACTGCTCAAGTTTGGCTGGGAAATCCTATGATTCCCATCCGCAAAATAACTGTAGGGTGTTGATAATGAGGACAGAAGAAACAGTCTTAGATGCAGCAAGTAAACATTTTTAGTTTGCTCTCTAAGGGCTGGGGTTGGTCCAGTCATGCTTCTTTGCAGTATGATTATGCACAGGCAACTTTTAGCTGCTTTGTAATCTGCTGTGGATGTGTGCTAAAGCAAATAGGTGGGTCAGATGCTGACTTGTTAATGATGGGAATTCCATCTCCTGTTAGTGGGTCAGATCATTTGGCTGAGCTCATGGATGTTTTCAGCACGAGTGAGCCATATGTGGACCTGTAGTTGTTTATTTTTGACACTTCTATAGGTTATATTTGTCAGTGGAATATAATGGAATATACACCTTTCTATGAACATTACTATTTGGCATTATATTTGTTATCAGACTTACAAAGGTACGTTACAAAAATACAACAGTGAACAACACCGGTCTGTTACATTAATTACCATCAAAAAA
This sequence comes from Hepsetus odoe, assembly GCA_017165825.1. Lineage (NCBI taxonomy): Eukaryota > Metazoa > Chordata > Actinopteri > Characiformes > Hepsetidae > Hepsetus > Hepsetus odoe. The sequence continues at coordinate 21,745,323 of CM029366.1, read as the reverse complement.
GTAGTCAGGTCCTTCCCATCTTAGGTGCTTTAGTTGAACATGGGGGAAAGTTTAATAAACATTTCCAAATTCCTCCTAAAATTCACTCAATCATTTGGCTATTAATCACAGAGGTCCACAAAGCCTAGAGAGTTCACAAGGCCAACACTTCTTATAACATAATAGACAGGAAATAAAGCTAAATAGCGTTTTGTGGAGGCAAAACTAGGAGGAGAAACATGAATACATGGTGAGGGATGGACATGCATATATTTTTGTACATGGGGTGAGTTAGAGACAGAGATAACGCTGGAGGGATAGAAGAAGAAAAAGACAAACTAAAGAACATAGGAGATAGCTAGGAAAGAAACTGACTGAGCAAGGGAAGGGTACATGGGGGACAGAGAGGGAACAGGAGGGTAGTTCACAGTAAGAAGCAATGTAAGCACTTTTTTCATTGTGCAAAAACACCCATGAGGACTGGATGAAAAACTTTTCTCCTAGAGGAAATTCCTATAGTATAGTTACCCCATCCCTGCATGTTATACAATTACTCCTCATAAGTCTATCCTAGAATGCCTGCAGCGCTTCTTAAGATATGTGAGAGAGAGCAGATGGCAGATGGAAGTTTCTGAATCCATAAGGCTATCCCTCTGGTAATGAGATAAAGATGTGATACTGGCCAGTCCACAGAGAACCTGATATCGCTAACTCGATTTTTTTTAAGGTCAGGAATAATCAGCTACAATGAGTGTTGCAAGTTTCAGCATAAAGAAATAGGAGACACTCTTAATTAGGACACTAGAGGCAGATCTTTTTTTCCCCACTTTGACTGATCATATTTGAGTAAGCAATTCAATATGAATTCTAAAGTTCACCCAAACTCAGAACGCCAAGACAAATAAAGGGTTTAATATTCTGTGCAATACTCAATCATTTAGTCTAGCATAATAAACTAGTGATATGCTGTTAATAATCTGAACAACTGGCAGTGTTAAGCTTTATTAAAACCAAAATCAAATTTAATTGTAAAAAGAATGATTTCATAATTTCATTTACAGTATGAAATGTTTTTTGCACATTTTGTTCAGCTCATCACAGATGTAATATGCCTGATAAATGAGAGTTAGTACCAAGCTTTAAGCCAACAAAAAATTCAGTTCTCAAACTTTGAAACCCAGGGAAAGGGGAAAGTATATTTCTAAACCTGCATTTTTTCTGATAATTAAATATAACTTTCATGTTCAGTCAAAACCATTAAACTGTGCACCAAGTTCTGATTTATTTTCTTTAGCCTGTTTTTCAATCTGTTATCAGCATATTGGTGTTTGAAACCGAAGCAAAAGCTTTGGTCAAATTATGTTCCTGGGCGCCTGTTGTCTTGTACTCTGGAGAAAATAGGATGATGTGACTCATCCAAAGCCAAAATCAAATGTGAATTTGGTACATTGTAACAGTTTATTTTTGTTTTGTTTTTACAACAAAGCTATAATTTGTACCTTCAATGCATCAAGTCTTCCAAGGTAAGACACTGATGGTGTGTAATTATTTTTTAAGACTGCTGAAAGAGCTGGTTTAAAAATACTTAGATTTAGGCTTTTAACTGAAACCCATTTTAATCAAGGCTATGTGGTTCAACTCATTGGTGCCTACACTGGGCAAAAGTTGTGCCTATGGTAAGCAGCTTTAAAGTAAAGACTGTTGCAACATTAGTTAGGTTAATCCAGAAATATCAGCATACATTGCAGCTTGGAATGTAAACCCCTACCCTATTTAAGAATCCATCAGTTATCTGTGTTATAGTATTTTGGCAGCCATAATATTTTGCGACTACCAAAACCAAGCCTTATTCTTGACCAATGTACTGAAATCAAGGAAGAATTTGGCAGTCAGGTGTGCAGGACTAGTATTAAGCTTAGCTCTGGAATGTTTAAAACGATAAGTTAATCATCCAAAGTTTATTAGGATCTCCCTAAAAATTTGAGTCACAAAATCCTTGTGTTTTTTAGTGGACCACTAGATTAATGCCGCCCTTTTGATTTTGTTTTTTTTTTCTGTTTTTTGTTATACCCTTGGAGGGGGCAGCTGCAGAGTCAAACTCAGTCGTGATGGAAACTGTGGTGACTTTTCCAGCAACTACTGTGTTGTGCTGTACTAAGCAGAGTTCAGTGACAACTGCCAATGGAAGCATGGAAATTATTATGCCCCAAATCACAGTATTAAGCATGGTAGTCTCCAGGATTTTTTTTACTTGCAAAATGAAAACCGCAGGACCAAGTTGAGCATGGCCAGCAGAGATACTGTGACCTGTAATACATTCAGAACATTTTGTATTTGCCACATGGGCTGTTCCAGTGAAGATAGAGAGCTAAGCAACTGATGTTGCTTAAATATTGGTATATCTTAGCATGAATATGAGGCATAAGGATTCCAAAATCACCCCTGTGGGAGCAAGGTTGCATTTTTTTTTTGGAGGGTAGAAATGAGTTTTTCCTCAGTGTTAGTTATTTGGTTCAGGGGCCTCTAAAAGCTTCTTCACTGCTTTTCTGTGATATAAATAAGGTTTTTAGGAGCTCTGGAGCTGGTCTCAAGAGAGCAAAAGCCTACAGCTGCAGTAAAAAATGCTTCCCTATTGACTGACCAACACTGCTTACTCATGGCTCCTTAGAGTATGTTACGTAGTTTTGGCTACAAAATGGTTTAAAAGATTAATAACTTCTACTTTTTGTCCTAGCCAAATCTTCTTTCTGTATGGATCATCCATTTCTTCCTGTCCTCTGCATCTTCCTCATTCAAACCAACCACCTGCATGTTGTCGCTCACAACATGAACCTCCTCTTTGGTCTTCCTTTCTTCCTCTTTCCAGGCAGCTCCATCTTCAACATCCGTCTTCCAATATAATCCTAATCTCAGCACTACTGTCTCCAACCTGTATATCATAGCTGGTTTCACTACCTTCCTGTAAACCTTCCCTTTCATTCTTGCTGATACCTGCCTGTCACAAATCACTCCACAGATCACTCTTCTCCACCCATTCCAGCCTGACTGTAGTCTCTTTTTTACTTTCTCTCTCTCTCTCTCTGATTCTTAATGTAATCTAAGCTCTATTAGATTTCTCTCTATTTAAATGCATGTCACTCCTACTGCAGACCTCATCACTGTCACACTGCTCTCATGCATATCCTGTACCACTCTGACATACTTCTGTGCCACTCCTAAATTCCTCATACAGAACCACAACTCCACAAAGGCACAATGCAATTCCTTCTGACCCTAGGGTTAGGGTTTGATTCCTACTTCTGCATCAATATCCTCAGAGCAAACATTACACCTGTTGTGCTCCTTCTTCATGCTGTTGCTGATTAACTTTATAATTTTTCCTATGAACTCCATGCTTCCACAGGTACCAGCAAGCCAGATCAATTTCAACATTAAACTTGATGTTATTTTTACAAAGTTTATTCACTGGTTAGTATTTTTAACATACATTTAAAATATCTCCTTGCTGAAATGAGTGCTGCAGTGAGAAATTTTGCCAAGCTGCATGTTTACAGATTCAATGAGAAAAAACACTGAGTGTTTGCATAGTAAACATAGTGTGGCTGTTGTGTTGACGTGGATGAACAAAGCTTTCTTACAAGGAGGTGGCTAGTGTTCCTGTGGAGTCTCTTCACAGATCCTGCAGTTTCATCAGAGCAACTGAGCAACTTTCTAGGTTATGCTGAACAATTTACCACAGAGGTATTTTTTGTAGGCAAAACAGCCACCAGAGACATCCTACAAATGCACCAGTGCCCAAATAGTAATGCTCAGTGTGCCTGCCCTATTCTTTATTCATCTGGCTTTATTTTTCTCTCCTCTCGCTCAAAATGATAAATGGCTCAAGAAATTTAATTAGGGCTAAAGGAGGAGAATAGCCAGATGAATCTCCACGTGCACGACTCTTGAATACAAATCAAAGGGGGGAACCCAAACAAGATGCACAGTGGCATTATGCGTGTTTACGCCAAATGCTGTGATGTCTCTGTCAGGCATGGTGGCAGTACCTCCCTCATTCCGATTCCTGCAGTTGAGGGAGCAGCTCAGTGTGCTGTGGGAAATCACTCATCTGTATGCGAGTCATTTCAGTGCATGACAAGAACTCAAGCAGAAAATGATTCCTTACAGGCCAAAGTCCAGGCCACACCGTTTGCTGTAATGAATTATATTCCTACTAGTCCTCTCCATTTAAAAATTAAATATAAAAATATTCCTCCAGCGAAATAGAATTTAATAGATTTACAGCCTAATATGAAATGGGACAGGAATTAGATTTTATGGAGACAGGAAACAGCGGCTAAATTGCATTAGAGTCATGTTCTATTTGTCTCTGGACTACTTAAAGCCCTAATGCTTGCTTTGAGAATATGCAATGCAAATTATAGTTATCATTAACAAGACTGAGTTCACTTGTAAGTATGACAGAGTTAATTTAGATGTATATGATCTTTGGAGGGCAATGCCAATAACAAATCACTGTAATATCTACACTACAATCATACTGGTGCAGGAAATGAAGAACTGCTGATGGATCTCTGCATACTTCTTTGGATGAAGCAGGTCATATAAAATTTTGATTAAATCAGAATGGCTAAAAATAATGCTGACAATAATCTTCTGACATTAGTTATGTGGTACAAACACAATGTACAGTAATTGCTTAAAACATAACATTGTCATGGCAAAGGTCACAGGGGTCTAACTGGAGTTAAACCTCATGGATATGACAGCAAGTCAGAACCCTCCCTGAATGTGACACAGCCACCTTTCATGACATATTTGTTTGCAGGTTCCCACAGGGACAGGGGGGCCCCCACTCTCTCGTTTGTTATTTAGAACACAAACCTCTCGTACATGATCATACTGTATATGGTGGGGGGGGTGCAATGTCCTTACACTTCATATAGCAATCTCTCAATTTCCAATTAAAATGAAAAATGAAATATTTTTTTTGTCTCTTCTGCTTTTCTGTGAGATACTGGGATGTTATTCTTCATTCATACATTAATATCATCATAGCATGATGTGTTAAACACCCATGTCATAGCATGGGTTTACTAAAGATGTCATAGCATGGGGGAAATATATGGGGCTGGCTTAGACTTCAAGGAAGAACTAAAAAACAAATATAATACAGAAGATTGTTTTATAGCACATAGATTTTGACATTCCAGGTCAAATAAAAACTTGAACCCTGTGCGTTTTCTAGTTAACAGCAGTAACATGGAATGTGAGTTGTCTTGAGAAGGAGAAGCCTCATTGAAGTAAAATCCTTTTTCATTTTTTCGCCCATTTCATTCCAATCATTTCCTATGATTTTTCCCCCTTGATGTACATAGTACATATAATTTTTATCAATGGACATAAGATCTCTTGCACTGTTGGTGGTCTGTTGCTCATGAATTCCCTTTAGTTCCTAGTATAGTCAGCGTTACAGCCTAATGGTGCTCCTGCCCATTGACTTGTGCTAATTGAGGTTGTACTTTAAATGAAGGGACCTACTTTTGTGGAAAAAAAAAGAAGGTATTATATCTGTCGATGGTATTAGAATACAGAACAGGTATGTGACACCAACCCTAAATAATGAACTTACTAATTAGATTAGTAAGGTTAACAAAAAGCTTTTCTACTTTTGCACAATTGATCATCTTTGATACAATAACGTTGATACAAAAACCGATTGCTTAGACTGTTAAACTGTTGCTGTTACTCTCTTTCTTTCTTTCTGATTGCCCTAATACCTTAACTGAGCCCTCTGTATAGGCAGTATAGGTGCTTAGATTAATCTAGCTGATGATCTTCTCCGTGAGTTGTTTTGCATAGTAAAGGCCTGTGTCAGTTCCATGTAGAGGCTTATGAGACATATTTGTGAACTTTTAGCTGAAGGGCAGAACTTCTTATCAAAATTGCTAAATATCCAGGCTGTGATGTTGAGGGGATGTGCACTTACAGGACAGTCAGTTGCTGGGATTAATTAGCAGGACTTCTGTGGAGATTTCTGTGGAGAAAGATAATGAGGCCATTAGTTTTTCTACCACACATTAGTATAAGGAACCAGATTTACACTTGCACACAAAAACACATTTTCATTTGGCTGTCCCTCTTGTTCAGGAGCAACACTTTTTGAACAAACACATTTGAAATGAAGGTCTAGTGTAGGCTATTTAAACATCCTTTCATGTGCAGTGACTATACATTGATGACATTAAGTCTCCATAGACTGAGGGAAGTGGAAAAATATGGCACAGTGTGCATATTCATAGAATTACATCACATTCTTGTAACATAAAATTGTTTACCTAACAGATGATGTTCAAAACAACTATCCATAAAAATATATGTCTGTATATATCTTAATTACCAGCCATTCACTGGAGTCTGAAGTGCAGCAGCAACAACAACTAGAAAACAGCAGCTTAGAACAGGATCAAGTTAATAGTCGTATACCAGTTAATTGATTAGGTCTAACACTCAACCAGGTTAAGATATCAAATGTAAGTTTATCAGTCTCAATGGACATGTTTCCTATTTTAAATCGATAAGTGTTCACGTTATCACTTTTGCACCCAGTTCATATTTCTGGTGCTCCAAAAGCTATAGAAAAGAAATAATATAAGCACCAGATGGCTGCCTCCATTTTTACCAAAAGAGAGCTCGGTGTGATTAAGCATTAGTGTTAGCCTACAAGTTGCCCTGCAAATCTGAAGGCTGGGGGTAAAGGCATATGAATTATTTAGCTGCACTCAGGAGTTGTCCAGCAATCCTGGGGGACATGACATGAAAGGCTTTAGGACCTAACAACACATTTTGTAAGTGCCTCAGCAGACACGTATCGCTGCCTCTGTGAAATGGTCACTATGTTTTGGAGAGTGCAGATAGTGAAACAGCTTGAAAACTAAGGTGAAAACACTGTCTGTTAGCTGGGTCATTTCTCAGAGCCATCTCTAACCAGCCTCCACACTGCCAGGAGCTGCATAGACCTTATCAAGACAACTAGGGGCCGATTGTGACTTGCAGCCAAGCCTATGCTGGGTGGCCTAGTGGTTAGGGAGTTGGGCCTGGATCAGAAGATTGTGGGTTTGATTCCCTCACCAATAGGTTGTCTTGAGGTACCCTTGAGCAAGGTAACATCCCCAGCAATGCTCCCTGGGCACTTCCAATAGCTGCGCCCTGCTGCACATGTGTGTATGGGTGAAACGCAAAGGTTGAATTTCGTTTTGTTGTGCTGTGCTGTGTTTCACAGTGACAAGGGTAGTCACTTTCACTTTTTTCACTTTCACAATGCATGTTTGGCAGGGCACTGCAGGTAAATTTATGCAGAATGATGATAAATTAATTCATTAAAAAAAAAAAATCAGATTCCATTAACTGAGTTTTGAACATGGATAGCCAGTGTACTGGCACTCCAGAGAAGTGTACCATAAAAGTGCAAAATGATGCAATGAACTAGCAATGGGGCAGTTATACCTGTCTAGTTGCCCCCTTGGGGAAATTACTACGCTCAAAATAACTTTCCCTTTAATTTGGAGTGTAATTCATAGCAGGCATTTTGGAATGGTATTGGTTCCACATTCAGGTTAATTTTGTTTTTGCAGCATTATTCTAGGAGCAACTAAAAACTATTAAAAGGTTTTAAGAGGGGATAGGGTTTGAAATCCATTAAGCTGTTAATGATGAGTCCAATGATTTAAGGCTTATTGCTCTTTTACACTCATGTTTGCTCTTTCTTCCCTTTCCTTTCTTTGTCTTCCAGGAGTACCAGATTGACATCATTTTTGCCCAGACATGGACAGATAGTCGGCTGAGATATAACAGCACAATGAAAATACTAACTTTAAATAGTAATATGGTTGGACTTATTTGGCTACCTGACACAATCTTCAGAAACTCCAAGAATGCAGATTCACATTGGATTACTACTCCTAATCAGCTTCTCAGAATATGGAATGATGGGAAAATACTTTATACCCTCAGGTAAGTGAGCGATCATCCGATTTAGATGTTTATATATATGTAACTAAAACAGAAATCAAGCTTGATATCACGGCAATCACAATACATAATGGTGCATAATTAGTACAGTGGTTGCTTTGGTAAGTTTTTCTACATTTTTTTATATAAAGGTCTCAGTGACACATTAAAAGTGAGTTAAAATTATATGTCATTGAAAGTTTGAAACTACAAGCAGGTCTTTAAACCCCAGATCGTGTGATGCTGAGGGGCAACAGCACTTGATTCTCTCCTGCTAGCACAGTTCGAATTAGCACTTAGTCTTTGTAACAGAGCCGGTCAACCCAAACCCAGGAAGGCCTGGCCAGAATAGGGAACCATAGATGCAGAAATTAGATTCAGTGTCTAATAGTATTTGTCAGGGCTCTGCAAATGTGGCTGCAAACAAATTGCTTGATATAGTGCACAGGCAGAGACAATGCTAGAGCTCAGCAGGCAATCTTTTTGGGGGGTAAAGTGAACTGTGTTTGAGTGAAGGCCATGACGACAATCTTCCATAATCTGCATAGAATTTAAAAAAGGTTTTGAACTACAGTGCTGTGCAAAGGTTTTAGGCAGGTGTGGAAAAAAGGCTGTAAACGCTGTAAAGAATGTTTTCAAAAATGGAAGTGTTAATCTTTTATTTTCATCAATCAACAATGCAGTGAATGAACAAAAGAGAAATCTAAATCAAATCAATGTTTGGTGTGACCACCTTTTGCCTTCAAAACAGCATCAATTCTTCTAGGTACACTTGCACAATTTTTGAAGGAACTCGGCTGGTAGGTTGTTCCAAACATCTTGGAGAACTAACCACAGATCTTCTGTGGATGTAGGCTTCCTCACATCCTTCTGTCTCTTCATGTAATCCAGACACACTGGATGATGTTGAGATCAGGGCTCTGTGGGGACCAGAAGAATTGATGCTGGTTTGAAGGCAAAAGGTAGTAACAGCAAATACTGATCTGATTTAGATTTTTCTTTTGTTCGCTCACTTTGCATTTTGTAAATTGATAAAAATAAACAATCATTATTTATATTTCTGAAAGCATTCTTTGTTTACAGCAGTATATATATATATATATTTTTTTTTTACTTTTCTCTAAGAGTCCTGACTATAGCTTCTTTTTCCTTATTTAAATTAAATTTAACTTTTTCCAAAATCTTATTTGGCTTCTTGTTGTCCCTGCAGTGAATATCATCTCTGCAGTCTGCGAATATGCTAACAACATTGTAGATATTCATAATGAGAGCAGATGTGAGGTGGGTTTAAATACCCCATGGCTCTTCTCCTCATAAATATATATATATATATATATATATATATTGGAGAGTACTCTGGCTAAACACCAGAAGGTTCTGCCATGCCTAGGAACCTCCTGCGTGCCAGGAGCCCATTATATTAGCTTGCATATTCACTCCTTCTGGTACCTAAAACTCCATCTTTGTCTTAGACTGAGGGCCAATTAGTAAAACTCAATCCAAGCCACATCACCAAAACCTTAGACAGCTAGTTTACTGCAGAAGGAAAGAGAGTCTAAAAGTACTTGCTTTTATTCACACAGGTTGCAGCCTAGACCAATATGTCAAGCACAGGTTTAAGCCACTGATTTGACAAAAAGTCATTGGGTATATATGTCTCATCACTTGAAGAGATTCCTGCTCCCATTCTGTATGTAAGACTGAACGCTCTCTTGCTCCACTTTCACAGATACGGGTCACAGTGTGCAAAGAAGATCACTCTGATGAGTAGATACTCACTGAACCCAGGGCTGCCCCAGTTATAAGAATAGGGACATCCAGATGCACTGCTGAGTTACCTGCCATGTCCCTCTCATTCTCGTTCATCAGAAACCCACTGCCCTGTGAGATTAGGACTTTGTTGTAGCATGGCTCAGACGATGACAGCATCCTAGTCAGTTAAAAGTAACCAACAGGAAATAATATATAATTTATCTCTGCTGAGTTCTCACAGTGTCATTTATTCAAGCTGAACTCTTAACAGTATTTTTTGTGAATTCTCATATGTGCCTTGAGTTTTGCCGGCATAGAAAAGGTACGGTTTTATTGACAGACCTCAGTGTAAAAACCAATGATCATCATGTTTGAACCATGCTTTAACTATATGAGGGGATTTAAGAGAATGGAATAAAAGCTGGGCAGGAGCATCAAGCAGCTTCTATATGAGCTAAATAATCAGAGCCTTCTTTTTGATTAAGGCAAAAATAAACATCACAGGTTCAATGAGAAGTCTATCAATAAAATACTGCATCAATATAGGATTGTCAATACTGGAAGTCAGAAGCATTTTTATGATTTCTATGTTCATTGATTCCTGTAAGGCTGCTAAAGATACAAGAATATAGCACAGGTCAGGGTGAAAGCAGCAGGAGAGCAAGAGAAAGAAGGAGAGCTGAGGGAGAGAGAACAGTATAGATTAAAAAAAAAAAAGTAAAAAATGTAAAATCCCTTCTCAATTATGTGACAAAATTATAAACAGTGCTGCTTAAACCATCTTGAAATACATCCAGGAGAAATGATCAGACATGAGCTTTCAGAGTTTTATATACAAAACTGTGTGTGTTGTGGTCCTAAAAGTAATCACCATAATCCATTTTTGACAGAGTGCTGTCAAGAAAGAAAACACTGTTCCTTTCGGGTACCTACATACATTCTCTGTGGTGATACCCTCAGAAGTCTCTTATCCTCACAAAACTGTTTTTCAGACATGGTTCTTTAAGGAGCTAAAAGTGGCTCTGCTATTGCAAGGCTCAAAGAACCCACCTTTGTATTGAGTGTGCTCTCAAAAGGTAGATCTTCAATGCCTTTATTTGGGGAACAGAATATCACATGCCATATCACATTCCACTTGAATTACATTGACTCCATACATCAACTTCAACCTCTTTATTTTTTGTTTAAGTATCAATAAAAAAAACAGTTACAAGGTACAAATATTTCCCATTTTCCTGAAAAAGTACATTTAATGTTAAACCTTTGAAGTTTGCTAAAAGTCCAACTTTGGGTCTTAATAATTATATTGTACAGGGAGGATGTATTCACAGTGTGTACACAAAAAAAGAAATAAAAACAACAACAAAAACAACAGTGCTGTAACTAAAAAGACCATACATTTTTAATTAATATAACTAATATAAAGCATTAATTAATTTCCCTTCAGAACATCTCAATTATCTAGCTTTTAACCAATCACTATAATTGGATGTAATTACTGCCTGGTATTCCTATGCCACCCGAATACCTGCCCAATTTATAAACCTCAGAAAAATTAGTAATTTGTGAAAATATTGAAACATTGTCCACATTTACCCTGCATTTGAAAAGATTAAAACCCTTTACCACATTTTTTTTCAGACTAATCTTAAAATAGATTTAATATTTCCTTATCAATCACACACGAAAAATTCACAATGACAAAGCCAAAGCTATTTTTGAAGTGTTCTGTTAAATTATACTAAACGACAAAAATAACCTATTTATTTAAAGTATACAGACCCTTTGTTGTGACCTTCGTAATAGAGGTCTGGTGTATTTTCCTTTCATTGGTCATCGAGTTGCTGCTATAATTGAATTTATAGGATATAATTAGGCACACAAAAGTTTTAAATGCACCTGAAATATAATCGCGAAAAATGGCCTGCATTGCGGCTGTATGTGTAGCAAACAGTCTCTTCAAAAAACATGATTGCAGAGAGGTAAAGCATTGTAGAGCTCATTTCAATTCCTAAAATGAACAAAATACTTAATCTGTTCAAATATTTAAGATGTTTTTTTCTCATTCACTTTAATGAAGAATCTTCGATATAACGATGCTGGTCCAGGAATATATCCAACACAGATCAATTTCAGGATGATTGAGTCCCCTGCTACTTGAGAGCTGTTAATGGCTCTTTTTGCAGGCAAGCTGAGCATAAGCCTCCAGTTGCTTTACAAGCAAGGAGAAAAAAAATACACATTTTTAAAAGTTACTGTTTAAGGAAGTTGCCTTAAGCTTAAACACAAAGTGTTCACTGCCTTTTCTCAGAAAGGCAGCACCATCTTTATTGTCAGGTACAGCCCAAGTCGGCAGACATCACAAGCCAGACAGTGACGGAGGTCTTTGTCAAAACCCTGCTGTCAAAGGCATCTGAAATTCAAAAGACAGACAATTGCATTTCAAACCGTGCTCTGCAGGTGCAGGATGTATTTTGGGAAGATTGCGACTTGGTAAATCATCCTTCGCAGTAGCAGGCCTTTCTGTGCACATCTCCGCTGCCTGAAGAGCAGACGATTCAGAGTGTGTATCTGGAACCGGAGAGATTTCACAGGCCAATGGAGGGACTCCATCATTCTGTCTCCACTGCTCCATGGAGCATTTCCTTGGCAACAAGACAAGCAGTGCGGTCGCTAAGAGGCAAACGCTGAGGGCAAAGCCAATGTGGAACAAAGGCTAACTAGGGGCTCCCATATGGAGCTCTATTGATTATCAATATTCATGCACACAGCAGATTTTGGGCAGTGATATTTGGTTATTAAGGCAAAGGAGAGAGGGTGAGGGGGAGGGCTGAAATGTCACTCTCCATATTAATCGCAATAATTTGTGCCTGTGGTAAACTGAGGTAAACAATGATGGCATTTTGTGCTCTGCAAGCTTTCTCGGTTCCAGCAGAGCACAGAGGCGTCCAGGAATGAGGTTAATTAGATTTACCACACTTCTCTGTAGCACCTTATAAAAAGTCTTGTCAAGACATTTATTCTCTCTCATGGCTATATTTATCGTCGCAGCTTCTCTATTACAGATGTGTGCTGTTGAAAAGCAAACTCATTTTTATTTGAGTCATGCATCATCAAGAGGCCAGCTGCTTTTCTAAACCTGGATAAAATAGAAACAGCAAAGACATTTGAATAACTATACTGTGGATAATTAGTTTTGAAGTTTTGTTCAGGTGTTGGTCAAATCTTTTGCATTTTATAAATCAGAACAGTTCTATTTACAAAGAAATAGCTTAGCACAAGAAAAATGGCTGAAAAGGCATGGGAAAGCATCCAATGTGGCCTTGGCTACTATTCTACTTTAATTTGGTGCGGTAAAAGTTATAAAACCACTTAAAAGCATAAGTCATACATGCAAGCACTTGAGTCAGACATTGCATTTAGACAAATTTGCTTTAGCAACTCTGTGCTGGTGGATCTGAGGAAAACCTCTTTGGTGATGTGTGCACGCTCCATGAAGTAAGCACAGAGTTGGGCTGCAGCAATGAAAAGTTTGTGCTTCAGTGTCTCATGCAAAAGTACGAACAACTTCATCCTTTTACCTCCATCACTGTTCGAAGCAAACATCAAAATCCAGATCCTCTATAGTGATAAACAAGGCAGTAACAATGGCATCTAGATCATAATCACTCTAATTATCACTGCTTGTCTCTGCACAGTATCATGCTCTGCTCATTTAATCTGTTGTCATCATGCATATTTTATTATTTCTTTCTCAGGTGCTTGCGATTAAATCCACTTGTACAAGCTGTAGATTGTAAAAGTCCATATCTCCTTACATGTGCTCTTCTGCATCTACTTCATCATTGCTTTATTAAGAACCATATAGAAATGATTGTTGTTGTTTGGCAATTCTATGTAAAGGCCTTTTGGTGTGTTTGGCCATCTGGTATTTTTGTAATGTATTTTAGGATAATCTGTTTGATTTTAAGTTCTTAGTTTTAGGGATGCACTGCTGTGGGAGGCACATGCTGATAATATACATGTACATGCTTGCCAGTACCAATGAAAGAAAACAAAGTAGAAATCCCAGATAACTTCTACCTGAATTTCTTATATATAAGATATATTTCTATTATTTTAAAAGTAGGTAAGATGAGCAAAATAAAGGTATAGCAAATAATTTTTTCGATAGTGGTTTGAAATATTTGTCCATTTCAAACATCTGCCAGATGTCGATAAAACATTTTCATGCAAATATCTGCTGATATGATTCTGATTCGATTGGATCATTGTGCATCCTGGTTTATTTTTTTCTGTCCTTTACATTTTGCAAGCTAATTCTTAATAGGAAATTGTAGAAAGTGATAATTCTCAATTTTACTCAATCATTTTTTGCATTTCAAAATTCTGGGTAAATTTAGCCTCAAACTTTTTGATTTCCAAGAAGCAGTGTGCATTGTAGTGCCTGTTCCTGCAGGCTTTTTGTCTTTACACTGCTCATGAGAGAAAATGCCACATGAATATTTTAGAGATCCTAGAGTTTCCAGTGGCATGCTGCTTGAGGAATGGGGCAAAAATCGTTAATGCTTTTTGTGCAGTGTGTAAGTCTTTCTTCTCCAAGTGTTATTTAAGTGTTTGTTTAGTGGAATCCAGCATGTACTGCTTTTTTCTAGTCTGCTCTCGGAGTCATTAACAGTTAAAATCACGCATTTCCAATTGACTGCAGAAATATTTTTAACTGAATTTATATATTATATACAGCCAATCACCCGTTAATCAGAATCATTATTTATTTCCAAACGCTTTTTTATATCAAACAAAAAACCAAGGATTTACCAACCAAGCCCCCATAAACCTCTATAAAGGTTAATCTCGTGACACGTGTAGTAGGATGTTTAGTGCGTTTAAAAAGTCTTTTGTATTATTTCTTCTGAATAATTAAGGTTTAAAACATTTTTTATTGGCTTAACTTGGTTGTATTTGGTTCTTGCTCTAACATTTCTTGAAGTGAATGCAATTAACCAACATTTTGATAAATTAGGTTTCATTACTTCATAATACGATAAGTATATTGTATTTTCAAAAATCATAAACTCTTAAAAAATTGCCCAGCTGCTAATTCATTATACAAAGAGAATAATTACTCAGGGAAACGTATTTAGATGCACCATGCGCTGTGCAAAATATCCTAATACTTCATTTAATAGTTTATATACAAGTTAACAGGTTGTTCAGTTCCATTACAACTGCACATGTAACGGCATGTGAGTGCATTACTGAGTGTATCTTAATTTGACTTTGTATTGTGGAATTGTAATCAAACATTTTGGTAAGGTAAACAGTTTTATTTATCTTAATATATATTTATATTATATTATATTTGATCGAAGCCTTGAATCTCATGACTTGAGGTTTTGTAATATTACACGGGCCTGACGTAGATGTTTATGGATGTCAGAAGCTTCATCTGGCTGTTGGGAGTTGATTAAATTGAAGAGAATACCACTGGTTGCCAGGCAGACATCTGTCCAGCAGAGCTGCTTTTTCTGCTCCTCTGTCACAGTTTCACTCCTTCGCTCCACACATCTTCCACAGTGGCTAAGTGACTCATCCACAAATAGCTGTCTCATCTCAGAAACACAGCTTCCCACCAACTGCACTTCTGGCTCAAGGAACAGACACTGTTGATAGATTTCACTCTGATTTCACCAGAGGTGATTAATGCGCTGTCAAGTAAAGGTCTCATACATGATCACATGCCTCATACTGTTCTAGAATGCAAAGGTTTAGTTAAACTAGGTTACTTGATGCATTTTAAAATGGTTCCTTGTGTGGTGTTTTTGAAAAGCCTACAGCAGGAAGGATGTCATATATAAAGAGTGTTTATACATCAAGAAACTAGTAAACAAAAATACATTTATAATAAATAATTTAAAATATATATGTCTCCCCAACTGACAGTACAGTCAACATAACTGCTAAACTGCAAAAAAGTTGTTTTTAAAGTCACTGTTTGACATATTTACATACTTACAAAGCAATTCATTTTCTTGAAAATTCAAATTCATTAAATATATCCTGTATCAGATATTGTCCTGTTAAACAATGTCATATAACATGTGCTAAATGTGATGGTTGCTGCATAGTTACTGCTGCAGTCTCTAAAAATGAACATAAAGTAATCATTAAAATATCTTTAAAAGAAAAGGATATATGTACTTCAGTCTTGCAATGAACTGGCAACCTGTCAAGGGTGTTTCTCTGCTATTTTGTGACCGGGGTTGAGAGGTAGGATGGGAGGGGTGGATGCATATAGGCCCTTTCAATATGCATGTGAGAGAAATATGTAGCTTTTCTGGCATGGCTTTTACGCATGTTTAAACAAAACAACCCGCTATGTAATGAGCAACATGCTTCTCAGCAAGAGACAGTATGTGACTGTACAGTGAGCGTCTGCTTCA
Source organism: Hepsetus odoe (assembly GCA_017165825.1). Classification (NCBI taxonomy): domain Eukaryota; kingdom Metazoa; phylum Chordata; class Actinopteri; order Characiformes; family Hepsetidae; genus Hepsetus; species Hepsetus odoe. The sequence continues at coordinate 21,729,139 of CM029366.1, read as the reverse complement.
GTAGCTCAGCAATACATGATGGGTATAAAGTGTGCAGAATCACAGTTGCAGTTATAGTCTTCAGAAAACAGATTCATCATCTGGAGCTTTGCTGCATCATGGGATTAAATTGCTTCACTCAAACACAAACATCTGTTCACAGTTTGTTTTTCTTGTTTTTCTTCTCCTACTTCTTACATGTTTTACTAGGTGTTGTGTTTGTCCTCCTACAGGCTGACTATAAATGCAGAGTGTCAGCTGCAACTCCATAACTTCCCCATGGACGAGCACTCCTGCCCTCTCATCTTCTCCAGCTGTGAGTATCTGCAGACACAAACATCATTATGTCCACAACACCTGCGAACCCAGTTCAGCTTTAGTGACACATTTATCTTCAGCTTTTAAAAATGACTTTTTACACTGTTAAACTAATTAACTTATCCAAGTCCTTCAGCTTCTCAGATCCTGTATTCCCAATGTCACTGCTGTCAAAACCAAACATTCTCCTATTTTTTGTAGTAAGGAAAAATGGTATAAAGTGCTGTGAATTTTTTTTTCTTAGTAATTAAACATCATTCTTTTGGTTGTGAACATGAAATATGTGCATCTCCATGTGAGTTTAAGATACAAATGAAACTTTGCTTTTGATGTTGTTGTGGAGAAGCAGTGCCTTAGGTGGCCTAGTGGTTAGGGTGTTGGCTGCATGATCAGAGGATTTCCCAATAGGTTGCCCTGAGGTACCCTTGAGCAAGGTGCCGTCCCCGTCACGCTCCTCCCTGTGATGGGCTGGCGACCTGTCCAGGGTGTGTCCCCTGTCCTTTGCCCTGTGTGTGAGCTGGGATGGACTCCAGCGTGACCCTGCTTGGGACAAGCTGCAGAAAATGGCTGACTGACTTTGGTAGGAAGTTGGGGTCTTGTAGCAATTAGGGCAGCGGTGGCCTAGTGGTTTGGGAGCTGTCCCTCCATCGGAAGATTGTGGGTTTGATTCCCTCACAAGTAGGTTGCCCTGAGGTACCCTTGAGCAAGGTACCGTCCCTGTCACTGCTCCCTGGGCACTTTCAATAGCTGCCCCCTGCTGCATGGTGTTTGAGTGCATGGGTTAAATGCAGAGGTCCAATTTCGTTGTGGTTCATGTGTGCTGTGCTGTGCTGTGCTGTGACCTCGCAATGACAAGGGTTGTCACTTTCACTTTAGGAGCCATCACTGGATCAATGTCTTATTTGAATGAGTTTTTAAAGTTCTCTATTTTTGTCTCTAATAAAACTCTACCTGCTGCAATTCACTACTGTTACATTAACCTCAGAGTGTTCACCAAAAAAAAAAAAATTAACTATGGAATTCAACTGAACACTGCATTTTTTTAAATGTAATATGGAATAGCTACAAATGCATTTTTTAAAATAAACATTCCTGGTACATTTCATTATATTCTAAGCTTTCTGAAAAAGACACTACCGTTTTTAAATATTTCACTTTTGGAAGTTTTTTTTATTCTTTGCAGCTCTGAAAGTGATTCCAAACTTTTGAATGCTAGCAATTCACCAGTCTTTTGGAGGCACTGATGAGCCTCTGTAACACATTAGAAACAATGACTGCAGTTTCTAAAAATGGCATCTATTAGAATAGCTAAAGCAAAGCCTTGTGAATGTGTCACTGTATTTAACATAAAACAATTAAAGAAACATGGCTCTTTCAGTCTGCTAAACTGACTCTGGCAACCCAGACACACATGAGTAGAAAGGTCTAGCTGGTCAGCTTTTGTTCATTGTCTCCCAGGCAGAAAAAGCGGTCAGTCTGAGATATTAAAAAGTTCCAAAACTTGTCTGGAATATAGAAGAGGCCTACTATTTCAGGCTGGAGCAGAGGGTAGGGAGGGAGTGGTGGGGTCAGAGGAAAATGTTAAATGGTCCTTTAGGCATTCCAGAACCCTCATCCCCTATTGACCATTGACTGGCTCACATCCCCAAGGTGATGAACCCACACCATTCTCACATAAAGAACAAAGGAGCAGCAAGTCCCTAGCACAGTACTTTAATACAAGGGATATGCAAATGAGAGTTAATGTCCAGTGGGCAGGACTGGGCAGCTTGCACTCGAAATCATTACTCTCTGTTGTGAGTCCCCCCAGTACTGAATGTATTTCGACTGATGCCTGTTTCTGTAGAACTCACCGTAAGAGCTTTCCCCCCCAAGAGATACAATTTGCCAAAAGGATCGGTTTAATATTTCACACCTCACTGGCCAGCAAAGTAGCATGTCCTCCAAAGCATATTTTCAGATGCAAACATGTGCACTCCGCATAGGGTCCTTGTTTGAATAATCAAACAGACAGCTAAAACGATCCCCAGTTGTTGTCCTATTCCCTGCCATACTGGTTGTAGTGAGAGTTTCATTGACCTGACACTTGGCTACAGGTTCCCCTTACCATTGCAATGCGAGCACGATTCTTTCTGCCCTCAGCTACTCTCAGGTTGCTGCTGAGATAATAGAAAACAGTCTGAGCCAATTTTCAATGTCATGTAGGGTGCTAAGTGGCTTCTGCAATTAATAGTAGAGATTTTTTTGTTTGTTTTTTTTTTTTTTTTTTTTGCTGTAGCTCCTTGAAGCCTTGATTTTTCATCTCACAGTCCTTTATTCCTGGTATTCTGTCAGTGTTGAGCACATGCATCAATAAAGTGAAGCTACTGGTGCAACTACATTTTCCAAATAAAGTAGCTTCTCCTTGATTTTATACATCAAAAAGGAGGATAACAAACACTACATTATTTCCATCACTTTATGTAAAAACATATTTTACTACAGCTAGTCACTGTATTCTGTGTTGGATTGTTGGAATAGGGAAAACATGAGGAAGCACGGGGCAGCAGTGGCCTGGTGGTTAGGGAGTTGACCACAGGATCGGAAGATTGTGGGTTCAAACCCCTTACCAGAAGGTTGCCCTGAGGTACCCTTGAGCAAGGTACTGTCCCCATCACTGCTCCCCAGGTGCTTTCATAGCTGCCCCCTGCTGCATGGGTTAAATGCAGAGGTCCAATTTTGTTGTGGTTCACGGTGTGCTGTGCTCGCAATGACAAGAGTAGTCACTTTCACTTTCATGAAGTATCTCTGAGTGCATCTTATGAGAAACAAAACAAATTAATTGACTTGTTTATTATGAGAGGCTATAGAGAAAGTCTCACGGTGCAAATTCAGATCTAGACCAAATTGCGTAATAACCTAACTATTCTTGAACTGTCCCTATATTATTATTTTTTTTTAATCAGTTATTTAAATAAATTGGCAGTTGATTCTAATTTTATTTAATCGCAGATAAATCATTCATGAGGTAGCAAACTTCTTTTGCTAGGTTTCCAACTGTAGCCCTGCAATGCAGATGTCAATTCCTGCATACCTGATCCAACTAATCTGCTAACAGGCCCTTCCTGAGTTGAGGTGAGTGTGATAGAGCAGGTAAAATGCTAAAGACCAGGGCTTTCTTACTCCAAGGGCAGAGCTGAAGACTGTGTTTTGAAATACCAAGCCAAAAATCATGAGTTTATTTTTAAAAAACTAGTATAATTCATTATTTTTATTTGTGTCCCAAGTTTGAAACCAAACCGCAATTTCTAATGCAAGGCTGTATAATATGTGACAGCAGGTCGGATGGATTGACAGTAGAATCATTTCTGCCAGGTGTAGATGGTAAATCATTTTCCAGGAAAAACCCCAGTTTTGTTCTGGGTGGTAGCTATTATTTGCAAGCCTTGTTCCTTTTTTATGCTTGCGGGTAGTGTATAAAACTCTGTTAAGGCCCTGCTCTGGTGGAAACTAGTTTTCTGGCACACAGAGCATGAGTCACTACCTGCCACCTTGGTACCATTAACTGAGAGAATTGCTTTGACCCACCCGACTCAGTGGACTGGCTAGGGACCACATTAGCATCCCCATCAAAGCAGGGGGCACAGATGAATGGACTTGCACTAAAATACCACTCTCTCCCTCATATAAGGAATCATTTTGCCACTCAATTGGAGCAGTATATCAAAAATGAGTTGGATGCATGTTATGGGCAACTTGATGAAAGGCTTGGATCTGAGGCTAATTTATCCAAATGAATGGCCTCATCAGTACAGTGTGGTGGGGGAAAAAATCTAATATATTTGCTATTGTGTGGTTTCTCACTTTTTCCTCACTTTCAATTGTTTTTTTTCCTTAGAATAAACATCACAATTCAGTCTAGCAAACTCTAACCACAAATTTTCCATCTGTCTATTTAGCACTTCCAAAGGGCCTCCTTCAGTGCCAAGGATATTTTTATCATGTACACTTATCATATATAGTCTACAAAGTGCACGCTTCTATAAATGATCTAGATCAGAGTATTAACTGAAATTGTAGAAACAAAACTAATAAGAGACTACGGACCATTTATTAAAGATCATAAAGACTTTTCTCCATCTCTGCACATTTAGAGTTGTAATTGAGAAAGGGAAACGACAAAGTCTTTATGATCTGAATAGCCCAGAATTACATCATAATTCGAGTCCAGAACTCTGGCAAAGACAAGACAATTATGGTGTTTAACCAGAGCCAATCTGGGCAGAAGTTCATTAAAAAGCAGGAAGACTTTAAAGATGAGAGGACAGCGACCATTACCTTTGATCATGTGTCTCATCCTGTCTGCAACACGGTTTCCTTTTTCAGTCTTTTTCAATCCTTTTAAGAACAGGCTTGGCTTTCACCCAGCTTTGATGTCAGAAGAGTTGAAAAGATTTAATGGTGAAGCACTTCTGGGAAGGTGAAACATGACAACATAAAAATGTTTTCTCTTCAGTGTAATGATCTGTTAAGTGCTACAGTTAGATATTGGATAGGTAAGACATCGATTGAGCTGAACTCAAGTATTTAAAAAGAGTTTTCACTCTTAAGAGATGAAAGATGCATTCCTAACCATCACACTGCTTTAAGAAGATGCATTCACATATGCATTACTACAAACAGATAATCCAGTCTTTAAGGGAAACTTAGAATGTATATGTGTTCTGATTTGGTATGGAAAGGACGTTGTGTCCATGTAAACACAATTACTCTTAGCTATTTTTTCTGCCTTATTTTCAATAGCAATTATCTTTATAGTGTTTTTTTTGCGAGAGTTTCGGTACCAAATACAGACTTAATGACCTGGTATTGATCTAAAATCAATGTCATCCAACCATTAATGGCCCTGTTTATTCCATTTAGCAGCGGATGGATAAGTATGCACTCTAGCATGCACCTGTACCTATCATGCAGATGCATGTTTTCCAAGGCATTATAATCAGAAAATCCTCTTAACTGTTAGACATGTTCACTGTGTTACAAAACTATGGTGAACATGTTTCAATCCAAATTTTAAATATCAAGTTTGAAGCAACATATCAAAATATACAACTGCTTTGCTGTGACGCCTCACAGCCTCCTCTCTCATACGCAATATTTCATGGAAACCAAAGTGATCCAAGCCCGGTATCTGGGAAGTAAGGGTGCAGGGCTTATGAAACGGTCCAACTCCCAAATATTGTTAACTTCTAATTTGTAAATGGGGTGATTTTTAACCTTTAGTGAAGTAGGGAATGGAGTGCCATTGAAAATGTTTTGTTGGATTCGGCCAAAGTATTGTATAATTAAAGCTTGTTACATTTTTTTAAGGCAATATCAAAAAGCAAATCAAATCTTGACATCAGAAACAAAAATTATACACTCCTATCAGTGTATATGCTGGATATGCTTAACAGCCTTTTATGAAGATGTGTTGTGTTTTGGGGAACCCATGCACCAGTCCATACATATTCATAACTGCAATGTTGTGTACTGGCTGTCCTCATTACTGTGTGTGGAGGCGGTTATTTGGCAGTCTAATGTACAAATGGGAGACTAAACAATTTCCCTGTGTGTGTTTTTTTTGTTTGTTTTTTTTTTTTGTTGAGGTCTTTGAGTCATGTGAAACACCACTTGCCCGATATCATACACCACTTCATAGACAGTGTCACTCAGGATTATTTTGTTGTTGTGCAATCTCTCTCTCTTTTACTACTTGCTTGTCGATTGACAAAAGAGAGCCTGAAATTTTCTGGTGTAATTAGATGCTCATTACCATTTCAACAGAACACTTAGTGAAATGAGATGCATCCAAGCCTGTATTCTTCTAGGGCATGTTTTATTTAATCTAGTAGTACTAGATTTGATTCTAGATTCGCTATTTGGAAAAGCAAGTTTGCAAATATCTGATGATCCTAACTCTAACCCTTTTACTTTAACCCAAAAATCTGAACACCGGTTTATTAATGAGGGGCTTCTTGTCTTTGGATTTTTTCATTCAACAAGTAATAAGGCTGTAATATTCTGCACTATATCATAATTTAATTCATGATCTGCATCATTTTATTCCTTGAAAACATGGAGTAATGTTGCCTAAAACTGAATCCTATTTCCATATGTATTAATTTTGACAGATTCTAATGATAGAGTGGGCCTTTACGAGCCGATACTAAACCAGACATGGCTGTAAAGTTGATGATAATGTATAAAATGTTCCACTGTAAGTATTTGTATAGTTTCCTTGTTTTAAAATTAAAAATCTGCAGGGCAGTGGGCTTTCAGGACTAGGATTGAGAAACAGTGGGCTGACATTATCTAGACATGGTAAATATATAAACAGCATAATAAATAATATTTTACTACTTAAAATATTTTTTTTAAGAACACCAGTTATTAGAGTCACTTTAACAATTCAGCTATTTTCAGAGGACTGAACTATAATCATGCATATAGTATGCCATTTAAACGCAAAGCATGCCATTAGATTCAACTTTAGTATACAGTATGAGGCTTTTAAATTCACATGCTAGATATACGGGGGAAAAGATCTGAAAAGTGGCTGGATTTCCTGCTGTGAGATGGTTCTTCTTTAAGTATTAGATTCTTTCCATTTGCTCTAGGGGTCTTAATTCATTAGCACTGAGATGACTGCAGAATTCAGTAATTATGAAATTATGATTAATGCTTTGGTTAGAACATTTCTACAGATTCTACAGATCTGAGACTAACAGAGCAGATTTCCAAAAACATTCCAGCTCAGATCAGTTTACTGTGTTGTAGACATCCTGCGTTTTCTGTCTGTTAACAAATTCAGATGGAGGTCTTCAGAGTGCGGGCCCAGAGTTTTCTTGTCCTGCACTAAACTGATAAAATGTGTCATGGGAGGAAAGGGCTCAGAGTCAGGTCTCACACTGGCCAGGTGTGAACTCACATTTGATTTCTGGCACAGTAGAAAGCATGCTGCACAATGTTACCCAGATCAGCAGATTTGGCTTTTAATGCCTTCCATGCAAAGCAAACATGATTTATGAAAGTGTAGTGGTCAATTCTTCTTTATTTCACAGAAGCGAGGGTAAAAAAAAAAAACTGTTTCTGCTGGACCATAAGAAGCCCCATGCACTACACCACATGTTAATTGTCGACCAAAGCAAACTATAATCCACGCTTAGACCTGCATCTTGCACAAATCAATAATGGCCTTATCTTCTCATGAATTTTCCAAATAACAAAGCAGTTTGTTCTGATAGCAGTCCCCACGCATGGCACATTAGGTTTAAATCACTTGCTCTGTCCATTTCTAAGAGTTGCCCAATGCCACGGGGAGCTCTTATTCTCTTGGATTCATCAACACCCCATTCTTCACCATCAGGAGCCAATGCAGGGTGCTTTGGTTCCCATGGCGATGACTATTTTCTACTCTGATTAAGTGGAATTTGCTTACTTTATATGCTATGATGCCCTGGGGACATTTCAATAATGAAAGCAGTATGATACAAATGTGGGAGGCCGGAACAGGGGCGGTGAAAAAGACTGCTGGAATGAAGCAGGGTGAGAGTGTTCCATTGACACTGGCCATGGATTATAATCATGGGTCTCGAGATCTCAACCTCTACCTAATTAACAAGGTCTAATGGAAGCTGAACATGAGCAAAATTCACTTGAAGATGAATTATTTCTGTAATAAACTGTACACCCTAAGAAAAATATGAAGTTTAGCATAGACAACAGAAATATTCGTTTCATTTGTTCTCAGTTTACTGTGTACAGTAGCTTGGATACTTTTGCTGATGCTGCTGTAGCCTAGACCACAACTGATTTCACCAAGGATTTGGAAAGTCCATACAGCACCACTAATTATTCTTTACAGTTCAATGGCACAACCCTTGGGAATCACTCAGGCAGAGAAAGTTCATTTTTCAGCTCATTCCTGGTACAATTAATAATGCACTTTGCCCCAACAAATCTTTATGGGCTGCAGCTTCTCTGCTAGTGCCAATTAATGGGATTATTAATCTAATGGTGGTCCAACAGGTACTCACCATGGGACACATGGGCCACAGCCAAATTATTCCTTTGAGTTGTGTCGCACTCAGAAAATACAATTCTTTTAACCCACAGTGTAGTCAATGCTGAACTTGTCGCATTGAATTGACTCACTTGGGCGGATGAATTGCTCAGCAATTAGGAAGTATTGATTTTTGGGGTAGATCCAAGGGAGAATGCATTGGATGAGCACCTCATTGTTCTGCAGTTTGTTGCACAGGTCAGGTAACTCCTTCAGACCAATAATGGTGAGTTAATATATTGACTTGAAAAAAAAAACATTCATCAGTTAGTTTTGATATTCAAAACATTTTCAAACCTGCCCAGATTGCTGAAAGCTTGCTGCTGTTTAAGCAACTTTCACAAAAACTGTCCTAACAATGTTTCATTTAGATTGGTTCAGGGGAAATTATACTTTAGGTCTGATTTAGTCATGTGGCTATCGATTTATACATACTTATATCATCAAAAAAAAAAAGGCATGCTCATGGTCAACCACATAATTCTAAGCAAGTTTCACTTATTTTTGCACTAATTTAAAGTGATTGCCTCAGATCCACCTTTGGCATGATGATCACTGAACACCTTGTCAAACAGATGAATGGGCATTTGGTAAGAAATGGAATTGCGATATGCTGTTAATGGCTAAAAGTAAACAATGACCATGCTTTGAGTGTACTATTTCAGATGAGTTCATTTCTCAAGTGGAGTATAATCTACTGGGAACAGGGGTGTAGTTTGTTTTCTGCTCCAGGCTTCTGGAAAGTATTTAAAAATGGCAAAAAAATGCTTCAGATTTTAGCCCCAAGAGAATGAAATATGACTCAAGCCATCTTCACAAAATCGATTGGAGATTAGAATCCCCTACCTCATGGGACAATTCTCTTCAGCTCCTTTCTTCACTATTTTTCTGGAATACATGGCTGTATGTGAGAAAGGCATACACCTGAAGGTCAGTCTCTGCATCAAGACTGATGCTGAATTATATCCAATGCCCCCCCCCCACCCCCCGTTTTTGCTACAGAATGCCTTTTCATTAGCAATTACATTAATACATTGCAGCAAACTAACGTCAGGGTGAACATGGCTTGCAGCTTTGTTGCACATAGACATCTATCAGCACTATGTCCAGGATCATAGGCTATTTCCATTTGCTCTGTCATAATTACAGATGGATACCCACGAGATGAAATGATTTACAAATGGAGGAAGAATTCAGTGGAAGCAGCTGATCAGAAGTCATGGAGACTCTATCAGTTTGACTTCATGGGCCTAAGGAACACGACGGACATCATCAAGACAACGGCAGGTAACCGCATTATTGGTGTGTGTTTTATTATGGATTTAATATACACAATCACATTTTATTTGATTTGGACAATAAGTGCGATAGGGAGAATGCTGATTTTTGTGATCAAGCTCGGGCCAGGGGATTTGGGACAGAGGAAATGTCAGCAGATAAAATAAGGATGTGGTGACATTTTCTTAGGGCTTAATAACTGAGTGTGGCCCTGGTCTAAGTTCCCAAGCACCACAGATTACATCCTCACCCAAATACCAAATGAAATGAATTATGAGAGTTCTTTTTCAAAATCATAGATATTCTGATTTTAAAAACTTAAGAGGTTTTGATTGCACTTCAATGACACCGTCGATGTCTAAAGTTATCATGGGCTTTTTCTATACATTGGATTTTCAGAAGATACAGTACATACAAAATTACATTAAAGATGTATTGTGCAAAGAACTATGCAAAATTTTAGGCACGTGAGAAAAATAGATGAAAAAGGGTTTTTATTTGGGCAGACATCACTCATTTTGAGAAACATGTCCTTGCTTTTTACTGAATATGTCTTCATTTGAGTATATTCTGATGTATTGTGTTCAAAATCAGTAGATACAGAACTTTTGTCAACTTAGAGTTTAGAGCAATTTGCTGGGGCTGGAGACTTTTGCACAGTGCTGTATAATGATGTATCATATTTACGTGAACTACCATACTGGCTGTAGTAATACGCTTCCTTGCATTTACATTAGGTTTATATTGTGGAGTTAATTGAAATCTAAAATCTGCACTTTCTAGCTTGAAATGAACCAAATGAACAAATGAATGCTAAGTTTAATGTAACTGAATTAAAGTAATTCATCTTCTGAAGTTTCTGCTGGTAGACATTTGGGTCTGGGCCACCCAGTTTCAACAGTGAGTATGTCATATCATGCCAGACGTCTGGATGTGAGTGAGGCGTCCCCACTTTGCCAGTACAAATCTGGCATCTCAAATAGAGGTGTTGAGATTGAGGCTGGAATGGGAGAATTTCAGCATGGCGTGTCATGCCGTAAAATGGCTGCCAAATGCAGCACTAAGTGTGAGTTAGACACAAAGGTCAGAAGGATTAATGGAGCGTGAACTGCACTTGTACTGTCCCTGTTTTCATCCCTTGCTTGTAAAGGAAGAAGTGATTCTTCACTCTTTATGGATGAAAAGCTTGCAATAAGAAGGTCAGGAACTGTCACAGTAAGATGACTATGATAAATATTATGGAATCAGTTCACCTATAAATGATGAGTGGCATTGCATTGTACGTGATTAAGCAAATTTTTTCAACTTTTAAAAAATATTTTTTTAAAATTTGTTTTTCAACATACAATGAGAAACCCAAAATGAGTGCTTTGTATAACTGTGACCAGCTGTCCAGCTGTTAACTTTAAGTAGTATGTATTTTAATGGGGAAAATTAAGTGAAGTGAAAATTTGTCATTGTGAGTCACAGCACACAGTGAACCACGACAAAACTCAACCTGCTTTTAACCCACACAAATGTGCAGCAGGGGGCAGCTATATCCAGTGCCTGGGCAGCCGTGATGAGAATGATACCTTTCTCAAGGGTATCTCAGGACAACCTACTGATCCGGGAATCGAACCCACAACCTTTCAATCCTGAGGCCTAGTCCCTAACCATTAGGCCACTGCTGCCCCATTAAAAACTCCTGACTGAGTGTGTGTGGGCATACTACTGTGGTTTTGGATACAGCGTACCGGCATCTATTGCTAAAGCACATTGCCAGTAACTGGCATTCAGTGTAGATATGTAAACGTTCCACGTATTTTTGTAGGTGTTTTCAACAAAACCCACTCCAAACTTCAAATGTGACTGGGAACAAAAAGGCGCTCCCTAATAATCCCACATGTCATCGAGCTTGTTAAAAGAAGAGTACTGTCTCAGACATAATCATAATACAACAGCAGTCACAGCAGCAGTCATAACACAACAGCAGGTGTAACAGCACTCATAATACAAGAGCAGTCATAACACAACAGCTGCTATAATAGCCGTCATATTACAACCGGAGTCACAACGCAACAGCAGGCGGAATAGGAGTCATAATACAAGAGCAGTCATAACATCACCGAAGATTGTGAAACAAATATTAACCAAACTGATTGTTCGAACAAATGTTCGCTCTCCTTTACCCTACCTTCTCTAGTAGAAATGTCTTCTCTGAAAGCAGAAAAATAAGTCCTGAAAAATATAAAAATGTCATCCTGAGACTGAAAAAACGAGAAACATCCATGAAGGATGCAATTAAACCCAAGCAAGTGCCATGACATTTTCAAGTTTGTCGTTTTCTTCTTTTATAAAACCCATTTCCAGGTGAAAAGGTGGGCTTTGGAAAGACAAAGGTTTTCAAGTTTTCATCTCCAGCCTTTGGTCTGAACTGGTACCTATTAGTCCAACAAAGTGATACAAAAGTCTCAGATGTAACTGCTTATTTACAATATAAAAAAAAAAAAGACAAAATCTAGTTTATAGTTATTGAGAATGAGCTACCTTTCTTTGCCTGCTTATCCACTTATTTGTTTGCTGCTCTTTTCTGTTGTGCAATTTCAGTTTATTGTGAAGGAACGAGATCTTTGTTCTACATATTTTCTGCACGTTTTCCTGCATATATTTGGACCTTCTGAGGCTCTACTTATTTTGTGATGTAAAAGACTAAGCTGATACCTAATGCCCCCCAAATCATTTTGTTATGGAAGTGCAAAGGAAGAAAATTAAGGAAATGTTATTAGTGCAAAAAAGAAAAAGAAAAGAGCTGTGATAACATATCGAAGTTCAGTGAACCAGTGACATGTAATGCTGATGTTTTAGTTTTTAAAGATGCAGGCAAACTGAAACATGGTATGAAATGATGCATAATATGGTCACCATGGGTCTGAAACTGGCATTCAATTTAGTCTGTCCATAAGGCAAACTGCAGACATAACCACTTGCTAACTGGTATTGGTGGTATGCTGGTATTGTGCAATGATTAAGAGGTAAGGTTAGGAGAGGTTAGGTTAGCACGAGAGAAAATGAATGTTCAAGTGAAAGACTAAGGGCACTGTTAATAGTTTTCTTTTTAACCACTATGATTATTTGTAAAGGAAATCTTGCAACAACATGCTTCCGATGCTACAATACACCTGATATTAAAAGTCAGACCAAAAAGTATCACAGTCAGGACTATGTAGTAGCCTAAACTTCAGCAAATCAAATCAAGCTGCAATATCTCTGCCATTTTCTGTGTAGTCATCCCTCGGGTACACGACTATGAGATATAGAAAGACCTTGTTCATGTTCAGTGCTTAGTGTCACATCCACTGGGGTTTTAGTGTTCTTCTGGATTAAATGTAATCGTTTCAGATATGCACAACAGAATTAAAAAATAAGACCAACACTATTAATTATTTATTTATTATTTATGACCTGGTATATTTCATTATGTTGCAAGCATACACACTTTTGAGGATTGTTAAACTGTTTCAATATTTTACCATTACCTGACTTAAAGACAGCCTGTTCCCATGACTGATGAATGGCTTTGATTCCTCCACCAGGTGACTATGTGGTGATGACTGTTTATTTTGACCTGAGCAGAAGAATGGGCTACTTCACCATTCAGACCTATATCCCCTGCATCTTAACTGTGGTCCTCTCCTGGGTCTCCTTCTGGATTAAAAAAGATGCAACACCAGCCAGAACAGCTTTAGGTATAAACAACCGAACAAACATTTCCCCCAGCTCTGTCTTTCATTTCTTGGCAAACTGCACATTTTCATACACAGGATCTCAATCAGGATCTAAAAGCAAAATGATTTTGTTCTATAAATGTTTCTCTATAAAATTATTTCTTGTTGATTTTATTTTCATTTTTCACAAATCATTGCATGTTATTTCAATTTTTTTCCAAGATTTGCACATTATTTTAAAGATTCAGGTCTAGATTAAGACCTTAGAACATGTTTCTTTGCATTTGTTGTTTGGTACTTTCAGTTCAGACTGGAATCTTGGAATACCAGTTTTTGTCAAAATATTTTATATTATAAAAAGTTATTTTCTGAATTTCTGAACTTTGACATTTTAAATCAAAGCTGTTGTTCTTATGCATTTTCCCACTATTCTAAGCAAATCTATACAAGCCCGTCTTCGTCTTTGTTGCTGATCTTTACTTGCTTGGTGAAAATTCTGCATGTATTTTTTTCTGTTGGCTTTTATACATTTATTCTTTGTAGTTTCCTGCTTTCATTAAGCATGTGCAGCCCTGCTCACTGTTTATTCAAGGTAATGTCTTTCATTTAAATTCTTTTCCTCCTTCATTTTTTTTTCTCTCCGAGTTCATTGTTTGTTTGTCTCACTTTGCTCACATTTGTTTCTTTGGTTTATTCATGCTCATTTGTTTGTACTGTCTATAATGTCCTTGTCTTTATGACTTCTCTCAGATTCCAACCTTTATGAACCAAGATGAACAAAGCCACATGAGAATCTATTAAGATGGGTTCTTTTTGATGAAATTATATTGTTTAGCACTGCAAGCTGCATATGTCAGTTTGAAAAGGGGAAATGCTTTTCTGCTTATGACATCAATAATGTTAATATTACGTCTCTGTTTCACAGTGCTACAAGAGTTAAACCTCATTTGCACCGATTTGCTGAATCTGTCAACTAAACTAATGTACTTAGTCTGCAAACAGTGTAATAATCGGTAAATCGTACATTTCCCTACTTCTCAGAACTGGCTGCTAACTTTCTTAACCCCTTCCTAACTGGTACTCTGGTAAATGCATCTGACAGTATGTCTCTCTTGTGTATTTCCAACATAACAGGATCAGTGGTAGACAAAGCCCATCAGTTTTGCCCTGCAGATCCTGCAGCTCAAACGGATGAAAGGGAAATTGAGGGAGAAAAAGGACATGAGCAGTGCGGTCTATGTTGGGAAGGAAAAACAGCAGGCAAGATAGTCCAGGAAAGAAAAACGAATGAATGCAATTAATCAAACTGACAAAATAAGTCATTATGCTTTCCACAGAGAAAAAGGAAAATAGGCTAAAAACAGAGATTTGTTTTACAGGCATCTAGTTTGATCGATTGAGTCCAGAAAGAAAGACAGGAAGGCTAAGAGAAGAAAGAGAGGGCACAGCCATGGAAATGTCAGGCCAAAAAGGTTGCTGACCATGGGCTGGACTTCATTGATGGAATTTGAGCCTGAGGACAACCTGCTAGACTTTGATGGGTGATTTTTAAAAGAAAACCAATACTCAGGTGTGTGAGCCTTAATGCCGATCTCTGCAGAAGAGCAAATAGACCTCCATGAAGCAGTGCTTGAAGTTAACCTAGTCTTTTTAGTTGAAGTTATAAGGATGTTGTGATGGAGTCTCTATAAACCTCAAGAAGGTTAAAATCCTAACTGCTCCAACTAGCAAAAACTGGAAATGCATTGTTGATCTCTGGTTTGCATCCTTGATCCAACATAAAAAAAAAAAAAAAACAGAATTCATTATATATTCCTCTTACTCACTGTAAACCACATCAACAAAGAGTTGAGGGGGTCAGTGCAGAGCTAAGCTGTTTGGATATGTACATTCATCTGAGCTTTAAAATAGAAAGCCTTTTAACTAAGTTTGCTAGTGTAAACTAAGGAAAAGGCAGCCTAACGGGTTAAGGTAATCACTATAGCCACTGGTGGTACAGAGTAGAGAGGAAGAGTGCAAAACGCCTGCCTGAAATAGATGTGGCTCTCTTGTTTCCATAGAAACCTCTGTAAAACAGTGGCACAGTCAGTGGGTGAATGCATCTTTATACTGTTCAAAGGGGAGCACATCTCAGAGTGAGAATGTGTAAGACTAAGTCTGGATACGTGGGTACGATTTTCAATTTGATGCCTTCTCTATTTCTATCAATGGCTATAGAAAAGGTGTGAAAACAAGGGATAAAATAATAACTCCATCAAAGGGGTGGTATCAAGCATCATTACTGATCTATAATAACAGAGGTGTTAAGATTAGTCAAGGTAGCAGTGAGTTTCAGTGAGTATCAGGGAACTTTTTTCCCCATTTAAAGCAGTGTTGATCTGGATGATTGTTTCTATTAAAGAGCCATTGAAGAAAAAAAATAGAATGACTTTTAAAGGGTAGGAAAACTGATCTTTGATGATGTATCTCAGAGGTTTTATAACATTATGAAGACTACAATTACTTTTAGATGGAAACATAAGGGTATGCTATTTGAATTTGCATTTCCCCGCTATTTGGCTAATGTGGAAGGAAACCAGATAGCTAATGATGCTGTTTGGAAGCTGAATAACAACTTGACTTGATTATTCTCTTTATTAGCCTCTAAATAAATGTTTAGGTAGGCAATTAGGTTTTCTTTATTGACATGAAGGAGTATTCTGTCAAACCAATGAAAATTTCATAACATTGAATCTTAGTTTCTGCTAGGAGTTCGCCTTTAATATATTAATGATTCATGAGACACTATATGGCAAAAAAGATGAAAGCATCTGGCAACGCCAGTTGCACACACAACACAGTAGACACAAATATACACAGAAAGCCACTGCATGTTAGGGATAAAAAACACCTGTCAGTGATTGTATCACTTGCTATTTCCAGACAACCTCTGGAAGCTATAGCAACTGGATTGGGAGCTTTGTGAATTGGATTTCCATGGCTGAGCTGCACACAAGCCTAGTTTCACTATGTACAATGCCAGCTAGAATAGTGTAAAGCATGCTGCCACTGACCTCTGGAGCAACAGCAACGTGTCCTCCAGAGTGATGAGTCATGTTTCTTGATATGGTAGTCTGATGAATGAATCTGAGCTTGGCAGGTGCCAGGGCTATGCTTCTTGCTGGCAAGAAGGCAAAGGAGGGAAAATGGTCTGGGGCTGTAACTTCACGTCAATGTTAATTGGTTTTGTGAGGAATATCCAATAAACTCATCGATCCACATTTTTTGGCTATATTTTGGATGGAAATATAATGGAAACCTGCCTTGAGTAAAATATATTAGAGTAATGTGTTTTCCATTACTTTTTACAGTTGTGCTTCTTGTTAAGACAGAGACGTATGTGTGTAAAATGGTGTCTACTGACATTTTTATAAATCAATGTATTACCTAATCACTAAAATTATTTTCTTTTCCGTGCAGGGATAACTACAGTTTTAACCATGACCACCCTCAGTACAGTGGCCAGGACATCATTGCCCAGAGTGTCGTATGTTACAGCCATGGACCTCTTTGTCACTGTCTGTTTCCTGTTTGTCTTTGCGGCTCTCATGGAGTATGCAACTCTCAACTATTACTCCTATAGTGCTCGCAGACCTACCTGTAACAAGACAAAAAGATCGGTAAGAACTTTCTCTAGTATAGACTTAAGCATGATGTCCCTTTCAAAAGATATGAAATGGGCATCTTTTACCTTGAAAAATACCATTGTTTGCCTTTCAATAAGGCATTATATACAGTCCCTTCCTGCATGCTCTTATAGAACAATTACATCCTGGTTAGTCAGCAGGTCTTTTCAGGTACTGAATTAATAACACTCTTTAAGAGGCCACAGTAAGTACATAATGAGGCCTAGCACTTCGAATGATCTCAGGTCCATTTCCATTTACTTTTGCAAATAGCATGGGATGACTAATGTAATAATCTTTCCCAGCAATCTGCACTAAAAGGCACCTGAAAGGAGGATTAAGTTGTACCATTTCAACAAACTGATAGAATGTGTACTTGGGTGACATCTCCATGGTACCGTGTAGGTTCTGTAAGAGCTGTAAAAGTAGGTGCTAAGAGTTGACCTCAGATTTGTTTCACTCCCCTCAATTAGAACAGAGATGGATTATGGCTTGTAGCGTCTGGGCTTTAGAGCTCCCTGAAGAACTGAAATCACTCAGATGCCATGATGGAGATTCTGGCCTTTAACTAATCTCTACTGGGAAAGAGCAATAGGGCCTCAAAGGCTTCAGCAGCCTGACAGGAATCTCAGATTCCACTCATGATGCATCTATACCAGCATTCATTCAGTGAAACAATACATCATATCGATCCAAAATCTAAGATTTACATTTACGGCATTTAGTAGATGCTCTTATCCAGAGGGACTTCCATTTCCTGATGACAGGTACAGTCTCCCTGGAGCAACTTGGAGTTAAGGATTTTGTTCAGAAACCCAAAGGTGCTAGTGCTGGAAGTGGAATTCAAACAATCTCTTCATCTGTAAGAGAGTATCCTACTAGACCACCACCACTCCTATGATATTGTATAAAAATATAGCCAAACCTGACAATGTGAAACTTGTAAATATCAGATACATAGTAGGATGTGTATAGTCTTGGTTTTGCAGCATAAATCGCTGCCATATTATAGACTCTCTCCTATGATGCATTCTGATTGGATTTAATCCCTGCTAAGCAATCAGGATAATTTCCTTTGAAATCTTTTGTAAAACAAATTCTATGGCCCTGAGGGGTCATCTTCTAAAAGTAACCACTTAGTACTGTGCCATTTATTTGTTTATGTATCTTATGCTTATATATCAAGATTGGTCATAGCTGTAAATACAGCATTTACTATGGAGTTCAGCAATATCAAATATTGTAGCCTGAATGACTGTTGATGATGCTGGATGAAACTCCTCCTCTGGAGAGGAAGCTGCAAGTTATTCAATGAGACCCTTCTTTTGGATGACAGACACAAACAGCCTAAATTTTATTAGATGCAATCCAGGTTTCTCACTAGAAAAAATTATTTCCTGAGAAGTCACATGTTTATTTGCCTACTGAGAAAAACTATAGCATATGTTCTTGACACAGAGCATCTGTGAGCCTGCCAAGTGTTGTACCTCAGTGCTGTTATTATCTTGCAGAACTACTCAGTGCTGGATGTGGGACCTCCTCCTACAGTCATTGCACTCAACAACTCCATGTACTGGCAGGAATTTGATGATGCCTGCATATATGAGTGCCTGGATGGGAAAGACTGCCAGAGCTTCTTCTGCTGCTATGAGGAATGCAAAGGAGGGGCATGGAGAAGGGGCCGAGTCCACATAGACATCTTAGAACTAGACGCGTACTCTCGTGTCTTTTTTCCCACTTCTTTCCTATTGTTCAATGTTGTCTACTGGGTAGGCTACCTCTATCTTTAGCAACCCCTCTTCTATGAGGCAGAGGACTTGACTTTCTCCAGAAGCGATATGGAAGGGCAGATCAAACCAAGACATTAAAGTTCAGTCAAAACGAGCGATTGCTGGTTTCAAGAAGACGTCTCCAGTATGTCAAGACACAAATGAAAATTAAACTTTGCCATTACAGAGTTACAGCACATACTTGGAAGCCCTTAAAGTAAACAGACTTTCTACATGGTTGGATGGGTATCACCCACAGGCTTTTTGTCTGGTAGCATTTCTCTGCCAGATATCTTTGCCTTTGTCCTTCAGGTACTAAGAGGAAAAAAAATAAAAAAATTCACCTTTCACTTATCACAGAAGAAGCTTGACTTGTTTTGGCTAAGAAAGTATCAAGAAGTCAAGGGGATGCTTTGGCCAAGGGATCCAGAGGGGGAGAGAGATTTACACAGCATGTAACCCCCTGACTTCTAATATCAAGATGGTCCCAGCAGATGGTTCCCAAAAAAGGGGAACCTGCCAACCAGCCATCAGTCAAAACCAGAGACATGAGGAAGCATACAGACACATCCATAGTGCCTTCTTCTGGAGGGGTCACCATCTGCCAGAGTGAGATGAGTATCGGTGACAGGGACAAGTCTTGGTTTTGACTGACCGCTATTGTACTCACTCACTTTTTTTTTTAAAAGTCTGCTTAACTTTTATTTTCGGTCAATCACCACTTATGTTGATGCATAACTTTTCTAAATTTACAGTCATAGCATGCTATAATCAAAATATTAATCTTAACTCTGAATTTGCACAATTATAGCACCACAATTCAGATGTTTTGGTATATCGATAGCCTATTGGTTTAGAGATTTAAGAGATTTTTTATATTTAGATTCTTTAATTAAAATATAGACATAAATGGGTCAAATTATCAGCTTAAATAGTAATTGCATGTATTAAATAGATGATATTATCCCTGTTCCAAATTACTATTTCTGAGCCTGGCCTTTGCTGGGACATCATGGATGGTTATCATCCCTAGTTAATATCCAGCCACATCAACAAAGGATTTAGCTGTGAAAGTTTGAATCACTCCATACATTGATGTGTTTAAAAAGTTGCCATTAGTTATCTTAGACCGATGTTCAAGGAGGTCAACACCAGGCAGTTTAAACAAAATGTTCATATCTATTATTAGGTACATTTTCAGCATTCTGTAGTCAATAAGCTGACATTTACCCTAGATCACCACTGTGTTCATAACCGAACTGTAGTTCACAATAATCTGCTACAGAGTTGCCTTAGGGTCACCAGCACAATCATAGTGTACGATGATCCATATTAGAAAGAGAACTATAACATCTGCTTCAAATTGTAGTCATTACCAAAGGAATTATTCTACAGAAGCTGACAACATGTACAAACAGTTTCTTTTTTTAAAACTCTGGCTTTTCCTTAGTTTTCTTTATTTTTTTTTATGTGTGTTTTGCACTATGTCTAATCATTGCCATGGTTTTTAGTTTGAATGTGCTTAATAGCAATATATCCTTACTTTCTTTTCTCACAAGGGTAGCATTCATTTAAACACGGCATAGTTCTTCAATATAGTAGACTTTACTGTTCGTTTGGCAGCTTAGTTCAAGCTACTCTTGTAATGTTATGGCAAAGGCCAAAACTTGGTCAGAATAATTTTCTACTGATCAACAAGGGGGTTTCTCTACGATCTCTCTTTAACTCACTGAAGTCATGTTTATAATTTGATGCCTATTCTGACACACACTATACCTAGTATGATGCATTAGACACGTTTAGATAAGACATGTCAAGTGCTTTTTTGAGATTATCTTTGAGGTTTGTCTTGTGCTCTGTCGTTGATGTGTTGAATTCATCAGAAACGTGGTAAATTGCTGACAAACTGATTCTCCTCTTGGGTTTCATGACGCTATTGTGTTTTTTGTTGTGGCTTCTTGAAGGTGTCAGTCCATTATTAACCTGTTTTGCAGTTTATCTGATAATAGTTTGCAAGTGTTTCAACAAACTATTGTTATTGCAGTTGTTTGGAGTAAGATAATTATTAGCTGTTCATTATTGGTGGTGCTAACCCCTCAGACTGACCCATCATAAGGCAGGTGATGGTGTTGCTCTCTCCTACAGAAACACAATGCTGGAAGGTTTGGAAAGTTAATTAAAGCCATACATATTGTGTGTAGGAATTTAATCTAGTTATGCCATTTTAAGCCTAGGCTTTGGAATTAAACTAAAAAAGGAGAAATAGAGAAGAAAAGAGATGGAATGGAATACGGACATCACCCCCTGTGGACAAAGTACTACACAGTAAAATTACTGAGGCCAGAGATGTTAAACTTTACCTTTTTTATGAGACAGAAGCTGTGGGATATAATCATGAATTGGACACCTGATGTTCAAAAACATCAACAGTGAACTGTTGAACATTCAGACCTTCTCTCAAATCACTTCTTTATTTCATTTTCTTTAATGGAATTATGCCATTGATATATTACTTATATGACTTCTATGGCTCATGTATGCCAAGACCTATATAATGTTATCAAGTTGTTAATCAGATGGTTTAATTGGGAGTCACATTAGCTAAAACCTCAACATCTAGTGCATGCTCTAAAGAAAATAAGCCCAGTAAGTGAGAATGCCAAAGATATCATGACAGTGAATTCTAAATCATAAATCATGATTTGCCAAAGAAATAATTACGTACAGACACATATGGAAGACAATATCTTATTTCCATCTTATTCTTTTACATTTTCTTTGAGGCATTCTCTTCAAACTATACTCGGCATTGTTTCGTGAGGTAAATATGAAATATATGATGGTATGATGAGAAGCCTTCTAACAATATATTTATGGCAGTGGCTTGCAGTCCTTTAGATAAATTCCCTATTTTACGGCCCAGTCAGACACCCAACATCCTTCATAAAAACACACCTGTAACACCCTTAATCACACAAAAGCATAGAAATTCATTGTAGTTTGCTTTGTGTTAAGAATGTGATAAATAAGTGTATCTTTCCATGTTTCAACAACTTGTGAGTAAAAGCCTGTGTTGGTTTAGCTTCTCACAGCGATGTGCAGTGACATTTGTGGGGTTGTGACTTGGACTGGATAACAGAGGGTGTATGTGAGTTTTTGGCCTATCTTAAAACCCATTTCTATTTCTTGTGCTATTTTCATACATGTAGTTCTTTTTATATCTGAAATGTAAAGTGCAGAGGTAAAAGAGAAGATGTGAAATAAAGTTTTGTTTTTCTATTTACCCTTCTGAACATCATTTTATCTTGCACTTTATAAGTGACTTAGTTAAATGTATTTACAATGAATTAAAGGCATTTTGTAAGCAGGAGAAACCTGTTACTTAGCTTTTTTGGTACAAATGTTTTTCTTTTATAAACAACCATGGAATAAGATAAAATGTTAACTTGCTTAGTACTTAAATGTGGGGACATAAAGCCAAGAAAAACATAATGAATTCATATTCACTAAAGTATTTTGCAAGTAAATTATAATTTCCCACCCATTGGCATGGAATGCAGACACATGAGCACATCCAGTGGAAGGTACTGGGTACATACTCCAGCAAGAGCAGCTGAGGATTAAGAGCTTTGCTGCAGGACACAGTGGCAGTCAGAGCTGGATGTGGTTTGCTGACCTTTTCATACACATCATCAGCTATTGTGACCTTAAGCATTGGCCTACATGTCACTTACTTTGTTATATTTTCAGTTGTGATAAATGATTTTTAAAAAGTGTTGTTTTTTTGGGTTTTTTTAAAAGGACATTTTTGTTGTTTCTGCTTCATTTGACACAAAACAATCTCATTTCTCAAGCTGCTCACAAGAGGCTGCAGCAACTGAAAACACTGGAGAACCAAAAAGTAGGTTAATGCTATCAGTGCTGTGCAAGCATTAACAAAGAGCTAAAAATGCTTTCTAAAAACAATCCAGCAAACAACCTGCAACTTATATAAAACAGCAGGCTCCTTCAAAAGAGGGAAAACTGTCTAGATTTCAGCCTGTCATAGAGAACATGCAAAGGCTGAATCATGATGCAGGCCAAAATGTGAAATAATGATGCATCTGACATTTTCTCTAAATGACTCCTGGCCTTGGTTTAATGATATGACATTTGCCTTAATAAGACAATGCCTGAAGAGCAACTTCTCAATCTCCTGAAATATGTTTTCTCAAAATTATATTTTAAAATCTCAATTTTGCTTTTTCAATAAAAGGAAAATACTAAAAGCAACAAAACTAGCCATCTGTGTACAATGGGGATAAAACAGCATAAATTCTGCGCTACATATTTTGATTTTATCCCTGTAACTGTCTTTCTGATGAAACTGTGAAACCCCTGCATCTCTCCAACGCAATGCTGTTGCTCCTGGAACATCTGACCTTTTTAAAGGCGTTTCACTTGGAACTAAATTACTAACTGTTCCAACATTTGTTGTATACATTTGAGTTCTACACTAACCTTTTACACTAACTCTTTATTATTACTAAAATTATTTATATAAATATTTGGCTTTCTTTGTTTCAGTTGATGCCCAACCACAGCATCTTCCTTTCAAACTGCTGGTAATGGAACAGAAACCTGGGCTTGATAATATGTTTAGAGATGGGGGGGAGGATCTTCCTACCCACCCAAAGAAGGTAAAGCCTATTGTGCTTTTTTTTTTTAGAATTCCCAGACACTGATGACTGTGGCACTAACAGGGGTTGAATCTTATCTTACCATAATGAAGCTTAGATATTTGCACCTTGGGAGCCCTGCATGATGCATTTTGATGCATTCCCTGAACAACCAAACCCTTATTATTTCTTTTTACTAGATATTGTAAAACATGCTTTGGTATTTTAGAACCATAAAAATATCAGATCTTGATAATGTTTTGACTGAATATGAATATGATTTCCACATCGAATAAAAGAAAAAGATATGCAAATAAAGTGGAACTCAACTCCTTCTATTCAAAAATATGAGAAGGCAATATGCTACAGAATCAAAGCCTACAAAATATACAAAATGAAAATGGGCAACAAAATGAGAGTGAAGTCTTTAATCTTCCAAATCTTCTTTTCCTTTTTCCAAGATATCATGATCAGCCTGAACTTAAATGTTATGAATGTGCTTAACATAGCCCCAGTATCGAATGCACAAATAAACAAATATGCAAAAACAATTATGTAAAACTGTAAAATAACAATGAAAAGATTGCATGAGCTTTTATAGGCAACATTAATGTCAAGCCTATTCACAGATCGTGCACAGTGAATGCAGTCTGCCACAACATACTAATTCAGTGACCCGTCTATAGCTGTTCCAGTGGGGTTTCTTTATCTACAAGCTCTCCTTTGAATTTGCCTCTTTATTGTTTTACTGTGATATTTTAGAGTGTTAATGCTCGTAGCATCAAAAATAAATAAATATATAAAAGCCAGTTTATATCCCAGCCACCGGCTAATAATTAGTGAAAACAATGAGTTTTAGACACAGACAGAGGATAATTTAAAGAAATACGAAAGGTCTTGAGCCATCTTGAGAAAGAGCTTTCTTAACTCAACTTATCAGATGTTTTCTGTGTCACTCATTTATTATGTCATTTTATTCCATTTTAATAAATGGTAATGTAAGAATCATCATGTGGCAATCAAATGATAAAGAAATACATACACACTTTCCGTAGATACCATTGATCACACTATAAAACTGAGGCATTCTAGGCCCGGACCCAAATGAGGAAGTCTAAAAAAATAGTAGCAAGGAAAAACTCTAGGATAACAACATGGAATAATTATCAACTCAGAAGGCGATCCTAAGGCTGCTGACATAAATAAGGTTTAGATATACAGAGGTATACATTTATAGTCTAAAGCTTCTTCCCAAAAGAGTTAATGTCAAAGCTAATTTTTAACATTTATTATATTTTAGGAACACTTTGCTTTAGGTGTGTCCAATTAAACATCATTTACAAGAAATCTCCCTAACATCTCCTGGAAGAGTATGCAAAGTTGTACACACAGTACGCATAAAACAGTTATGACTTAGTTTATAATGAAAGCTTGTAATATTTGCTCACTCAGACCGAAACTGACTACTGTTATGCAGAATCAAGAAATATGGTTTAGTGTTTGCTTTGAGACATGTTTAAATTGCGCTGAATTGGCTACTGCCACTCTTTTTAAATATCCCATTTAGGCAGTGAGCAATAAATTGACCCATAACAACTCCAGTATTGTCTCCAATGATATTAAGCTCAGCACTGACAACACATCATAGCCTTTTAAAACCAGTCCCTCTGCAAACCCAACTTTCTATGGATGTTAATTTCCTCATCATAGCTCTACCTGAGCTACCTGAATTTAGCAGGAATTCTAGTGACTACAGTTGTTTCCTGATAACGACTGACTAACCGGTCACTTGGAAATCAGATATCTGGTATAAATAAATCCTGTGTGTTTGATTAAGATGTTCGCTCTATGCTTATTGTATCCTTCCTACTCTCTGTCTACCTACATTCTGTCTGGGTCAAGGTTTCAGGGCTGATCGTATATATAGGCATACATATATCATCAGAAATTACATTTATGGCATTGCCAAGCTTGCAAATGGAAGTCTGCACAATAAAGTCAGTCTTTTGAAACTGTGGGCAAAATCATTCCTGGACCAGAAGGATGATTCCCAGCAAAGCCTGAAACTTTGTATGAAAGTAGTCTTGGATTAGTCTTGGATACACTCAGAACTCAACAAGGATGTTTGTAAAATCACAAGAGTTTCAACTCGTATTGCAGGGCATAAGTTAATTTAGCAATATTAAAAATTTGTGAAAGTTAAAATATAGTAAATATGTCTTTGGCTAAAGCTTTGTTTTAGAATGTTTTACATATGGAGCAACTGATCTTTGCATGTGCTATTTACTTGTAAAGCCGTGGTAAGACCTCTGCATTTGCACAAATGCATGCACACCTACTCTTTGATTGACTCATTAGCTGAATTTGTTTGAGTGAGTTCCGTGTGTTAAGTTTAATTTTCACAAAAGTTGCATTTTGATGACCAATATTTGCATGTTCACCAAACACCCTTCAGAACTCACATCATTGCTCTCTTTACCTAGTTAGATATAATGGGTAGTAATTAGTAAAAATATTTGAGATTGGCTAATTAGTTAATTAATTATTAGTGCCATCACCTTATAATAAGGAGGTTCTCGGTTCTGTTTCTAGCTCAGCTGGCTCTGGTCTTCTGTGTGGAGTTGTTCAATACCACAGACTATGTGAACGCGATTTTTAAATAAAGATAAACATTTTTAATTATTTTAGGAGGGCGAAAGCTAATGTTATTTTACAACAGAGGGCCTTATAGAGCTAAGTGTGAAAGTATGTGTATGCGTTGACTGGCAACCAGTCCAGGAGTTTTCTCTGCTGTTTGCCCTGTGCGTGCTAGGAAAGGCTCCAGCAACACTAGCACCCACCCCCACCTCTCAGCAGAAACTTACACAGACATGGGTAGGACATGCAAACTCCTTAAAAATTTCTGAATCTTCCATTTCTTCCTTCGGTTCCTACAGGGGCAGCAGTGGCCTAGTGATAAGGGACTAGGCCCCAGGATCAGAAGGTTGTGGATTTAAATCCCAGACCAGTAGGTTGCCCTGAGGTACCCCTGAGCAAAGTAACATCCCCATCACTGCTCCCCGGGCGCTTTAAAGAGCTGTGTATGCTGCTACGCTGTGTATGGATGAAAAGCAGAGGTCAAATTTTGTGGTTCACTGTGTGCTGTGAATAATCACATTTACTTTGCAGTTCACATTGTAAAAGCAACAAAGCTAAGAACTGCATATGCAAAATATCCAGGCTTTTTGCAAATGATAAAACGTCATATAATAATAGAAAGGTATCAATGTAAGATAGTAACATAATGCATTAACATGCCACAACTTAGTATGTCTTTGCTTTTGTTTATACTTTACCATGTACTTTTCTCTGTAAATTAGGTCTATTTAATTTGTATTAAAGGCTCAACCAGCCTGTGCATATGCAATATGTATACAGGGACTATGATGAAGAACACTGTTAAATGGAATTTGAGTCCCCCCTTGGATAGGAATGGAAGGATGAATTATTCACTTCATGTGAATTTTCTCTCTTAGAGTTATGCTAGTTGCGCCTGATGGAACAGTGAAGTATTTAAAGTTTGCTATTGCAGTGAATTTGAGCTTTTATTGTCATTCACTTGAAGACTTAATGGTAGAGTGGAAAGCCTGTCTCCAAAAACAAATGTCCATGCATATTTTAGTCTGAGATGCACTTATTATAAAACATTTATAAGGCTTCCAGATCTAGGCACAGCAGATGTAATATACTTTGGAGATGAAGCATGCTAGTCTTAGTTCAAAAAGATCTTCTTAAAGAGACCTTGAATGGCATAAAGCAACTAACTGACAACAGGGAAGACTTGTTTATCCACCTGTGTAGATGCTGAATGTTAAATTCATGTCAGTATCACTACCCCAGGTGTGAAACTTCAAGCGCAGAGGAAATTAAATACTGTCATTCTGTGAAGTTCTATGAAGTCCTAACAATTTCATGTATTAAAAATATACAAATACGTTTTCCAACAAGTAAAAAGATGCTGTAAGATCTCCATAGAAAAGCATTGCCAATAGAACAAGGTGTTCTGGAGCAGCCACACAAGAGTCTAAGATTCCTATGCCCAGTGCCAAGTATATAAAAAGCTTCCCAGCAGTGAGATATGAAGCAGGAACTATGTTCATTTGGAGTTGTGGTTGTAAACCAGAACTAATAATCCATCAGCTGTGCTGAACCTAACTAATGCTCTTGCTGAAAGCAATAAGTGTTACAAATCAAGTTTTATTTATAAAGCACATTTTACAACTGTTGTGTTCACAAAGCAGCTTTACAGAATCCAGGTCCGAGCCCCAAGTGAATAAACTGAGGGTGACAGAAGCAAAACTGTCGGAAGAAACCTTGGGAGGAACCGAGTCTCTAAAAAGGAATCCATCCTCTCCTGGTCGACACTGGGTAACATGATTAAAGATTCTTCTTTGAAAGAAAAATGTAGTCCAGGGCAAGACTTCATCTCAGCCTAGGAAATCAACCCCTACAATAAGAGTTCCTACAAGAGTAGAGACTAGCACTGAACCAAAAGGGAGGCTATTTTTTTTAAGAAGAAATATGGTATAGGTCAACAAAATGTAAGTTTGCATATAACAGCAGTAAACAAGCTTGCTTCTGGAGGCCATATGTGTACTTCAAAAAGTCAAATCTGCCAGCTAATAAAACAGACTGTATATTAAAACTGATTTAGATGTGACTGTAAATGTAGTCAGATAAAAATAAGTACTCTTTAAAGGATATAGATACATTGTAAACATAACTTTGCTGGAAAAAATAGCAAACAGGAAAAAATTAGATTTCCTAAAAATAGGTTCCATCAGAGCCAGAAGTTTCCTTTCAACCTTGAGGCATGTCAAGGGAAGAGATGTGTTGATTCAGGCAGGGGTGCATTCTTCTCTTTTCAGCGAAAGACTATATCAAAGCAACAACATTTTCTTTCACAAGCCTGAGCTTACATTTTGGAAGTGTATCTTTATGTGGCACAGCTGCAACATGAGCTTCATGGCATTGAAATGATGCTTTCTGCTGTTGGACAAAACAGAACAATCACTAAATGTGGAACCATTAACAGAAAAACAATTTGCTTTCATCATTACACATGTACCCCAAAACTACGCATATTTGCTGATTAAAAAGAAGTCCAATTTCAGGCAGCAGTAACGTGTGGCAGAATGGTGGATGATGCAAAGGCAAATGACAAGCTGATAAATGGCCTGCCCCCCTAGCTGAACAAGCATGCAGGAACATTGCAGGGAAATGAGAAGGCCTAGATTTTATTGGGACAGAAATAAGTCATCTTGCTAAAGTTCAAAATGATTTAGAAGCATTTGTTCAGTGAAAGGTTCATTTATAGTCCATCTAATCTGGTTAACCTTGACTCTTCAATTACATCGCTAGTCCTGTAATTATCTTACCAGCTAATTTTTCCAGCATTTTATTACAAGCATTCAAAACAATAGTTCATTTTATGCAATATTCATGTGTGCTTCAAGAGCAATTTGCCATGTTTTTTCCTGGGTACCTTTCAAAATGAAGACATCAGTAGCAGAGTGGACAAACGATGTTTGTAATGATCAGAGCACAGATGTCCTTGTGTCTAGCTGTGGTTCATCTGTAACCCTATTCTGTGACTCTGTATGAAAGCTCCATTGAAAATCCATCAAGGGCAGCAAGCCTAAGTAAAAGACTTTTTGTCTAAACATCTTAGTACTTCACATACTTCAGTGGCAACAAATTTTCCAAAGGTAGCCTTTGCAGAAATGAAAAGTCAGATTTGCCAAAAAGGTGTGTTTTTCCAAAACTGTGTGTGTGAGATGTTGCCAAATGTGCATTTGCATAAAAAAAGGCTTTAATAAAAATCCTTGTGTGTGTTTTATGTAGATTCAGAACCAATATACACACATGTAGAAATAAATTGCTGTTTTGCATTCATTCTTTTAGGGATGTCAAATAAACCAGTGCCTAATAATGGTGATTCAGCCCTGACTGCTTTCAGAATGAGGCACAAGACAGGGAAGCCAGTCAGAAATGAAGTAAATTGCAAATGATCAGCCTTTAAAGCACAGAGACAAAGACAGGCATTTCCTAATTAAGAAAGGCTGGAGACCGGTTATGAATTTTGGCTTCCTTTTCTATATAAACCCCTACAAACATCACAAGAAGAACATCAAGAGGAAAATAATTAAATTCAAACAAAATCTGGAAGCCCTGAAGATGATTTTCCAGCCTTGATATACAGTAGAACATCTAAGGACAGGTACAATGCGTCATCAATCTAACATTTTCAACTGCTGCACCTCTTGCAGGAGAGGACAGGGATGACACTTCACAACAAACATCACTTTGCATCCGTTTACCTGCTATGTCAGGTCATGTCAGGAAAAAAAAATCTCATTATTCCAGTTCACAAAAACATGACAGTTCCTCAAGTTTTCTACTTTTGAAGTATTTCTGTGCCTTTAACTTGGAGCCCAAATTGCATAAACATGCCTATATCTCTTATTTCTGAGAACTGACATCTACCCTCCTCTCTTTTAAGCTAGTCTAGACTATTTCACGTTACCGAGGCAACAGAAAAGACAGAGGAGGAAATTGGTCAAACAGAACGAAGTCACAGCATGAAAAGTCAAAATTGGCACAACAATATCCTGCACAGACAATTGAACTTTTTACTTTCTAATATATTCAAACTGTGTAATTGGTTTATTGCTTTTGTAACTGCAATTGTTTTGGAAGAAAGTCCTCTAATAACTACAATCTTTGAAAGGAATATTTCCATCTTTGTGTTACTAAGGGAGATATTAGATTTTACAACTGATTATTGTGCGACTTTTTATCTGAGATATAGTGACGTTCATTATACGTACAATTGCTTAAAATCTTCAATAAGGAATCTCAGCCATGGGTCTACTGTTATCTAACGAGACCAGAGTGGTCTCCCTCTCAGCTGAATATGAGTGCCTCTTCAAAGCACACTTATGTGACACTGCTTTAACATCAGCTTAGTCTTTCTGGCTGTGTGACAGAGGGACACTTAACATCAGTGGAACCACTGCAAGAAACACTATACAATTACAATAAGATTCCTCATATCCTTTCCAAATTTAAACATGAAATGACTCTCTTTTAGAAGTATCTGTAGAATGAGTAGGTCATTTGGACTCAATGTGCAATGATCATTAAGAATGGAATTAAGTTCTTTTTCCCCCCAATACTCTTACATCCATTTAAGGATTTTACACTTTCTCTGTCTGTGCTCTCAGCTATTTGAGCTTTGAATATTTGCTTACCTGTGACCTTCAATCAGTAGTGTGACCTGTACTACATTTACATTCATGGCATTTAGCAGATGCTCTTATCTAATGAGATATTAAAACACTTTAAACGATCCAGACCATCACTACAGTAAAATGTGTGGAGCCGAGCAGCATTCAACATACATGTAGATCAACAAACATCTGGACTCTGACTTGAAAATTAAGAATGGGAAAAGTTCAGTCTGAAAAAGAGAGATATGGATACTAACAAGGTGCAAATAATTTATTGCATTAACTAAGAACACAGGTATCTATTTTCTACTATCTCACCTAGATTTTAATGCAAATACTTTTAAAGAAATTTCAGTGCTTTCACAAGAGTCATTTATCACACAAGTATCTGTTCTTTTGAAAAGAAAGTGTACTTTTGCCAACTCTGGGCAGGGGAGACATGAAAAACCTGACGAAGATTAAGTACTGCCACCTTTAATGCCATAACGTTTGTTTCATGCCTTACATGCGACTTTGTCAGTATTGCTACAACCATGTGATGCTAACTAGTGAGCATACAGTACTTGCTTTTCAAAATACTGACAAACCATTGTAGAATGTTCTACCTATTTCTTTTTAACATTCCATTTTCTTCATGTAGTATTTGAGCTCTACCAAGCTCCAAATTCTGAAGACAGTTTGTAATAATGGGAAAACAAAAAATTCTGTGCTAATGAGACACAAAACTCATTTTGCAATTGTTGATTTGTGAACAGTTCCATGTAGAACATTTACATTTTTTCCACATTGTCTCAACATAAAGCTCTGAGACCTGAACTGAGTAAGCACTATTTTCCACCATATCCAGTGAGTTCATCATGTGACTCTTGCCCACCGGACCACAGGTAGTGGTCTAGTGGTAAGATACTCATCTACAGATCAAGGAGCCGCAGGTTTGATTCCTGCCTCCAGCACTACCACCGCTGGGTTCCTGAGCAAAACCCTTAACCCTGAGTTGCTCCAGGGAGGCTGTCCCTGTAACCAGGACAAGTCATTCTGAATATGAGCGTCTGCTAAATGCTGTAAATGTAAATGTACCTGAGTCTGTAATAGAGCTCACGTTTCACCCATCGCATACATTTGTAAGACATAAAAGTTTTGCGAGCATACTTTGCAAAGTGAGCAGCAGGCAGATGTTTCTGCTTCCAACAGATGCAGAATGGCAGAGCTTTGGCACTTTGCTCCTACATATTGTGCACAAAGACTATGATTAAGAGCACACTGATAACAGACTTTTTAAAATCATGCCTCATTTCCCTGCCCATATATTCAAGCTTTTAGAACCTCTGAACTGTTTTAAGTCAGAATGATGTTTCTTCACTGTTTACTTATAGACCTTCATGGATACAGAATTTCGGGGGATACTAAGCTGTAACAGTCTTACTGGAGAATAAATAGATTATGTGCTTGGCATGTCAATGTAACACTTCAGTATATAATTTCTCCTGATAAGCTATGGGATTTTGCCTGAAGCATTTGATTCAGAGGGCTTACTAAAATATTCAAGCTTTTCATAATAAATTCAACACCCACAACCCACAATACTATATTGTTTCTTTGTATACTTGATATCCTGATAAGAAATCCAATTAGGCTGAGGCAGCATGAGTCTTGTTTCCCTCCACTGCAATTACCCAATACATGTTCATAAATGATAAGCCTTTGTGATTGAAATATGGCTATGCAAATAACTTGTTATGGCACTGCAGAGGAGAAAGAAAGGAACTTTCCTATCAGTGCTGATCAAAGTAGGCAACAGAGCAGTACTTGCCCTCTAAACCTTTATTCTTCTATCCAAGTGTGTGTATCCTGAAACTGTACAGTGGAAACCTGATGTCATGCTTTTGAATGTTAAGAAATACATATTCACCTCATTCAAACTCAAGTTGTGTGCTTTTAATTAGTCCATTTAGCAGTTCCTATTAAAAAAATCCCTTCTTCTGATGTTCCTGTTTTGTTTAACTCACCCAATACCTTAAGAGTGCACATATGTTAGAGTAAATGAAAATCACAGTTTACGATTTCCAGAAAGATATATTTTATTCATTTTTATTTTTTATTTTTTTACAGACAGTTAGGCACTTGGACTCACTACAATAAACATGAATTTCAAATAAGTGACTCAAGGGAGGCTCATTATTGACCCCTGCATCTACCTCTTCACCCTTACCAACTGCACATCCTCTCTTAATACATACATAAACCTAGCACGAACCTGTCTAGCCAATGTGTGCATTTATGAGATTAAGAGATGCAGAAAAAACCTTAATAAAATATATACAGTACTGTGCAAAAGTTTTAGGCAGGTGTGAAAAAAATGCTGTAAACAAAGAATGCTTTCAGAAATGGAAGTGTGAATCATTTATTTTCATCAATCACCAAAATGCAGTGAATGAAAAAAAGAGAAATCTAAATCAAATAAATATTTGGTGTGACCACCCTTTGCCTTCAAAACAGCATCAGTTCTTCTAGGTACACCTGCACACAGTTTTTGAAGGAACTCGGCTGGTAGGTTGTTCCAAACATGACTGTGTTTCAACCTCCGTGTGACATTGATGATCATCAGCACCTGTTTGGTAAAACTGGTTGATCATACACCGACTATAATCCTACAATTTAGATTTAAATGTTTCTTTTGCTCGCTCACTTTGCATTTTGTAAATTGATCAGAATAAACAATCATTATTTATATTTCTGAAAGCATTCTTTTCTTGACAGCACAGTTCATTGGCCTGAGCCTTCACCTCATAGTGTTCAGATTAGTTTTAGTAATTTTTTTAACACATTTCTTTGGGCTTTCAAACAAAGTTTCAAGGCAGCAGTAAATTAACATCACATGATTATGGCTGTACTCTGGTGTATCTCAGGTTTTTGATGATTACCTTTTGTCTAAATATTATAGTTTCTTTATAATGTTACATTCATATAGCAAAAAGCATAACTCATTTATACTCATAACTCAAAAAGCACTGACTCATTCCAAAGGTACTGGAAATAGTATTGGCAGTGGAGGTCATTCACCAGGTGTGTTAATCTGCTTCACACCTCAAATAGAGGACACTGTTTGACATCCCTCTACTCTGCGCTTGGCACTGGGCATAGTGACCTAAGGCTCATAAGCAGCTGCTCTAGAGCCTCTTATTTAACTTATTGTACTTTTCTGTGGGAAAGATACAAGCTGTGTGTGTGTGTGTGTGTGTGTGTGTGTGTGCATGAATGCCTGTGTCAATGTGTGCATCAACTAAGTTAAATCAACTAATTCGAAGGGACGTCCATATACTTCTGCACATGCAGTGCCATGCCATTCACATTCTCTAATGAATAAAATTATTTCAATTAATACTGTAGCATGTGTGAGTGTAGACACTGGTATGGTATAGAACCTGCTGTTCCCAGTTGAGTGTGTGAATATTTCATTGTGTAAATAACACAGTACATGTAAAACTACTGAGTCACTCTCCCAGTTGTGTTTGCTGCAGATTTCTCAGATTCATGTTGATATGATTTACCACCGAGATAAATCAGTTGGACTACATAAAATGTGTAAGCAATCTGCAGCAGCTTAGTTTTCAAATGTACCTTTTTGTTCTAAAATCCAACCAAACTCAAATGTTTGATTTTTATGTTTCCTAAATAACATTTCAGTGTAGTCAAGCAGGACGTCCAGAGGATGTGTAATATATCTGAACATCCTCATTTTTCTCCTGTCTGGGAAAACCTGTGCCTTCCGGTAAGAAGAGCCATTTTAGGCTCAATTATTAGATTTGGTTTCTCCCTTCTCTTATCCAGGGCTACGTTGACAGCCTTAGCCGGAGGTTGGATTTCTGCTTTGTACTCTCTAATAGATCTGATTTCTGCTCAGCCTGATGGGATTGGAAGATTGATTGCTTCAGTCTAGCACCACATGGTGGGGCATCAAGATAGACTGTGTTCCCATAGCTACGTGTTTAAACCTGAGAAGGAGAAACTGAACACAGAAAAGCACAGGAGGGAGAGAAAAAAAGATGACTGTCAAGATGATGCACCAACATCATGCAGAAAAAAAGTCACTGGCAGAAAAAACCTCATGTGGAATAGATTAGCATATGGCCACTGTCATGTGAAACCTTTTTATTTTTTTCTCTCCCTGAACACACCCATTACCCTTTTATATTGTTTAACAATGAACTAATAAGAACAATTTAACATGCTTTTTTTTTTACACTGAAGTTAAACTATACATATTAAAACAATATTCTAAGACATGAACATTTGGTTGCAAAAGTCATGAAATGATGCTGCTGTCAGGCATTCTGGGCCTTCAGGAGGAACAGCGGGGAAAAGACTAAAGGGGAGAGAAAATGCACACTTAAAAGTACAGTCATAAGTTTTTGGAACATCTGCAGTGTAACCTCAGGCTGATCTTGCAGTCCTGACTCTTGGGAAAGTAGCTTTCTGCAGTAACATGAACAACCCTAGCCTTTCCCTTCATTACCCTTATTATGTCTGCAAGGATAACTTACATGCAGAGCCTCTGTCAGAGCCTCCTCTTTCCCCATGCACAGGCCCGGTTAGGGGATGCAGAGATCCTCTACTAATGAGCTTTGGCACTCTGTCAAATCCTCTCCCGAAGCACAGCCACCACTCCCTTGGGTCTCACAGGTGAGCCATGAAGGAAAACTGTATCGAATACATTGCAGTTGAACCGAGGTGGCTAGAACACAAAGATGTTCTCAAGATGTATTCCAGATGTATCTAACCTAATGTACTAAAAGCTTGGCTTTGTTCACTTTAACTCATTATTACAGCTGAAATACATTGATGTTAATGCTAGGTAAAGTTAGTGTGTCAACACTAAAGATACACCATGCTGTCTTTATTGTAGGATGCATTGCAGTAAAGTCAGCTTTGCTACAGGAGAACAGATCAGAGATGCTTTCACCATTAGACAAAGGTTAACACAACCTTAAATGGCACATTAGTTGCATTCTTCAAGTCTACCAGCTTTAATGGATCGTCATCATCTGGCAGGGGCAGCGGTGGTCTAGTGTTTGGGGACTAGGCCCCCATAATTTGAAGATTGTGGGCTTAAATCCCAGACCAGTAGGTTGCCCTGAGGTACCCTTCAGCAAGGTAAAATTTACACCCGCAGGAAAAGTACAGCTATGTTTGTAGTTACAACTGTATGAGTAAACTAGACCAACTTTTAGTTTAATGCTATACCTCCACACTGTGTTTTAATATTTGCCAATCACCCACTTCTTCTGATTAAAAGTTGCAAACTTAAACGGATCAAACAATGGATACGATCACTTTAACAAATGAGTTTTCCGTCAAGCTTGATGGTCTTGGGACTGGCCAAGATTAGTGACAGTTTGCCAACAAACTGGATTGCAGCATGCTATGAAAGCACAATGATCAGCAGCGATGGCCAGTTAAAGAAATAAAACAGCTTGTGCATAACGACTTGATACAGTGGCAAAGTGCAAGGGTCTGGCTAGTATTCATGAAAACTAAGCTGAAGTTCTTAAAAGCACTTTGGTAATGTCCAGTAATGTCAGACAATTTTATTTTCTCTGAGCAAGGTTAACATACATTAGGTTTGTCCTGTAGCAGAGTTAACTTAGTTAATCTATACTGGTATGTTATTTCAGCCATAAAAATCATCATAAACGTAAAAACATTTCAGTTCTAAAAAGAGTAATATTTGTTCAAATATTTAACATCAAACAATCATTTTCCTCATATTACACTTTGTATTTCTATTTTTATCTTATTAGCTGAATGCTGAGAGAAACAGGGGAGACATGGGTCTGTTAGTGACGTGTGAAGGATGGAGAGCTGGAGGGAGTTAAGGTCTTAAAAGGATGAATGATGACTAAGTGAATGTTTTTTTTCCATTTTACTTAAGTTCACATATACAGAAGAGCTCCAAACAAGCATAAACAATCACCTACTAAATCCAGTATTATATTTATAATTGTTGGAAATCTCATTATAAGAACCCCGAAGCAACCATGGAAGAGACAGGAGGAGGAGAAGGTAAAGCTGCAAAGTGTGACGTTTTAAGACCAATTAGCCGTTCTAATGGGTTAAACCCATAAAGGAGAACAGGCCAGGATGGAGGAAATGTTGCTGCCTATTTAATAACATTAATAAGCAAATACTAGAATATTCCTATTAAGCTTCGAGTCAGCTTTAATATTATTTTCCAGCAACTATTCAGCTTTCTGACTTCAGGGGTAGGGATTCATCTCTCTAATTTTCAACCGACTTGTGAACATACATTAATCTCTTGACTTATTGGGGCATCCTGCACTCATCCTCCATCCCGTCACACACATCACATGCTAAAATGCAACCACAAAGTGATGAGTGAATTTTCATGCATTAGCTTTAAAAAGGCCTACCTTGATGTTCAGGAGCTTTACCTTAGACATGCATCACTGCAGTCATGTTATATTTTTAGGTGCAAGGCAGCAGAGGTATGGAGACAGGAGGAGGAAAAGGCACAGAGCCTGAGGTGAGGTCTTGAAAAGGCTTAGTGTGCTTTATATTAGATACAATTGCTTCATACTGTGCCTGAATATGACTGACGGAACAAAATTGGCTACTTGTCAGACATATTGGGCATATTGGAGCATTGCAGTGCATACTGAGTAGAAAGCCATTTGAGATGTTGCCACAGTGTGGAACAAGGAAAATACACAGCTTTTAGCTTGGCGCCAATAAAACTCTGGAAATAAAATTGAGATGCTAATATAAAATAAGCATCATTATTGCAGTGGTAATTTGGTGTGCAAAATGTTACTTACAAAAATGCTTTTACATTAAATATCACTATATATTTATAAACGGATTTAAAGTAACTGGAGTCCAAACATTCTTGCCCTTCAGAAGTAAATGGTTTCCAAACAAAAAGAATCTTTGTTTCTATGAGGAAGAAATGAAGAACAAATAGAGAAAGAAAGAGAGCGAGCGAGTGAGAGAGCAAGAGAGAGAGAGAGAGAGAGAGAGAGAGAGAGAGAGAGAGAGAGAGAGAGAGAGAAGAGAAAGAGCGAGAGAGAGAGAAGGAAAGAGAAAAACTCTTATCTTTTGATAAAATAAGCAGCAAACAAGTGAAAGCAAACAGAAAGTGGAAAGTCTTCACTGAGGAGCTGGAACCACTGAATGAATAAAATGTTTATGATTTATCCACAAAGTGGATGGAACACTAAACACTATTCACAGAAGGGAAATCATGATTTTCATGTTCAGGATGGTGTGAATACTGCATTTCTATTGAAAAATAATGTTATTAGACTAATAATTAAAAAAATCTTAATTTCTCCATTGGTATCATTAAATGCAGTAATTAAACGGATTAAATGTTTCTTTAAATTTGAGCAAATGTCAATAATGGCTATTAATCACACAAAATAATAAAACTAATCACAATAAGAGTCAACATGTTAAGCCAGCGATTCATCCAAATGAAGCCTTGCCACTTTTATCACTTCTTGACTCAGGTGAAAGATGACTTTAAGCAATCAATGAATCTTCAAGTTAACCCAACTCCTAAACAGCAGTTAAGCTGGGTTGATAGTGGTGTGATGTCAGTGTTGATAGAGCTCTTCTTTCTCCCTGCTCAGGAAATTGAATTAAGTTGAGGACACAATGCTGCTTTGATAAGTATGATCTTTGTCACCCTGTATCCTTCACTGAAGCTGTTGAGTGATGACAGCTGACATTAAACTCATTCTATCAAGTTCTACAAGGGAAATAAATCCCTTAGCTAAACTTTAAACCTCTGTCCCCAAGACAAAACAACTGCACATATTTATGTTGCACATAAAGAGAAATATACAATAACTGATAAGGCTGGGGCCTTTCCTGGTGTGTTTTGGAGAGATAAAACTGATCATGTCAGTACTTGTTTATGAATTGCAAAATGATCAACTTAATTATAATAGAACAAGCATGTGTTGTGACTTGAAATAAATAAAAAATAAAGATCAAATATCTACATACTTCAGGTTCCCTACCAGGCACTAACCTGTGTGTAATGGGAAAACCCAGAAGACCCATTGTTTTTAGAACGGTCCGAGTCTGTCACAATTCAGCCCTTGCTGGAGTTGCTCAGATCCTTACAGTTGCACACTGTTCCTGACTTGAACATATCTTCAAGAACTGACTGTTCACTTGCTCTCCAATGTGCCACACCCTGACAGGTGCCACTGTAACAAGAGAATCAGTTTTATTCGCTTCATCCGCCTGTGGTTTCCATGCTGTGGCTGAGCAGTGTAAATGTTTAAATGTGTGATATATTCGGCAACTTGATGCATGTTTGGTTATTATAATACTTTCTTGGTACCTAGCACTAAACTCCGCTAAACCCACCAATTAACCACCGTGCTGCTAATGGAAGATGATCAAGAGGTTCTTAAGGCTGCTACTTTATTCCTATTTGAAGAGGAAGACTGTCCCTGGTCCCTGTTGATCACTAAAAGGATGAATTTTATAGTTCTGAAGGCAGCACCAGAATATTCATCATCCCTAACAAACCCATGCATCATCTTCACACATGTTGGGTCATATGAATGGAGAAAGAAACCAAAGCAAAGATACAGACTGGCAGTATGTTAGTTAATTAAATGAAAGCTGGACCAGTGAAGGAACAACAGATGTGTTTCACTGACTCATAGCGTTTGATTCTGATAATCAGATGTCAGATTCTTGTTTTCTTTCAAAACGTCCCACACAAAATCGTTAGCCTGCTTTTTACATTTCCACAGTATACTTTACAACAGCAACGATGTACTTTGGAACAAATAGAATTTAGAAATAAAAAGGTTCCGATTATGTATGGACTGACTGAACCAGGATGCTGTAATACATAGCACAAATGTTTATGGATGTCTTGCCAGTGAGATGGTTATGCAGTTGTGGTCTGTAATCAGAACATACTCATTAGTCCAGCTTCATACTTCTTCCTTCAGACCGAGAAAACAACTCAATAATAACCAAGTGAGTCATTCATATATTCAGCTTTCAGCCACTTAATGAGATTTATGCAGAAGACACAAGGTTTAGTCCACCTAAAAACACAGAGCATGCCCTAACACAATATACACAACGAGGACAGGTGATGGGCATGGAGATGAGACTCTGAAACCAAGCAGTGATGCAGTAAAATAAGTCCATTAAAACAAAAAACTGAGGCAAAAAATCTGAATGTTACATTACTCATTTTTTCGATGTGTACATTGGTGGTTGTGTTGCACTGTTGTGTTCTCTGAAAGTAATATTATTTGACTTCAAAAGAAGCAGAGTTTTTCATGATGTCATTTTAAATGCATGTTAAAATACTGAGCCAATTATGACCAAATATAATATCAGTTGTTGTATTTTCATTCCACAGAATGCTTTCTTGTAGGCTTGCTTAATATTTCAGTCACAGTTCAGTCATATCTTCAGTTTCAAAATGTATAAAAGTTACCTGTTTGCATGTGTGGCAATTTTCACACCACCACCCAATTTCTCAGTCCGCTCTCAACCTCTCTCTTTCAGAGATCTCATCCATCCTACAGTCACACAGTCTCATATTACATTTCAGTGGTATATTGAAGGCACAGTGCAAACACACACACACACACACACACACACACACACATTGACAGAACTGTCCTCTGCAAGGAAATTAACCCAAAATAACCAGGGACTAATATGAACACAAAGTGCAACCTGGTTAAATTGAGCTTTATTAACTGCAATTATTTTTTTGCCATTAAAACTAAAGTTTTTATGCTTACCAGGCTTCCATGTGATTTTTTTTTAAAGCAGAGGAGATTATTAAGAAAAGGAACAAGTGCCTGGAGTGTAACAAATACTTTTCTTAAATAAAAATCTTTAAACTCCCAATGTTCCACAAAACAATGGGCCTGTTTATTGATCACTCACATTAGCAAGATAGGTTCTGCTGTTTTATCTATTCAGAAACACAATTAACAGAAATCAGTCATACACAATACTGTGTAAATGTCTTCAGCCACCCCCCATTTCTTTATATTACATCTAAAGAGCTACACTTAGGACAGCAATCCAAAACACACCTTGCCACTGCAATCAAAACATACCTGTATGGAAAAAAAAAACATGATGCAGTACTATCATTCATGTATTGGCAACCCCAAAGCCCAGATGTTAACATTACTGAAGCAGTGTGGGATGATGCTTACAGAGAACGGGACAAAATGAGCCAACTTGAAGGAGAATTTCGAAACGTCCTTTTAAAAGCATAG
Source organism: Hepsetus odoe (assembly GCA_017165825.1). NCBI lineage: Eukaryota > Metazoa > Chordata > Actinopteri > Characiformes > Hepsetidae > Hepsetus > Hepsetus odoe. The sequence goes on along the minus strand of CM029366.1, from coordinate 21,688,113 downwards.
AGAGATACTATTCCTGAGGACAACCTTAAGAAAACACAAAAGCTTGCTTTCAGGCTGTGCTGAAGAATGGTCATTTCTAATATCAACTTTAAAGCTGGTTAGAATTACACCAAGTCTGTGTAAAGAGCATGTTGTATACTGTTTTTACATGCTTAGTTGCACATGTTGAACTGAATCACTGCATCAACGGTTTTATTTTCCTAAAGTAATAAAGTAAAGTGGTGTTAACACGAAGTTATTATGTTTCTACGGGTGTTAGCCTAAATGATTATATCAAGGTGTCTGTTAAGCAATGTAACAGCCTAGATTAACTTTAAATAAAAGCCTAGCCTATTACTTTTACATTATATTTTCTACTTAATTTAATCTTAAATGTAGAAAGGTTCTTACCTGTGAGTGTTTTACTAAAGGGAGCCACCATTTTCAGTTTGTGGAGGAAACAGGAGCTTATGTCTGCTGGGATTAAAAAGAGAACTTGCCTAAGAAAAAAAACAAAAAAACAAACACAAGTGACATCATCACACTTCCTGTTTGGACCAATATAAGCCTTATTTGATGCAGTTGGTTGGATATGATTGAAATAAGTTGGACTCAACTAAATGTAAATTGTACTTGATTACTGGACTTCATGTTTAATTAGTACATGTTTGTAAACACTTTTCTTAAAGAGTAAAGTTGTTTTTTTTATGTTCTCTTCCACTTGGGAAACCCACACAATTCACTTCATCTGGTCCATCACACATAATTGTGCTTGTATACCTTTTGAATTTGCCTTATTTCTCCACATAGATGAACTAAACCATCAAAGATTCAAGAAAGTTTAAACACAGCAGACATCAACTTTGAGCACACTCAAGTCACGCTACTATTGGTTAAAAGAGGATTAGAAGTTACATACTGGAATGGAAAAGTACTGTCATTAACTCAATGGAGAAGCTGTGGAAGGACCTGAAGTTCATTTGAGGAAACTGTGGGTTGAAGCTGTTCTCAATGGAACAACAGGCCAAAATTCGTATATGCAAACGTTTAACTGTGGTTAACGCTGCACATGGGGCCATCAGATACGGAATGAAAAGATTCACATACTTTTGCCAATCACAGATATGTAATACTGGATTATTTTCCTCAGTAAATAAATTACAAAACATCATATTTTTCTTCTGAATTATGGAAAACAAACTTTCACAAACTTTCAAATACCACATCTACCAAACTAATAACTCTGAAGTATACTTGTCACTAACCTATTTGTCATGAAGGCAAGCCCCTTCTTTATAATAAGATATGTCCACTGTATGCTTCCTGTGGGTCTCTATTTCCCCTTTTACTATAATTGTCCAGTGGATTCAATCATATGTGAGGCCAGCAGTCTGTGCCGCAACAAATGCACCTTCACTAAAGTGCTCTGACTGCAGAGATCTATCAGTATGACAGATGGCATGGTGCTGACGGAGTGAAAAACATGTATGGTGATGACACATCTTTGAAGACGTGTCTGTGATAGGCCAAGCGGACAGTGTCACCTTCACTCCACCATGTATCTGGCATTCTCAGTAACAGAATGATTTGTTTGAGTGTACACAAAACAACATTTGAAAATCCATGAACTATAAAAGAAACAGAATTGCTTTGCTTGTGAGCCAGTATTGGCACACTGGACTAAATCTGAAAAGCAACATTTTGAATTAAAACTGTATTCTCACTAAAAAAGTTAAACTAAAATATTCTGAAAATTACACACTCAACCAGTTCTGGACTGGAATTAAGTTTTATCCCTGCAATACAACACAACAGTAGTAAAATATAATCTTATAGAAGCCCATTTGTAATAGTGCCATAATCCCCTTTGCTCCAAATGTAATACACCATATCGCCAAAACATGTCTGTTAATTACTGAGTTCAGGTATTTAACATAACCCTTCCTAACATAGGTGTGCATTGTCCATAGACAAATATTGGCAGTTGAAATAGGTCATACTGAAGGGCTCGCCAGCGGTTTGATTCTACATTTGCCAGTTCATGAAATTCCTGCCTGGCTAGATCTATCCTGGTGCTATTACTTTGAAGAGAATGTGAAAGATAACAGGAAAGTGTCTAGGAGCAACAACAACTCAGCAGACAACGCAAACTCACCGAAAGGAGGTCTGACCTCAACCCAGCTGAAAAACTCTGGGATAAACCGGAACATTGATTACAAGCTTTTTGTCCAACATCAGTGCCTGACCTCACAAATGCTTTTTTGACTGAATGGGCACAAATTCCCATAGACACATTCATAAAAAATCTTGAGGAAAGCCTTCAGTGGAGATTGATGTTGGTTACTGGGTAAAAAGGGAGGGCCAGCTCTTTATTAATGTTCTTGGTTTTGGGATGAAATGTCCAACAGGTTCATATAGTGTTGATGGTCAGGTCTTCACATACTGTTGGCAATACAGTGTAACTAAAGTAATTTTATAGTGTGGTAATTCTCTTTTAGAAATCAGGCTCAGTTGTGTACTTTAACGATCCCCAGAACAAGAACATATTGGATGAACAAATATTTTCATGAGTCCTCTCAACAGCTGATAGCGACCTATGAGTAATTCTTTGTGTGATATTAGTAATCCACAATGCCCAAAGCACAAGGCCATGAGAACTAGTGGCATCAAGGCATCTGAGTCTGAGCAGAGTGATCTTCAATTTAATGTTTCTTTTATGTTTCTAAGTTTGCCAATGAAACCCTTGTCCAGAGACCCAGTGATGAACTAATTGTTCATACTACTTTAATAGGGGGAAAAAGGTAAATTCATATTTCAGAAAAAACAGAATAAACAGAAATATAATGATACTGAAAGTGATCTGTGTTTTGAGCTTACAATACAGTACAAGCGTATGAGTAAACAGTTTTTCAGCCATTTTCTGGAAGTAAGAGTCTACTTTGTTGAAACACACTGCCATTACAATAAGCTCAAATAAACAATACCTTGTAAATCAATGTGTGTGTGTGGTATGTTAAGCAACTCCAAACCTCTAATGATAAAGTTTGCTATTTAGTCACAAACCAACCCCTGAATTAGTGGGCCAAAAGGGCCAGCGTTGGCCTAGTGGTTAGGGAGTTGGCCCCAGGATCAGGTTGTTGGTTTGAATCCTAGATCAGTAGGTTGCCCCGAGGTACCCTTGAGCAAGGTACTGTCCCCATCGCTGCTCCCCGGGCGCTTTCAATAGCTGCCCCCTGCTGCACGTGTTTGTGTGTGGGTTAAATGCAGAGTTGTTATTTTGTTGTGCTATGTACTCACAATGATAAGAATGGTCACTTTCATTAGCTAATCAGTCCTTCTTCTAAGCAAATCAGGTGGTGTACATGGTGTACACATGCATCCAGCTTTTTTGATTGGCTAAAACATATGTGCTGTATGCATTTGATATGATTTGCATTTTCCATGCTTTGTTTTGTTCTTGATCTTGAAATGCATTCATTCTCATCAGTGTGCTCACAATGCACCACAATGACAAGTATTTTGGGGTGTTCATTTAAAACAGGTAAAAAACAGGAATACATTGGTTACCCAGAATTCATTTCAGAATTCATTAGTACAAATGGTTTCATACATGAACTGAGAGTAGATGTGACCTCGTAATTTGATCAGGAGAACAATCTGAGAGGGGTGGATCTCTTACCTGGACTGCATAAGTTATTCAATATCTTTTGCAATGTCATAAATAAGTCAAATATTCATGACTTCTATTGCTGTCTCAGTAATGAAAAAGTAGAAGTCAAAGAATTGTCTAGAAAGGGCATGTGTGAGTACGGTGTGGCTCTTTTTTTATTACTTCAGTCTGCTTAAAGTCTGCTGTCTATCAATCAATACAAAAATGTACTGTGGAGGACATTATAATATGCACAGGAAATGACAAAGAAAGGAAACATGGTAACAAAAAGGTGTGTTAAAATCAAGAGATTTTAGTCTGTGTTGTATAAGTACATCTATTTCTGTCCTGTTATGGGAGAGAGAGAGAGAGAGAGAGAGAGAGAGAGAGGAGAGAGAGAGAGGAGAGAGAGAGAGAGAGAGAGAGAGAGAGAGAGAGAGAGAGAGAGAGTTGGCAAATGAAAGAACTACTTAGACACTGGAGGAATAGAAATATGCAGATTTCTAAGAACAAGAGATTAGTCATTGCACCTCACATTACCTAAATGTCATTTGTTTCATAAGCTCCAAGCCCATGCAGAGATAGGAAGAGCCAAGGGATATCATTCAGACCATCTAACCAGAGAATGAGGTTGGGGGATGTTTTGCCACAGCTTGCCTGCAGGTTTCCATTTGCTATAAGCAAACAGATGCTATTGCCCCAGATGTCAGGGGCTTATCTGCCATTTCTTCTTGGGCAAAAAAGAACTCATCTTATATCTGTAACATAACCAGGTTCAAAAGTTTAAGCCACAAGACTGTGGGTCAGCTTAGCCCAGTTTCTTCTCTTTCCTGTTCCTACAGCAGTTTGCACGGTTTGTTTTAAGGATGTAGTAAAAGATGAAGTACACGAATCTTGATTCTGAAAAGGTTTTACTTTGAGTGCAGATGCATTTTGTTAATAGCTCAGATTTCAGTGTCTGGTTTAGTTGCAGCAGAGTGTACTATAAATAATAGGAACCACTAAACTAAAGCCTTAAAAGTGTTATTTCATAGCTACTGTTGCCAGGTTGGACAAGCTTTACAGAATGTTTACAAGAATCCCACTCAGGATTGGAATTTAGCTTCATTACTTAAAAATGTGTTAAAAATGTTTTACTGCACACCTGCAAGTCTGGATTAAGATCTTATTGGTACAAGACACTCCCTGCGATGGGCTGGCGACCTGTCCAGGGTGCATCCCCCGTCCTCGCCCTGTGTGCGCTGGGTTGGACGCCAGCACCCCCCCGCGACCCCGTTTGGGACAAGCGGCAGATAATGGATGGTACAAGACACATGTGTGCATAGTTACACAGAGATGTTTGTTGGCCAGACACCTTAAGGCTCTGCATACACAAACTCACATGCACATTTTTGCTGTGAAATTATGTAAACTGCAGAATGAGAAAAGTATCCAAGGTAAGTAATTATATTTGATAACATAAATGAAAAAAGGACAAATTTCAAACACCTTGAAAGACCCACTATCCATATCTAATATCACATATGGACTTAACATATGAGTTTAAAGTTTTAAAACTTAAAAACAGAATTTAAAAACAAATAAAAGAAAATACATACATTTATCATTTATCATTCATACATTTATACATTTATTTACAATACATCTATCATAAACCATGAAAAGTTCCCACAATATCAATGTGAGGTTTTGTTGCAGGTCTGAACAGAAGCCATTAGCATGACGTTTGAGTAAAACATAGGTTACTGTTGTTTTTACAGTTGAGCTGTTTCAGTTTTTTTTTTAATTGCAGAACTTAGTCACATGTAGTGTCATATCTGACCCTTCAAGCATTAAATGATGCTACTAGCTAAAACAATAATATGGGCAAACTGTAGGATGTTGTTAAAGCTAATAAGGCAGGATGAATTTGCCACCTGCTCATCTGCTCAAAAATAAACACACATGATCCAGCCTAACAGTGTATCTTTTCACATTTAGAAAAAGTCATTTAAATTCTGAAACAACTATAATAACTCAAGATGTCTGAATTCTGATTTGAATAAGGTAGAACAAGATGTTGGTCTTGCAATGTTCTGAATAGCTTGCCTTACCTTGCAGTGAAAGCATTTTTGTGGATGGACCTGGGATAGATCAGTTAAACTTGCATTCCTGCTCTGGAAAAGATATTTATTAAAAATAGAGTAGACTTCAATAACGCAGAAGAGCTAAAGCAACCCTGGAGAACAAGAAGCTGCACTTTAAATTCAGCTGTGGCATTAGGTTGACAGGAGAAGGTTTTTGGCAACCCTTGGCCTCCGCTTCCAGCTGAGGAGAAGACTAATGAGAGTGTCATCAATACAGATGTCACAGCGACTAGAGTCCTTTCCATGGCTACTGACATGATTTGTGTGTCAAAGTCTGTGTAATCGGCTTGTTCCAAAGCCCCAAAAAGCATCCCATCACAACAACGGGAAAATGCATGACATTCTATTGCTGTAGCCATGGTGACAAGAAGTGCACCCTGTGTAAGGTGTACCTTCTTGTGCATGCAAAAAGGACTTTTTTTTTATTTCTACTTTAAAAAGCGGTAAAATGTGCACATTTAATAGAAGAAGAAAAGTGCTTTCACTGCTTCTCATCAGGCTTTGTGTGTGAGATGCAGAGAAAGAAAGAAGGAAAAGTATTGCTTGTTGTACACTTTTTCACCATCACTTTTAGAAGCATAAGCATGTTCAGTTTTCTGCTGAAAGAAAATTTCAGCAGAATGTCAGTATCTTTATGTGAAGATCAATTCTAAAAATATTCCGTCAGTCACAAGGCTTCAGTGTTGATCCATCCTTCCAACATATTGAGGGAATGTGGCTTTAATTCAAAATACAAACATCTCCTCACTTCCAAGCTTTTACATGCCCACCCTCCTAAACTGCTCAAGGATATACTACTCCCTACCAGCCTACACTGAATGGAAGATCAAAAGACCAAAGGACTGACAAAGTGGCAGAGCTGTTTCATGTAGAGCAGAGTTATGAAGTGGCCTACTACCCAATCAGTGGATTTAAGGTTACTATATATCTGATATACTCAGAATTGTATCAATTATTTTAATCTTTTGCATTGGTCTAGTGGTTAGAGAGTTGCCCTGGGATTGGCAGGTCATGGCTTCAAATCCCAGACCAGCAGGTTGCCCTGAGGTACCCTTGAGCAAGGTACTGCCCCCATCACTGCTCCTTGGGCTCTTTAAATAACTGCCCCATGCTGCAAGGTGTGTATGGATGAAATACAGAGGTTGAATTTCAATGTGTGTCCTTACATGCTGTGCCATGTTTCACAGTGACAAAAAAATAGTCCCATTCAGAATAACCAATGTGTTCACCCCATGACATCTCATCAATGCATACATAAACGTAACACTTTTAGCACAGTTCATAGCAGAGTTGTGTTACTTACAAGAGTTCTTGAGGGGAGATGTAGTAAGTTCCAAAATGTATAATTTGACCTCCATTCCATTTGGTCCACAGATGGAAATTAAGTTAGCCTTCAGCTCCACCCATTCAGGTTAAAGTTATATAGCCTGTTTCAGCCTAGGCTGAAAATGAAAGTGTATGGTAGTCAAACCCAAGAGAGATCATTTAAATATGTTGCTTTTAAACACTGTAATATGTAAAATAAGATATAGCCCATTTTACAGAAATGGTTTATAGCCCATTAGGAAATGATTTGTTTAGTATAGCCTATAAAAAGTCAGGAAAGGCTATGCTCAATCTTAAAAATGTGTGCTATAATAGAAAATAAATTAGTGTTTGCACAAAGGGACAATTTTCAAATTAATGGTAAGATGCAAATGCCAATGTTCAATAATGCTTTAAGTGAGGTGTGCAAGAAAACAACACTTGATCAATGGCAGAATAAAAAGAACACACTAAAAAGATTTGAAAACTGGAAATAGGTGGTCACTAGCCCAGTACTTACTCGGTTCCAAAGGTGACTAGTATTAAAGGGGCAGGAACAGGGCAGTGCAACTGGGACTGTGGCCATGGCAACCATGCCATATAAAAACCTTTTATTTGTGTAAATAACAGTTATTACAGTTGTAGGGATTGTTGCTGTATGTCAGGCTCATGCAAAGCCTCAGAAACATATGCTGCATTCATGTAGACTTTTAAAGGTCATTTCCAGGACCCAAGTTGTGGACTGAACAACAGTTCCAATACTGTTTGTCTTTTTCAGAATCCAAGTCCAGCTTTTTGAGAAAGCAGCTAGTGCTCAGTGCTCCACAGCTCAGAACCCAACTTCTTAATTACAGCTGACATAACCCATTTAATCCCATTCTAATTAATATGGGACTTAGTGGGATGTACCATTGGATGGAGAGAGGGCCATGAAAATTAAACAGAGACTACATTCAGAGACAGAGCAAACTTGGTCAGGGAGCTGAAAGGACAATTACAGTATCTGTCTAACTGGAACAAAGAGAAGCACTTTAATAAGCATTATAAAACTGCCATTCTGGGGGAGGCCTCCTACACATCTTAATGGGTATTTTCCCTTATTTGACATTGTACATAGTAATGCCATCATTAAAAGGGGGATAAAAGAGGCCATATGTTTGTTCAGTGAAAACCAAAAATTACACAATGGGATCTACTCAGATACTCCCAAAATCTATTTCTAATATACATTTTAATGCTGTAATTTAAAAATATAAATTACATAGGCTTTCCTGACATAGCTTTTATGAATATGACTCAAAGTCATGTTCATGGTCATGGTTCAAAACAGCATCAGTTCTTCTAGGTACACTTGCACACTGTTTTTGAAGGAACTCGGCTGGTCGGTCGTTCTAAACATGACTGTGTTTCAGCCTCCGTGTGACACTGATGATCATCAGCACCTGTTTGGTAAAACTGGTTGATCAAAATCCCTGACTTTGTGCAAGTGTACCTAGAAGAACTGATGCTGGTTTGAAGGCAAAATGTAGTAACACCAAATATTGATTTGATTTAAATTTTTCTTTTGTTAATTAATAAAAATAAACAATCATGCAGGTTGGTGCATTAAATCCCTGCCATATTTACCAGGCTTGCCATAGCATTTTACCAAGGCAAGCTCAAGTAACAGAAGTGGTTTATTTAATGCTAACTTAAGTTAATCAGTGCTCGCAGCTTAGCTCAGATCTAACTCTTCAAAGGCAATTTGCATTATATATCAGGCCAGGGAAGGCTAACTGGGATGAGAAAGAAAAAAGGAGAGACTAAAGAAGAATAAAATTGCAACAATTTAATTGTAATGAGATAGCATCTTCACTTCCTGTGTCACCGGCACCCAAAAACCTATTTAAACATCTGTATAATGGGATTTCCTGGTAACCTTGCAACCTTGGAGAAAGGTAATTTTCACTTAAAATATTAGCAAAAGGGAAGGGAAGGAGGAGCAATGCAATGTTTCCTGAAAAAAAGAGAGAGAGAGCATAAATACTTCAGAGGCTTTGCACCAATCTCCTGTGACGTGAAACTCCCAGTGGATTGACATTGCTGCAGCACAAAACAACCCTAACACAGGCATTTACATGCTTTACACAAGATCAAGATAGCACAATCCTAATTCTTCCACTTTCTCCTCTCCCAGATAAGAAAATGTTAAGGAAATATGGCTGAAATCTGGTGGTGATCAAAGTGAGGCAGGTTGAAAGAGACAGATCCATATTTGGCTGTGTGGAGGAGCTGGAAGAGTTAATGTTTGGAGTGTGCCAGAGCTCAGGGAGACTAGTCGCCCACTCTGTCTTGTGGTAGTCTGCCTCAAACTGATGGAATCACAGATGCCGCTGATCTGGCTTCTACGATTGCTTCCAGTTGGAACAAGAACAGCTTGAAAAAGGGAAAATTGAAATCTGTCTCAATAAGCACATTAAGAGTAGAATGAACAAAAAATAAAAAGTAACCAAGTTGACCAAGCAACCAATTTGAAATACTTCTGTGACTTTAAGTTAAATAAGTTTAAGTCAATGAACAGTGTAAATAATACTGAAAAATTACATAATGAAAAGAAGAGTAAGATTTTATTTTCCTATCTGCCAAATCTTCACTTCCAAAGTTAAATAAAAAGGATGAAATATTTAAGAGATGCGTCTTCTATGCCATTTCAAGAAGATACTCCTGAATTTTGTTTGAAACTGTAGTAAGATATAAAATAAAAATCTTGGCTGTGATAAACCGCAGGCTTTGGTTTACAGACAGAGAAATTCTCTAACAAAGCCCTGGCTTCACTTCACATCACCAATGAAGCATCTCCATGGAGACATGGAAACCTGAATGGTAACTGGATGGACTTATTGAAACTTCAGCTCAGTATTCAGCTCTGTATTCAGTTCAGTCAGGCACATTCAGGCACACTAATCAAATAATGGATGTCAGTGCAGTGAAAAGGTCAACCAGATCTGACATAGCATTTTGTGGGATAGGATATATCTCTGTTAACCCATCTGGTCCCATCCTGCAGAAAAGCTACTAAAGCACAAATGGCTGAAAACGTTGCCGACTGTTATTGAAAGGCGTCTGAAAACGCAGTGAATAACATGCTGCGTATGGGGTTGTGTAACCACAGACAGGTTAACGTGACCATGCTGACCTAAAGCAACTACAGTAAGAGCATTAGACCTTAAGCGCTGACAATGGAAGATGGAGGCCTGGTCTGATAAGTCACACTTTCTTTTACATGATGTGGACGGCCAATGACGTGTAATCTGGGGAAGAAACTGCAACATGATGCACTATGGAAAGAAGGCGACTGTCCGAGGCAGTGTGATGCTCTGTGCAATGTTCTGCTAGTAAATCTGGTCCAGGCAGGGATGCCACTTTCACATATCACCTGTGAAAGTGAAGTGAAAGTGACACAGTACAGTACACAGTGAACCACAATTAAATGCATTCTCTGCATTTAACCCATACACAGACAGCGTAGCAGTGGGCAGCCATTTCCAACACCAGGAGCAGTGATGGGGACAGTATCTCAGGGTAACCTACTGGGCTGGGACTCAGACTCACAACATTCCAGTTATGGGGCCAAGTTCCTAAACACAAGGCCACTCCTGCCCCATTCATTACTAATAATGTTGCAATAGCACAGCTGGTTTTAAAGGACCAGAACTGATTCTGCAGCACAAGAATGACCTACACAGTATTAGGCAGGTAATGGCTGATCACATGGCTGATAATTTCATTCTCCATACCCCATACTAAGCAGGGTGTAATGTAGTTTGTAAAATGTAGCTGCTTATATTTACAGGACATTGACATTTTTGTTCCTTTTTTGTAAATATTATTTTAGGTAAAAAATGTGATGAAGCTTTTATATTGATGACTTACTTCGTTGTTCTTCCCTTCAACAGATGAAAGGACAAAGCTAGAATCCCTCTGTGGTTTTCAAAAGGGCACACACACATTAAATTGGTCTCTAACAAGTCCAAAAAGACTAATGCACTCAGAAACATCTTGTCCTTCCATTTAACAATGTTAAAAAAGCAAGGTTCAGTGCATTCATAAAACAGCTTGAAAGCCAGCTCTGCCAAGTCCTCAAAAGAAACTGCTTTAATTTGAGAAATATCTGGTTGGAGATGTGACCTCTACTGCATGATGAGAAATGCTTTTCTCTGACCATTTTCTCACAGGCCAGAGAAGGAGCACTGCCTACATGTTTGAATCAATGTTTCCTTGATAAGAGTAATGAACTGAAGGAGTAAAGAAAAAACAACGCTAAGACAAGATGTCTAGATGAGCGGGGATGATTGTGCTGCGTATGAAGTGTGATTAAAAATTGTTATGGCTCATACGCGAAATTGGACTGTAGATGAGCAGCAAACTCAGTGTGTCTGAAATATTTTTGGATTTCCACATGAATTTGGTAAAGAGAAATGAGGGCAAAAAAGTGGAATATTGGAAGATAAGATCTTCTGCACATCCTGTCTTCCAGTGACGGACAAAACAAAAGGCATGCCTTTACGCATTCCTATATCCAAATGTTACAGTCCTCAAAGAGAGACAAGGTTGTGAAGATTCAACCTGTGTTAGTACGCTAACGCTCTACTTAACTTGGGCATTAGCAGAAAAATCAGTGAATGCCTGGCAGATATTTTCACGGCGATGAGGTTCACATGCCATATGTGGTGCTGTCGAGGCTGGCTCCTAGATTCTGACACTGACTCTAAGAGCAACTGACATTTAAACATTCTCAATAAGCATCCAGCCCTCCCAGCTACACACACAGCTCCACAGCTGGAGCTTTCCAGGGCCAATGCTCCCCAAGGAGACCCAGGTTCATGACGGATCATGACAGTCTATTTCTATTCTTGGGTTCTTCACAATATCATCAAAGTGCAAAAGTAGACTTTGGTCAAATAGACATAGTAAAATAGAGTCTCAGTATTACACTCAGGAAGAAAGCGTACTTTCACTAAGAAGGTACACCTATAGTCACTAGAGTTCCTTAAGAACTTCATACACCTGTCTCCACTAGGTGTTCTTTGAGTTCCTTAAGGACTTCATACACCTGTCTTATAATAGTCTTTTTATTTAATTCATTTTCATTATAAGCATTCAGTTTTTAAATAGTGGCCCTTTCTCCTGAGAAAAGCTTATGAACATCCACAACTGGACCCTAGGGACCTTTGTGAGGAACATACACATTCTTTGTCCAGTGGTGCTTGAAAGTAAATATGACCTCATTATTTTTTTGCACAAATCCCATCAAATCCATCATTAGATAAATGAGCGTAATATGTTTCTCTCGTTTGTTTTAACCCTTTCTCTTCATTTACCTTGTAGTTTGAAAATCTGATGATTAGAAAATCACAGAGGGTTCAAGCATTCAAACACCTTTTTGTCTGACAGTCTATGTGTATGACTGAGCCCAGTGAAGATGTGTAAGGTGTCATATGTTCAAAAGTTGACTCTTTCCAAAACCTTAGACTTTTTTGGAACAGATTTGCAGTTCGCTGAACTATAGGTCACTTCTGTTGAAAAATATTTAGGCATCTACGCAAAAATTCTGCTCGACTGCTCCATTTCCCAGCATTAGCACTGACATTTCATGGCTGCTGGAGTCAATCAAGATTCTTCCACTTTTTCCTCCTTCTGGCTTAAGACAAAGAAAGCAAACATTCTTCATTTTTCAGAGATCTGTCTCATCAGACGTGTCACTAAATGGGCCTAGGTTTAGTAAATGAGCAAGAACACTGCTAAAAAAAAAAAAAAAACACACTAATTCAAAGTGAATTTCATTTACAGTTTTATACTCTCCAGGGGCAGCGGTGGCCTAGTGGTTAGGGCGTCGGCCACATGATCGGCGGATCGGGGGTTCGAACCCCTTCCCAATGGGTTGCCCTGAGGTACCCTTGAGAAAGGTGCCATCCTTGTCCCGCTCTTCCCTGCGATGGGTTGGCGACCTGTCCAGGGTGCGTCCCCCGTCCTCGCCCTGTGTGCGCTGGGTTGGACACCAGCACCCCCCCGCGACCCCGTTTGGGACAAGCGGCAGATAATGGATGGATGGATGGATACTCTCCTGGCTATTAGATCCGGCAATTTTACATTTGTATGAACAGGCAAAATCACTTTTTGAAAGTGTGAATATTGGTGTCAAGGGCAGTTAATTCTGGTTGGGAACATATTTCATATGGTTTTATTCTTTAGAGAAAGTTAAATTTTTTTTTCCAGTTACAGTAGCACATACTGTCCATTATTTTATATTTGCTATCTATTGTTATCCTTGTAGACTATGAATTGTTGATTCACAGTATACCAAAAGGCTGATGTTGTGATGAGCTGATAATAAAGTATGAATGCGTTGCTTTCTTTTAAAATTCCAGTGTTTGACATCGAGCCACAGTCTCTGTTGTTGATTCCCAACTCAACTGTAAAAAGATTACATTCTTGGCTCTTGCATCTGCACAAACATTTACATGTAAAACTAGAATCTAGAAAATGAAGTGTGTTTTCATTGAATGAACTGGTACAGATGTAAATTAGAGCATAAGATTGAAAAAATAGTATAAATGGTCTTTACTTTCAGTGATTGTGAGTTCCAGGACATGATTACAGCACAAATAGTAGAATAGTTGACCATTCTTTACAACAAGGCGTATACACTCGACAACATGTGGGCATAGGACACGTAGACCAAATATAAAATATGTAAAAAAAAAACAAAAAAAACAAAAAAACAACTGCACTAATTTTACCTGAAATTAGGGATTATTAATAGTGCTTATTATCTTCATTAATAAAAAAAGAGGTAATTCAAAGTAAAAATTAAAAAAAAATTAAAGAACATGAAAATATCATCTACAATTTCATATCATTCTTCACTAAGGGTGATTAGGGTGGTGTGTTGTTATTAGAATTTGAAAAAAAGAGCACTCATAAATGATCTGATTTCACTGATTAAACAGTCAAGTTTTTTGCATTTTATTAATTTCAATGGACATTTTAAGATTTTCAAAGATTTTAACCACATAACACTCTGTGCAATTTCAGCATCACCTGGTGCTTATGGACAATGAATGTTTCAACATTGGTGACATACAAGAGATCAAGGAAGAGAATGTGTAGAATATAGTTCTAACCACGATCTCCCACACCTGCTTTAACTGACCATGCTCTGCCCATAAATGTGTTCTGGAGTGAAGATTTACAAAATGTGGGCAAAACATAACAGGATATTGTTGCACATCAATCAGCTTTTTGTCTGATTTACTTATTTAAATGGCGTTTCTGTTGCATGCTTGTAAAAGGTCACACAGCTAGAAAAAATGGTCTGTAGCAGCTCTAAACAATGTATGCTACAATTTTTCGATTACTCATTAAGGTGGAATGGAATTTTTGCCAGTGTTCAGAAACAGTGTTCTGGGGCAGCGGTGGCCTAGTGGTCTGGGAGTTGCCCCGCATCAGAAGATTGTGGGTTCGATTCCCTCAAAAGTAGGTTGCCCTGAGGTACCCCTGAGCAAGGTACCGTCCCCATCACTGCTCCCCGGGCGCTTTCAATAGCTGCCCACTGCTGCACGGTGTTTGTGTGCATGGGTTAAAAGCAAAGGTCCAATTTCGTTGTGGTTCATGGTGTGCAGTGCTGTGACCTCGCAATGACAAGGGTTGTCATTTTCACTTTTCACTAGAAAAGCTTTTCTCAACAGTTATTCTGACATTGCTCCTTAGTGGACACAGCATGAATCTGTCAGTTAACAGGAGTCTTCAGGAGTCCTTGACCAGACAGGTGAAGTGGGAGGGGATAGCCACTGCTCTGGACAATGTAAACATATATATTAGACAGATTGTGCTGATTCCTGAGGTCCATCATTGTGAAAAGGAAATTTTGGGATAAAGTTAATCATTATTGATATGTTAGCCCAAGAGAATTAGGTTTTAATTGGACAGGCACATATGATATCCCTTTCATCAGATGTTACTCAGCCTGTATAAATTCTAACTGAAATGTACCAATAAATATAGTTTTATGGCCAGAGAATTTCTACAGTGAACTACAGTGTTTTAACAATAGAGTATAAGGAACTTTTTGGGGGGGTATTTTTTTGGCAAATGTAAACAAATTTACCAAACCCCTCACTATAGATGGCTATAGCACCATAGAACAGTGGAATACACTGCTGTCTCTACCCCTTACTTAGGCACAGGCGTTCCCTTGTTTGAATGTTTTATCATAGCTTTGCAGCATGATGCATGGGTCATAAGCCTTCACCGCCATCCATTCGGTTGAGTCTGTCATCCCCCCAAAGTCAAAACACAATCATTTACAGCTCATACAGATTATATTCTGTCTCTCTCTTGTTGCTCCTCACACACACACACACACACACACACACACTCATACACACACTCACACACAGAGTCTCTTTGGTTGGCGGCAGCAACAAAAAACTTAGGTGTTCCAGCCCAGTCCGACGTGAGTTGCCAGCAGGTAGCACATGGCTATCGTACATGTCATCAGCATCATGGGGAAGCCCAACCTATGAAAGGGAACCAGAATAATGTCAATTAGAGTTAATTGTGTAGATAATAATTACTGCATTATTTCAGCATATACCAAAATAAGTAACGCAGTTAAAGTACACAGTCAAATTAGATCAATTCTATACATCCTGGCTACCAGATGTAGCTTGAATACAAATATCACAAAAGGTAAAAGCAAGACAAAATTCGAAATAAATATTAATAAGTATACTAAATAAATATGATCACTGTCACCAGTGAATGGTGTAATTCCATATGTATTCTTTTGCTTTCATGGATTATTACAAAAAGGAGGTTTTAGTTTTGATTCCCAGATGGGGCAGCTTGGGTCCTTTCTGTGTGGAGATTGGATGTTTTCACTTCCTTTAGGTGTGAGTGTGTGTGTGTGAGTGTGTTTGTCCTAAAGTTGATTGCTGACCATTCCAGTGTGTTTCTTCATCCTTTTACCCAGTGCCTACTGAGATCCAGCACACTTTAGACATGAGTTGGGTAAAACTGTAAAAATAATTAATGGATGGATAGATGCATGGATGGGTGGATGGGTGGATGGATGGATGGACGAATGGATGGATGGATGGGTTTAGTGCTCATGGGTAAAAACAGGAGTTATTTTGGAGTTATATTTCAATATTGTACTCTGCATTAATATAGTTGTGCTGTTTTAACCTGATGGGCAATTGCCATAATAGATACTGTAACATTTGACATCATTATATTTTATGTCACATGATAATTCAAAGTCTTAATCTAGATATGGTAGTATCTGTCATGACAACTGCCTGTTAGAGTGACATAACACTGTATTAACAAACATAATATGCCATAACAGATTATAAATCTTTATAGCATATGTCATTTTATGAAATAGCCAGGCATAACTAATTAAAGTGTTACTGAGATTTTATTATAGTTGCAATGTAATGAATAGTTATTATGGATTTGGTCTTTTTTGTGGTCAGAAAAAACACATTTGTACATTTTTGCTACATTTTTCTCTTTCCTCAAATCTGTGAAAGTCATGATTGCAAATGCAATGTAAACTGAAAGTGCATAACTTACTAAGCATTTAAATCCCTTATTAAATAAAAGCATTTTAGTATGTAGTATTTCAATTCAAAAAATTGTAACAACATCCTAACTTTTAACAATGAATTAAATTCAAACACTAAATGACATCTGGGTTAAAGTGAGTCTGAGAGTCTTGTACAGATTACACTTCTTGCAAGTACATGCTTTGAGTAAGGCTCTTTGGCATCACTGCATGGAACTCATCCCAGGCGTAGAAGCCACCACCATGACACAAAGCCAATTTGTAGCACCGATTCTCACACGCAAACACACTCAGTCACAGTCACTTGTTACTCCATCACGTTAGTCATACTCGTCATCAGAGTGGCCAGTTAAATCTCAGACACCCTTGGTGGAGGTGAGCTCTGCACAGTACCGTCACAGAATCTTGAGCCCTGCCAAAGCCATTAAAGTAGCTATTTATCAAGCAGGATGATTTGTCAAGACCCATAAAATAGAGCAATGACTTCACCTGCAATGTTCCATTTTCACTCAATCTCTTTTAAACATATTAGAAGCAGGTTCCCAACATGAGACTCTTTTATAAATTTCAAACAATGCTGTAGTATTTTTGGGAGAACCCCTGTTAGCTGTTGCCAGTAAATACTTCCCAAGCAAGTAATCATGTACATATTACTGAAAGACTGTGCTAGTAAATGAATACAACAATTTGACCTCCATAACCTCTTGCTGTGGCTTTACTTGAAATTTCAGGCTGCTGAATGTCAGATGTCGTTCAGATGGTCTTGATTTCTAAAGTAAAAGCAAATGAATGGGTTGGTCTGTGATGAGGAAGGGGTGAATCAATCCCCTGAACTGACATGCTTGCATGTTAGTGGGTACAGCCTTTCCATTATGACTTATAATTCATCCATTACCTCCTGTGGTCTCTCACGCATTGTGTGAATGGCTCCAAAATGAACAGTAGGGGTCCCAGCAGCATACCGCTACCATGCTTGGAATATTACCCGCTTTGTTGAAATGATATTAAAAAATCTCAAATTCTCTCTCCATTAACGAAAATTCAAAGGCTGAGGATGCAGCAGGCATCCACTGTGCATCCCCCATTCAGTATAATCTGCTTTCCTCCTCCCTTGAATGGCTAGGCTCTCTCAGAAGCATGATGACA
This sequence comes from Hepsetus odoe, assembly GCA_017165825.1. Classification (NCBI taxonomy): domain Eukaryota; kingdom Metazoa; phylum Chordata; class Actinopteri; order Characiformes; family Hepsetidae; genus Hepsetus; species Hepsetus odoe. The sequence goes on along the minus strand of CM029366.1, from coordinate 21,670,295 downwards.
CGCTTTTATACACCCACTGATAGTAATGTCCATCTGGAGGGAGGTATTAGCAGTGTAATTACAACCAGCCCTGGTCATAATCTCTGCTCTCCATCACCACCCATCAGTGCCCTTTTGACCATAGGTTCACCACCCAAGCCCACTCATCTGCACATGTGGATTACCACCACTCAAAGAATTAAAGAGCATACAGAACACAACAGAATACAGTGGCACACTGTTCAGTAAACCAGAACTAACAATGTCAGAAGCTATGAAAAAACAAAATCATAAATGCTGAATGTCCTTAAAACAATGAAATCTTACACATAGTCATATGTGTCCAGCTTTAAGTGCTGAATAAATAACAAACAGTGTGTATTTGATTCAAGTTGGACTCACTGTGAGAGTATAAGAATTATAACATGAGGTCCTTCATGGCTCTCTTCAAGGTCCCAGTGAGTTTTCAGTTCTTCAGTTTTATTGACTTACTTCCATTTTTCCAAGAACAGACTTTATACTTGTTTGCATTACAGTTGTGGAATGACTTACAAAATGATGTATGCAATCATATAATTACAAGTAAATAGTAAAACTACAGCAACATTTAAAATACTGCTCTTCTAAAGGTAAATACAAACACTGTATGGCAGCGATTGAGCAGAATTCTTTTGTCAGATGTCAAAGTCAGAGTGTGCTCAGCCTCTCTCTTTCCATCCCCTTCCATAAAATTTTAATGATCCCTGTTTTGTTTACATCAGCTGACATAACAGCAGTTGGAACCTATGTCCTGAATTAGGAGCTCAGCTGAATGGTATCTTAGAGTGAGGGCGAGTAATGGAGTTTCTGTGAGCAAGGTGCACTTGTGAGCTTCAAGACCTTGGACATCCATTTAGTCCCAGAACACACATTTTCAGGCCCAATGGACAGTGCCTGAGTGCACAGGATGCAAGGGAAGATTTGGGGTTTCGTAAGTGTTGCTAGATCACTATAGCAAGTTCTGAGCCTGAGCAAATGGAAGGAAGAAGAGTAGAGTGGGGGAAGACTACAGAAAGAGAGAAAACAGTATGAAGAGATCAAGGAGAGAGGAAATGGTTGAGGAGGGGAGTGAATGGATTGTATTTTGAGGGAGAAAGAGGTGTGGTGTTATAAATCTTGAAATCCAGCTGAAATGTGAATGGTCACAAGGCAAACACAGAGCAAAAAATGGTGCAATGCAACACCACTAGCAGTATCTACAACTGGATTTTAAGCAGAATCCAGCTTGGTTTAAGCCAGATGTATTAGCAATATAAGTACAAAGTCTTTAAATCACCCATGATTAAACATAAATAATAATATTATATTGTACAAAGCAGGTTCAATTTCTTGCAACTATAAGTGGTGCACTACACAAAGAGTGGGCTATGCTGTATGGAACACCCTTGTACCCTTTAGGAAAGTCAGTTGGATGCTGTTTTAACCAGGAAATACTTAAGTGTGTTGTAGTTCATGAATATGTGATTTTTTTTTTTTTTTTTTTTTTTTTTTGTGAAGAGTCAGTTTTCTGGTAAAGCAATGCAAATCATAGCATGTTCCATTGCAATCTAAAAAGTTTGTGACTGGGCAATGTTAATTTCTAGAATTTGTTTATATTCTCTCTGTCTGCACAAAATCTTCTGTGCCAAGTGTGTCAAAGTGTATTTCTCTGCCCATGAAACCTCCCTGTAAATCCATGGTAATGATGCTTTTTTGTTTTGTTTTGTTTTTTTTCTTACCTACCCATAACTGACCAGTCTAAGCAGCAAATTTTCTAGACTTTCAGATCTTGCTTGTTTAAATGTAATAATGACACTTCGCACAATACAAATTGCAAGAGTCCATAATCTTTAGTTCCAGATTCTCAGTCACCTGCTGAGATGCCAAAAGTCAAGGTTTACTTAATGATTATTGTATTTTTATTTGATTTTAGAACTAGGAGTAACGATATTCACTTTCTAACTTTAACAAACATGTAGAAACAAAATGGTTCAGTTGAATGGCAGCTAATTTATGAAGAAATGTGTGTCCAGTAATGAAAATTAGAAATCAGAGATATGGTCATAATAATAATAATAATCCTTTATTTATAATCCCACAAATGGGAAATTCACTCTCTGCATTTCACCCATACACACCTGTGCAGCAGTGGGCTGCTATTGAAAGCGCCCGGGGAGCAGTGATGGGGACGGCACCTTGCTCAAGGGTACCTCAGGGCAACCTACTGGGAAGGGGTTCGAACCCCTGATCCTCCGATCATGTGGCTGACGCCCTAACCACTAGGCCACCACTGCCCACTGCCCTATGCGACATCTTCATATTTTCCATCTGTTACTTCAGAATTAGACCATGAGAAGCACTTAGTCTATGACTAGGCCAAGGGTAGAGCTCACAGCTGGTCTGGTGTTCAAACCAGGTGTCTCAGACCCAGCAGGCAGGTGGATAGGGTAATATGAAAGCTGGGTTAGTGTGTTTGGACAGGTGTGGTGGTGTTGTGTATGTGTGCCTAAGTGTATTATGAGGGCATTAAAGCAGGTGTGTGTGCTCCAGGTGTGGTACAGTCAGGTCAAGCAGCTAATGCACAATGTGAGTAATGTGAGCAAACCAGGTGTTTAATTCATAGCTGCTCAGCCGGATGAACCAATGTGCAGTGGGAGGCTGACTAGGAAGAGCATAAAATAGCAAAAAAAACTCCTTAAACAGCTGCAAAGTATTTGACCAGTCAGGCCAATTAAAGCAAGAAGATATTTCATCTAAAGTGTCTAGAACAAGTCCAATCTAAGCATATTTTCATGTTCAGCTACCAGAGCCCAATACCTGTCAATCATTTTTCAAAAATGTAAGAACATGCTTGACGTAACAAAAAAGACAATTACTGAGCAGGAATATTTCAGCAGATATATATATGTTTGCCCTACCCCAGTCCAAAAGTATTTGGTGATTTGCTTTTGAGCTGGACATCGGCCTGGGGGTAGCATGATGGTGCAGTGGTTAGTGCTGTAAGAAGTGAGAAGGTTCATGGCCGATTCCTAGCTGGGATGGAGTTTGCATGTTTGCATGGAGTTTAAACGACTTTCTTTTACATTACATTCACGTACATTTACGGCATTTAGCAGACGCATGTATCCAGAGTGACTTCCATGTCCTGATTACAGGGACAGTCCCCCTGGAGTAATTCAGGGTTAATAGCAATACATTTTATAAATGTTAAAAACCTTTCTTGCTACAATAGCACAAAAGTAAAGGAACTAAGGTTGGACATTTTGGACACAAAGCATGTTTTGGCTCAAGCTATAATAATAAAGCTATGTATAATACTATACTGTAATACTATGCTATAATACTATAATACTTGGTTTGCTTTTATGAGGAAGATGAAACTGGCACTAAATGTCCTAAAAAGCAGAATAAAAGCAGTCGTCCTCTGCTCTGAGCTACCAAGCAGAGCTGCTGATGGGTAATTATGGGCACGATGCACGCTGGGTGCCTCCTTTAGGTGCCTCCTCCACCATCTCTGCTCTTGCTCACTGCTCTTTAATGGGGAGGCCCCAGATGGTTTGTCATTTGAACATTCACCATCGTCCTATATGGCACTGGTAGAAGACACATGGTGGACTGCAAGGGCCAGAGTGGCTTGGCACAGTTGCCAGAGCATCCATGTGATCCATGCACTGTGCTTGTTCTGACTATCAGCCATCAAAAGCCACAAACAAACGGACATTCAGAAAAAAACAATCACTGCACATATGCAGTACTGTGCAACGGTTTTGAGCCACTGTTCATTTCTCCATATTTCGCTTCCATAGAGCCAGCATTTCTTTTATTTTTTATGTATTGTTGTGCCTCTGAAGGACTTTTTGTTCTCATTTTGATAAGACCGTTATATGTTTTTTAAACCCACACAGTGACCTATTTATGAACCATTCATGCATAACAAAGCCGTCTTACTTTAGACATAAAGCAGAGAAGAAACAGCTGCAGATGATTACAGATGATCAGGCAGGAGGTTATTAGACTGTTCTTGCTTAATGCTTAATGATTGTAGCCCACTCAAGGAAACGTGTACCTTTAGGTACCGTTCAGCCTGTTCCTGTTTCTATCTGCTCAATCTGCCAAAGATAAGAACGCTTGTCAGGCATGAAATATTATGTTTCACCAAAAAGGTGGTTCCCTAACAAAATAAAGAAATGAGAATTAACTCAAGACTTTTTCTGTACAATACCCATGAAAAGAATGGGAAGTTTGGAAAATTGTCAAAATAATTTCATCTCATTCATTGAGAAATCATATTAATTATTAGGACATCTTTTGAGAAAGAACATCAGACACATTTGTGATAACGTTTGTGAAGACGAATAATTCAAACCAAAGGCCACATAGTCAATCAATCAATATTTTTGAAAAGGAACTTCAAGAGATGCAAAAATGTCCAATTAGAACCAGTACTCACTGCCTAATTGTGACTGACACTGATCTTATATTATTATTAATATAATGAATTATTGTGTAATAGTGTTTATATTAGTTGGTTAATGGTTAGAAATTAGGGCAACTAGAGAATTGCCAGTTCTGTCCCCAGAACCAGCAGGAAACATGGGAACTGGGAGGGTGGTTGCAGAGGTGAACAACACTTTCCCACATGCATGGCTGAGGCACTTCATTCCTGGTGTGTATACGATGGGTTAAATGCAGAGGACAACTTCAGCCTACACATGCTGAGAGCCTACACATCACTGTGTATGGAAGCAGAGGAATTTCATTTAATGTCATTTAACTGACTCTTAACTCTTAAGATATTTACTACAGTACAAAATAACTATTTCCAAAAATAAAAGCAGGGATTGTAATCAACGCTATAGAAAATATAACATACCAATGTACCCATGTCAAAACCCAAAGGCACACACTAACAGACTCCCTTATAATTGAGAAAAAGCATTTACACAAAAGGAAAATAGTCCCCTGCCACTTGTTTAGCTCTCTAGATTGACATTCAAAGTGAAGCAGTGTATCTTTAGTCATTTGTTCTTCCAAAACATAGCTGAGACAAACCTGAACACGGAGACAACAAACATGTCTGCCTGATTAGTACAGAATATAAAATGTCCTCTCTATCAGTCTAGGAGAATTAACTTCCTATGCAACAATAGAAAATCTTGCCAAGCCATGTGAATGGGTTTTGTTTTAGCCCATAGACATTATTTTACTCACAATGGAAACTGAGTTTGCAAAGGATCCTGGACTTGGCTTCAAATTTTTCAAAACACATAACCATGAAAACAGAATGCACAACAAATAATTACAAATATTCACGTTGGGCTTACCTGCATGCCTGCTGCTGTTTAGCATTCATTTTAATAAAGGGTGGTCTAGTGGTAGGGTACTTGCCTACGGACCCCGGGATCAAGAGGTCCCTGGTTCAAATCCCACCTCTAGCACTATCACCACTGGGTCCCTGAGCAAGACCCTTAACAAGACCCTGAGTTGCTCCAGGGGACTGTCCCTGTAATCAGGACATGGAAGTCGCTCTGGATAAGAGCGTCTGCTAAATGCCGTAAATGTAAATAAAGGGATGTGTAAATGCAAATAAGTTACAATTGCAAATCAATAACTGATATATTTTGTGAAAAGAAAAATTCTGATCTATGTAGTTTGTGACAAATCAATCATGTTAATATTACTTCCAATAATGACATGCTAATTCAGAGAGTGCACAAGCTTAAAAACAGGGCACTTACTGGATCTAATTTTAATCATTTTGATTTTGGGCCGATAATAACTAAGTGCATTTCCTTATCGGAAAATAATGTTTCCCAACAACATATTTTACATTCCTTATAAGCTTTAAAAATAATGATAAAGATAAAGTGTTCTCAAAAAAGAAAACCTCACTGATACACAAAAGAAACAGGTTTGCAGACACAGCACACAGCATTCCAGCCTGATTTCTCCAGTAATTCAGCCATTATATGTATGATATAAGTGTTACCATGCAACACTGCAGACAGATAATTGAATATTGATTTTCTGGAATCTAAATCTCTTGTGGCAGCCCACCGTACACCAAGATGGAAACTTTGAGAAATACTGGGCTTCTTAACAATTTGTGCATTTTCTTTACCTGATCTTTCATAACTTTTAATGTTACCACCCATTTGTAGAACAGTGGCACAAGGGCAGTTTGACTGAAAGCTGGGCATTTTCACAAAAAAAGATTTCCAGGAAATAAAACTGTGCTTGAATCTGAAGTGCTTTTACATGCAAAACGTTAAAATCAGCGAGACTTTATTCTGCACAGAATTTCAATTAGCCTCTAATCGTGCTCCATTTCTGCAAATTCATTAGTTTGAGAGAAAATGGAAAAGGTTTAGTTGAGCTTTAGCCCATCTGCTCTGCGACTCTATTTTCTAATAACTGCAGATTTTGCAAGTACTCTTAGAACTATTTGTAGATGACCTTTTCCTAAAAGACCCGCTCGCTGTGTGCCAGTCCGGTCAGTAAACGCGGGGTCGTAAATACACTCTACACTACACTAGAAGCAAGAAAAAAGGGGGAGATATAAAAATGTGCATACACTAATAGCCTCATCTCCATTATACCATAGCCTTGGGTACATACTTACTTTAGCCATTTGCAGCCTCCAAATAGTCAATTAAACTTTAGGATTTGTAAACTGATTAAACTATGATTAAGCCAAACAACTTATGATTCTGGTACCATTGACCAACACAAAAACATCCTTAGAAATGTTCCCCCACTAAATATTCTAAACTAAATTCTTTCTCTGGTCATAACAGTAGCATTGTTTTTCTGAATGAATTAGACACATAAACTAGAAATTTCATATCCTGACATTTCTGAGTGACACATAAAAGTAGTAAAAACACTTAGCAGTGCCGTCAACAGAGAACATGCCTTTCTGCAAAGATATGCTAGGCAAAGCCACTGTTAATGTTACAGCAACACTGGTTCATTGAGAATGAGAAGGGAGCCGTCACCATGGCAGCACTCTCCAGCTGTTTTCAGATTTGCCAACTGTACTTAGCCCCTTAAACTAAGGGTTTTGCAGGTCTATTGTTTGGCTATTCATTTTTAGGCTTATTTTTTCAGTAACTGCTGAAATATGGTTGGTAACAAGAGCTGGCCCATACCATTCTACAGGATTCAAATAGCTGGCTTCAAAATCACTTTCAGTAATTAAGACTCAAGGCAAAATGGTGGTAGAGTGATTAAGTGATTAGCGCAGTTGCCTAACAGCAGGAATGTTCCAGGTTTGATTTCCAGCTTAAGTGAGTTCTTTCTGTGAGGACTGTGTTAACAGTGTGCCTGCCCTGCAGTGGACCGGCGGCCCGTCCACCTCTTGCCCTATGAGATAGGCTCCAGCACCATGAACCTACTCAGGATAAGCAGTTGAGACTCATCCACTGCCAGAACCTGCCACTTCAAACAGGTGTTTGAGGCACTGAGATTCCAGTTCCAGGCACTCGTGACCTCTTTTCTAACTTCAACTAAATAAAGAAGGAAATACTGATTACTTACCATTAAGTAAGCTGCAAAAACAGGCTTAAAACCCTTGTTTTTTATGATTTCATGAAACCAAAATTTTAAAGGATATCCAACTTTAAACCCTACAGCAGTTTAGATCTGCGCATTCATGCTGAAGTTATGTGGACTGGCTGAATCCTTTCAGCTTTTGAATGAGGTTCAATATGGAGCAGCAAATCAAAACACCTTCTTAAAACAGAAAAAAAGCCTTTCTATATGATATAGCATGGTCTGAAAATGGTCATGTAAAACAATGAATGAATCTTTTTGTACATAAACTCATACGAATGTCCTAAGTAGACCTCAGGGGTAAAACTTAAATAAAAAGCCTTCTAAAGGTAATCAATGCTCATATGACTAATATGGACAGGAAGCTTGCAACCACCAATGAGCATGTCAATGAAAAAAATGAAAAAAAAATGTAGTTAAAATCCAATCTTTAAACATTGCTGCTGATGGCTCAATGTTCCAGGATTTGGACTGTATGCTATTTAACATCAGAGTTGTGGACTAAACGAATCTTCATTAAGTGAAAGAACAGCTGCTGAGACTGGAATACTTCTGTCACAAGTAAGAAATTCTATCTGTGCCAGCAAGACACTCTCGTGCCAGCAAGTTTTCATGCCATGCAAACTTTGATGCTTCACTTCTACGTTCAAAATCTGGGTTGCAGGTGTGCCAAAGCAATTCTTTCCCTTAATTGTAGATGTCTAACAGTACCGTGTATGCATGCAATGAGACTCCACAACTGGAGCTATAAATAGACAGAGAAACTGGGTCACCCCCTTCAGCAATTATGGATTCCTAATCACTATGCCCCCCACCACATACACACAGCCACACAAACACACAAGGTTGGAAGACTGACAGCCTGCAGAGATATAGCTGCTTAATGGGCCAGTCATTAGGACATCAGGGTAAAATCCAAACAGCGTCTGCACACTGCCCCTAAACGAACATCAGAGATGATTCATTAGCATGTAGCCTGAGTGCTAAACAGTACCCCCTGAGTAGCTTATTGACTTCTGACATGTAGGAAAATGACGTGATTTATTATTAATAGAGATGCTACTGCGGCTCTTTCATGGCATGATAAAAACAGCATTTAGAAAAAGGAAGACTGAATACATATAGGCCAGAGTGCAAAACCTTTCATTAAGTAAAACAAAATAGCACTGCTGTTGTCATTATAATAGTATTGGCCATTGAAATTATATTATGGAAGGCTGTAATAAGTAATTGAACCCTCTAATAGAGATGGGAAGTAGCAAAGTAACAGGTGTACATCATTTGAGTGTAAGTTTTTCTAAGGGCAGTTTTCTTTGACTTTTTTTCTTTTATTAATTGTTACAATTGTTTAATTATACTTGAGGGAATGTAGCTCTATTTTTGTATTTTGCATCATTGAACCAAACATTAAGACTGGTTTCAGCCCAAATGGAAAAAAACAGCCTAAAAAACAGAAAAAAATCGAAAAAAAAGAAAAACTCTTTCATAAAATCTGAAAAAGACAGGGTGAGCTGAGCTCAGAGAAAAAGCATGTATGGAATGTGATGTCCGTGACAACAGGAAACAAAAGAGACATTTACACAGTGAAGTTAGTGTTTATTACTCTCATTAGAAGGAAAAATATTAACACCTGTGAAAGGACAAACAAAATCTGGCTATTATGAATTGTTCACATTATTATTCACATTATAAGGGCAGCTTGTTTTTTTTTTTGTTTGTTTGTTTTGGGTTTTTTTTGGGGGGGGGTTTTTTACAAATGTAAAGTTTAATTGCGAAATATTGCTATTAGAGCATGTACAACTACACCTGCAGTCCATTTCCTGTTTTATTTGTAATAAACTACATCGAATGAAAAGAGTTGATCTGCTTTCAGCGAACTCTTTGAAAAAGTGCACAGTCACCATCTTTCTGGGGTGACATTTTCCACAAAGGTGTGGCCCACCTGCTGTCGTTTAGTCAAGCTCCTCACCTTGACTGTATAGTCCCCAGCATGCTGTCTGTCAGCAGTGAAATCCACAGAAGGTCATACACACACACACACACACACACACACACATACACACAAAATACCCTCTTAACACAGCAGCACCTCCCCTTGGCATAAAGTGCATTTTTGGCCAGTCTTCTCCCCTCTCTTTGTGATGTAATTATAAAGTGCTAAAGGCCTCTGCAGTGATATTATCTCTGAACTGTCCTTTTCACCTTGCTGACCTGCTTTAGAGACTGCAGTTTAAGGTCTGGCTTTGTTCATTGATTCTGTAGGCTGTAAAGGGCCATATCCAGTTCTGCTTCAAAGTTAGACTTCTTAGAATTTATTTCATGTTGCACCTTGAATGCCAGGTATGATTTTTGAAGTAGCCTGACCATAAGAGGGGGCAAGCTAGGAACCGAAAATGATCGGTTCTATTCTTTCTTTCCCTGCAACGGACAGCTCCAAGTTCAAAGCATGCTTCTCCGTGGTGGTCCAAGCAAAACGGCAGTCATTGTTCTTGATTGCCATGCATGGAGGGCATTTGACTTGCTTCCAAATGCAGATTGCACACCTGCAGTCTCCGTGCACAGCTTTAGCATTGTCTGAGGAACAGGAGTAACACAGAGGGCCAGCCGTGAATGGGAATGCTAATTACAGTGCATGGAGAGCCGCATCAGTAGGCAAGGCAAGCACAGAGAGGCTGTTGGAGGAGACTGGAGAGCAAAAAAGAAACGCTTCATTCACCTAAATCAGTCAACATTGTCTTTCGCTTAAATGCCATTTCTGCTGTGGCCTCTTTTGTTTACAGCAGAAACAATGAGCTACAGACTGGGAACTCTCCTGAGTTTATATCAAGGGCAGAAATGGATTCTGGATTTCCAGTGAAATTCTTTAGTTAATTAGGTATTATAAATGCAGACATACATACATTCTAGCAGAATAATCCACAAAGGACCATCTTTGTTGGCCATAATAATCCATTTTATGTCCATTATGTCCATCATTTTTTCATGGAAACATCTTTTATCTGATAAAACTTAATGTACTTATGTAAAACTACATGTTGACACTCGCCCAGAAACACAAGGACAAGAGCACTGAATGGAATGGATGTTCAACATGGTTTGCCCTTTCTGCCCTGATAGACAACCCTAAGGTTGTTTATTTGAAAGCTCTTCTGTCATTGCAGATCTATAAATGTATCACATGGAGGATTTGCTCAGCAGCAGTGATGTGGGCAAACAAGGGGAAACCGCGCAGCAGCAGAAATATACAAGCGTTCAGTTATTAAACCACTAAACTCTTTGTATCTCACATATAGTCTGCACTTCCTTTACAGAGCCCAAAGAGAGAGAACAATAGAGAGATTTAAAATAACCAGGTGTCAATACAAGCAATGTTAACATGACCCAGTGCGATAAAAACAATTAGCTGAAAAGCTGCTTCCAAGGGCCAAGGTAAAACTACAGTTATTCTCTTTAGCCTGAGCCTAGACCTGCTGATGCTGAAGAAAAGAATGCTGTTAGGAATCAGACCGACTGCTTTTCTCCACACTGCTAATCCAAGTAGCTAATAGAGATATGTATTGTACCCAACAATTATCTAGACACTTTCATTATTAAAATATTGTAATCATTTTAATGTATTTGTTAAAATCAAAGTGATAATAGCGCAAATAAAATCCATCCAGAGGCTAAGTCTAGTTATCTTAAAGTGATGAAAATGAGCTTATGCGTGTTGATATTCATCATGAACCTGTGGACACATGTATGAAGGGTATGCATTGGATCCTTAACACAATTATTTTATTACCTTTCTATTTAGGGTATTAATGTCCAAAAACGTAATGGTGCTTTTTGCAATGGCAGTCTGCATCCTCACTAGCTGAGGGTTTCAAGTATATATCAATGCACCAGTGTTTCAGCCAAAGCCCTGTTGTCCCTTTGAAGACGAAAGCCTTTTGTGCTTCTAAGAAGCTACTTATGTTGATGTTTGTCCTGATATAGTGCTTTAGTAATGCTAATGCCATGAGTAAAGATAAAGATAATCACAGCCATACAACTGACTGATTTTAAAGAGGGTAAGATTACTATGTTCTTGAATTCAAATAATTTACATTCTCTGTAATTTAACCATCTTTCCAATATGTATGAAGAACAATTACTGGGCAAAACACTGCAATAGAAGGCCTAGTGACAAAGAGAAAGCTAGCAAGCACCAATACTCAGGTGGGCTTATTATTTTGAGCATCAGTGTAGGACAATATAGTACCTACTCGTCTAATTCCACCGAGTACTGTGGCACATCTTACAGGGGATCTATTACTTGCTTCTGGCCAAGACACTTAAGGAAGTCTTTATTTCCCTCAATGCCTTGTCTGCCTAAACCTATTATACACCAATCAGCCAATTATGGCCAACCCTGAAGATACAGCTATTCATCACATAGATCCTCAAAACCCTGAAGTGCAAATTCCACTGAGCAACGGCATTGTCATTTGCATAAATTTGAGGCTTCTTTATGTAGACCACAGTTTGTAAAGCTTACAGCCTTAAAGCTGGCTGCAGCCATGGTCTCTGGCCTGGCTTCTCTACCCTGTAATTGAAAGAATGAGGCTGGGAGGGAGGTTAATGATGAATGAGCAATTATCCAAACATCTGCTGCCTCCATATTTATTTTCAAAGTACTGCAAAAAAAGATCATCTGCCCTGCCCTGCCATGCCTCAATCCCCCAGCTGCTCTACCTGCCTCTGGATTATCCTGGAGAGTCTAAGAAACAAACAGGAGGATATTCTGAGAAACAGAAGTGTCACTACATAGGGACTTGACCAGCAAATTAACCCAACTACCATGCATTATATTTTTGTTCATGCTTACATTTTACATTAAGAACAGTACTTGAGGCCAGTTTTATTAGCATTGAGGTGAAAAGGCTTCTGTTCACTTTCTGTCTTTGAGAACCGGAATTTAAAGACCTTCATTTTCTGAAGAGGAAAAAAAATATAAGTGGAAGGGTGAAGTTAAAGGCGAGCTTGTTGAACTGGTTTCTCTATATATTAGCTTTCATTGATCAAGCCTTATCTCTATGTCTGACATGCCGTTTAGAATGAGTTCTGGCTGACTGTGTGTACAGTGATGGGTCTTGGTCTCGGTCTGCTGTCATTGATCTCTATGGCCTCAGAGCTCATTTACTCTTTGGCCAGTCACACTGGTAGGCATTAGAAGTGCAAAACAGTGAGAAGAAGTTAGAAGTTCATCACTGATTTAAGGAAAAAATGACCAAATATTGAGAAACAAATTATTTTTCACAGCAAATGTATGAGGGACACATTGTATACATTGTATGTATGGGCAATATGAATAAGGGAGCAAATTGAGCAAGTATTAGAGACAGTAGCATATGAAGACTTGTCTAGTTTACTGTCACAAATTGCTAGAGATTATTTTACACATTGCCTAGTTTACTAGCATATTCCAGTGGTTGCTTTTGGAGTAATCTGGAAGAATAAAATGAAGAATTAAATTGCCAAGGCAAGCCAAAGGTGCCAATAAGACCCAGGAGACAGCAGAAAATCTCCATGTTTAGCTATAATTGGCATATTTCTTCTTTAGATTCTGTATACAAGGAATGAAACAGCTTACAGTCTCCCACCATGAGTATTTCACAGCCCAATCAGACATGCATTGAAGCTACTCTTTTCACTATTGACCACTGCCACCCTTCCAGCTGGGAAAGTGCCAGGATTGGGGAAGCTTCTGCATTAGCATGGAAAGCACTTTCATCAGGCAGGTGGCAACTGGCAGAGCCGAATGAGATGAGATGGTGAATGTCTCAGCAAGCCTCTAAGCAAGCTCCTCAAGAGATAATCAGCGGGTTGCTTTTTTTACCTTTGAAATGTATTTGTTGATATGGCAGAGTACATGAAATCAAGCTACCATAAGTGTCCCACTCTAAAACCAGATCTGGCACTTTGCAGAATGAGAGGCAGATTATGGGGTATTTTTAGGATTGAAGACATTAAGTTGATTGGCATGAGTTCCACTTTGAATACCACAGTACACCCAATCTACATTTTTAAGCTCCCAAAAACACTCTCATTTGATTCCATCTTAATTCAAAGGGTTTCAGCAGTTCTGCGTTTACCCAACTATGTACTAAACAACACAAAAGGTTTGAGTGTACTCTTAAAAAAAGTGCCAAAATGGAACCAGAACAACTAAATGGAGTTATTTCAATGGAAGGTTTCTTCAGTTATTCATTTTTTTTATTTGAATGGATAATTTCTTTATTTCTAGATATGAAGCATTGATATAAATCCCTCTGGATAAGAGAGTCTGCTTAATCGTTGAAATGTAAACATTTTTTTCAAAAAATTGTTAAATTGTGAAAATTCTTTAAACAGCCTTTCCCAGAACAGTACTTCCAAGCAAAGACGTTTTTAGGAGCCTTTTCAAAAGCATTTAAGTAAGCCATGTGTCTAAAATACTTCTTCAATTATAGACGAAGACCCTGTGGCAGAAGTCCTCTTCGTGTCAGGATAACCTGAAGGAGTGTAGGTAGGGGCAACTCAGGTCATGAGGTACCTTACAACCTGGCAGGGTGAGCTGAGCAACCACAGACAGATCAATTTGTCTACAACATGCCCGATTTTCCCTTAGGAGGGAGCTGAAATGAGAAACGACCAATAGCTCCACTGCTGGAGATGCTAATGGCACAAAGCCCAAGAGGCCTCCTGGGTAACACATTTGTTAAACACATCTTTGATTTGAATAACAGCAAATAAGCCTAGTCTCCCTCAAAGTTGTAAGACACTGGCAAACACAAAATTATGTTTGTGTGGGCCTTATTCCCTGCTGCATCACACTAGCAGCACACCAGCAATTGCCAAACAAAACACCTTGCTTTGTATAATTTATTTATTTAAAGACTAAAAAGAAAAGAAATTCTACTGTTGGATGCACATACCTGAAGAATTCCATGAAAGAGAATCCATAACCATGTTGTTCTGCAATTCCTGCACACACCACATTAGCAGATGCACCAATCAGTGTGCCGTTACCTGCAAGACAATAGAGAGAATGAAGGATTAACCTCAGTGCTTTGGAACTCATTTTAATGAAATAACTAGTATATTCTTTAATATATTTGTATAAATCAACAAAAATGCCTGTTAGCTCATAGCTTGGTAAAAATGTGATTTGCTAGGCGTGATTTCATGCTTTAACATGTAGAATATTAATCACTTTAAAGTCAGTTCAATAAGGGGGACAGTATTTTATCATCAACACCATGAAATTCTTCATCAGTACATCCTGAGCATGTGTTTTAGGGCCCATTTTTTTTACAGTGGATTTTGCTGTGCTGATTGCAATTTGAAGGCTCTCTGCTGAGCAATCACTACTTTTGGCAGATCAACAGTGAAATGACCTTGAAGGGTAAATGGAAAAAAAAGAAAGTTTCTTCTATGTATCCTGTTGTTGGAATGATTGGCCCAGACAGGTACTTCTGTCTGCACTTAATTTAGGCAGAGCTGCCTTCTGAAAAAGACCAAGGGGCACCTCTTCATTAATATCTATTAAGTGGACTCTCTAGCAGCTTTACAGGCTGCTACAGCAACCCAAAACAAAGCTCAATGTTTCAGCTCAAAAATCTGATTTGCTAAATCAACTACTTTCTAAGCTGAAGAATATTCTGCATGGAGCACATCGAGTCAGCTCTGAATTAATGCGGCAAGCATATTAATACCCATGATGCTGTCTAACAACCATAGCCCACTGTCAACAAACTACTCCGTTTGTCAGATGAATTGTTTATTGTAATTATTATTTATAAATGTATTTATTTGCTGAACAGCGATGTTTTATGACAATCCTTTCTAAAAGCAATTATTCTTTTATAACCTTATTGTTCCACATTGCCAGAATTCATCTGGCCAAGTAGTGATTTTGAAAACTAAATATCTGAAAACTAACCTGATTATTATGTATGCCAACATGGATGATATAGACAAGTGCTTAAAGGTCTCTGCTCAGTAAATGCAGGGATTTTTGTGCTTTCTTTCCTCTAAAGCTTCTCTCTAAGGACGTGTTGTTTGGCCCTGCAGAAAACACAGCTCAATATTACTAGTTCACATCTCAAAAGGTGCCATCATGTCCACGGAGGCAGACAACTGCTTCAGCAATCCTATCGATCAATAGCACATCCGTCACTCCTCCTCCTATTAGGCAAGAGTGCTGCCACACTATTCACTCTCTTCTCACAACCCAGAGATGCCCAGGCACTCTGCCGGTATGGCCTTGAGACACATAATACTCCTATATGCAGCAAGCTTTCAAGAGAATTAGGAGAAAGTATAACTTTTCTCTCTCTCCTACTCTCTGCAACATTGCGAATAGGAGTTAAGATAAGCCTTTTATTGATCATCTATATGCTAAGGAAAGGGTGAAGTAGTTCAACTTTAATTTACATTGGCCTCCATAGCATATTCTAAAAAAAGAAAATAGTTAAAAAGAAGTTAAATATAAGAAAGTCTTGATTGAGTTCATCTCATACAGAATTTACTTCAATGGTGCACAAAGAGTATTGCTGCCATTCCACTTTCAGTATTCAGATTAGGGGTATCATTCATACTGAGGTGTTTACAGTACTGAAAATGAGACTGACCTCCTAAGCAGGCTCCCATTGCCAAAGCGAAGATGAGGGGTTTCACCGGCAAGTTGACGTCAGCATCCTGACTAAGGTTGATCAGTACTGGAATCTGGCAATAAAAATACAGTATATTTGTACAAATGCTCACAGTGTAGGAAATTAACCTCATGAAGGTATACATTAACTTACTTTTAAACCGCCACTTTTACAACGCTTTTGCATAATAAATCAGAAATTAATTCTACTTAGACTTTTATTACATACTCTTAGACAGAGGACTTTAAGCAAAATGAATTATAATTCATTGAGAGTAGTATGATATGAAAGGCATCATTCATTCATTCATTCATTTTCTGCCGCTTGTCCCAAGCGGGGTCGCGGGGGAGTGCTGGAGTCCAACCCAGCTCACATAGGGCGAAGGACGGGGGACACACCCTGGACAGGTCGCCAGCCCATCGCAGATGAAAGGCATCATTCTAGGCATCATTCTAGATCATTCTATTTTTTTGTATGTAATATTGATGTTTTATTATCAGTATTACATACAAAACATTCACTTTCAGTAGAAAAGCAAATTTAAAATGATTTTGTGTGTGTGTGTGTGTGTGTGTGTGTGGGGGCTTGTGTGTGTTGTGTCATGGTATATATGCAATATATCTATAATGTACATAAAAACACCCCAAATGGCCACAGAGTTGAAATTATGCAGACTATTCATCACATACTATATGTATAAAGCCTGGGAAGGGAGGCAGTGAAGCACCCAAAATGAAGCATTGAATTTCTGGATACATTCTGAAGCACTGCAGATACTCAAGTCATGCTGACTGCTATACAGAATGATAATTCTTCATTTTAACTTTTTTTTATTTTTTTTTAAAGTAATGGCGTTAAGTCCTGACTCTCTCCTTGCAGGTCTGTTAGCAGATTGAGTCATATTTCTGTATCACATGGCTCAGGGGAAAGAAATCAATAAAGAGCAACATTGAACTTTTCTGTTTTTTCCTTTCTTACTTACAGGCACACTGCATGAATCAACAGCATCAGGGAAATTGGATGGAGATGAAAAAATGGTTCAACTGCTGATGTATTTTCTGAATTTCACTGCAACTGTCTCAGCCAAAAACACAACTAATATTGACACAGTCAGAAGCGGTTTCTCACTGAGGCTTAAATGCAGAGTGTGTTTATCATACACAGCAGGACAGAAACAAATTAGAGTCAGATGAGTTAGGGAATGGATTTTTCTAACAAATACATTTCAAGAGTACTGAAGAGACTGCCAGTGTTGCTGATCACATAAGCTAAACCTTGGGTTGCCTCAATCAATCTATTGTGGCAAAAGAGTAAAGAAAGCAATAGTAATGTGAATGCCAGGTATTTGCCTTCTAACTGGCAAATTTGCCTTCTTTGTCTATTTATTTTAAAAAAAAAATAAGAAAGAAGTTTTGAAATAGTATTCGAAAAGTCAAGATTTTTGTTTCTGAAACTACAATTTTGACAAAATCTTTCTTTTTTTGCTGTTGTTCCCAGACCTCTCATTGCATAACAGACACTGAATGGTTATGATTAATTCATGAAAAAAATAAATAATAAAATGGGTATCTTTTGTGTCTAATATACTTCTGGTATCTTATTTAAAGCAATTCCCAAAGCACCTCTCATTGCAAATTCTACTCCAGTTACTGTGCTATGAGAGATCTACATCATTCTACATGTATTTATTTTAAATGTTAGCATAGCTTTCAAATGTCAGGTGTTAATTGATGAACATGATAGAAAGCAGAAGCAAAATATTCTCCCCAGAAACCTACTCAGTGTTCCTGAGTATGATTTCAGAGGCTAATGGAGGATAAAGACCCAGCAGCCTCCAGCAGCACCACACTGACTAAAAGCATAATGGTGAGATACACAAAACATTTTCCTGTTGGTCCAGCTACAGAGTTCTCCATGCCTCCCTCTCTCTCTCTCTCTCTCTCTCTCTCTCTCTCTCTCTCTCTCTCTCTGAAACAGCTTAGGGAACATTAGTTTTAAACTCAATGGCTCACACTGTGTGGCGTAAGTTCTCCCATATCCTTCATGAAATTTCCTTTTTTTTTTTTTAAATTAGCCTTTCTTTAGGCAGCTCAACAAGTAGCTGAAAGCATGTTTCCTCTGCCTCACTTGCAATGAGCTTAAATAAATTACACACCACAATTGTGATTACATTTTCTACTACATTTGCCATCCAGCTCATTCAGCTGTGACACAGCAAATGTGTAAAGGAAGGCCCCTGAACAACCTTACAATTGAGCTGACAAGAAAATAGCAGTTTTGTCTTTCCTGTGGAACACAAATAACTATTCAAATTTCATCTGGAAACAGCACGGAGGCCCTCCGCCCAATGTTGAAATCCCTTCAGGGCTATTAGTGGCACTTTATGTTGTGTCATAACTGTATGACATGTTGTGTCTACTCCTAACCGCTTGTTTCACAATTTGCTGATTTTAGAGAACCAACAATGTCTAAGATGATGTACTAAAAAAATGAAAAATATGTTAGTATCCACAGAAGCAGCACATCATTGCTTTGCTCTGACCACAGTGATAGGGGAGGGCAAAAAGAGAAGGGACAGAAAGGCCATGTGCACAAACCTGAAGAGCACAGGATCTTGCTGATAACCCAAAGAAAGACTTTATGGATTACTCAATGACTTTTGCCATGTTAACTGCCATGTTAACTAATATAACCGACCATATCTCTTTAACTGCTAAAACTGTGCTGCAACAGAGTATCTGGGATGAGAACATGCTCAATTTGGGCAATGTATAAGCATGTGCAACTTTTGACATTGGAATGGTAGAATAGAAAGCAGCACCAGGCTGCAAAAAGCTCTACCTTCTGGGTGAAGTGGCCAAACTGTTGTTGGACAAATATGTGGATGTAAAGGTGCTGGTCCTTGTGGCATCACAAAAACAGATTCACAAAGGGCTTTAAACTGCAGTCAATATTGGCATTAAAGGTGGTCTAGTGGTTAGGGAGTTGGCCACAGGATTGGAAGATTGTGGGTTCAAACCCCTTACCAGGTTGCCCTGAGGTACCCTTGAGCAAGGTACCGTCCCGATCACTGTTCCCTAGGCGCTTTCATAGCTGCCCACTGCTGCATGGGTTAAATGCAGAGGTCCAGTTTCGTTGTGGTTCACTGTGTGCTGTGCTGTGACCTCGCAATGACAATAATAGTCACTTTCACTAAAGATGTTTTAATTATTAAACTTTGCTTAAATGATATGAATAAGTGACATATTAGCAACAGTTGACCTTAAATCATAGGGTTTAACATTTGTGATTTGTCTACATGTATAAAATCTCTCTGTTCAAGTTTTGCTCCTGAGTCCTTTCTGCCTGAATAATCCCTGAGGAACAGCAATAGAAAATAGGATGAAATTAAACTCTCTGTTTTATTATATGTTGTCACACAACAGGAAGTAATTGCACCCACAGTACTGTATACACACTGATTGTGAGTCTAAATAGATATCACATATTTAATCCAAACAAACTTTCTGATGTGTCAGACCACTGAAGCGAACCAACAAACAGTGGGAGAAAGAATGTGCGAGAAACAAATGGGGGATTTTCTTTTTGAGCTTGATGAGATTCTACAAAATCGATGCGATCCAATACTGCTAGAGCTGCACTCTAAATATCCAATGCTGTTTTGCTCCTTGTGTATTCCTCTCCCTTTAGACAGAAGATGGCATGTGAGGGAAAAAAAACTAATAAAACAGGAATAGGGAGATTGGTGGAGGGAAGTGTAGAATCAGAACAATGTGCATTTAGTGTAAAGTTAAACCTTAAGAACCTTGTTTTTCCTCTCAAAGGGAAATGTAATGCTGTCTCCAAAACCCACTTCAATGATTTTTAACCATTTTATTTCTAAAACTTATATATTTACGCATTCCCCACTGTTACCCAACAACAATGAAAAATTGATGAACAGTAAAATGTTTATGAATGCAAAGATCCACAGGAAAAATAGAACTAAAGATGAAGTGAAAGTGACTATTCTTGTCATTGTGAAACACAGCACTGTGAAGCACACAGTCAGACACAAAGAAATTCAACCTCTGCATTTTACCCATACACGCACACATATACACACACACACGCAGCAGGGGGCAGCTATTGAAAGCGCCCGGGGAACAGTGATGGGGATGGCACCTTGCTCAAGGGTACATCAGGGAAACGTATTGGTCTGGAATATATCATAATCATTCAGAAAATTTACTTTTAGAATTTTTTTTTTTAAGAAAAAACAAGAGGAAGAGCAGCACCTAACAGCAGAGGGATGGGGCAACCTTACTAATACATAGGAAAATTTGAAATGAAGAATTAAAAAGAAAGAAGAAAGAAACAACACCATGACCTTAAAGCTTAGTCTGGAGAAAAAAAAAATGAAACTGACTCCAAGTTTCAAAAATGTAAATCATCAAAGTTCATGAATAGTTAATAGGAACATAGATTTAACTTTCCAAACTTCAGGCCTATTTTCAAAAAGGTAAGCATAAATGATTTAACTTAAGGCTGAATCTGAAGGAACAGGCTTGTATAAGTCTGGAGATTGTGAGCTGTTGTGAGTTAGTTGAATAATTGCCCAGTACCAGGCTGTAGCGAGTCTAAAGAAACCTATTGGTGCTATTGTGTAGAGTTTGACATGCTAGCTTTAAGTGGGCCCAGCCAGACAGGGCTGCTGCAGTGGATTGTTTCATGTTGTTCATCTGGATAGTCAGTACTGGCATGCGGTCCCCTCGTCAGCCCCGTGCCACTCATCATTACAGCCCACAGCAGGGGAACAATAGCCAGCACTTGACATAGATAAGCTACAGCGTCCAGTATTCACAGGTGAAAGAGGATATAATTACAAAAATCCAGCAATAACACTGTTCTTCTGTTTATAGTAATGGACTATGTTAATGGAGAGCACTCTAACCATGAAAAGTAACAGGCATTTATTATTAAATGAAATTATTCTGGCAGCAGTATGCTGCACAAATCCGTTCCAAAACAGTTAAAGATGGTCTGATGTTAGAGAGATGAGATAAAAAGTGCAGGGATTTTTTAATGAATGTCAGCAATAGATAATTAACTGATAAGTGTGAATATAATTCATCAGAAATATGCAGCTTTTGTGTTTTTATGTTCACCCATTTCTTACTGGTCCAAATGTCCCATTTAAAATGACATGTAGTCCATGTGCTATGCATTATTTGACAGCACTTTTGCTTTGTTGTTTATTTGATTGTGTCAGTGTGTTAGTTGGCATGTGCATGCTTATTTTTGTACTGATTATGTAACTAAACCAGAGTAGCACCAAGGTGCAGGATCATTGAAGTGTTTTATTTGTTTGGGTTTGTTATATATATACACTTTCATTTTGTAAAATCTTTAAAAGGGAAAGGGTAAAAAAAATATTTTTGGTTAAAGATAAGTTGAGCTTTAGGGTTAAGCACATTAAAATTAGTCTTGTACAAACTATTATGTGTAAAGTTACTGTGTTTAGCACTAAATGTGTTTGTGAGCAAGTCAATTTGCTGCTTTTCTAACCAGAAATGAATACATTCTCTGCAGAGAACTAATTGTATTGTTTCTTATTTTTTTGCTACGTTTCTATGTGCCAGTTATGCGCCATAATTTTTCACCAGACATTTTGTGTTTTATTTTGTTCCTAATATATTAGATTAAGAACATTATCTGGAATTCAAATCAGTTCTCTGTGGAAAATGTGTTTTCATTTATTTATATATTTTGGAACATCACCAAGTCATGTAATTTGACCAAACCATTTACATTCATCCTCATTTGTATACATTAATGCATTTGATCGAGCAGTTCTTTTTCTCCCTGCATGTTTCCACAGACTCCAGATCTTGGAGTAAAACGATGACTGCTTCAATGTGAGATGATGGATTTTTTTTTGATTAGTTAAACGTTTCTTAAATGGGTAGTTGATGACCACCAGTCCTTGACACGTTATAAAAAAAAAATGTGTGTGCATGTATGAGTGAAAGAGATTTTTACCATAGTGGCAGTGAAGGGGATGTTGTCTATGAGAGATGAGGCCAAGGCTGAGACCCACATGACCAGGATGATGGCAATGGCCAGCCGCTCTGCCTCTGGCACAGCCTGGCAGAGGAGATAACAACACAAACATGTTACTACCAAACACTACGTTTTGGGTAAACACACATTCACACTAACACACACAGGCCTCTGTGTGTGTGTGTGTCACCCTGTCTCCTCACAGGCCTGTGGATGCCAGCAGTGAGGTGGGAGGTCTAACAGGCTGTGTATTCGTGACACAGACACACTGCATTCATTATCATTGCATTCACAGACTGTTATGGCATGACATTCACACATTCACAGATGCGCGCGCACACACACACACACACACCACACACACATACACACACACACACACACACACACACACACACACACACACGCACACACACACACACACAGACCCATACATCCTTACAAGCACCATGCCGCATCTTTCCATGTAACCTCCCACTGTCTGTTTCCTTTAATATCCAAACTTATTTTTTTTCTCCCTGTGAAACAATATAGATTCAAGCTCTCCCATTTATTATTTCTGCTCTTTTTTCACACAACTCATCTCTCTTTCTTTCTCTCTGGTATCGGTGTGGGTGGGATGTGGGTGCACTCCCCAGCAGCACCTGTCATGAGTAATTACTGTGAGTGTAAAAGGCTCCCATACCAAACGCAAGCTGACGGCTCCATCAGAGTGTGATCTCCAACCGGCTGCAGCTTCAAATCTCTACAACTGTAAAATGACCCTCTAAACCCAACTAAGGACAGCAATCAAGTATAAAGATGAAGAATAACTGCAGTCTCAGGCAGGCAAGTGCCAGCCTTCCCCTAATTTAAATTAAGCTGATACCCTTCACACTGGTGCTGCTTGCAGGTATGCAACATTACGCAACACAGTAATTGGCCCATAGTGCACTCTTAGAATAATAAGCAATAGGATTTAAATGCTTTTTGGTTTATATTATAGTTTAGATTCAAGGCCAGTATTTTTCAATCTGTGGACTGTCAGACCAGATCAGTTCAGATGAACCATCTTGCAGTTTCATGTGACAACTCTTAGATGATCTTAAACCAGGTGTTTCTCATCTACAAAATTATTATTTCTGAAATGCAAGGTTTTGTTTTGGCAAGAATGTTCAGCTAACGTAGACTCACTTTTATTAACAATGCTGTCTGCTCCCCAATGTAGTCAATGAGCTGCAACTGGGCCAAAGCCTTTGAAACACAAAGAAAAAACAGGATTAATGCATTATTTTCTGTAGATTCAAAATATGAAACGATATCACAAAAGATAACAGAGAGTAGCTTTTAACTGCCCCAAATGTCCACCATTAAACTTTCTCAAGTGTCCATTTTTGAGATGCGTCAGCTTCAGGAGCACAACAGCAGCAGTAGTGTTTGTGTGTGTGCAGAGTAAATAGTTTATCTTGGAGCTGTGCTAAGCTCCCCGCCAGGCCCCAGGGTGGAGTTTCCCTCTGCTGTCCTGTCCTCGCAAAACAAAGGATTAGTACACCAAGTGCAAACAGCCTAGCAAGCACTTCTGCTGCTGACTCCTGTGTTCTTTCTCTCTATGTTATGGGTATGCATTATATTAAGATACTCTCAAAGTAGCTTCTAAATATTGCCAGCGTACAGATACAGCATAATCAGTATCACAAAGCAGCAGGAGCCTTGAGATCCAGCATCATATGGCACATGGAGAGACATTTGGGAACAATAAGCTAATTTGATGTGTATCCATCAAACGTGGATACAAGAGAACAGGGTTCTCTTGGTTGTTAGCTGGCGGTAGCTGAGTATTGCGAATAAGACCATTTTAATGATCTTGTCAAAATTAGTGATGGTATAATAACATCCTTGCTGTGATGCCCTTAACTGTTTTTTAATATTTTTAAAAACTGTTTTAAGGCCAAATATTCTCTTTATACCTAGGCAGACATGTGAAGTTGAGTGTTAAAGTAAAATCTAGCAGTGCTCCCAAACTATTGACAGGCTGTCTGTGTGTGTGTGTGTGTGTGTGTGTGTGTGTGTGTGTGTGTGTGTGTGTGTGTGTGTGTGTGTGTGTGTGTGTGTTTGTTTGTGTGTGTGTGTGTGTGTGTTTGATATGTCCATACCTCCATGAGCACAAACAGAGCAGCAAAGAAGAGCAGTGTTGCCCACTCCACTCTGTGCAAGATGATCTCAAAGTCCTGTATGTCAGCCAGAATCAGCAACCACAGTGCACCCAAGATAGCAATCCAACCTGCAGGACAGAGACACCACATCAGACAGCGCACAAAACAAAGTGGTGTTGCATTAATTGTTGGGAATTAGCTCCAGAAAAATTAGACAAAATAGTTAACCTTTACTACAAAAACTAGACTTTTGATGAAATAATCTTAAAACTATTAGCTGTCACTAACATATTTACACATTTCAAATTTCATTCCTGCTGGGAATGCCGTGCTGCCTTGAAGGGGATCAGACCCCCAGCTTATGTGTGCACCCTTCTTTTACCAATCGCTCCATCCTTTACATCGCTTTCTCAAATATAGTCTGCTACCTGGACTTCAAAGACCAAATCTGTCTGATCGACTGCATTTCAGGTGAGTGGAAATTGCTCTCGATTAATGCTCCTCTGCATTTCAATATCTTTATCTCACACACCTCAATCAGCTCTACTGACCCCACACTGCAACCTAAAATCAAGCACTCCACTCATCCACATCCTTCAATCAGCAGGAGCCACAGCAAACAGTGCCTCTCAATTAGAATCCCACTCCTTCTTACCCACACAAATAACCCTTCTGAATGCATCAAACACACACAGACACAACACAGAGGATCCAAGCAACAAACTGGTCAACAACAACAACAACAATAATAATAATAATGTTTATTATTATTAGTAGTAGTAATACTATTGCTGGTGCTGCTATAATGCTGTTCATTTGATAATGATTGTTCTAATAGTAGTATCGGTGATGGTGGACAAGACCTTTAACCCCAGGTTGCTCCAGGGAGACTGCCCAGTAATTAGGAAATAGATGTTGCTCTGGACAAGAGCATCTGCTTAATACCATACATATAAATGTAAACGTAAAAGTAAATGTTGATAGTGGAAGCAATAGCAATATAAATTAGTAATTAGAGAGAGGAATTAAATGCAAAGGGAAAACATCTGAGAGTTGAATATGAGGCTAGATGCCAAGGAAGGAGAAAGGGACTGGTACGATTTGGCTAGACCATGATGAGCTGTGAAGGATTTG
The DNA here is from genome assembly GCA_017165825.1 of Hepsetus odoe. Lineage (NCBI taxonomy): Eukaryota > Metazoa > Chordata > Actinopteri > Characiformes > Hepsetidae > Hepsetus > Hepsetus odoe. The sequence continues at coordinate 21,644,779 of CM029366.1, read as the reverse complement.
CCGCAGGTAAAGATGCGTGAATTACAGACAGGGCGAGGAATGAAGTGCAAAGTTTGCTTTGTGATGGAGAATTATTGAAAAGGTCAGAACAAGCTGCGTTGTGTCTTTGTGAATTTACAGAAAGCACATGATAGGGTGACAAACAAGGAGCTGTGCTGTTGAATGAAAAAAATCACCATTGGGAAAGAGGTGTGTAAAAGTGGTGCAGGACAGGTATGACGGCAGAGTGACAGTGGTGAGGGGAGTGGTAGGAGTGACAGATAGGTTCAAAAAGAAAGGTGAATTACATTAAGGATCGGCTCGGAACCCCTTCTTTTTTGCAGTGGTGATGGACAGGTTGACAGACGTGATCAGACAGGAGTCTCCATGGACTACAATGTTTGGGAATGATATTGTGATCTGTGATGAGTGAGAGTAGGGAGCAGGCTGAAGAGAGCCTGGAAAGGTGAAGATTTGCACTGGAGAGAAGAGGGATGAATGTCAGTAGGACTTAAACAGAATACATGTGCAAGAATGAGTGGGAGGATAGCAGAATAGTGAGGACGCAAGAAGTGAAGGTTTAAATGCTTCAGACTTTCAAAGTAACAGGGAGTGTGGAAGAGAGGTGAAGAAGAGAGTCCAGCAGGGTGAAGCAGGTGGAGTCAGCACTGTCAGAAGTGATTTGCAACAAAAGGGTACCAGTAAGAGTGAAAGGGAGAGCAGCCAAAAGAAGAACAAAACTTTCAATATGTTACAATCCAATGGACCGAACTGAAGCCAATGAAACCATTGAGAACTGAATTAATGATTCATATAAAAAGATGCCAGCAAATATAACAAGAAATCTCAAGGTAAACATCAGCTAAGCTGCTCCATATTATCGCCATAATATGAATAGCGCACACATGCATCCATTGCATATGAAAATTCATGTTCTCTTCCATGCTTGCTAAAACGCTTGTCTCAGATAACAATCAGCATCACTCCCACAGTGGACTGAAGTCTCTGACTGATGGAAAGTCAAATTGACATCAGCTTACTTAAATGATATTCCATGGTATTATTTCTTTCATGCCTGTTCTTAAATACTCTCCCTTCAAAAGTCTCTTTTACACACAGCCAGAGATACTAGTTGTGATGTGAAAAAGACTGTACCCAAGGTGCTGAGCAAATCTATGGAACATAAACAAGCACTGAAAATAAACATTATTTTGCTACTAACACAAGCAAAGCAAAAATCATAATCACCCTTTATAGAACAGAAATTCTCATAAATGCTTAATAATGGCATATAGTCCTTTCAAAGAATGTACCGTCACTGTATAGTGACTATTTCATACCAGACTATAAGTTTATTGCACTATTTCCCACTCAACCTTGGAAAAATATGTTAGGCCGCATCTTAACATGGTGATGTTTGAACTGAATTATGACAGCCTTCAAAGTTAGCCTCTAAGTGCCTCTAAGTACTTCTGGTGCCCGTGGAGCAGTGATGGAGACGATACCTTACTCAAGAGTACCCTAGGGTAAGTTAGTCCCTAACAACTAGGCCACTGCTGCAGCCCCCTAAATTCCATAGGTACCAAATTATTCTCATTATTATTATGTTCTTACTTATTTATGAATGATGTGTTGGGACTGGACATTAAGTACAAAAAGAGTAAAATATTATTTATTTGGAGCTAGCAGCCACAACAAAGCAGTCAAACGTTAGCAGAAAAGCTAACATCTGTTACATCTGGGTTTTTTTTGCCCAATTTACCTGCTCAGGCCAGCTGAACACAGCATGACCTCACAGCAGAACAGCCAGCACGATTAGACACTGCAATGGCACAGCTGCCAGCACCATGGACTGCTTAAGCATCACAACAACCAACAACCAGTCTTTATCAAAACAGCCACAGAGAGCAAGCTAATAATGAGCTTTAAAAAACTGGAGGAAAGATGATACGTAGCAGGATTTATGTGTATGGCAGGCTCTTGTTTCGTGGTTCACTATATTAGTATCTGTGGCTTGAGGATTTTTTGTGAACAAAATATCTCTAGTCATGGATACACCACATTTATTCATTCATACTGTGATTCGACTGCAGATGTGTTCAAAATATCTAACTGTATCCAGTGAAGACAAGGAGGAAATGCTGGTAATTAAGGTTATTTGCATGGTAAAACATCCTGCATTCTAAGAAAAAAGGGGCATCAAATAAGAAAACACCACATTTATTCTTTTGTTATTAAGATATTGATTTTGACCTGGAGAGGTTTCGTTTGAAAGACATTAAGAAAGCCACTCGTATCAACATCAGTATATAAAGAGTGGTGCTTGAAAGTTTGTAAACCCCTAAAATTGTATATGTTTCTGCAAAAATATGACCTAAACATCATTAGATTTCCTGACTAGTTGCTAAAAGTAGATAAAGAGAACAATAAGTGCAATAAGTGGGCTTTCTGCAGTGAATGGGCTCCCTGTTCACCTAAATAACATTGATCTATCAAAGTTTGATCTTCACAACATATGTTTATGGAAGTGTATCATGCATCTAACAAAGCAGGCAAAGAAAGAAAAATTGATCATCATTAAGCTGGAAAAGGTTATAAAACCATTTCTGTAGAGTTTGTACTCCACCGATCCACATTCAGATTGTATTTCAGCATAACAACCTTATCCCACCTTTCAAACTTTGTGAAACTGAAAGTTGATATTTGTCATTGTGCACAGCATGCACTGATCAACAACAAAAAGACATCTTGCTCTTTCAGGACTTGATTTCATGACCTTCGAATTATGAAGATGATACAACCGTGGTGGGTCTGACCAGCGATGGTAATGAGGCAGCATACAGAGAGGAGATAGAACAGCTGATGTAGAACCAACAACCTGTCTAGAGATGGTTGTTGACTTCAGGAGACCACGTCGGGACCACGCTCCACTGAACATCAACACTTCACCTGTGGAGTTGGTCCAGAGCACCAAGTTTCTCGGTGTTCACATAACCGACAACCTCACGTGGACCCTCAACACCAACTTCATCACTAAGAAAGCCCAGCAGCGCCTCTACTTCCTGCGCAGACTGAGGAAAGCCCATCTCCCACCTTCCATTCTCACTGTCTTTTACAGAGGAACCATCGAGAGCATCCTGAGCAGCTGCATTACTGCCTGGTACGGGAACTGCAACATCTTAGATCGCAAGTCCCTACAACGGGTAGGGAGAACAGCTGAGAAGATTATCGGGGTCTCTCTGCTCTCTGTACAGGACATCTTCACCACTCGCTGCATCCGCAAAGCAACCAGCATTGTAGATGATCCCTCCCACCCGTCCCACACTCTCTTCTCCCTCCTGCCATCCGGGAAAAGGTTCCGCAGCATAAGGGCCTCCACTTCCAGGATGGGAAATAGCTTCTTCCCCCTGGCAATCAGACTTTTAAACTGACAATATCCTCACAAGTATTACTCTTCCATCCATATATCAACTATTTATTATTTTTTTACTTTATTGCACATCGCACTTTACTGTACTGATAACGCTGCTTCGCTTGTTGTCATATGTGTAGCAGCAGGGTCCTGGAGGAACGTTATTTCGTTTCACTATGTACTGTGTATATGGCTGAAATGACAATAAAATCCTACTTGTCTTGTCTTGACTTGACTTGATGAAGCCTAATCTCTTATCACTAGACGACCACCATGGTAGTATCAATGTTGGGGCAGGAAGGCCTTCCATCATTGACAGAACGATGAACTCTTAATATATTTATACGCAGTATTTTTGTTCAAATGGTGCGGCCAGGTGGCTCATTAGTTACTTCTCTCTAAGTCCCAGCAAGGTCATGCTAGGGCTTGACAGAGCAATAACAAAAAGACCTTAGAAACTGCACAATTTGATCTATAACACCACCCTAATCTCACTTTCTAATTTTCCAATATTACCAGGGAGTCATGAGCCTCCACTTTCTTGGTCAGCCTAATCAACACTCATTATCAAAGCTTGCTCTCCCCTTCCCCTTGCTCTCTCTCTCTCTCTCTCTCTCTCTCTCTCTCTCTCTCTCTCTCTCTCTCTCTCTGTAAGGTATTCCTGGACCAGTTATAGAGTCCTGCTCCTCCCTCCTATTCGACCCTCTGATGCATGTCTTTTCAAGTTTGCCCTCAAAAGTATTTAAGGCCTATGGGTGCTTGATGCTCCGTGCTTTCCCTGAGTGTTTGTGAGCATGACGCATTGGAAAGGGTAAAAAAAAAAAATCAACTCAGACAGGCATCACAGGAAGAGCAGATGTATAATGTATGTGTTTTGGCACCTGACTCAGCATGCCAACGATTTTTGATGCTTTGGATGTGCACTTGGCACTGGTCCAGGTCTTTGCCATCTTTTCCATTTCTCAAAGCGTATCCCTCTTTACTGCTTGGCAGGCAGCTCATCCTCACTCTCCTGGCTCGTAACCATTTCAGGGCCTCTCCCAGAGTTGTTACTGTCATGGACCTCTGTGATTAAGTTATTATCTGCGAGCTAATTGACACCTCCAATCTCATGACTTTAAATATGCTAAGGTTATGCCTTTATAAACAAGACAATGGCTTACAGACTCTGTTCAGCTGACTAGAACTGAGGGGGGGATTGAGAAAGTGACACTATCGCTTCTCAGCCTTTTGGCTAAGATCAAGTGTAGTATCTGTTCTTATCAGTTTATTATCTGATACGTCCTCTATATGAGACTGCATATTAAATTGATTTTTAGAACAGGGAGACGGTAAAGGAGCTCCGTCCACTCCATGCAGGGGGCAGCGGTGGCCTAGTGGTTAGGGAGTTGGTCCCCGCATCGGAAGATTGTGAGTTCAAACCCCTTACCAATAGGTTGCCCTGAGGTACCCTTGAGCAATGTACTGTCACTGCTCCCTGGGCACTTTCAATAGCTGTCCCCTGCTGCGCTGGTGTTTGAGTGCATGGGTTAAATGCAGAGGTCCAATTTCGTTGTGGTTGCAATTACAATGGTTGTCACTTTCACTTTTTCAAAAGAAACTGTGGGACAGGACAGATGTGTAAATCTGTGTTCTTTAAAATGTTTGATTGATTCGTCTGTGTGTTCATGCTGAAAGTGAATGTGTTTTTACGACCTTGTGACGTTGCCCCATTTGTTAAATCAAATCAGCATTTAAGGTGATCATGGAGCAGCTTTAAAGCAGAAGGTAGGGGGCGGGGGTTGCAAAAGTAGGTACAGGGGCTGCAAAGTGACTCAAGAAAACATTTATGTTTGCTTCTGCTTTTTCTGTGGCATCTTGGCTTCCCTTTCATGTTGTGTGTTAATGTTACAGCCCTGAACTCCAGCAGAAATTTTATGTGTGATAGATCCAGGTAGCTCTAGTTTATTGGGGAGAACAAAAAGGCTGACAGAAAGGGCTGCAGGATTTCCTCTCACACTATTTTCCCAATGGCATATGACTGTAGACAGGAGGTGGTTAGGGGTGAAAAAAGCAGAAGAGAGAGAGAGAGAGAGAGAGAGAGAGAGAGAGAGAGAGAGAGAGAGAGAGAGAGAGATCCAGGGAGCTCCACAAAAAAAGCTAGATGAGGAGCTGCAAATCATTCAGCATAGGCTCATTCATCATGGGCAAAACAACTGCAGCACTCCAGGGTTCTGGGTGAGCAGCGGCCCGGTCCCACTTGTTTATCTTAAAGCCAGAGTGTGAGCTCAGTCTCATCCTCTAAAAAGTGCGCCAACAGCCCTGCCTGACCCAGCATGCTGACGGCTGAAAAGCACAGCTGAAATTAATCATCTACTCATTGTTTAGCGGCTCAGGTGATGAATCGTGTCTAGACAGCATTTAGAGCAAAAGGAAGTTTATGGCCGGTAGTGATGAATTACAGCTGTGATATTCAATGTGTCTCTTGCTTGGTTATTGCTAAATTTGGCACAAATAAAAGAGCTAAACAAGTGGTTCCTGGGGTGGCGCTGAAGTGCTTCTGTCCTGTTTGTTTTTCTCTGCAGAGAACTCAGGGAGGGGTTGTTAATTAGCTGATCAGCTGGACCAAGTGTGTTAAAATGAGTAAATATTCAAGTTTTAGCTGCTCTAATGGCAACTGTGAAAGGTTATTTTTCTGTGCACCATTTAAGCACTGGCTAAACTGTTCAGGAGAATAAGAAAAAATATCCGGAGAAATGTGTAATGAGCTACTTCTTTAAAGTTAAAAAACCACTGAGAAACAAATGGGAAATGATGTATAATTCTGTGCCTCCAAGAACACTGTTAGCACTGTTCACACAGTTTACAGAACAGTGTTTTATATTCTGGACTGAAAACTAACCTCTTGAATTTCCAAAGACGCAGCGGTGGCCTAGTGGTTAGGGCGTTAGCCGCATGATCGGAGGATCGGGGGTTCAAACCTCTTCCCAATAGGTTGCCCTGAGGTACCCTTGAGCAAGGTACCGTCCCCATCACTGCTCCCCGGGCGCTTTCAATAGCTGCCCACTGCTGCACGGGTTTGAGTGTGCATGGGTTAAATGCAGAGGTCCAATTTCGTTGTGGTTCATGTGTGCTGTGCCGTGACCTTGCAATGACAAGGGTTGTCACTTTCTTTTTCACTTTCACCTGGAATATCACCAAACTGGACTGCACTTTCAGCTTCAGGAGATTTCATCATCCCTGGTCTCAACCAAAGATTTTCAGTCCATTAATTTGTACTGCAAAGGTGCATTCACATGGACAAATCCAGCCATTTAAGGAACCAGAGTGAAATTTTATGGGTAGCTCTGCTGCTAAAACAGAACATTGTTACAGGTAACAATAGCAAGTTTACAAGGAAAAGTACAAGACAGCGTAACAAGAATGATCTCCAAGTAGCTCAGCAAAGACATCAATTTTGCACAATGTACCAAAAGCAAAAAAATAAATGCATTTGCTCAGCCAAGCCAAGTTTGATGCGGATTCCTTGGGTCTCCAGTTTGGCAACTTTTACACCAGTGAATATTATATAAACAACATGTCTGCATCCTTTTCTCAGATAGTTTGGTCTTGTTGTTCTGTTTAGGTTTAAAAAAAACCATTAGATCAGACAAACGTACAGATGATCGTATTCATACGAGTTCATACATCTGCTAATATATAAGTTATGACAAGTCACCAGTCCATCACAGACACACAGACAAACACACGCACACGCATGGCTTTGAACTGTGGGAGAAAACCGGCGCGCCAGGAGGAAACCCACTGAGACACAAGGTGAACATGCAAACTCCACACGGAAACCGCAGGGGCTGATTTTCTCCTTAAAACATATGTTTTTTCTTCTTTCTTTCTTTTTTCAAACAATTCCCTTAACATTAACTCACGATGGATCTTACGATGGAGCAAGTACCTGCTTTGGACTGGATCTGAAAAAGGCACCCCTTCTTAAGACATTCTCTTCACATTTATTCTCAATAAGATTAGCCTCTAAGCAAAGCAGATAAAGATGCAGAAACCATTCCTGATTATGGGATAAGTTCATGACTCTTAAATAGCTCGTTTTTTCTATTGTTCATTGTAAGAGGTCAGTGATGCTGACCTAACATCCTTAGAGGTTTTTTTCTTGGGTACTAGATCTGATGGAGCTGCATGGCCCTTGGTGGCTGACCCGGAAGGCATATTACAAATGAACTGGAAAGGACAAGGACAAGTATGGCAGAGACTAGAAGTGTGCAGTAATGCTGAAAGGGGGTCAGGAGAGCAGTGGGGTTTAATTAGTGTCACAGCTACAGAAGAGGAGTGAGCTGGAGATGAGTCAGCCACATTAGCTGTGCACATATGTGCCTTTGTTACCTCAGCAGAATGTCTGCATGTTGCCATTTCACAAATGTATGATCAACTGTTTGTCTATGTAAGGTTACTCATTTATGTATGACTTCAGCGACACTGCAAGAATGGAAGTTTACCTGCTAAGTATGCTTATTAATTTAAATTATTATACTTAATTACACCCCTCCTCGAACCGCCACCTTATCGTGGTGGAGGGGTTTGCGTGTCCCAATGATCCTGGGAGCTGAGTTGTCGGGGGCTTTATGCCCCTGGTAGGGGCACCCAAGGCAAACAGGTCCTAGGTGAGGGAAGAGACAAAGAGCGGTTCAGACCTCTTATGATGAGAAAGATTTTTGGACAACGCTTTCCCTCGCCCGGACGTGGGTCACCGGGGCCTCCCTCTGGAGCCAGGCCTGGAGGTGGGGCCCGATGGCGAGCGCCTGGTGGTCGGGCCTTCACCCATGGGGCCCGGCCGGGCACAGCCCGAAGAGGCAACGTGGGTCCCCCTTCCCATGGGCTCACCACCTGTAGGAGGGGCCAAAGAGGTCGGGTGCAGTGTGAGCTGGGCGGTGGCCGAAGACGGGAGCCTTGGCGATCCGATCCTCGGCTGCAGAAGTTGGCTCTAGGGAAGTGGAATGTCACCTCTCTGGTGGGGAAGGAGCCTGAGCTAGTGCGCGAGGTTGAGAAGTTCCGGCTAGATATAGTTGGACTCACCTCGACGCACAGCTTGGACTCTGGAACCAGTCTCCTTGAGAGGGGCTGGACTCTCTTCTACTCTGGAGTTGCCACCGGTGAGAGGCCCCGAGCAGGTGTGGGCATACTTATTGCCCCCCGGCTCGGGGCCTGTACATTGGGGTTTACACCAGTGGATGAGAGGGTGGCCTCCCTCCGCCTTCGGGTTGGGGGACGGGTCCTTAGTGTTGTTTGTGCTTATGCGCCAAACAGCAGCCTGGACTACCCACCCTTTCTGGGGTCTCTGGAGGGGGCGCTTGAGAGCGTCCCTGCTGGGGACTCCATCGTTCTGCTGGGGGACTTCAATGCTCACGTGGGCAATGACAGTGAGACCTGGAAGGGCGTGATTGGGATGAATGGCCCCCCCGATCTGAACCAGAGCGGTGTTTTGTTATTGGACTTTTGTGCTCGTCACGGATTGTCCATAACGAACACCATGTTCAGGCATAAGGATGTCCACATGTGCACCTGGCACCAGGACACCCTAGGTCGCAGTTCGATGATCGACTTTGTAGTTGTGTCATCGGACTTGCAGCCACATGTCTTGGACACTCGGGTGAAGAGAGGGGCGGAGCTGTCAACTGATCATCACCTGGTGGTGAGTTGGCTTCGTTGGTGGGGGAGGATGCTGGTCAGGCCTGGTAGACCCAAACGTATTGTGAGGGTCTGCTGGGAACGTCTGGCAGAGTCCCCTGTCAGGACGAGCTTCAACTCCCACCAAAGCTTTAACCACGTCCTGGGGGAGGTGGGGGACATTGAGTCCGAATGGGCTATGTTCCGTGACTCCATTGTCGAGGCGGCTGACCGGAGCTGTGGCCGTAAGGTGGTCGGTGCCTGTCGCGGTGGCAACCCGAGAACCCGTTGGTGGACACCGGGGGTGAGGGAGGCCATCAAGCTGAAGAAGGAGTCCTACCAGGCCTTTTTGGCCAGTGGGGCTCTGGAGGCAGCTGATAGGTACCGGCAGGCCAAGCGGAATGCAGCTTTGGTGGTTGCTGAGGCAAAAACTCGGGCGTGGGAGGAGTTTGGTGAGGCCATGGAGAAAGACTTCCAGATGGCTTCAAGGAGATTCTGGTCCACCATCCGGCGTCTCAGAAGGGGAAAGCAGTGCACGGTCAACACAGTGTGTGGTGGGGATGGTGTGCTGCTGACCTCGACTCGGGACGTTGTGAGTCGGTGGGGGGAATACTTCGAAGACCTCCTTAATTCCACCAACATGCCTTCTGATGAAGAAGCAGAGCCTGGGGACATAGAGGTGGACTCTTCCATCTCTGGGGCTGAGGTTGCCGAGGTGGTCAAAAAGCTCCTCGGTGGCAGGGCTCCGGGGGTGGATGAGATCCGCCCGGAGTTCCTCAAGGCTCTGGATGTTGTAGGACTGTCATGGCTGACACGCCTCTGCAACATCGCATGGACATCGGGGACGGTGCCTCTGGATTGGCAAACCGGGGTGGTGGTCCCCCTCTTTAAAAAAGGGGACCAGAGGGTGTGTTCCAATTATAGAGGGATCACACTTCTCAGCCTCCCGGGGAAAGTCTATTCAGGGGTCCTGGAAAGGAGGGTCCATCGGATAGTCGAACCTCGGATTCAGGAGGAGCAGTGTGGTTTTCGTCCAGGTCGCGGAACACTGGACCAGCTCTACACCCTTGGCAGGGTCCTGGAGGGTGCATGGGAGTTTGCCCAACCAGTCTACATGTGAGAAGGCATTCGACCGTGTCCCTCTGGGAGTCCTGTGGGGGGTACTCCGAGAGTATGGGGTATCGGATTCCCTGTTAAGGGCTGTCCGGTCCCTGTACAACCGGTGTCGGAGCTTGGTCCGCATTGCCGGCAGTAAGTCGAACCTCTTTCCGGTGAGGGTTGGACTCCGCCACGGCTGCCCTTTGTCACCGATTCTAGGCGCAGCCAGGGCATTGTGGGGGTCCGGTTTGGTGGGCTCAGGATTGGGTCTCTGCTTTTTGCAGATGACGTTGTCCTGTTGGCCTCATCAGGCCGCGATCTTCAGCTCTCACTGGATCGGTTCGCAGCCGAGTGTGAAGCGGCTGGGATGAGAATCAGCACCTCCAAATCTGAGGCCATGGTCCTCAGCCGGAAAAGGATGGAGTGCCCTCTCAGGGTTGGGAGTGAGATCCTGCCCCAAGTGGAGGAGTTTAAGTATCTTGGGATCTTGTTCACGAGTGAGGGTAGAATGGAGCGGGAGGTCGACAGGCGGATCGGGGCAGCATCCGCAGTGATGCGGGCTCTGAATCGGTCCGTCATGGTGAAGAAGGAGCTGAGCCAAAAGGCAAAGCTCTCAATTTACCGGTCGATCTACGTTCCCACCCTCACCTATGGTCACGAGCTGTGGGTAGTGACCGAAAGAACGAGATCGCGAGTACAAGCGGCCGAAATGAGTTTCCTCCGCAGGGTGTCTGGACTCTCCCTTAGAGATAGGGTGAGAAGCTCAGCCATCCGGGAGGGGCTCAAAGTAGAGCCGCTGCTCCTCCGCATCGAGAGGAGTCAGATGAGGTGGCTCGGGCATCTGATTAGGATGTCCCCTGGACGCCTCCCTGGTGAGGTGTTCCGGGCACGTCCCACCGGAAAGAGACCCCGGGGAAGACCCAGGACACGCTGGAGAGACTATGTCTTTCGGCTGGCCTGGGAACGCCTTGGGATCCGCCCAGAAGAGCTGGAAGAAGTGGCCGGAGAGAGGGAAGTCTGGGCATCCCTGCTGAAGCTGCTGCCCCCGCGACCCGACCTCGGATAAGCGGAGGAGAATGGATGGATGGATGGATGGATACTTAATTACATTTGAACAAACAAATACTTCAATTCATACATTCTGCTAACATGATAGCAAACTTGTGCAATTAAAATTGTTAATAATGATGATGATGACGATGATGATAATAATAATAAAACATAATAATAATATTAACAATAATGCTGTTGTTATTATTGTTGTTGTTGTTGTTGCTATTGTTGTTATTATATTATCATTATTATTATATTATTACTTTTATTATTATTATAATTATTGTTGCTATTATTACTAGTATTATTATTGTTGTTGTTGCTGTTGTTATCACCATTGTTAAAAAACAAATAAGAAGAAGAAGAAGAATTGTTGCTATTATTATTATTATTACTATTATCATTGTTGTTGTTGTTGTTGCTACAACGCCATTGTTAATAATAATAATAATAATAATAATAATATCAAACATTTAGGCTAAATGATTATGCAACATGGGGTTTTTTATATAAAGTATAATTGCAAACAGATTCATTTGACCCCTGCAGTGCAATTCTCCAAGCCTGAAAGTAATTTCAAGAATGGCGATTGCATGTGTAAATTGATACCACTGAAGAGCAGCTACTAATCTGAAGCACGTTTCGCACCATGGCTGCTGTCATTGCAGTGAGAAGGAGACAGTGAGAATGTATTGCTGCTCTATACTCATTACAAGCAAAGCTCATCTGCTGGGGTCTTCTATTAGGGTATTCAAATTAAGGAGTTAGATTTCAAAACACTTTATATCCATTAGTAACAAATTTGTAAACAAAATGATTTTCAGCAGAAAATGGCATCTATGAAAACTGGACACTGAATAGTATAAAGATCCAGCTCATAAAGAATGAAATAATCTAGTATCCTCCTTGTCCTCCTGGAAGGACATACAACACTGATAAATTGCAAGTGTCACTTGATGAGATTTTTTATTTCCTTTAAAACACTTGCTGGAGGAAAATGTAAGGAATCTTAATCACAGAACCAACACTCATTTAATTCTATCGTCTGCTAAGTTTCTGTTTCATTGTAGGTAAATTCTTTAAATCACTATTGATCCAGTACCCATAACTGCAGCATGTAGCTGTGGACAAGCACCTCTGCATTAGCTGCATTAGTCATGTGCTTGGAGAGAGTTGTGGGAATAGAAATTAGGTGATTACTTGTGAGACCTGCAATAATCCAGTATAAATCTGCAATGTCTGTAGTTTTAACAAGCCTGAAAGTTATAAGTTCCCTGTGGGGAATATGTGAACTTATTCCCATCTAACTAAACATTTCATTAGAATAAGGGTATTCAAACCTAATTCCGTATTATAACCTGAGGGAAGTTTGGGAGAAAAGGAAAATTCCTTGAAATGAAATTTCAGGCAACCTACCAACAACCATGATGATGTGTTGCCCTCAAGGCCCATGTAAGGTACATTTAACAAGGCTTGACTCATAATAAGTGCATGCTGTATTCATTATCTTTACTGCTTATTCTTTCTAGAGTCCCAGATGATGCTATTGCACACACACGACAAAAGGCAGAGAAACCTTGGACAGGTTGCCAGTTCTTTGTAGGGCAGTTACATAGGTAAACACACACAAACACTATTGTACCTACTCAGGCATTTAGCATCTCCAGTCCACCTGATGTGCAGGTCCTTGGGCTATATGATGAAAACTGGAGTAGCCAGAGTCACAAACACTGGACAACATGACCCTACCTGAGAATCGAACCCAGAATCCTCCTGATGTACCCACTGTGCCAGCATGCCATGCTTCAAGTGAATAACGAGAGCTAATGTACTACTCAGCACATATCAACACAGCTGTTTTGCAGAATATGTCATTTATATGACATGAAGTCTCTTCAGCCAAAGCCAATTTAAGCACAGCATGGAACACAGCAAGGGCTGTGAAGCCACATGAGAAAAGATAGCTGGTATAATATGAGGGCTTTCTGATTTTTATGCCAAATTTATCTGACTGTCTTATTGTTGTGTGAGACCCCATTATCATGGAAGTGCATCATTTTATTTGTGGGACTTTATTGTGTGTTTGCCCCAGCTGCAAATAATTATTTTGTCATCAGATGGCTTCATACATGCACAAATGATCTCCTGTGCTAATATTGCTAACTTCATTACCATAACTCTCTATTTTGAAGCACTGGGGCTTATAATCTAAAGAACAGAGCAACATCCTCTTAGAAGAACATGTAATTAATACATAGAGTGTAAAATAATACATAGTCTGACATGCCGGAAAGCAACAGGGCTTTAATACCCATGTCTCTTTTTTGGTTTTGTAGGGCAGTTATTTAAGGTGACATGAAATACAGAGAGAGGAAATAGTCCTTCATGATTGCTAGAGAGCATTTCAAAACCGTATTTAAAGAAAATAAAAATGGAAACATTTCCTATCTTTTGTAGAAACCGGTGTAAATCAAAGCTTGGTGTTTTGGTTTCCTATCAGAGTAAACTGAGCCTGTGTGGCCTGTTGAATTGGCTTTCCTTGTGTTTTTTTATTTGTGCTGTTCTGTCCAGTTTGCATGTATTTTTGGATGTATTTTCTTGGCTTCCTAATCTGCCCCTGGTGCAATAATACTCTGCAGTCACAAGGGTTCTGAGGCTTGTCAGCAGAGTGATGCTAAACCAAGAGACCTCCAAGGCTGAGAGGGACTATTTCTAATTTAGCTAAGTGATTTTAAACAGTGGTCTGGAAAGTGTTCCATCAGTCAGTTGTGTGTTTGTGTGTTCATGTGTTTGTGCGTGTGTGTGTGTGTGTGTTTGTGCGTTCATGTGTGCATGCGTGCATGTGTGTGTGCATGCTTGTGTGTGTGTGTGTGTGTGTGTGTGTGTGTGTACATATGCACGTTAGTGTGTATGGGTTTATGGGTTGCTTCAGGCACTGAAGATGTTAAAAAGGCTTTTATGCACCATGCTGTACAAAATACAGTCTAATACCAAATATGATGTAATAAGAAAAATTTGTCATAGCTTTTTTTTTTCAAATCAAATCTATAAATGCTGAAAAAAACCAGATATGTTTAGAAATCGGCTGGGCTGCGACGATATCAATTACTCCTTGTAAAAAGGTCAATAACGCTGTGCAGACAGTTCATTTTGGAACAGGGTAACACGCACAGAGAGTTTCAACACCTCATCCAGGAACTTGAGCTTTTAGCACTTCCACACACAGCTCAGATGTCCACAGAAGTGTGGTGGTGAAACCCAAGATTTCAATCCTATTGATCATCATTTAAATATTGTAGCTGCTGGAACAAACAGCCAAAGAATCAGCACAACTTTTGCTATGCCAACCACAAAGTTAACAATGATATGTCTGGTTAGATACTGTTTACAAAGATCTAACATTGGGCAAATAAAAATGTCATATTTTTCCTTTGAAAAAAAACTTGGTGTGCAATGCGCATTAATTACAATTCATTTTCTGATGTTCAAATAAATGATGCTCATGTGATCATTTTAACACGAATCAAACCTAATAACCAAAACTGCAAACACTCTCTCACCTAATTCCAGATGAATTCCAGGTACGAAGGAGTTCAGGAAGAACATGATAATAACTATGGCCAGCACTGACACACACTTCACCAGCAGGATTTTGTCTGTTATTTTGTGCTGTAAAAAAAGCATAAAGGAGAGACTGAATCAGAAATGGGAAAAAAAGATAGATAGAGGCCCCTTTTCTGACACCAATTATGTCCTCTAAACGGTAGCTCAGGCAGAATCAGAGAAATTAGTCCTCCCTCTCTTCATTATGATGATAACATCAGAACAGGAATGGAACTGTCAAGTGGGGTTACTCAAGGAAGTGTGCGGTGTTTGCATCCGTGTGGGAGAATGCGTGGGCAGCAAGATTAGTGTACATAAGAACATTTTGTTCCTCTAAAGGATTTCATGATTTGAGATTTACCTTTTTCTGAAGCTCTTGAATGTTGTTCTCCCAGTTTTTGTCCTCCTGTGATATTTGCCTGGAAGAATTGATAAAAAGTTCAAAAGAATATATCTACTAAAAGCAGAATACCAGCATACAAAAGATTTACAAAATTATAACTTCTTAATTCTTTAAGTAGTTGTGGATTCAGTGACAGTCTTGCCCCTTTCCCACTTTGGTAAAGTGCTAAAACTTTTGACATCAGCAATGAAACATCTAATTAATCTGCCATATTTGATGGCATTTATCTCAGAGCTACACTTCTGTTTCTTTCTCGATGACCTGTTACTTCAAAAAGGCCAATTCAGCCACAGTAGACAGATGGCATAATAAGATCCTACTCAGCCCTGATAGGCTTTCCTGATCTCCTAAAGTGGATCATTAGCAGTCACTCTGATAATTAAATGATACATCCATTTTTTCTTGTCTTCAGTTAATTCTGAACTCAGTCAAGTTGCTAAAAAGTAATACAGCAAAGACAAAGGACTTTAAAACCTGAAATGACCACTCCCCATGATTTAATTACAGCCCTCACTGTGGCGTGCCCAGTCAGACTGATTCAAAATAAGAACCCTCAGTCTTCATATACAAAACTTAGCTTGGCTTTTCTAACTCATTATTGGGTGAAGTACCGATGCAAACAGAGGAGGTTCTGACTGATTCATGAACTATGTGGGCATCTGTCTAGTGACTAGAACTCTAAGAGGTTTTTATTATGTCTCATTGAATCAGGCATAACGTCAGTGCACAAGCCTTTCATGACAACTGACATTAACTTATAGGGATTTGTAAAAATTTGAATCCATTTTTATTTTTGGGGTGAAACGGGAAACGGGAAGGAGATAAATTGTTGTTTTCTAATGGAGGTTATATATGCTTTCCTATTTTTCTACAATATCCTCTACACTGGTCATACTGTCAATGTCATATTAAACCATGCATCTTTCTTTTCTACATTTCAGCACATAAGCTGCCATTTACATGAAGTGAACATTTGCTTGTGAATGAACCAAAGAAGAAAATTCAAAGTTACCCCTAATAAGATGAAAAACCTTTTTTTAGCTTTAAACAGAACAGATTACAATCCACTGCAGGAAATGTAAAGGACAATTACAAACTTAACAAAACATCAGTGATCCACAAATCGGGAGATAAATAGAAAATACACAAAGAATAGAATAAATAGCTTTGGAAGTGAGAAAAATTAAGATGCTATTATGATTAGATTTACCAATAATAACAGCACACTAGCTGAGCAATTAACCAGCTACGAAAATCATCTTTGCGGACTCTTTGTGAAAGTATATCTGTTCTTGTCACTTTATGCTCCTTTGGATTATTTAACCCTAACATTAGTAATAACCATTACATGACAAAATGTATTTCATGAACTTATTTCATGAATATTCAACTGTAACAGCACACAGTTGGAGCAAATCAACTCTTGGCTCCAGCAGTTATGCTTTACCTCTGGAAGGTTCGGAGCTTTTTGCGCAGTAGACTCTCCAGGTTAAGCACCTTCTGCATGAGGAGACATTTGACAGCAGTCTCCTCTCGGCTGGCTGGGTTGATGCGGTGTGCGGTCTGTCTCCAAACCAGAATCTCATGTTTCAACTCTGCATATGGGCACAAACCAAGTCGGGACAAATAAGTCAAAAGGAAACAAATATAAAGTAAGTTGATACACCCATTGGATGTAAAACTGGTTTGCTCGAATGAGATTACAGGGATATAAAGCCTACAAGGTCTAAAGCCATACATTCTGGAATAATCATTGTAAGACATTTTAGGTAATTTTGTAGACTTCAGAATTTTTAGATCAATAAGACTAAGTGGAGTTCCCATTAAGATCTTGATTCATTTATGATGCTGCGGTTCTCTCACACTGTGTTTTCAATGAGGTTTTATCCTGCAGATGGAAAAGGCTAATGGTTTACATATGAGCTTGTCTCATGCTCCAGGCTTTACAGTTTATATATTTATTTCCAAGCTCTGATTGAATGAAATAGCAGTGGTGGTAAACACTGTGAGCACGGTCCAACCTTACTACAGCAAACAAAAATCTTTTGCGTAATAACCATTTCCAATCATTAGGATCTGGCTGAAACCCCCAGAGCAGGCATAATCCTGCCCACTGGTGTAAGGGATTTACTGAATCTAAAGTAGGTAGAGATAGTGAGAGAAAGACCTGTGAATAGAGGATAAAGAAGAGCCTGGGTGCTCCGCTTGACTTCCAGTGCGACTCCCCAATCGTACTTCTTTGTAAGGATTGCTACTCTCCTTTAATAGGAGCTAATTGACCCAGAGGAATCACAATGTGTCACACCGATTGACACAATTCCTGATGGCAACAGGGGCCTGAGGAACGATACAGGCTTGGTTCTTCTGCCCACTGCGTTAAAACAGCAGGGTTGGAGCCATGGGAGCTGGCACCGCATTCTGTCCCGGCTTTATGGATTTAAGACTGGACTGCCATTGAGCTGCCAGCAGCACGCGTCATGGTGGTGTTCTGCACTGGTGCTGTCCACTGACTGGAGAAAATGAAAGTGGATTGGTGTGCCTCCTGCAGTCCAAAATCATTGGACCCTTCCTCTCCAATATATACACCAACACTGTCTGATTGTGTTTGTCCTAAAACCCAATAACTTCATATAGGCTGCACAGAATGGAGCATTGAGGATAAAGGTGCCTGCTGTGTTTCTGGTGCTCCTGGCAAAAAGGGAAAAGAACAGACATAGAAGGGGCAGGCTAGCAGCATGAGTTATAACAGATAAGACTTGTCCTTCTGACTACTAAAAGCAAAATCCTGTATGGTCTTTGGATCCAATTTAATCAGTAAACAAGATGAATTATTTTTATGAATTAAATTAAAGTGTTTAGTGTGACAAATGCAATTAAGCATGTCCTGGGCAGTTAAAGAGGGGAGAAGCATTGCAATAGGTCCCAAGTTCAAACATAATAATATGCATTCAAGCCCAACAGACACTATATTAGTGAGGCAACACACCAATACGTGCATCTGAAGACACAAAAACAGATGGCTCTAGTTCATTTGCAGCTGAACAGCAAAAATGTATGAAGCAACAAAAGAAGATTCTGACTATAAACTAGTTATCTAAATATTTCCTTGAATAAGTCTAGCCTGTGAACCTCTGTGGAACCAGCTCTCAAACTAATGAACAATTTATGAAAGGCATCTCTCAAATCCACATTCTCATTACTAGCAGCCCCAAAACAATCCAGACGTGTGGGGCCTTGCTAATTACCACTTAAACCCACTCTCACTTGAAGTGCCTATCAGTCGGCACTACACTGTGTGCAAAATTATTAGGCGAGTGAGTATTTTGAGGATTAATTTTAATATGGAAGAAATACAGTGCTATCAGTCAATCCAAAATGTTAATAACATTGAAAACTCAATGCTTAACAAATGAAATGTGAATGAACATTCTCAGGGGGATACATACGTGTGCACAATTGTTAGCTAAACTAAATGAAAAATTCCCATCTCACTTGTTCATTTTCACTTGTTCATCTGTTAAAGTGAGAATAATAAACAAACAACTCAAATTTTGCAGATATATTTCTGACATTTAACAAAATCAGTGACCAATATAGCCACCCTTCTTTCCAATAACGGTCATAATCCTTCCCTTCATGGAGTCTGTAAGTTTCTTGATCTGTTGAGGATCAATTTTTTGTGCAGCAGCAACCACAGCCTCCCAGACACTGTTCAGAGAGGTGGACTGTTCCTTCCCCATAAATCTCCCATTAAAGAAGTTCCACAAGTTCTTAAAAGGGTTTAGGTCAGGAGAGAAATGGGGCCATGACATTATTCTTTCATATTTAAGCCATGCAGTGGAGTACTTCCATGTATATGATGGATAAAATGCATAAACATCAGGGCCTTCTTGAAAGATCTTTTTCCTAAACAAATGCTTGAAGAAAGTATCTTCTAAAAGCTGGCAGTAGGTTAGGGAGATTATTTTGAGTCCATCTTCAACCCGAAAAGGTTCAACTAGCTCTGCATTAAAAATATCAGCCCATACCAGTGACCCACCTCCACCTTGCTGGAGTCTGAGTGGAAGTGGAGCTCTGTGCCCATTACTGATCCAGCCATGGGCCCATTCATCTGGTCCATCAAGAGTCACTCTCATCTCATCAGTCCATAAAACCTTTAAAGAATCTGTTTTGAGATATTTCTTGGCAAGTCTTGACATTTCAACTTGTCAAGTTGAAATGTCTTGCTCAGTGGTGGACGGGTTTCATTCTTCCTTATTTTGGCCACGTCTCTGAGCACTGAACACCTTGTATTTCTGGACACTCCTGGTACGTTCAGATCTGGAATGATAGCACTGGAGGATCATGGGTTCCTGGTAGCTTTACAGACGTTCTTCTCAAATCTTTGTCAATTAAATAGTTTTTTGGGGTTTTTTTTCAACGTTTCTTGCGACCCTGTTGACTATTTGCAACAAACTGTACAACAAACTACAATTTCAAGAGTACTCCATCCCTCTGAAAGACTTTGTACATTTTTTTACTTTTCAGAGTCAGTCATATCTCTTTTTTGGCCCGTTTTGCCAATAAAAAGGAGCATATGCTTATGCTTCATCTGATATGCTTAAATCCAGTTAGCATTCAAGTTTATACATAAATGCAAAAAAGTGATGATATGTTCAAAATACTCTCTTGCCTATTAATTGTGCACACAGTGTAGTGATACAATCAATAGTGAATGACTTCCATTGAAACATGAATCATCCATGAATCCTATTATGTCATTGAAAAGATCAGCAAATATATTGTCTCAAATGGTACTGCCTTCATTGGTAACTCTCATTACTTCAGGATTATGGTTTTAGGGTATATAGATTTAGGGTAAGGGTTAGGTTAGGGGGCTAGCATTAGCCTTAGGGTTAGGGTAAGGATTGGGGTTAGAGTAAGAGTTAAGGTTAGGGTAAGGGTAACTGTTGGGGCTGGGGTTAGGGTTAGGGAAAGGGTTGGGTGAGGATTAAGGATTAGGTTAGGGGATAGGATAGAGTTAGGATGTTGGGGTTAGGAATTGGGGTTCAGATTTTGGATTGAGGCATGGTCCAGGTAAAACGAATGAGGGGTTGTAACCGGAAAGAGAAGAAAAAGAATGAAAGAAGAGGAAGAAGAAGAGAGATTGGAAACCATTTCAGTATAAAGTTGTTTGTGCTGGCCATTAATGTTGACAAGTCAACCCAACAGTCTAATGTTTAATCCTGAGGGAAATGTCATATTGAGCTTTGTGATCCACAGTTCTTCTGCCCTTTTCTTCTGGGCTGTTGGCCAGTTCAGGTGGACTTCCAAAACCATTACCCTCACTGCTTCCCAATTATGTGTAATAAAATATTGGACAAAATGTGTGTTGGTTTCTTTCTCCCTTATGATGTTATGTTTGTGTTGGACCATTCTAACCTGAATAGTATTTCCTGTCTCCCCCACATATTGTGTTTTGCATTTTGAGCATTCAATCAAGTAAACACAATAGTTTGTGTTAGGTGTGTCTGATCAATATGTATTAAATATTTCCTTAGTAGTTTCGTTGTGTATAAAATTAACTTGATGAAAGTATTTGTCCTGGGGCTTGGAGTTCTGGGTGTTTAAGGGTTTAATCTGGGCCCTAATTAAGAAATCTAGGCTATGATGACTTGGTTATTAACCAAATTTTATTGTTGTCTTTAGTCTGAAAATTGTTGGAAAGAGGACTTGATGGCTCTGGCTAATTTGGTGGTTGCAGTCAGCTATGTAATAATAAAGGAATCTTAGTAGTTTGTGTCTATGTCTGCATCTTCCATTCCCGAAAAGATTTAAAGGATTTCTCAGGAAGGATCTATCGAAACCACTAGGTCACTGCTGCCTAATGACAGGGATATTACTGATGATTGGAATTATATGCCCTTGTAGGTGTTGGTCTCCAAAAAGTTGACAGACTTTGTGTCCAATTCGAATTTCAAATTGATAGATTGATTAGGCTGTTTTAGGTGAATGCCAATTCAGACACCCCAGATGTCATACAAATATCTGAAATAATGGAGTGGTCATTTGGAGGATTGGGAATGGGTCATAGATTCCCATTCTGCCATAAACATGTTGGCATAGGCAGGGGCAAATGTTTTGCCCATTGCTGTGCCTTTGACCTGAAGGAAAAATTCTCAGTTGAATAGAAAGTCATTCCAATTTATCTCCAGCAAACGATTCAGTTAACGTTAGGATAGGGTTAGGGTTTAGGGTTAGTTCTAGATTAAGGTATAAGGTTTGTAGTTAGTTGTAGGTTAGGGGTAGGGTTGGGTTTAAAAGAATGATTGTTTGATTGTCTATCACCAGACAGTTACACGCCTTCCAATACAATCTGGTATGCACTGTAGTAAAGAAAATAGTGCTTTGCTTTTGAAAGATTTCCAGTTTGTTGGATGCTCAGGGTGCTGCATGTGTGTGTTTGTATGTATGGGTAAAATGCAGAGGCCTAATTTGATTGTGGCTCACTGTGTTCTGTGCTGTGTTTCACAATGACAAGAATAGTCACTTTCACTTTCACACAAACAGTATGTGTTAAAATGAAATCTAATTTATTCCAGTTGCTCAAATGCACATCATAGACTATGATGTTTAGCAACTGCTTTTGGTGTGTTTAACCATTCTGTTCACTATAAAGAGGAAAACCGCAACAAAAGGATGCTTACCAGTTCATTAAGTGTGTGATTGTCTAGTGGTAGGGCACTTGCTATGGACCAAGAGGTACCAGGCTCAAATCCCACCTAGCACTTCCACCACTGGGTTCCTGGGCAAGATCATTAACTCTGAATTGCTCCAGGTGGACTGTCCCTGTAATCGGGACATGGAAGTCGCTCTGGACAAGATCGTCTGCTGTATTTATAGTTCATTCAGATTTTTAATTAAAAAAATTTTTTAAACATTATTACATAAATGTGGCTTTGAAAATAAAATCAGTTGCTAGGTATGGTCTGTAATCAGCAGTGAAAAGTAATTGAGAAGTATTTTCTCTGGACTCTTTTAAAAACTAAAAACTTAAAAGAAGTGTGACACGGATAGGGAAAGGCTGTCGTTCTGACTAGAAGAGCTACAAAATGCTGCACATTCCTTTTTGACAGTGTAGAGTTTATTTCTAACTGATTACTGACACACATAAAAATAAGACCAAATAGGAATAATCAGCAACCATTTAAAATTTTTATTAACATTTAATGTCTACTCTAGTGCTACAGACAGTTTCATACTGCTTTAACCTTGTCTCCTAAAGTTGTTGTTGTTGTCGTCTCCACACACTTTGCAAAGTAACCCCACTGAATCACAGTGGGTTTCCTGTAAATCCCATTTAAAAATGATTGGCATTTTTCATTGCCTTGTTATGGTTTTCCTCCAGTAAGTAAAGCAACAGGATTAACACATCAAAAACCACTTGCTAAACAACAGTGTTTGACACTTGCATTCAGTTCTTTTTGACTGACAGTGTGAAAGCGTTTTTTTTTTTTTCTGAACTGTTTAATTCCCAAATATATGTATGTGCCTGATGCTAAATTGCAACCAATAAGTCAAAAAAGCACTACAATTTTTAAATAATTTTAAATAAACAATAATAAATACAGTGCACTTGTAACATATATCAGAGTAGATGTTATGCTTATTTATATCCACGGTGTTTTGGTCAATGCATTGAAGGACTGTAGACATCCACCCCACTGGTTGTCCTGTGTATTTCATCACACGTTCATCAAGAAACACATTCTGACGATCTTAATGATTCGTTTGAGCTACTACTACTTGTAAACAATGCAAAACCAGGATGGAATAAGTGAGTTACTATTAACTTATACTGGATTCAAAAATGATGGACCTCTTGGCAGGGAAATAAATACAGCACATCTAGAAATGCTTGAGACAACTCTGGAACTTTTTAAGGCAAAGCATATTCAAAGGTAAGGTTTTTGCGATTTTTATCATTTCTATCAAATTAACTCAAAATCAGGCAGGAAACCAACTTTTCATTTGAATACTTTGTTATATTACTATTTCTAATGTGTATACACTAAAATATATATATACCTGTTCATGCATGCTATGTCTGTCACTATCTACACTGATTAATCTTTAGCCTTACAAGGCCACAGTAGAGAGAGCATTATAGGAAGAACAGCTTTTAAGAGACCCCGACTCATATGCTTTTAATATTAGATGCTCATCAGAATTGCTGGGTATACTTAGTGGGGTACAATATTAATTCGCACACACACATTGTTCACACACACACATTTGATGGATGTCAGATTTATAAATTACACATATGCAGAATCTGGTTTGGCCATGTAGATCATGAAAGCATGTTGAACAAGTGACCACATACACGAAGAAATTCCTTTAAAACGATACATAAAATGTTTTGTCTAAACATCACAGCCATTAAAGCAACACTGTAATGAAAAATGTATTCATTGCTTCATCTGTTGAAATCGGCTAGCAATTAAGAATGTTTGACTCAAACAGATGGTATGCTGGAGTACGTTTATTAATGAAAACATGAAAACAATGTTAACTTGTGATTGCGGTTGAAGGTCAGGGCTGAGGGGTGTAATGCTATAGTACAGAATTCTACATAATTGAAGAGATTTTTTATTTAGGGGTAGAGTAAACTTGATGTATTTTATTCCCTCTGGGCTTTCTCTAGATTGCAAAGTGTATTTGTCACAGTAGATGGCGCTCTGCTCTGACTGAGCACACCTAAGCTCATCAGGGTGCAGGTGTGCTTCACTGGGGGCTGGCTTTATGAGCCCCAATGGGCCAGAGTAGAGCATCAGTCACTGATGTTGGTTTTGTTACATGTGCAGGTGCTTTGTGTTTTGTTCAATAAAAGTTAAGTCACAAATCCCTGGCTGCGCGTTTACGTCTGGACCACACCTTCACCCAAGCGTTACAGTATTACTGTGCATTTGTGAGGTATTATTTTTCCCCCTTCAGTGATCGAAGATTAAAGGCATTTTTTTTTACTTCTTTCAAACTCTAGGAAAAAAATCCTTATTTCACTCCAAAACCAATGCTTAGTAACACTGGTGGCAGAGTTATGAGAGACTCTGAGAAGCACTATTTATTTTCTTTTTATAACCAGTGTATTGAAAGTATTAACATGCTAGTGTGTAGCCATCGAAAGCTCTGTATTGTAAAGCTGTTTTTTTTGTTGTTGAAAAAATTGAGCTGCGAGGAAGAGAAAGAGAATCTGTTCTCTTTTGGCACACTACACAACAGGTTTTACTATACAGCCACAAAGAAGACTGAGTCACCCATTCTGTTTTCCAGGAAGGGTGACAAACCAATATTCAATATGAAGTGGTGAAAATTCTACCAACAAAGCAGCATTCTTGCTGTGGTCTAGGCTAATTATATGGCTAATAAAGAGAAACTTAAAGAAGTCTTTTGATGCAAGCAGTTTTTGAACAGTCTGCCCACTCGCACGCTGTACTTGAGAATCTATGAAATATGCTGTCAAATTGAACAGTTTGTCCTCAAGGCTTTTCCAGGCCATGGGAGGAATTCTACCAAAGGGAAGTTTAGTTTCTCATTGGTCTGGATCTCGGACTAAAGGCAAAGTGTTATGAAAGCATTGGTGCTCACAGAGCAGTGTATGAATCTCAAAAGAAGCAAATAAATGACATTTATCACTGTGGTGCTGCTGAATATGGAGCCACCTATGGAAGGCCTTTGGTCGTCATTCACTCTGTGACTGATAAAAGGCAAACACATAACACCTGTCCAGGGTGTGCCCCCCCCCCCGCGACCCTAATTAAGACAAGTGGCCCAGAAAATGACTGACTGACTGACTGACATAACACGGTTTGAAAGAGGAGTCATGAGAATGTAGTTGAAACTGATGGTTGAACACCTGTAAAATGCCTTTGTCATTGCACCTATGGGGGTTTCTGGATGCCAGTTAGAGATCTCTTGGGAGCTATTGATGAGGCCATTCATCTAACAGGAGATTCACTTCACCTAGAGAGGTCCATAAACTGCTCACAGGACTCCATAGCCTTTGGGGTTCTGTTTTTGACTGGTCACCAGGGAGACACAGCCCCAGCCAAAGCTTGTACACAAACTGCAAAAAAAACACCCAGGAGACTGTGTTTCATCTCACAAACTGCCACTCTTTAGGCCTTACAACTGTCATTGATAATGTCAGTAAGTAATAACTTTTTGAACACACTGGACCTTTTCAACTTGACCCTGTGCATATAGATAGCCAACATCACATGAATGCTGATGTTTTCTCTTTGCAGCCTGAGAGGGAAAGCCCATTTGACAATAACCCAGACTGCATGGACACTATAGCAATACACTCCATACTCTTGGATGCAAGTACACCGGATTCCACAGATTGGGCCAATAGCTCTGCATAACATCTGAGGACTTTGCAGTAGCGGAACAAAGGGGAGATGAACCAGTTGCCCTACCATGACTGCATACATAATATGGCTTATAATAAAGAGGCAGGAGCAAATATTCCTGCTATGCTGGGCTCCATGGAGAGATCTCAGAAACCTCAGAATGCAAATTTTGACCATTTGATTGTCCTCAATGGGCTTTTATGTCAGTCTTTTCTCATACCAGACATGCTCATTCTAAATGTTGTCCATTCTACACTCATACCAAATGTTTAAATTCAGCTGCATCTTAGCCCAGCCTCTGCTAGTTTACAGCCTAGCATGTGGGAAAGTAAGTATGACAAATCTGTTCTCAGCCATCTATATTCAAGCGCATTAATAACTGATGCAACTTCATAGACCCTTGTGCCTCCAGATCAAGCATTGTTGGGTGTTTCTCAAAAAACTAGAGAATTCAAGACAGTGTTGGCCAACAAAACTGTGCAAGTGTGAGTTTCCAGGGGTGACCAAGGAGAATGGTTTGTAGTCAAGAACTATTCCACTAAATTTATAATTTTCTATGTTCTGCTCAAACAGAAGGAACAGTGGCACTTTGCCTTTGTGAGGACTATGTTTTAGCACACAGGGTGCCTGAGCAATTCCACAGTGTCCAGTTAAAGCAGAAACTGTACATCAGCTTTATGGGTAACTAAGAAACACAAAAAATTGCAACACTCTTTACAATGCAAAATCTATGGAATGATTAAATATTTTTAAAAGACTTTAATTGAAAAGCTGGCAAATGTCACTCTGGACAGAAGGGGTAAACTGGGTGAGTATTTGAACAAGTGGCACTTCATGACAATAAAATTATGCATCCCAGTACTTAGTTCATTCCCTACTACTGTATCTATTAGTGCATCAAAGCAAAATGCATCCTCTGCATTTAACCCATACACATCATGCAGTGGTCATTGAGCAGCTGGGTACAATACCTTGCTCAAGGGTACCTAAGGGTAACCTACCAGTTCAGACCCACAACCTTCTGATCCTGGGGCTTAATGCTCAACCTCTAGGCCACCAGTGTTATATTATCATTGAGTTCAACTTTTTTTATTTTAAGAAAGATATTTACATATATATATATATATATATATATATATATATATATATATTATGTATAATTGTTTATTACAATATGATTGTTTCCTAGTGGGAATATCAGCCTTGTACCCATAGGGGTTCACCTATGACAGGATTTATGGATTTAATAGTGTAGAATTAAACCTGGGTGGAAAGAGCCATCTGATAAGGATAATGAAAAAATTGGTAGAAATTGCCTGAAAGGGCCAATATAAAAAAGAGAGCGAATTCATTTTCATATGGTGGCAGGCCATTTATAAGTCTACAAGTGAAGCAACAAACACTAAATGAATGGCATACTTATGAGGCCCATCATCTTGAGACACATCTGGTAGGACAGAAAACTGTAACTCAGCCAGGAACTGAAGCCCTGGAGAGAGGGTTGAAAGGGATTCGAAAGGGATGAATAAATAATAGTGTATTGTATGTGACACACTAACACAAGCACCACCTGATGCTCTAGTATCTGAAAGACTACAGTCACTACAGCCACAAATCTGCCTGTGAAGAAAACTGCCTCATTATTTAACAAATATATTATATCACCCCCTTTTTAGGCCAACAAGATAATCAACTTGATTTGTATTCCATTCACCAGTAGAGAGCAACCATGTCTCAAATTAAACAACCTGCTTAATATATCAAAGAAATTGGGAAAACAGTCCTTTAAGAACTGCACAGTAGAGCTAAACCATATACAAAATGTGAGAGAGTTTAGCCTGCACACAGTGATGATGGCTTAACCTTAACACATTAAGTAGAACGGCAGTACATTTTTACAGCATCTTTAAAGCAGAAAAAAAAAAAAATTAAAAAGGTTACACTGTCCTAATAGTAGGATGAGGGATTTCCATACTGGGGTAAGATGACCCTGGTGGATCTGGCATTGGATTGTTAACCAATTTCTTGTGACATTTGAAGAAATCTAACTAAATTACATGACAAAACTGATATGTCTTACCATAACAAAATGAACAACCACATCCCTCATACACACATCCCAGGCTTCTAGTCTTCTAACATGTATTTTAAATGCATAGATTACACAACACAACCACACTATTATCCAGAGCGACTTTCATGTCCTAATTACAGGGACAGTCCCCCTGGAGCAACTCAGGGTTAAGGGTCTTACTCAGGAACCCAGTGGTGGTAGTGCCAGAGGGGGATTCATACCTGGGACCTCTTGATCCATAGGTCTGTAGGCAAGTACCCTACCACTAGACCACCGCCACATAATAGCTGTCTGATTTCTACTATTCTAGCATTGAACAAAACAAATCCTTACACGCTTGCTTTGGGCGGAACTGTTAAGTGATCTCATACTGACTTGCTTATTTGTTGTATTTTTTTCAGACTGTAAGACTGGACGCACTAAAGCATTTGCACTATTTTATGATTCTGGCCATAATGTTTAAAGACTGCATAAGGCTAAACTCAGAGTCTATGGGCTGTGTGCAGGGTAAAATCTAAAATGTGCTTCTCTCATGCATATGCATCTCTTATTCATGCAAATGCATGCAATATGCAAAATATGAAGCCAAAACAGTGGGTGGCAATATTATTTGTGCGGCTGATCACACATTCATCTGTAACATTTTATCACCTTTTGTGACCACGACTCTCTTAATCAAATGTGTGAGAAATGTGACAAAAAATTTGCCATGATGCCACCATGAAATGTGCATGCACTGCTTGTTATGATTTTCGTAGTCAGAGAATTCATATTTAAAACCTATAGCATGTTTTTTAACAACACTGGCTATTTATTTCTTTCAGATTCCTAACAGTACAGTTTCAGACCTTTTTTTGTCTTCAGTCACCTTTTTGGAGTGTTTTGTTAACTTATTAAAATCCTGAAATCTTCTTTACCTAAAAATTCAGATCCTTCAGTTAGTTCTGGGATAAAGCATCTTTGAGAACAATGACAGCCTCAAATCCTCTTGAGAATAATCCTACAAGCTTGGCACACCTTTCTTTTGTAAGTTTCTCAACATTTCTTCTTGGCAGAACCAAAAAAGCTTCACCAGACTGGATGCATCAGTGCACAGTCATTTTCAAGTCTCTGCTGAGATGCTCTTCTTGGTCTGAATGCAGACTGGGCCACTGAAGGACTTTCACAGAGTTTTCCAAACCTACTGTTATGTTTTCTTGGCGGTATGCTTCTGTCGTTCTCTTGCTGAAATATAACCCATTGCCCAGGACTAAGATTCTGAACACTCTAGAAGGATTTAACTCAGGATGGCTCTTGTTTATTTTCTCTGCCTTCCTCTTAATCCCTCTATAACATACAATGCATGATGCTGCCATTGTATGTTTCATGATCAAAAAGTCTTTAGGAAACTCCCAGTGGGCTATACATTTTAGTAAGGAATGGTTTCTGACCACTCTACCATATATAGCAATTATATAAAGTGTCTGAATACTTAAGTAAATGAAGTCATTTATTCTTTTTTTAAATTAAATTAACAAAACAATCCAAAAGCATTCTTTGTCATTGATTAGAAGAAAAATAAACAGAATAAACTGAAAGAGTCTGAAAAATAGCAAATGCAGAAAACTTTCCATATACATTGTAAAAAGCATTCCATGTGCTTTTAAAAAATATAGAGTTTAAAATAATCAATACAAATAAGTAATAAAAGGCATGATTATTTTGCAAAGATAAAGTAGAGTAGCTACTGATTAATTGAAAGCAGCAAAACTAAAGAGTGTTAAGCTCTTCAGCTTCAATCTAACTGACTATCAAGACAAGCAATGGGCAGCATGACGGCTAAATGCCATTTTAGCCTGATAAGTTTCAAGCTGAAGCAAGTTTGTGATGATTTAGGGGTGCAATTTGCACAAAACTAACCAGAGCCTCTGAGATTTCTTTACATTACTCAGATCCAGCACAAAACTATAGAAGCTAATTTTAGCTGTATGCCTTGGGCGATCAACAAGATTTTCAGTAGGGAAGCAATTTACATTTTTGCTATACTTTCACCTAAATAATACATCTTATTCTTAGACATGGACTAACTGGCCTCCAAAGGAATTTAAAATCTTATCACTTACCCACAATCTCACTGGACTCCTTATTGTAAAGTTTCTTATTCCAGTAGAGCATTCTCAGAAATGGAAAGGAGGTCAAGAGCACCAGGCAGATCCCCAAGAACATGTAACCTGTAAATGCGGCAAAGTCAAGCCCCTACAGAGTAGGACAGTGTAAAAAGGAGAAGGAGTGTAAATGTTGGCGAGAAAGAGAGAAACAGAGGGGGGAAGAATAAGAAAAAGAGAAAAAATGTAATGGGTTAACAAAATGAACTTTAATAACAGTAATCAGAGAGTGGAATCAATCTGACCGATTACCGGTACATGTGATATGAATCTTAATGCACTGGACTAGCTGTAATTTCCCGGTCATCTCAAGGGCATAAAGTCTTAGCTTCTCACCATTTTCAATTTATAGCCTAATTCATCTCTCACTTTTATTAGATGCCACCATATGAGTCTTCACATTCTCCAGCGATGTCTGAACAGATATGTGAGTAAAATAGCTTTATGTGCCCAGAAACATAATCCTGCACTTACTCTTTAAGAGCTTATCTTTGAGTGGTGCCACTGAGCAGCACATTGTGGTGAATAGCAGGTTGTTGTGTTCTGTTAAATGCACTGATTTATATGCAGTTCAGAGAAACATCATAAAGAGAAACATGGAATTCAATAAAGGAATGAGTGGGGCACAGGGGACAGCATCCTAGCTGTAATTCAGCAGCACAAACTGCTCATGCCTGGCAGATGCCAAAGACGTACAGGACTTCCTTGGGGGTAAAAAAAAAAATCTTGAAAAACTGGCAAAAGCCAAAATTATGGAACTGTTGCACATCACTGATGACTGTCAACAATGGAGTCAAAGATGAGAGTGAAAGAGAGAGAGAGAGAGAGAGAGAGCGAGAGAGAGAGAGAGAGAGAGAGAGAGAGATTCTGATGAATGAAGAGGTAGAGACAGACAGTTGGGAAAGAAATTGAGGAAGAGTGTATGAGATGACGAGGGGTGAGAGAAGGGAAATAGAAAAAAGGAGAGAGAATAAGAGGTGCAAAGATGTGGGGGAGAGAGAGAGAGAGAGAGAGAGAGAGAGAGAGAGAGAGAGAACAAAACTGGTGTTTAGTGACCTCTACAGGAGAGATAAAGAACAAAAAAGGGGTTGTGGGAGGAGAGAGGAAGAAAGTAAGTCATACAGGCAGACTAAAATCACCAAAACACACAGTGATTAACGAATAAAGGGGGATAAGAAGTGAGAAGAGAACAATGCCTTATGGAAGAAGAGTCCAGCATTCAGTATGTTGGGTTTGTGCTGTGAAGGAATTACACTGTAACAAAAGGTGTCATGTTAATTAGCACTGAGCCACAGACACTGACATGGTCCATTAATCACACAGTTCTCTTTCATTATTGTGAGCCAGGCTTGCTGAATGTGCTCATACCGAATTATAGAAGCACATATTCCTCATGAGGCTTGTTTACACCAGACAATAGTACACTTAAAGCATCAAATTCATACATCCCCAATACATGGCTACTGTAGTTGTTAAAGCATCATCATCATGCTCTTTGTGTGTGTGTCCGTGTATTTGCTGTTGTTGGGAAATAAATGTTACAAGGAAAATGGGAAACAAAAGAATTATTGATACTATAGGGATATTCTGCTGTTACCAGTCAGGAAAAAGCTCCTCTTAGCAATTTAAAATCATCTTAGCTCATTTAAAAATTAAAAGAGCCTAAACATAAACATCAGATTCGCCTAAACATAGTAAGACTGAGGTTAGTCAGAAGCAGATATTAGTTGACAGATAGGTGGCAAACCCATAAATTTTGGGTTATATCCATATATTTTACTTAATGGAATGGAAATGTGTTCATACGGTGATTTATGTTTTATTTGCAGAAGGCAATGGTGGACAAAGATAGAAAAATAAACTTGTGTGTTTACTTGTGAGTCTTAGGAACAGCCATGTTGTGATGAACGTGGTGATGCAAACACTGTGTAAATGAGACCCCCTCCCTGCGTCCTGTCATTAACGTCCCACTTTCTAACAGCATAAAAAATGAGATCACACACCCCAAAAAAATTGAGAGTGAACTCATGTTAACTGATTAGTGAGCAGTCAAAAGCCATGATAAAGGGCAGATGCTCCTGTGTCCAGCAGCCTGCGGCTTGGTCCACTCTGACCAACAGCTGAGCTTTTCCAAGAGTTTGACTGACAGACGAACAGCTGGCAGAGTAAGAGCCACTACCTGCAGGACTGGAATCGTCCATGACACTAAAACCCTCCTGCAGCCATTCTACACATGTCACATCTTCAGAGACCTCTGCAGTGACCAGCTGGCGTCGACTTTAAGGGGACCTGTCAATGTGGCCAGTCAAACCACACCACACAAACACAAATAAACAAACAGAGACTAGTCTTCCATAACATGGTGACCAGTCTGATGCAAGACCGCATAGCAGGGGGAACTAATCGCCATGTGCAACACCTCCACATGGTCAGTACTCCAGCAAAGAAACTCTTTAATTCAAGGGGTCCTTGACTTTTTCAGCTTTAGTTTTAGTTCCAGTTTGATTGCCCATGTAATACCAACCTCTGCGGAATAGCTGTTAACTTTGTTTAACACATTTTTCCTC
Organism: Hepsetus odoe; assembly: GCA_017165825.1. NCBI lineage: Eukaryota > Metazoa > Chordata > Actinopteri > Characiformes > Hepsetidae > Hepsetus > Hepsetus odoe. The sequence goes on along the minus strand of CM029366.1, from coordinate 21,612,397 downwards.
CTCAAACTATAAGCAACACTTTACAATGACAAAGCAAAGAGGTTTCTTCTGTGTTCTGAAATATTGAATTTCCATGTATGAATGTATATATTACAGAAGGGCAAGCATCAGTCCAGCACACTACCAATCATGCATCTTTAGTAGAGAGGCTGTAACGGGACAGTGGTGGTGTGGTCCGGACATAAACGCGTTGCCAGAAATCAGGGTGTCCTCTTTATTATCCAACATATACATCAAGCACCCACACGTGCACGATACCCTAGTCACGGGTTTACCCATACATCTACAATGACTGACGCTCTACTCTGGCACCTTAGGGCTTATAAAACCTGTCCCAATGAAGCACACCTGTAATCAGCTCTAATGAGCCCAGGTGTGCTCAGTCAGAGTAGAGTGCCATCTACCGTGACAGAGGCTTAACAGAAGTGAATTTTCACCTAAAGGCAGATGACAATCTGCTGGGAGTTTCCCAAATGACTCTCACTCCATAAGAAAGAAATAAACTATTTGGCCACAGTATGAAACATGGATGGATGGATGCAGTGCTCATTATTGCAGGCTAGGGCAAAGGATTACATTCCAATAAGACAATGACCAGATGCATAAAACCAGGAAAACGCAGGAGTGGGATTGGCGCAGTCAGAATTTGGACCAGAACCCCACAGAGAATATCTGTAAAGACCTGAAAATATCAGTAAAGGCACAGATGCTCTACATCCAAACTCTATGAGCTTGAACAAATCTGACAAATAAGAATCTGAGAAACTTCCAAAAAAAAGGGATGCCAAGGATCATTGTAGGATCATTCACTACAACAGAGAGAGAGAAGCTGGTTTTGTCTTTACTAACATTACCAGGCAGTGGTAAAATTGAAGGTTCTGGCACTCCAAAGCATGTATTTGCTCTGTAGTTACTGCAAGAAACTGACACTTATTATTAAACGTGTACATCATTTCCACATGAATTAACATATCTTGTTTTTCAGATTACTTTCTCTTTTTTGTGGTGGCCAGATATATTTTCTTTATTGGAAAAAGCTGTAAATATTAAAATCAGGTAAATTAATTGCAAAACTTTAGATGAACAGACTTGTTTTGTTCTGTAAACATTCCATTTAAAATAGGCATCTTACCAGACAAGGTGCAGAATAATTTGGAGTACATGACACTCAGGCTAAAATGAAAAATGTAACCACTGTCTCATTTGCTGTAAACATTCTTCCTTTCATCCTACGGTAATTGTGCCATGGTCTCTGAAATGAAAATTCCAATTTAAAGACTGGGAAAGTCCCCCTTTGGTTAAATGTTTAAACTTTTAAAAAATTACAACTGCTTTGGGGTGTTTTGGGAACTATTGGGAGGGTGGTGGTGGTCTAGTGGTAGGGTACTTGCCTATGGACCTATGGCTCAAGAAGTCCCAGGTTCAAATCCCACCTCTAATCTCACCACTGGGTCCCTGAGCAAGACCCTTAACCCTAAGTTGCTCCAGGGGGACGGTCATGTTAGTCGCTCTGGATAAGAGCGTCTGCTAAATGCCGTAAATGTAAATATGCAATGCTTGTATTTATCATCCTAGATCTCAGACTGCCAGAACATCACTTTCACACACAATGCCTGTGCTGTATTGTTCCTTCAGCTTATCCCTTCATTAGTGTGGTAAAGGAGTTCCGATTTGGATTTCCACAGCACTAAAGCATTCTGAGGATGATTGGAGCTTAAAAGGTGGCTTAAGCTGTCCCGTGTGCGACAGCTTCTCATCACTTGGTCAGTGCAGATGTGAGAATAAAGCACACATAACCAAAAGTCTCAAAAAAACACATACACATATATCGTGGGGCTTGGTTAACTTGCGTCACTGTTTGAAATTGAATCAGAGCTTGTTCAGAATGATCACAAATTCAAACACTGACACACAACTACACTTAAATTTCCAGATCAGACAGATTCCTGACTCGCATGCACACACACACACACCAACAGAGCCCTGAGTGTCACATGAGTTTCATTGACTACCCCCTTTATTGCATCAGGCCACTGGAAACACACATATTCTTACTCAGATGTGCACACACACACGCGCACGCATGCATGCATGCACACACGCACGCACTGTTACTGAATGTGTTGACAAGTCTGTTGACACACATGGAATCCTCTGATAAATCTGACCTTCTATCTGGTTCATCACAGTGTATCTATGATTAAATGTCAAAGTTAGCTAGACTAGTGCCAGTTCAATACACAGCAAGATGACCACATAAATAACGCTCAACAAAAAACGTCAAATTCATAAAAATGCAAATGTGGCTGAAGTGAGAGTGTAGCAGGTTCATTTTGGCCTTATTGTATGATTGGTTTCATTTATATGATCGATGAGGAGCTTTATGGAAGATAGAGTGCTTCAGTTGTATTTCCATAGACAATCTGAAAGATACGTCAACACAAAAGTCACAGAAGGTCACACAAGGCATAACAGGGCCTGTTAACTCCAAATCACTTTAAAATAGTCTAGGGATTTGTTGATGCAGGGTTAACCATTTCAGGTGAGAGCATTTGAATACCGAAAAGACCTTTCTGGTTTGGATCAGGTGTCACTAAAAGTCAAGTAGGACAGAATTACAGGCCAATAATGGCTAATAAATCCCACAGCATGGACATATTTACAGTTTAGTTGGTATATCACATTATACTTTGTCAAGTAAAACACACTTGCACACATACTTTCCTTAAATACTGACATAAGCGTTCCCCTACTCTTCTTAGAATGAATGACTGAATAAATGAATGAATTAATCAATGAATTAAATAATGAAGGGCCATTGCTACATCAATAATATATGCCATGAAACATCTTGTACTTGAATAGTAAACCTCAGCTGAGAAACAAATCTGCAGCACCTAAAGCCTCTGTTCCTGTAAAAGAATGACTAGAAGTAGCAGCTGTGTTACTTTTTAAGTATCTTGCCCTCAGGAGCTCCAGACCTAGCAAAGTTTTGCGTTTGCAGATGTAGAGCTTTTTTAAATCCCTGTTTCCGAACCCTTAGCCAGCAGGAAAGTGACCTTGAAGGGGAAAAAAAGGTATTTGAGCATGATTCCAGCACTGTTGTCGGGTGTAGCCACTGATGTGACAGGCAAGGACGACGTCTCTTTGGAGCTGTAAATTAACTCAGACCCTGGAGCATTCACAGTTCTCTCAAAGCCTGTGCAGAAGGCTTTTCTTTTTTTCTTTCTTTTTTTTTTTTTTTTTTGTAGCAAGGCAAAAAGGAGCAGAAATGGCTAAATTGAAACCCCAGGAGAGAAATATGGAGCCACATGAAGTTTTAATATACTCTGTCCACAAGTCTTACTTGTCATTTTGTTTAAACAACCATCACTGAAGACACAGAGCGACTGACAGGGGCTGAGATTAGCAAATAGATGGTTGCTATGGAAAAATGTTACATTGATGGTCCACTGCAAACGCTTTATAGATGCTCTTGTTGTCTTTAACTTAACTATATAATCTATATTCTAATTAATATTTCAGATAAATTGCCCCAACACTCTCCCTAGACCTCAATCCAAAACCCAGTCCTAACTCTAACTCTACTTCTAAACCTACAGTAGTCCTAGTCTAAAGACTAATACTATCATTAACAAACTATTAATCACCAGGTTGTCTGTTAATACGTATAACCATAAACGCGCTGCATTTTCAAAACCTTATAACAACATTTTTTGCCATCTGAAAACATTTCCTGAGAAATGGGACAATAGAAATGGTCCAGAATTACCTGGAATAAAATCTCAGTACATTCAATTACATCCGTTGCTGTTCAGTTTCTCTTTATCTGAGATTTTATTACAAAACATCTAGACCCTATGTATATTTGAAGGTAAAGGTACATAAAGTTTACATTTTTTAAATGTCCCTAAATATCTCCTTTACCTTTATATGAACTTCCATCAGATTCTCTTTTTTAATCAAACGTAGCCTTAAATCAGAATTCTGTTATGGTTTGATATCTGTCTAGAATCTCACAATTGTCTTGAGTTTAGGAGACTAATGTACTTAATCTAGTTCACTTAAAGCTGATTTAGGTGTCTTTGACTGCCAGAGTGGGTACATTGTAGTGTATCTGTAACAGTGCAGGCAGTGGCCTCCTGGTTAGGGAGTTGGCCCTGGACCAGAAGATTGTGGGTTCCCCTCACCAGTAGATTGCCCTGAGGTACCCTTGAGAAAAGTACCCTCCTCGGGCACAATTAGGGTTCTCAAGTGCTCCCCGGGCACTTTCAATAGCTGCCCCCTGCTGCATGTGTGTGTATGGGTGAAACACAGAGGTTGAATTTCATTGTGTTGTGCTGTGCTGTGTTTCACAATTACAGGGGTAGTCACTTTCACTTTTTTATTTCATTATAAAATGAAAATGAGTAAAATAGTTGGGAGACTTTGATGAATAGCACAGTTCCCAAGCAGGTAAAATTCCTATGCTCCATGCCAGTTGATTTACATTTAGATGTGTTATGTATCCCAAAAGTGCTGAGGTCAGGTGATATGTAGCAGCAGGCATGACCAGAGTGCTGTTTCAATATATATTTTTCTCTATGTCTGTGTCAGAGCAGTTCATATGTCTCATCATATACAGTGTTTGGATGACACAAATGATTGTGTGCATAGTGCATGCATTAGGTGGATAACATCACTCAGTTGTCTACGGTCATCAATTTCAATTCACTCACAGGTCAGTGAAAAAGTGGAAAAACAGGTCAGTGAAGGAAGCAAAGACATTATGCCAAAAATGAGGATTCAAATCTTTCATCATGATTTTGATATGATTTAGGATGATTTATGCAGGCCGTGAGAGAAAATATGCAGGTGTTCAGGGTGAAAGAGGAAGATACAGAGGACAGGAAGAAATGGATTCACAGAAGCTGCCAAGAGAAAAAGAAGGATCCTCCATGGACCGACTCAGTTGTCCAGCAAACCAGTAGAACCGTAGAGCAGGACAAGCAGTAACATGGATCAGGAAATATTTGGACAAAAGATTTGAAACATTTTATGAGGTGTGTGTCCAAATCAGCAGTGCAAAAAGTGAAAGTGACAACCCTTGTCATTGCGAGGTCACAGCACAACAAGCGTGAACCACAACGAAATTGGACCTCTGCTTTTAACCCATGCACACAAACACCGTGCAGCAGTGGGCAGCTATTGAAAGTGCCCAGGGAGCAGTGATGGAGACGGTACCTTGCTCAGGGGTACCTCAGGGCAACCTACTTGTGCGGGAATCGAACCCACAATCTTCCGATGCGGGGCAGCTCCCTAACCACTAGGCCACTGCTGCCCAAAAATTTAAATTTGGTTAAAAATTTGAGACAAAAACTAAAACTGCAAGTAGCTAAGAACTACTGCGTGATCTGAAATAAAGGCCCTTTAACAGCATCTAGAAATTTTTATAGGTTTTTGTCAGAGCACTCCTATCAACATTTTCAGGCACCTACAGCAAGCTCTCACAGCAGTGAATGATACAGGTACATTTTGGGACACAGCTGACATTAAAGCTTTATTTTTTTCTATCAGAGGCCAATTAGAGTTCAAAAAATTAGAGAGTGTAAGGCTTCCTCCATTCTGTCAATCCAATATGAGATGACAGATGACTCATCTCTTGACACACTGATGCACCAAATTGCCTACTTTAGTAACCCATTACTCAGATTAATTCCTGTTTTAAAAATGTCACTGGAATCCTAAAGTAACTGAACAAGTGAAAGCCCCACTATCAAACTTTCTAAGGTTGAAAAAAGAGTGCTGAATATTTCAAGCCAGATTCCATTTAGAGAAAAAATTAGCATCTAGCACTTTGAAGCATGCAATTTTTACACCTCTTCACATTGTGTCATCTCAAACTGTACTGCATCTTTTGAATGCCTGGTTTGGTATAGCTGTGGGCCCAGAGTGTGGGGTCTTCCCACTAGGTGATTGTCACACATCTATCTTTGATCTATCTTTCTATTATCAAAAACCGAACGGTTTGTAAAATAATCCAGGTATCAATAAACTGCTGCCAGATCATTTGTTTTTCCTCATATCAAGCCAGAGTGCCCTGTAAAATGTAAACAATGGCATACTAAGCTATCTAAGAAAGAAACTGGCAGTTTAAATATGTAGCTGGCCTGTAGCTCTCACACAAAACGATGTCCAGCTCTTCTTTGGCAATGGTCAGTCATTGACAAATTTATCTGAAATGACATACACCTTGGGTGGGATTTTTTCAGTTCTAACGTGGTTTGCCAACCTTCCACTTGCCAGCATATAGTGCCAAGAACTGAGTACCAGACAAAGCAAATATTTTGTGATTAAAAATTATATTTTAGCAACCAACCACGGCACAGGTTCAGCCTGAACTGGATGGATAGGATTGACTGGAAGTACTGACTGGAAGTTAAAACACGCACACTCATATCTGGTCTTGCTATGGTGATAAAGGAAAGTGACTATTCTTGTCATTGTGAAACACAGCACAGCTAACAGTGAACCACACCTCTGCTATTTAACCATACACACTCACAGCTATTGAAAGTGCCCGGGGAGCAGTGATAGGGATGATACCTTGCTCAAGGGTACCTCAGAGCAACCTACTGGTCTGGGTTTCAAACCCACAGGCTTCTGATCCTGGGGCCTAGGCCCGAACCACTAGGCCACCAATGCCCCTGATAGGGTGGTGGTTCGATTACTCCTGAGAGTGTTTCTTTAATCAGCATCCAGACATGGAGATGAAAGCTGTTCTGAGCTCTGTTTCTGCCTCTGACAGCCATTGACTGGACACACACACACACACACACACACACACACACATATACCACATACACAGCCTGTGGGTGCAATCAGCTAGAGAGGGCCACTGATGCGTTTTGTCATCTTCTCTGTCTGTGCCCTGTTTCCCAGACACTTCCAAGCACTTAAACACAAGCTAATGCAAACACTTTACTGGCAGTCGATTCCAGGTAATCCCACTCTCACAGCCTGTGCCGCCTGCAGTGGGGTCACAACGAGGTCATACTTCAATCTGACAGACAGCAGCATTACATTTACAGCCCTGGGCTACAGAGTTTGAAAAAAAATCCTATTCCTTTAGATATACTAGCCAGTAAATCAGAATGAATGTCAATACAACCTTCACTTAAACCTATACTTTAGTTTACAACTGCTATTCATTTACTAAGATTAAAAGATTGAAAACAATTGTGAAATAACTATCATAGGTCACGTTATGTTGTTTGTGTTTTTGGTTTTTTAAACATTTTAAACTCAGAACATAAGGAGTAATTACACTTTAAAATGGATAAAGGTCTGTTCATGACGAGAATGTGTCTAATTTCATATTTTGTTGTATGTGTGGAAATGCCATGCAATAGGTAAATATTATGGCTTACTTGACCAGTGTAGCATCTAAATTTCAGTCAGTTTGGGATAACAAGTTTAGCTTAACTGAAAAGAACAGAACACACTACTACCTGATTGGCATTATCAACTATTTCTAAGGTCATCCTTTTGCTGAGCTAGGAAAACCGTATCATTCCTCTGAAAGCAGTTTGATGGATGGGCCACCTTGTAGTACAAAAAAGGAATCGGTATTGGCCCTCCTCATGCCCTACACACACATACACACATCTCCAACTCAGACAGGACATCCAAAAGCAGTGACAGGCTCACAGAACACCACTGCTTTTAGATCAAATAATAAAAGCCCCTGACCTCCCCTTTGGACAACACCCAGTATGAGTATGACCTTATCAAATGAAAGTGAAAGTGACAACCCTTGTCATTGCGAGGTCACAGCACAGCACACATTGAACCACAACGAATGCACCTCTGCATTTAACCCATGCAAACACAGCGCAGCAGTGGGCAGCTATTGAAAGCGTCCGGGGAGCAGTGACGGGGACGGTACCTTGCTCAATGGTAACTCAGGGCAACCTACTGGTGAGGGAATCGAACCCACAATCTTCCGATGTGGGGGCAACTCCCTAACCACTAGGCCACCACTGCCCCAAATGCAGTAGGGGACGCTTCAGATTGGGGGTTTATGCAGGTCAGTGTGTGATAGGCAACTGTGTGATGGCCCTCACTGAGGTATTAACGCTTTGGTTGCAGGAAAAGTAATTGAACAATAGGAGGTCCTCTTGAACAGTGTTAGTCCAGAACTGTTCCTTAATTCCCTATTCACTACTCTGTCTCCCTGTTGTGGGAGGAAGCCATTTTGTAGTGTGTTCGAAACCAGAGCTGAGATGAAAATCTCATATGTATGATCCTACAGCGCAAACATTCATGCTGCTGAATGACCACCTTATTGCTGAAAGATTTATAGTGCACTATTTCTGTAATAGAGAGCAATTAGGGATGCAGCCAAAGTACCCTAGAGCAGAGAGAATATCCAATGTACTGTATTATCTGGTGCATATCTGATGTTTTGTGATCGAATGTAACGGCAGAGTGATGTAAAAACCCATTAAAGCACTTGGTATCACATGTTCAATAGTGTTCAATAGAGTAGTCTAGGAAATAGTCATAAATGATGACTATAAAGATGATCATGCTGCTAATAATGGGCACACTCTTCTAATAAATTAATTTATGACAAAAAAGAGGGGTGAGAATATTTAATATTTTATTATTTATACTATGTGCATTTATATTACACATAGTTAGTAGTTTTAAAGGTAGTCACATAAATTGGGGCAGCAGTGGCTAGGGGGTGGTTAGGGACTAGGCACCAGGTCGGAAGGCTGTGGGTTCATCCCATACCAGAAGATTGCCCTGAGGTACCCTTGAGCAAGGTACTTTCCCCATCACTGCTCCCTGGGTGCTGAATATGCCCCCTGCATCACGTGTGTGTGTGGGTGAAAAGCAGAGGTTGCGTTTCGTTGTGGTTCCCTGTGCGCTGTTCTGTGTTTCACAGTGACAAATAGTCACTTTCACATGTTATTTTCCCAGCTGTACAATATCTCAGCTACTTCTGCTGATGCAGCTCATTTATAGTTAGTTTTGTCCCCTCTGCCATGTCAATACTAGTAAAATACTTCTGGTTATTTAGCCCACATTTACTATTTAGCTAACTAAATGCAGAAAATAAAATTAAAATATACCAAAAAGACACCCAAACACACTAATATTTACCAACATAACAAATCCCTTAAAACTCTAATGTGTAAATAGCACTCCCAATTTTCTAATGCAGTTTTTTCCAGTACAGTAATAATAAGCATGTATGTTTGGAATCAGGCAATCAGCAGATTTGTGCAATCTGTATCAGCAGATTTGTGCACCATGCAAATCAAAAGGTTTTTATAGTGTTTTTGGCTGATCAGTTATATAATTTAATGACGTAAGTAATTCAGTACACACACTATGTATTCGTATTTGAATGCAGTTGCTACAACAGTACCAAAGTCATCATAGTATGATTATGCAAAATAACCAGCCAGCTTTAGCTTTGATGGAGCACATATTATTCAAACATTTAAAGTGCCCATTTGACCTGTTCTAAAGTTATTTTTCTGGCAACTTGCTAAAAAGAGTATTAGGAAATGTGCTCATGTGTCAGCGAGGCATCAGTTATGAGGCAGTCTGGCTGTAAAGATATCTGAATGCTGAACAGTGGTGGTGGTCTAGTGGTAGGGTACTTGCCTATGGAACAAGTCCCAGGTTTGAATCCCACCTTTAGCACTACCCCTCCCTGAGAATTGCTCCAGGGGGACTGTCCCTGTAATTAGCACATGGAAGTCGCTCTAGATAAGAGTGCCTGCTAAATGATAAATATGAATGATCAGTGCACTCCTAAGTAATAGACTTGCATTATTCTTTTTAGAGCAGTTCCAGCAGCATAGCCACACAACGAAGGGTGAAAGGCTGAAAGCTAGTAGAGAGCCATCGTCCCTTAACCAGCTGCTTTTCCCCTACCCTCACTGGACGTTAATGCTAGGATCCCTGCATGCTACCAAAATTCATTTAACCATTCCACCCACTCTTTTTTATATTAAAGGTGTGTGTGTGTGTGTGTGTGTGTGTGAGGCTGAATAGCTGATATGACGTATGCTTGTATGATTAATGTTGTGAGGTGTGTGATTTTTTTAGCTGCCTCTAGAGAGCAGAAAGCAAGGTGTACCGCTGAAAATTCATCACATTACCAAAAGCATGCTGAATTACATATGTGAATATATGGGTGTCTGAGTGAGTCTGTTTAAAAAGGTTTTTGTTTGTTTGTTTGTTTTTGTTTTTTGTTTGTTTGTTTTTTGTTGTTGTTGTTTTTTGCAGTGGCTCAGTAAATTAGCATTCTAAAAGAAAGAGCCACATGCAAATGAAATTACTCTCGCTTTCTTAAATAGTATTGCAGTATAAATAAATGGAAAAAGGGGGCTTACTTTTTTGCGCAAGTCCTGGTTGGACACAATGATGACATTGGGGGGATCTCCCACTGCAGTTGCAGCTCCTCCAATATTGGTAAAGATCACTTCAGCAATCAGAACATGCCGGGGGTCTAGATTCAGCACTTCACATAACCTACACACACACACACACACACACACACCAAAAATACGGTTTAACGTTAAATGCTGCTGGAGGCAGGAAATAGAGAAAAATGACATATAAGATTATTTTCTGATACTGAGCTTTTAGCAGAAAGTAAGTAATTTACATATTGTACTGTCCAAAAGTCTTAAGAAACTCACTTGTCTTGGTATATAACATTTGAATTAAACACAAATAAACATATACAGTAATAATTAATTTTAAGTGCATATATAATACTAATTATTATTATTATTATTTAACTTTAACTTTATAAGGATTTGTTCAATTCCATGCTCATCACCACCTGATTTGCTTTAAGGAAGGATGGATTTGCTGAAGAAGGTTTTGCGTGGTTATTGTAAATACTGGGCTTCCTTAAGGACACATTTAGAAATGCTGAGGTTGCAAAAATCCCTGATACTTGAGACCCCTGAATACCTTCACTGCAAAATGTCTGTGTTTCTTAGATGTAAAAGGCTGGAAAAAGGTAGCTCTGTTTCAGCTGAATATAGGTAGGCCCTGTTCACTTAATTCTTACAGTAAGAAAGTGTGTAAGGTACACACACTGTAGGAGCTGACTCCTTTCTTAATGGTACTAATAGTATTCCTAGTATTTTAGGCATCCTCCTGCTTCAGGTAGAATTTGACCCCTATGGCCTGCATAACTATTGGATAGATAATGGAAGAGTGGAAGAGTTCAAAAATCGCATCATCATTTAGATGGGAAATGTAGTCAAAGGCAACAGATCTACTGATTAAGTTGTTAAAGGAAGAATGAAGCTCTCTGCATAAAAACAAATCATTAGCCATCATGCATCAGCCTCAGCGTTCACATATTTGAGACATCATTGTAAACCTCATCAATATTTAAAACCACAGTGCTTTTGACGTGTGTACCAATGCACTTAATTTGCATTGGGGGATGATATGTTCTTCAGATAACAGGGACAATTTCCAAGCAGTATCAATCAGTGTTACTGTACAGTAGGGACAGTGAGCCTGCAGTCAGTGATATAGATTTGTTTATAGCTAATATACATGCTTGCATACACCCCGAATGCAAAAAATGGTGATTATATGTTTCAAAACTATAAACAAAAGGTTTTATTGGAATTTCATCGTGTTGATTATGCCTCCAAAACATGAACAAATGCATAGAATGTATGAAAGTAAAAGATATATTCTTTGCTTTTAACCAAATTTTTAAAAAGTTCAAAACTATATAAATTTTGATTTTGGAAAACAGCATCATTTTGTGCAAATCCTATATCTGAGATAAATTAAGTAAATCATTTAGATGCAGCACCACACATGGAAAACTATATATTATTTCACTCCTCGATGCTAGACCACAACTGATTCATAACCTCATGCACTGGTATGACATCACCACCAAAAAACAGTGATTTCATGACACTTGAAAGTTTGAAAAAATCAAATAGAAGGTAAATATAACATTGAAATATTGCATGTGGAGCACAAGATGTCATCAGTTAATGTTAAGTCACCTGAATTAATCACACTTATCAAGTAATCACACTCCAGATTCTCAGTTCCTGTTAGTTTGTATTACACTGATTTCTCACTCAGACCACACTGGAAGCTTACAGGGAGGTAATGCTCGAGCTGGGACTAAGAGTGTATTCATACTCTGTCAACATGTGGTTTGACAGCAAAATAAGCTAAAAAAAGGTTGTGTGTTGTGTCTTATCAGTTGTAAACTGACTAGAATTATTGCAATATAAAGCCAAAACAAGATGCTCGAAGTCTAAAGCTGTACCTTGTCACCAGACTCCTTCTTTAAAGTCCTGTCACTTTATTTTATATTCTGTTTGTGTGCTCAATTGTCTGATCACTTGAGCTGTCATGGTGTCTTCTGTCTTAAAATTCAAATTTCCTGCCAGCAATGTGGGGAGGGGAATACAAATCTTGAACATTTAACAAAAACAGAAGAAGCTAATTGTCAGTAATAAACATGCTTGCATTCAGAAGATTTTGAAGTGCTACACTGGGTCCATAAGTGGAATATTTTAATGATTTGCATTTGATGAAATACTGTTGTGTGTGCAGTCTTTTTAATGGGAAGAGCCATTTGTGGTATTTTCCCATTCATATATCATCCATCCATCCATTATCTGCCGCTTGTCCCAAACGGGGTCGCGGGGGAGTGCTGGTGTCCAACCCAGCGCACACAGGGCGAGGACGGGGGACGCACCCTGGACAGGTCGCCAGCCCATCGCAGGGAGGAGCGGGACGGGGACGGCACCTTGCTCAAGGGTACCTCAGGGCAACCCATTGGGAAGGGGTTCGAACCCCTGATCCTCCGATCATGTGGCTGACACCCTAACCACTAGGCCACCGCTGCCCCTTCATATATCATTTACAATTAAAATATTTGTATTTCTTGGTATCAAACTATACATAAAAAGTGAAATGTTCTGATTGAAGCATGTTGTACTGAATGCAAGCATGTTTTTTACTTTTTTTATTACAGTTAGCATCATTGTTAGATTTAAACTATAGCACAAAACACAGTACAGTAACTTCTACAGGTAAAACTAAGCGACGTACTGCGAAGAGATGAGGCTTAAAAGAGAGACGTTTTGAGACAATGCTGCAAGTCTACATTATAGTTTGCCCTCTTAATAACTAGCCTTATTTATGTTGTTATCATACCAGCCTAGTAATGCAGTTTATCAATGGATGTGAACTGTATATAGAAACTAGCATTCTCCCTCAAAAATCAAAAGCTCTCACACGCAAGCACATGAGGAAGAAATGATCCATCATGCTGCCCAGTTTGCCGCTCTGGCATTTCCCAGTAATAGAGGAGGCTTGGAGAGTGGAAATAGGCTGAAATGGAGTTGAAAAGAGTGATGAGGCAGGGAGCTTTAAACAGAGCACATATTACTCTGTGTTTCCTCAGATAACCCTCAGATTCAATCAGGGACTCACCTACAGCAGGGCTTTTCTCCTTCTGCATAGACGCCAAAGTTAACTAATGCTACTAATCACACTCAGAGAGCATTTAATGCAGGGAGCACCTTTTTATAGCACAAGGGAGTCAGGGGAAGCAAAGAAGAGAAGGTTGGGGAGCAGGAGAGAGAGAAAGAGAGAGGGTAGCAACCAGAGTAGGGTGGTTAAATGCTCTGTAGGGCAACTTAATTTTGCCGCAAACATCATGACTCTTGCCATATGCTGTCATACGTTGTGATAAAGAATTATGTAGATTAATGTTCGATGATAATGTTTGTGTTTCAAACTGATACCTTATCTTGTTGTCAACCATATTAGCAAGGAAAGTAATCTAATTTAACCCCTTTTATCACTCAGGTTGAGTAACTACAAATGAGTTCCACTACAGTTTAATGAGAAGTTCTAATGTCATTTCAATTCATTCTAACAATATTTTTTTGGGAGGTATAATATTCAGCTACTCTACCTACCTCTGTTTACAACCTGTGGCACATGATCAGTTTATCACATTGTGCACACGCATGGGTAAAGGCTGTACCTGATGGTTACAGGAGTGAAGAGCATCATGGTGGTCACGTTGTCCAGGAAGGCGGAGAGAATGGCTGCGATGAAGCACAGAATGATGATCATTGGCCACACTCTCCCTCTAGCCACCTGATACGCCTGTGAGGAGGCAACATCCAAAAACCACCAGTCATTCAACAGCATAGAAAACACAGACTGAGCAAGAAACAAATGGAGACATTTTTGTTGCAAGTGAGATTCTGTCAGATAGCTGATTACACCTCATTATATTAGTGCTTTCATGTGCGAACACAAACGCAATCACTTTTTAGAATTCTCTGGGGGGTTGCACACATATCAGAGAAAAAGGAGCTTATAGCTGATGAACTTATATGCGCCTGAGGGTACCTGCATATACTTGTGTGCATATATTAACTTTTACTTAAAATTTCCTGCGTTTGGCAATAACTGAGCTGATATTTATTAATGTGAAAACGATGCATGTAAATTTAATGCACAACTTCTTTTCCCTACATTATAGTCTTTTGTTTTGTCCCCTGTTCAGATTTTCATGAAATGATTCATTCTTAAGGCAACCGTTTCAATATATAACCAGCATTATCAGTATTAGTGTACACACAGTTCCTTTACTTTCCTATAAGTAGCCAGTCAAGAAAGAGGATGTTTAAAATATATTGTAGTCACTAATGCAGTGTTTTACTTTAATAACTAAATACCACTTCTTCATTCTCCTTTGTGTCTCTGCTTGTGTGGAACTAAAGAAAATCCCGCCATGCTCAGTCTGCCAGCTGCAGATGGGCTGTATGAGGCCGTCGCTATGGAGACATTATCTGGCTGTCTGGATTCATCCTAATCAAGCAGCATCACCGGGCTCCCGGAGCCACCTATGATGTCACATCTCTTAAACTAAAACCCATACCAACACAAACACAGCATCCAGAACACACAGCAGGGCCACTGCTTTCGGTAAACTCAGAAAAACAGGGTTTAGCATATCAGCTGCCAATCACCTGACCCGAGTGAGGTGGCATTATCAGGACAAGGGGCCAATTCTAGCATGATGTTTTCAATTTTGATGTATATTGTACAACAGTACATTGTGGGAAAAAATGTATTGACAGTGATTTTTTCACAGTGGCAGGGATTGAAACCAGGGCTCACAAAGTATACAAGGCATAGTGGCAAATAAAAAAAAAACAAAAAAATTAAAATTAAACCTATGTACCTCCCCACCATGAACATCTTTTCTGTTTAATGCTGACCTGTCATAGTCTGGATGGATGGGTGGATGGATGGATGGATAGATGGGCAAATAAACAAAGGTTCAAGGCTGAACCCTTTTGCTGCAACTAGCATGAACCAATGTTTCGGCCATCAAGCAACATATTTGTTATAGCTTTGCATTTAAAAAAAAGCCTGTTGTTGAACAGCTTTAAATGGGTTATTTTTGCATCTTGGCCAATCATAGTTAAGGTAGGCATTTGTGAGGATGTTTTGATTTTTTTCAGCAGAAATGTATTCATTTATTATTATAAAAAATATGTACTTATAAGAGGATACAATGATTAGTGACACTAATATCTTGTACTAATAATACTAAAGTAATATTTTGTCCATGGCATTTCACTCTTTTTCAAAAAGCTTGATGTCATCTGAAAGGTGGAAGTGTGCAACATTTCACATGCTTAAATTCTTTATGGAGCTTTAACCAAGGTCCATGATTCCCTATTTGAAAGAAGCTGGGATTTCCACCCCAGTTCCCCTGAGACAAGAATGATGTATTTCAAACACTTTCATCATGTCTAACCCATTTTCTCAGTGATTTATATACTTTTTCATCGTTCCAGGAAGATTTCTTCCAGCTAATTTTATTCTGTACCCCTATAAGAGCTTGATATCCATCCATAAATTTGATATATAAATCATTTGTGAGCCCATAGTCACCTGACTGATGACTGAATTATGGAGATTTTTACAGTATGAATGAATGCAATGCTTTTGAATGTGCTGATCCAGAGCATTTTCATAGTGGTCATCTTCAGTGTATTTTTATTTTTGCCCTTAAGCTACATGGAAAATGTATCAATGGCTGGGTTCTTGCAGATAACATCCAGAAATGCATTCTACAACATTCTGACAGTAAATGATTGAATTGTTTGAATGTTTAATGAAATGATTAAATGTGCCTGGGCTTTCAGAAGGATATATGTTAACATACTAAGGGCTTTGGACCGCTCATAACAGCAGTTAAAAGCAACCGGGAACTTGAGGATGAGGAAGAAAAGGTTGATAGGGCCTTTCTTTTCTGAGCATAGCTATATTATCAACATGACCAGAAGCTTTACTAACCATATGACAGTACACTCACCTTAACAGCACAGTAATCAAAGAAGCCAGTCTCTGAAAATATAGCCACCAAAATCATCTGGAATAGAGCAGATATTTGAGAAGAGATTATTGCTCAAACCTCAAATACACAAAGATTTTGAGAAGCATATCAATTGGTTTTAGACTGAACAGCAATCACTTTCACAAGATTATGCTGATCATTTTTTAATCCATACTTTCAGTGCAAATTTGTTTCAGAATATCTTCTGACTGGCAAACCGATTTTTGAATATTCAACACAAATAATCAAATATTTAACAGAAATAATTATTTGTCAGTGTGCCAAGGTTTAAAATAATCATAATATAGATCATGGTAATAAGCATAGACTGTCTCAAGTATATTGCTTTTAGGAAATTGCTCAATGCTCAATTACCATTGATTACAATAATATGTTAACTGATATAATATAATTTATATATGCTATGAATTATGTTACATGATATATAGCATATATTATTCTTAGGATATATTTACATCTTTTGCTTTGTATTCAGGCTCAGGTTGTTCACCATTAATTTGATTGTTTGTTTGTTTGGTTGTTTGTTTTTTTGACCAAGGATAACTTATTTACTCTTGCACTTGTTGCTTAAATACTTTTTCTTTTACTGCATACCATTTTTATATTCAGGTGCAATAATTATATGGTTATGATAGTATGTATTTTGTGCACATAAGATAACCGTATAACTGTATCTATAACTGTAGAATTAGCCAATGCCACAATTCCATTTAAGTCATTCTACCCAATTTTCTTTCATTTCTTTCCACAATCAGTACTATGTGTAGTCGTCGGCGCTTTGCATGAGGACTGATTGGCCGTGTTTGTTTCCATGGAGACGGCTGCTGAACACATCAAGATCTTGAAAAGGATTGTGCTTCAGCAACAAGACATGAGAGTCGGCAGTTTTTGTTGCCAAGGGTTGCTTGTTGCATTAGCACAGCTCCTCTATTGAGTGACAAATGAAAGATGAAAAATCTACATGATTGTGAATAAAGAAATCTCATTGTATCAATAAACAGTTGATTCCTTTCAGCACTGGATTACATGCTTTAAAGGAAAGTACTGTATTGAGAGTGTTACAATGTATGGTGTTTACCCACCATGCCAAACAACAAGGCCAAGGTTTCATAGTCGATCCATTCCACCACTGTCATCAGGCTAGGCCTCTGCAAGAGATACATTTTACATTAAGCTCTCTCACAAGCACTTTACTGCATCACTGTCAACCCAGCAACTGCAATACTGGCAGATACTCTGAGTTTACTAATATTGCTTCTAGCGCATTACCTGCTTTATGCTGCATTGCTTGTAATGTGCTGTAAAAGTGATTTGGTTCATTTAATGCATACTAGATATCTACGTGATGCAGAAAAACTGCTGTGGAATTCTGAACAGCCACAGAAAGTACTTAATCTGTCATTAGAGCAATATTACATTTCAGCCCCTTCACTCACGCTAATGTAGTGTACTCCAGCTCATCACACCGATGTAGTTATAAATATCTTATCATGTTTGAAGCTACTTTCACATACATAATGTATTGCTCTGAATCAATTACAGCAATTACTGCTGTCACTCTGCTCCCATGACGTGTTCGTGTCCATTTTTCTGCATCAAAGTAAAAGTGTACTAACTCCATTAAAATTTCTTGGTTTATCAACATGAGGGTACTACTCCATATGCAGCTAAAATGGCTACTTGTTAAGATGAGCATACATTCTTTCTCTAGCTTTCTGCCAATTAAACATTACAATCATTACTTTGTTTCTACTTAATTAAATGCATTGCAGTCACTTCAGCACTCTATCACACTACTCACCTTGTAACTCTAACCACACCGTGTGAATCCTGACATCTAGGAATGTCGGTCTAATGTACCATTATAATGCAATGCAGTCTCTCTTTTCTAAAGAGGCACTTAAAGAGTAAAAATTAACCATTTACTGCACCTCTTCTAAACATTGCTAATTTTCTCTCATAGCGGCACTACAACAGTCTCAGACGTGAGATTTTCTGGGTATAAACACTTGGACAAGCCCCTTTTGATAAGGCAAGTTGAAATGGTATGTTTGTGAAATGAGAATGAACATGTGTATTTGTTTCTCTTGGTAGGCTATTGTAGAAAGTCAAATAATGTTTTGATAAGGCATATTCAGTATAAATTGTATAAATCAAAAAGTATAAATTTTCAGTATAAATAAAAAAAAAAAGTCAAAACAATGAGACAAAGGGAACATTACAGAAAAATTTAATGTTAGGTAAGGAAGAAATGCCTCTAAAGAGAGCTTTCATCCAAAACTTACATCTCCTATGAAGGCGAGGGCTGCTAGAGCAGCCAGGGAACCTAGCATGGCAGCCAGGGTACGATGAACAATCTGTTAATAAAATGCAGCAAAAAGAATATTATTAAGGCATATCTTCACATAAGGAAAACAATGTGTTATACATTCAGTTATGTTTTACATTAGCTTCTGTTTTTCTACTGATATCCATTTGAAATTGGAATCGCTCCTATATTGTTAAGTGAACAAAAATGAAGCCTGAGTGGTAGGCAACTTTGAAGAGTGCAGCACAAATGAATCACTTTAAATGTTCTTCTAAAAATCTTGCTCTTTGATGTTCCGTAAAAGGCGAGTATGATGATGTCCTAACCACACTTCTTTGTAGAAAAATCCAGAAAGGCTCTGTTGTTGAATCACCATAATCATCTGTGGCAGACTCTCCCAAACAAAAGTATCACATAACGTTCAGGAAAATGAGGTTTTCCACTGTTTATTCACCACTCTGGACAACGCGCAGGTGTGTAAAGGATTGTCTATTTTCTCTTACAGCTGTGGACATTCTGAAATCTGCTTAAGCAGTTTTGAAAACTGATCATAATCGAGAGGCTTCAGAAAAACAACTAACCATTGTCTACAGAGAAGAAACCTCTTCTACATTCTACCTCATGGTTTCCTTTCATTATGACTGAGGCTAAATCAAGGCTATGGCTTGATGAAACAGCTTGAATGTAACTTTGAAAAAACCAGTAAAGAACATTATTGGTACTTTGAATGTTTTGCTTTTCTAAAACAACATTGAAACATTTGTTTCTAACTTTTGCTCTAAGTTATTTGAGTTATTAGAATATAGCTTGTGATACTGAGAATACAGCTTGTGATGTATAGCTTATGTGTAAGATTACAGCTTGTGTTTGTGAGTGCAAATTGTGTTTCTGAGAGTACAACTTGTGTTTGTGAGTGTAAATTGTGTTTCTGAGAGTAGAGCTTGTGTTTGTGAGTGTAAATTGTGTTTCTGAGAGTATAGCTTGCATTTCTGAAAATATAGCTTGTGTTTGAGAGTGCAAATTGTGTTTTTGAGAGTACAACTTGTTTGTGAGTGCAAATTTTGATTTTGAGAGTACAGCTGGCATTTGTGAGTGCAAATTGTGTTTTTGAGAGTACATCTTGTGTTTGTAGTGCACATTGTATTTCTGAGGGTAGAGCTTGTGAAAGTGAAAGTGAAGTGACTATTCTTGTCATTGTGAGAACACACAGCACAGCACACAGTGAACCACAACGAAATCGGACTTGCCCGGGGAGCAGTGACACGGACGGTACCTTGCTCAAGGGTACCTCAGGGAAACCTACTGGTAAGGGTAGTGCTAGTGCTAATGCTTTTGAGGGTATAGATTGTTGTTGTTGGAGCATATGTGTTGTGTTTTTAAGAATGTGGCTTGTTTTTCTGAGAGTTCATATAATGCTTGTGAGAGCTTGTGCTTCTGTTTTCTCACGAACATTAACATATTTCCAGTTTTCTGGAGAAGACTGTTTTATTTAATGGACATTATGTGGTCAGCAAAAATAAGGTCTGAAGGATGACAAACAAAATCATAAATGTGATCACACTTCTGAAATACCCAGAGCTTTCTATGAAGCTAGGACTGGAGAATTGAACTTCACTCATGAATAATCTATAATGCATTATTAAAATGTTTAAAAGGTGTCTGCTATAAGAATATTCAGCATGCATTATTTATGTGTCATTTAGCACACATAAATATTCATAAATATTAGATAAATGTTTCTGAGGTTTTAAATTTTCTGCAACTAGCCTCTCCAGCAAAAGATTTCATTTACACATTTAGTCATCAGTAACTGCCTTCAAACAATTACACATTACATAAATATTTGATTGGATTACACTTAAAATGATTGCTTGCCAGTACATTACTGTGGTAGTAAAATATATCGAGACCATTATTGAGTTTTAACACAGAAATCTGATCATCTGATCTGATCATCAGTTCATTTCTTCTGCACTGAAACTGAGCTGGTGTATCACATTCTGAACATCAAATCTGGTGTTCTGTGAGACAAGCACTGGAACCCCCTGCTGTTTCATGTTTCGTCAGAGTTGTTCTTTCACATGTCTAATATCCTGTCCAGTATTTTGATTGCAAATGAAAAGCTGTTCATGTGATGTGAGGGTGATTAATTGTAGGCACAAATCAAGTGTAGGGTTAATGCCACATTAGGTTAGCAGTCCTCCGCCATTGCTATGGACACCTGTGTGTTAATGATGTTTTAGACTTGCAGGTAAAAAAAACTTAACAAAAACAAAAAAACACATTTTTTTTACTTTTCCTTCAGGTGAACATCCATAAAAATTTAAATAAATAAAGCCAAAAAAACATAAATAAATAAAGTGACATCAAAGTCAGTTTCTATAAGACAGACTTCAAAACATTGTTAGACCTGGGGTGGCTTTAATAAATAATTGAATGAAAGTATTTTATGTGTAATCTCACTTGTCAAAAGCTTTGAGTGAAGTAGGGGTCTCAAACAGGGTGGAAATTGATTGTGCATAATGTTTTTAGTGCATAATATTGCTTTTGTTCTTTTGGTTTTAGTCAAATGTAAAGGAAAACACACTTTGTAGTCCTTTGGATGAATCATTTTAAAGGTATGCCTTGAACAAGATATATAGGTTGTGCCCATAGGGGGAAAACATACCGTGTTGTATGCGTGATGCATTTGTCATAAAATAATTAAAAGGCCAAGCATTGCTATCCCTCTGGTAATAATGTGTTTTGTTTTATTTTTCATTATATTTAAAATGCCAGAGGTTTTGTTGTATAGAATAAATACAGGATCAATTATAATTTAGGTAACAGATATGTGTTACATATACATATACATATTACATAAACATATGTAATATGAATGTATATTTTATCTATGAATGTACTGCATGTATATATGTGTATATCTTGTCTTAAATATTTAAGATACAGTCCCAAAATGTGCATGATGGGGAATATTTATGTAGAGAAGCATTAAAACTGCAGAAAGAGGGATAGAATCAATGAGAATCCGAAATCATAACAACATTCCTTTCCATGTCAGGACAGGCAATCTGAAACATGGTATCAAGGAGAGTCTCTGACCTAGCTGAGCGCTTTTGCCCAATCATAGGTGGGTGTAGTAAGAGTGGGAGGTGAAACACTGTGTTTTCGGGGTGTTTTTTAGGCTGGATGGAACATTTGGAAGGACGATTAAGAGAAAACAAAAAGACACAATGAATCATGATTAATAAGGCCGGTCACTTAAAGTAACAAGGTAATCAATTGTGATTAAGGATGCACAATTAAATGTCAATCATCAGTATTGGACAACATATTTCATTACTCAAGAAGAAAATAAAATTAAGGTGACTGAATTGTATTCATTTAAATGCTGTCACAGTTCAGGTTTGGTGCAGTAGAGGGCGACTGAGCACACCTGAGCTCATAAAGGCTCAGGTGTGCTTCATTGGGGCTACTATTTAAGCTCCAATGAGTCAGAACAGAGCGTGGCTCATTCACAAGGCGAAGCCTTAAAGTTAATGGTGGCATTTTAGTTCCCTGTATTTTGGTTTATGTTGAATAAAGTTATGTTCTGGACTACTGGCTCTGCACTGACGTCCTTCCCGCACCCCGCCATCTTTACAAATGCATTTGTAAACTATTACAAATAAATGTTTTTTCACCAAGTCCGCTAATATAGGCAGATGCAGTCATGACCCCTTAATGGTATATATGTTTCAGTTTCTGCATCATGAATCAAATATCATCATCTGTCCACAACTCCATTCATAATTTTTATTTCAGGTTCTCATTACAGATTGTAAGGCTCATACCGAGGCCTAAGCCTTTTTCAACTGTGCATACAGAGTTAAAGAGTTCTCAGAAAGGAAGGAAATTGATTTAATGCTGATGGGCTTCATGATAAAACCCTTAATATTATTACTTTGTAAACAAAACAATGGAACACCGTGCATGCATAGAAAATGATTCAGTGCCAGTCAGGAGATTAGGCAGATGAAGCTGCTGTTCAGATGCTAATCTTATCATCCATTAGAGGCTAAACTCAAGGCTCTGAAAAGGGGTTTCCAGAAAGAAAAACACAATTGCAGAAATTGTTTTTTTATGTTTAGCAGATGCACTCATGCAAAAGCACAGGATAAATTTTCTTACAGCAAATGTGCCTTTACTGTCATGCATTTGAAGCACTGTCGTGTAGGCCTGTCTGCAGTGATGAAGATGCTCGTATTTGGTGCTGTGTTTTGGAGTAAACTTCTGTGTTCACTTTAACAGACACTAATTACAGGACTCCAGGGCACAGCATGTAATCCCTCCCAAACAAACAGGAGTAATTAAAGAGGGAGGTTCTCCCTGACTGTGTCCTCCAGGAACAACACAGAGAGAGAGACTTTAGTCACAAGTCCATAGGAGGACTGTTCTTGTGGGGCATCATCAGCTACAGCGACTGTAAGGCGTTCTGAGATTCAGAATCCTTTAGAGAAGATTTTGATCCACACACAGAAGTTAAAATAAATGTGTAATAATGAGCTAGTGTTGTAATTAAAATACTGTAATGGTGGCCTTTTGGGCTTAAGTAAGTGTGGCTGAAAATACCTTGAAGTTATCTGAAGTGTTTTGAAAGCTATGAACAGAATAATATCCTGTGTCATGGAATCATTCATTTCTATTAGCTTAGTCCTTTAAGAAAAATTGGGGGAAAAATCCAGAAATGAATTTCAAAAGGGATCAAACAGCAGGATCCTTTTTCTTAAAGATATTAAAAATTGAGTTAAATGAAGCATTTAATTATCCATCTCCTACAACAAAAGCATCATAAGATCATTTGTTTCCGCTGAAGTACCCTGAAATATCACACTTTCTGCACATAAAGTTCAAGGTGTTTCACAGGAAGATACAGTATGACTCCTAATGTTAGCCTATTGTTCTTCAGAGCCACCTCTAGTAGTTCTCACCCTCTAGTGCTCATAGTTAGTATTACACAGCAGTTAGTGCTCATGTGTTGGTGATTCCTTAATCAGAATTCATAGTGGGTGGTTAGCTTCAAACCATTGCATCATGTCCCATTTTACACCTACATATAACAGCACCCATTTAAATGTGTAATGCATGCGTTTCCAGTTGACAAACTATTTATGTGTAAATCTGAAATCTGTCTTTTTGTATATAATGCCTGAACAGTAGCACAGAAATGGCATCCAGGACAACATAAGCTCCATCAATTCCCATAACTTTACACCACATTTGCATTAGGCAGTAGACAGAGAGGAGAATCACTAAATAAAACCATGCAGAGAAAAGGAAAGCCTCGAAATCAGCCTGAACACAGCAACGCTTTCACTCAGTTCAAGTGCATAAAAAGAGAGATAAGCCCCAGGTGTATTTATAATTGACCATTAGAAAGGATTTCTCCTCATGCACACACACATTCCTGTAGCTGGGTAGTATGTTTACACACACTTATGTGGACAGTGCCTATAAATATCCCTCATATCCCTCTCGTTACATTCACTTTCTTTCACAGGTGAAGCAGGGCACACTTGCTGCCGTACTACATTCAATTAATAGAAGCAAGTATCAAAATAGGCCTCACTGGAGATGCAAGGAATGGGCCTCAGGCTGCTTCATTTGATGTGTTTTTCTTATAGCTAGGAACAATCACATCATGCTGTTGCAACATTTGCCATGAGCGTGCAAAAAAAGATCTGTTTTGTAGCATAAGAGTTCCCTGTAGCCTAGATATTGTAAACACTTCAGTAAAAACTGCTTTACCTCAAAGATAATGAGCACATAAACTCCAGTCAGGATGAGCCCGGCAATGAGCACCTGCGTTTCCACGGTTACGTACAGAGACTGCTGCGTCATCGAGAGAGGAACCACCTGATTGTCCAGAAGAAAGGCCTGGACATTGATGAGGATTGGTGCTCTGGACAAAGAGTGTACAAAGGAAGCATGTAAATTTTTTTAAATTGGCCATTTTTTTAACTAGCAGATAACGGTACCTATAAAATGAAATTACTCTAAATAGCAGAGTGAAAACATGTCTGATCTCTATATCTGCACAAACCGCATGAAAATAAATGGCACTCTCTGTATACGTATCACACTGTGAAACCAAACGTTAATCAGCTTTGCAATGTGCAAAAACTGCATGCAGCTCTACTTACCCAGAAAGCATCTCAAACGTCCTTGTTGTTAGAATCTGATCATTCCTCTTTGAATGTAAAGGTATGGTCCAGTTATAAAGTATCTGTTCACATCAGAAACAAAGTATCATAAAAACTTCTTATCCTCATGCCATGTAGCAATCTTGTTTTTCAGGCAGAAACTCAGCATATGAAGGACTGTTCATACATCACTGTCAACTCTATTTTAGGGTAGTATTCAGTTGCACAATTTTGATAGTTTGATGAAGCGTTTGTTCTGCAACATTGAATAAACCTGACATTCCACAAACAACTCTATAGATCATCCAGATGACACAGTTATAGATTCAGACAAAATTCCTAACAGGTATGGCACTGAATAATTGCATCTGGCGCAACGCTTTTCGTCTTTTGCTTTCATTATAATACCAAATTTCATACCGCCCATCAATATTGCCAGGACATTTATGAATGAATAAATAAATAAATAAATGCAGAACATTAAAGATAGCAGTTCATACTCATATAGCCTTCATTATGCACACTACTATTATTTCTATTGTAATTATTTATTATTTATCACTTCTATTTACAACATTTTACTCCTTATTCATTGCTTCACACTATGTTTGCTTTAATGTGAGCTATGGGCAAGACAGCAACATCACAGTTAAATCATGTGATGTGACACACATTTCAAATATTTGTTCTAATGTTCCAACTCCAAACAATTTCGAATTAACTGCACTAGGTTGAACAAGAGTTCAGAATAAGGGCAAAATGTATAACATTTCAAACTGATCCAACCTTACAACAGTAGTAAAAATGCATTTGTAAAAATGCCGTGGTTTAAGTTATTTAGGTGTGGAAAACTGACCTGTTGAACTCTTCTCCTGCGGGATCCTACTTCAACTGTCTGCTCCACCTGTATCAAGATGTACTCCTGGGCAGGGACGTCCTCTATTCCAGTCATGAAGGGCCCACCCACCTGAAGCTTCAACAAGGCATTGTCACGGAAGTTTGTCAAGTTCATGGCTGTGGGGTCGAGAGGGTCAAGGGAAACCTTTGCAAGCTGTGAAAATCAGTTTCTAATGTATCAGTACCAGTGTCAGTAACTGTCACATGGGTGCCATTCAGGTCAAATAGAAGCCAACATTTAATAGAAGCTTTTTAGAATATATTCCTCTGCCAGCGTCAGCATGTACATTTGCCAGTAAATGTACATTAGTGAGCTCAGAGATATGACAGACAAAGCCACTTGTCATGCATGATTACTTGTGTCAAAGCTATTACCATAAGAGCCAGAGTGGTTTTAAATAGCAGAAAAGATCAACCTTTTGCAAAATGACAGTTATGGTTATTGTGCAGAGTTTGAGGAATATGGTCTGGGCCATTTGTTCAGAAAATTTGAATTTATTCCATTTAGAACCTACTTACATTTAAAGAACACACTTTTATCTGACCAGTAAATGTTGACCATTTCAGTGCACTGTGTCTTTAACAGGACATCCATGAAAAAGATACAGAAACTCTCCGTGGATGAAACTGCAAACATCCTCCAGGGTCTTTCTCGATCAGGATACATGCTGAAGAAAAGCTGTTAATGCAGCATGCTAATATTAATATCAAATCAACAAAATGCTAATAGCAATATCATATTAATCAAATCAATCTTTAATTAGACAGTGGCAGTCTGTCACTTAAAAAAAAAAAAAAAGCATGTGCAGATTTGCTGAACTTACTGAACAGAGGACAACAATGATGAAGATGGTGACGAGTTTTGTGATTCTTAAGCAATATCTGTCAAGTACATAGAAATCCATTAAGGTTGAATATGGTTGTATAACCTTATGAATGTGCACTGATCCAGGTTCACATGGTACCTCAGGTTAGAGGAGAGTTTGAAGTTGTGTTCGCTTTTGTCAGTGGAAAGGGAACGGGAGAGACTGGCCACTTCACTGCCCAGCCTGCATCTCCTCTCCAGTTCAGCCGAGTTATCCCACAGCTCCTCTCCAGGCCCCAAGCTGGGGTCATGCAGCGTCATATAAGTTAAACTGTTGGGAACAGCAAGACTATTATCAGTTTACAGAGAGTATGTAAGTGGAGTGTGCTTCCACTGTTCCTATAATGCTACAGAAAAGTGGTCCAAAATGATGCTCTATGGTGCAGGAGACTGCACTAGATTACATTTTTACTAAATGTTCATAAAATTTACACGTAAATTTAAAGCTAAAATGCTGACAAAGCAAGACTGGTTTGTTTTAGTAGCCTGACTATAATACTAAGTGCTCACATTAGACAGGCAGACTCATTAACATGGTCAGTGGTAACTCACTGACAGATGTGTGGAAAACTACTCCAAATTTAATGACATAAAACTACTAAACACAAGCTGATAATGGCTGTGTCCATTAAAAAGAAAAAGAAGAAGAAAAACTGAGACAAAGCCCATTGTAAAATCCTGGGCATTCTTCAGTTATAGAAGGGACCAAACTTGGCCGAGTGGCCAAAACCATGGCTCACATCAAAATCTGCTTCCAAACCCAAGTATGAAAGCGCTTAGAGCTTCCATCAGCAAGAGGTCAAATGTCTTGAAATATGTCAAACCTGCACCTGAGGGATTCCAGAGATGATTTAGAATAAGCATTTGGTTACAAAACATAAAAAAAATCAAAATAAGGGTTAGGAAGGATATAATGCCGATGCATCTAACAGTAAAATTGAGCTGAACATTTTGTGCTGCTTAATCTAATCTTGTCAAATCACAAACATCATTTGACCAACACAGCGGTTGTAATTCTAATGCAGGAGTAATCCTTTGAGGCTTCAGCAAGTGTACATACAATTGACTGGTATTAGAGTTCACATCAGGACACAGGTGTGAATCAATGTAATCTTTTTTAAAAATGGACATGAGAAAATCCATGTATTTAATAAACCATTCTCTCAAATAATGAGAAGGTATTCCAAAGTACGCCTAAACTGCACTGCAGCATAGATATTCAGCTTAAAGCTGCGTTTGGTTTCATTCAGGAGAACAACAGGGTTGAGACCATTTTAAGAGGTAAAATGTCATTAATTCCAGGCCAAAATGTGTTTGTCTCGCACGCTTATTTAAATATGTCTCCCCTTGTGCTGTAAAGCACTTGTTCAAAAATAAGGGTCCCTGGGTCATCCTTTCTCATTATTAGATGCTAAAATATACAATTACTGCCTTAGCCCCTGGCTAAACTGCTCAGAGAAAGCTTGTTCTTCCTCCTGTCGTACCCCAGCAGACCAGTGCACAAAAACTGAGAGGAATGGAGCTGCACTCAAATACAGAGGGCAAATTTGCATCTGCCCTTTCTTTTACCAGCTGGACAGGGTAATCTAAACACACTCTTATGTGAAATGGACTGGACTCTGTGCCATCTCAAATGAATAAGGAACAAATATGTATGTCTATTTCATTCTATTTATTTGACCTTGGTTTTACAGGAATCTCCATTAGACATTTTCATTCAAGGGCCAAAAACCAAAATAATTTACTTTCTTACACAACAAAGTTGTAGACAAGCACTCATCTGCATCTATGCTTTATTATAAATAACTAGCAGTTTATATTCAGTTCACAGTTTTCTCTGAGCTAGCAGTAGCAAAGTCGACTGTGCCATTATTATAATAATATGACTAAAGGTTCGGGCTCTGGCTTTTGAACCTAATAAAGTATCCAAATTGAAGGACAATAAATGGCTTCAGCTTATATGAAAATATCCAGGCAAAATACAAATCAATCATTGAGGCCTACCCATCATCCTGAGAGTATCTGAGCAGTGGAGACCTCTCTGTGTGGCTGGTCAGACTGCATTTGCTTCGGAGGAAGTTTACAACGCTGAAGTTGCGCCTGAGGACAAATCAAGAGGTGAGATTTTATTACATCTGTGATGGACTGTTTTATAACCAGCATACTTAGAAAGTGCATTTATACGGTGGCGGTGGTCTAGTGGTAGGGTACTTGCCTACGGACCTCTGGATCAAGAGGTCCCCGTTTCGAATCCCACCTCTAGCACTACCACCACTGGGTCCCAAGACCCTTGAACCCTGAGTTGCTCCAGGGGGACTGTCCCTGTAATTAGGACATGTAAGTCGCTCTGGATAAGAGCGTCTGCTAAATACCATAAATGTAAATGTAAATGTAAATTTAGAAATCCTAGTTCCTATCTCCAAATATTAGAAATCCCAGTTCCTATCTCCAAATATTAGAAACCCTAGTTCCTATCTCCAAATATTAGAGATCCCAGTTCCTATCTCCAAATATTAGCTGAAAACATTAGCAGTGCCCTGACTGAAAATCACTTTGTACCATCAGATGACCTTAGATTTCTAATATGTTGCTCTGTCTAGATGGTGGATGAGCCTGCATTTACTGTGCAAAAGCAAAAAGGCAAAATACAGTTATAGGAGCAGAGCAACTGTAAATATTGTCCAATTAACTCTTATCTGACTCATTAACCACCAAATATATCTCCAGACACAAAGAAAGACTTTTCACCCCATTCTCACACACACTATCTCTCACACAGCTGTAGCCCTCAGTCTACGGCATGTAAGCAGGGTTGAGAGACAGTGCTTGGTTGTCAGCTGATGATGGGCACCAGGTGAGCTCTCTTTGAAATGAGGATTATTAAAGAGCATGTCACTCTACCACAGCAGCTGTTTCCCACGCTCCATCACTTACTGTCTTCCTGCTGCTTTGGCCTTTGCTTGTTTGTAACAGAAGGAACAGATTGATTGGGCTGATGGGCACAATAATAAGCACCTGCACATTATTAGTAGATCTCTCATCATAAGCACAATTTTACACATATCAAACTTAAACAATGCTCCATTCTCAAATGTAATTCATCAGCCATGACATATTTAATGCACATAGTTTTCTTCATTAGCTTACACTGTAGCCCAGCCTACAAGAACCATATAAACTAGTATTGTGCAAACTGCTGACTCTAGTGACTCAATAGAACATAAGAAAGTTGCTCTATCTACATAAATATATTGTATTTATGATTTTTTTGATCCTCCTGCTTTGTTAGTCACCAGAAAGTCTGCTATATCCCTCTTACAGCATATAGTTCTTGTAGGGTTAGACTGCTCTATAGCCCTGTGGAATTTCTCAATAATTTGGACGTATGTCAGTGTGCTTGCAGATCTAGAGATTTGAAGACCTGGAGATCTGGGCAAATGAATTTTTAAATGCCGTTAGGAATACCTCCACAGAAAAAAATATGTCACAAAAGTATGAAGTTTATCATCAGATTAAATCATTTAGATTTAGGAAGCTAATACTTGTGAATTACATGATATTTGCAACACAGTCATTAAACTAATTACATCAAAGCATGCTTACTTGAGCTTTAATACAACCCGATTCCAAAAATGAATGTATGCTGTGTAAAGCATGAATAAAAATGGAATGCAATGATTTGCCCTAAACCAAAATTTGACTCACAACAGAAAAGAGAACATATATCAGACATTTCAAGTACATAAATGTACAATAATAAAAATAAAAAAAAAATAAAAAAAAAGAATAAGATCATTTTAAATCTGATGGCCACAACACAGCTCAAAAAGGTTGAAACCACAGTTTACCACTGTGCAGCATTCCCTCTTCTTTTATACATTGTTGGTCTTTTGGGAGAGGAACGTTATCCCATTCTTTTCTGATATAGGATTGAACCTTCTTAACCTTCTTCTCTTCCTGGATCTTCTTTGTCAAGCACATGTTGCTCTGAATATACCTGAATATACCTTTTAATACCACATAGCTTTTTGTTTCCCCCATACCAACTTTTTGAGATGAAATGATAGTTTCTTATATTTGCACATCATTGTATTGCATGTTTTTATTGTATTGCAAACTATTTTGTGATGTTAGAATGTAGTTCTGTAATTTTAACTGATGGTTAACATGCTAAGACCATTTTTTTACCATCTTATTTACGTAAGAAATCTCAATCTTCAAACTTAATTTGCATATGAACACATGCAATGATGTAGGAGGTCCAGACCAGATAATAGGAAATAAGCGACTGTAATAAACACACACAAACTTCTGTCATTCTGTATTGTCTGGTTTTAATTAAAAGATTAAATAGATGTGTTTGGATAAAATGATGTTGATCTTTATATCCACCACTATCCAAAGTGTCTATTTGGAAGACTCTGCACTAAAGGTAACAGAAATCCCTTTCAACTATAAATATATATGAGTACTTTGTGGACTCTATATTGAAATGCAGTAAAGATGGTCAGGAGCACCCAGTCCTACGCTTTTCTCACATCAAGCTGTGATTCAACTTTCTAAATGTTCTTTAAAGTAATAGTTAAAACAAATGAAGATGCCTTTACTAGTCAGCTATTTACTGTTATATCGCCTTGTAGTTGCAGTGCAAAAAACAAAAAGATACAAACACCGAGGGCATTAAACCCCCAAGTTGCTTTGTAAATATCCGGAGTATTTTGACTGACCAACCAGTGATCACCTTCTTTGCCCTTATATTTAAAGTTAGGGCAAAATTGTAAACATTAATATTGTTCTGCAAAACTATAACTAGCTTTTAAAAAGGGGTATCCAGCATTGTTCACAAAGGCCTGTGATGCCACAGGTTTTAATCCCAGTCCAGCAAACATGATTCCACCTGTTAAATCCTTTGCTCTCAGTCTTCAAATAACTTATCATGTGAGCTCCTGTTGATGCAATGAAAACCTGCAGCCACACAATACCTGGACTGCATGAAACAGAAAAGATCACAGTGGGACCTGAAAAAGAGAAATATTCACCAAAAATTAGACAACAGCCAAAATGCTGGTGAGTGTAAATGAGAGCACTGCAGAGTAGATGAGCAGACTGGGTCAGCACTCTTTCATTCTCTCTCAGTAATTAAACACAGACCAAGCTCTGATCATCCCCTAAACCTTCACAGATGAAGACATGTTTATTTACATAAGCTAGATGTTAAGACTCCCACTTCAAATTTCATTAGCACTTCAATAACAACAGCAAATTGAATAGAGCCTTCATCAGCAGGGGCTGAAGCTGCAGTTATGAGCATGCAGAGACACAGACAATGTCGAAATTTAAGCTCTCCTGTGTGAACTTAAAATGAAAATTCTGCCATTTGCAATGACTAACTAGTAAAGCTTTTGCTCTAAGCGACAACACTAAAGAACGGCAAAGAATCCCACTCTCTACATATCAGAGCCCATACATGCAACAACAGTGTTAGCAACTGAGTTTAATCCAAGAGGGGAGTATTAGAAAGAAAGAAAGAAAGAAAGAAAGAAAGAAAGAAAGAAAAATCAGATAAGAGATAGATGCTGATACTGACAGAGCAAGTGGGGGCTGACTAGTGTGCTTGAAATCCACATTACACACACTAGTGCACAGGTCGGTGACCCTGATTCTAGAACACAGATGTTCTGAACTTGAGGGCAATTTAGCATCTCCAGTCCATCTGACGAGCATGTCTTAGGACTTTAAGAAGAAACCAAAACACCTGAAGGAAATCCATGTAGACAACCAAACTGCAAACAGAAAGATCCAGGCCCCAACCAGGAATCAAATCCAGAACCTTCTCTTTTCCGCAGTGCCACTCCAGCACCAACCTGTTTGCTCAAACTCACATAGTTAACAGAAATTTCAGCCACACATTTTCTGAAGACATACAGCTGGTAAAAAATCTAATTTCCAGCATCACAATATGTAAAGGTGAGTCTGTATATGTCTGGGAACATGTGCATGTGTGTCTGTAAGCAATTCAGACAATCCATGTTAAGCGTAGCCTTCTGCAGACATCCTGATAGTTGGGCTGGGTATAGGAGATGGCTTAGACAGGATATTCTCATGTCAGTAATCCCTCTCTATACAGTTACACAACAGAGAGGAGATTTGAAAACGCTAGCGTAGTGAAGACCAGGATGTAAAAATTAAGTACAGTTGCTTCTTATTGTGCACTGATCTGATGATGGGTGCTACAACCATGTTTTAGAGACAGGAAGCCAGGGGTATGCTGTTGATTGATCAATGATGGGATTGCTGCTGCATTTTCACTGAATGTTTTTACTATTATTATTTTTACCATTAATTTGTTTGTTTGTATTAATGCATTAATTCTATCTTCTATCTTTTAAATCTTTCACATAGTCCCTATAAATGGGCTTAAAAGTAATACAATGCAGGGATGGAGTCTCACAAACCATCCAAACAGTAAATCAGAGCTTACAGCTTTGTGCTTTCTGCAGTAAGTCAAGTCAAGTCAGCTTTATTTATTTGACGCTTCTTACAACTGTTGTTGTCACAAAGCAGGTTTACAGAAATCGGGTACAAGCCCCTATTGGGTAAGCCGAGGGCGACAGAGGCAAGGAAAAACTCCCCAGAACAGGAGGAAGAAACCTTGGGAGGAACCAAGGCCCAAAAGGGGAACCCATCCTCCTCTGGTCGACACCGGAAACAAAGAAAGAAAGAAAGAAAGAGAAAGTGAATTTCATAATGAATCAATTAATAGATGACTTCCAGGACTTGTGATAAAACAGGAGCTTGTTGAGGGCATTCTTAGGGTAGTCTTTGTGCACAAATCTAACTTTCTCAAACTTTCAAATCACCTTAAATGTGTGTTTCTTAAAAAGACTGGTTTCTAGGTGAGAATGACACATGTGCACTATAAAAAAGATTAAAAAATGCTTTCAAACATATGCTGCTGCGACTGTTTATAACTGTGCTGCACACTACCAGTCATTTTCATGGTGACTACAGTATGTCATACATACCACATAAACATGTCCGTGACTTTATTCAAACTTGTCACAGTTTAAGGAAAATATTGGATGATTTCGGCCCACCGGGTAGGTATAAGTATGTTTCGCCTACTTTTATCTCCCAACTTTGCCCTTAGTGCAAAAAGAACCCAAGTTCAGACACCAGACCTGGGCTCTTTGGAAAAAATGGGGCAAGAGAGGAAGTTGTTAAAATGTGATTTTTATCTGACCTAGGAACAAACAAAGCAGAACACTTGAGCAGGACTGAAAACATTTGTGACTGAAATTTCTGTTAACTAGATGTACATTGACTAGCAAACACTTGGAAAATAAGTTTCATGAAAGGCACTTAACAGTAGCTGAGAGAAAGACAGCAACAGTATCAACAACTCAATCCAACAAGTGACGAGGAAAAATAAATGACTTCTTCATGGGGCATTTCAAAACATGTCGTTTCAAACAAAAGTGTAATCCTTATGACATCCACTCAGGCACCAAGATTAACACTGACATTCACTCGTTGTCTTTTACTTACATAAAAATCTTCGTGTCATCTCATTCACAAGAGCCTGTGTGAGGATTAACCTGCTATTGTGCACACACAGTCCTTGACTTTACTATGTTATGCTTTGGTACCATGACCCAATACATGAGCACCATCCTTCTCTGGAGTTCATTGGCAGCTGTTTGACCTCCAAAAGCTCCCTGAAAGTGAGGGTTGCGAAGAGCTTAACTCAGCCAGCTTTGATTTAAAGCTGAGGCTCAAGGTTTTATAATATCTTATCAGCTATGGGAAATGACTACGAAACACACATTATCATGACTATCATCAAAACATATGAGTCCACTAAATTCAAGTTCCCTCTCTAATATGACTTAAAGCAATACATTTTAAAAATGTCGATATTTATACTGTTCCTTAAACAATCAGGAAAAGCTCTTTTCTCTGCATGGTCTACTTTTTTCGCAATACATAGTCAGATCTCCCTAATTACCCTTAAAAAATGTATTTACTTTTATTCCAAAAGAAGTGTGCTAAACTATGTGTTGCAAGTGTGATCTTATGTCGTATGAAATGTGGTATGGGGATGTTTTTTGACATTAACACATTTTATTTGTTTATTTATGTTTACTGTGGCACATGGTTTTAGTACACTAAATGGTATATTTGTAGCCTTTTATGACAGTAATTAGTGAGGTCTTACTTTTATATAATGCTAAAACAAGGTCACGACGCTCATGATTTAGATTCATGCAGAGACACCACCTTGTCTTGATTGTTTTGTTATTAGTAGTCCTGAGTGGTCTGGCATGGGAGTCATGGCCTACTTTTCGCATTACATAAAAGTTAGATGCCCCTAATTACTCTTAGAAAAGGTCACATATATTTCATGTGAAGTGTGCTAAACCATGTGTCGAGAGGTAACGCAGGCAAATAATGGCTGATTATATAACATAAGATATTTTCATATACTTTTTTATAAGTGATATCGTCTTATTTTCACAAGGATTTTAAAAAGAATGTTTGTCAAAAAATAAATGTCTTGATCACATGTGCTTTCTCTGTAAGGATAT
The DNA here is from genome assembly GCA_017165825.1 of Hepsetus odoe. Classification (NCBI taxonomy): domain Eukaryota; kingdom Metazoa; phylum Chordata; class Actinopteri; order Characiformes; family Hepsetidae; genus Hepsetus; species Hepsetus odoe. Next base: position 21,577,098 of record CM029366.1, on the reverse strand, counting down.
GCTATTTGTGAATTGGGTCAAACTACATTTAGTGTTTATCTCCAAACAAATGGGTAACCATCTGATTGAAACTAATAATCTGTTTAAATAGCAGTTGCAATATTGGTTAGCAATAGATGTTGTCCACTGAGTTCTAGTTTCAGCTGGTGATATTTCAGTTATTTCAAAGCGCCCATTGAAGTATGGATCTAGGGGGAACTGAAAGAGAAGAGCTGATTAAACAATGCAGCCTGGTGAGTAATAATTTTCTAATTCTTGTGCAAAAAGCTTTGTAGCTGCAATGTGAAACAAACTGCACTTAGGGGAAACAGAATAATGTGCGAGAATCCATTTTTCTGCACATTTTCCTTTAATCTCTGGTAATCTAAACCATTCTAAAATATAAAAAGTCAACTTTTGCAATTGGATGGCACTACCTGTCCTCCTGGTGGACGTCTGTATAGATGATGTGGTGTCCTGGAGGCATAGCAGCGGCCTGCAGCAGCTTCTGGGTCTCCCTCCTTTCAGAAAAGCCCTCCAGGAGTCGAAGCTCATCAAAGTTTCCGGCCACTGCCTCAGACTTCCTATGTGCCACCCTTCCCTGATGGCCCTGGGCTCCAGTCTGAGACATCTCCATCTCCAGGGTGCTCTTGTTCTCCAGATACATTTTGCCACAGGAAGACAATAGCTGAGGAGAGGGACAAATCAGGCTGAGAAGCATAGTACAAAGATATACAGACTCAAGCAGCCTCTCACTGAGCTGCATGGAGGCTGCGCATAATTAACAGCCTTCAAGATTTCATATTCTGACAGTGAATTTTTTTTTTCCAACAAATGATTTGCAGATGAATTAGTTACACTTGTTTACACATTCAGTAGTTGTGATGTGTAATATAGAGTTCATTTCACGATACAGTATGTCATGAATTGATAGATGGCATTGTTCAGATGCTTACATGCTGTAGATTTATTGTCAGCAAGTGTTTTTGATATGTTTGGGGGAATCGGAAGAAGCAAAAACCCACAAAAAGTAGAAAAAACTCAACAAGTTGGGAAAACATGATACTGATAATCATTCTTTACACTCTATTTAAATACACCTGCTCAATTTTTCCCCAGTTTTTGTTCAGGGAAGTGCATTAATTGGGAGTTTGTCCTTCCCAGACAACCCCTCATCCAACCTCCTGCAATCCAGAGAATTTAATTTTTCTGCTGCACAAAACCCAAAACTGACACTTAGTACTGAACGTGATGATCTTAGTCTTTTGTTTAGAGATACCAGAGCATTCCATACTATTGACAATGCTTTTTTCATACTATTGACAATGCTGTGTCAGCAATTGATGCAACATAAAGAAGATATACTCATTTGGAGTGTTTGGGTATATTTTGAGATATATTGTGTCTCCATATTAAAAGAAGGAATAGAAGAAAGGTAGTGTTTCTACGTATTAGTGGTTCTCAGTTATGATTCATGGTCCTTGACTTCCATTTTGATTTAGGACAGACTTGTTAAGTCACTGGTTAATTTTGAATGAGGTATGATTGCAACTGGAAAACACTAAAATGTACAGTACAGGGGTCCCCTCAGTACCAGGACTCAAAACCACCACTGTATATTAGCTGCAGTAAGATACTGGATTATTCACGAGAGAAAGCTATAGAGTAACATATAGTCATACTAGTTTCCAAAGAACAATAATTGCTGTTGAGTTTATGATGCAGTGTCACAGATAATAAGACATGATGTAATTGATGTCCCAGCCTGCCTTGCTTCCAGACTTGTCTAAAGTGTTTGACACTTCTTCTGTCTGAGTGGTTACAGACTCGTAAGCCAAAGTACAAAATCATCCCAATTAAAGAACTGCGAAGTCCCTCAGGACTCTCACAACATGACCTCTCTCTCTCTCTCTCTCTCTCTCTCTCTCTCTCTCTCTCTCTCTCTTTCTCTCTCTCTCTCTCTCTCTCTCTCTCTCTCTCTCACACACACACACACAGATGTTGATACACACAGATACTCAGACATTCTTGCCAACTGGTCTTCAGACAGGTAATGTGAGTTTTAAATGTTCAGTGGGGACTTCTGGAAACCCTGCTAAAGCTTTGCGTGCCGTGATGCAGGATCAATTTTTGAAAATGCTTTTTTTTTTTGTACAGTCTCAAGTTCTCAACATAATACACTTTAGAAATGCAGCTAATTCTTCCAGAAGACGCTTGGCCTAATTGGAATAGTTCTCTTACTCCAATTTTTTTTTCCTGTGAGAAACACGTGAATACCATTATCACACACACTTGCTGATGCCTGGGTTGAAGAACTGAGTGACTAAGGTATGTGAACACAATCTCAGGGATTAATGTCCACATGACTGAGAAAAGAACTAGTTGGATGATATTTGACTGCAAAGCAGCATTAAGAGTGTGTATTGTACTATTTTGTAGAATAGTTTCATATGGATCTGATGAGGTGAAGCAAGCAGTGGGGGAAAAACAAGAAACCATTGCTGGTTTCAGTCAATGTAAAGGTAAGTTCAAGTTTGTGATCTTGTCCTTCAATAGTAAACCATGGCCATCATTTTATATTGATACATCAAACCCGAAAATCTCAGGTCAAGAAAAAGTTATTTTCTGACAATATCCCTTTCAGACTGTAGAAGTATGTTTTATAAAAGCTATCTTCCATCTTTTATCTAGGTTCTAGATCACATCTTATGTACAAATGTACACCTTGGTCCTATACCATGGAAGAGCCATTACAGGAGAAATTGTTTGAAAAAAGTTAATTCTGGCTATAATATAAAAGTGTCTGGACACACAATGCAACCCAGCTTGCTGCACATAGGTCTGCAAAGCCATGTCCATTGTCAAAAGCAGTCACAATGGGCATGTGAGCATCAGGTGGACCATGAATCAGTAAAAAAAAATTGTTGCGGTTTGATTAAACAATACTAATCAGTTTGAATGAAAGGATGAGTCTGAATCATTTAAACGGAGAAGACACAGCTCTAGATTGAACTATGGGAAGAAGGAAAGTTAGTAAAGCCTGTGTGAAGCCCTAGGCAATGTTCTGCAAGGAAACCTTACTGGAGCTGGCAGTCAAGGTAAATACCCTACCTACCACTAGACCAACACCACACTGGTGTTATGTTATAGGATTAAAGAATCTGCTGCAAGTCATTGAGCGAGATTTCATGCCTTAAGGGATCATTGATATTTTGGAGGCACAAGGATGAGCCAGACAATAACAGTCAGGTGATTTAATGTTATGTCTGGTCTGTAAAGATAGCCCAAACCATCTTATAGGGCAGTGCCTTTCAATAAGACACTAAGTTTAAAAACACTCCCTCTAGTGGCCTCAGACACAACAGACATTGAAAACCCAGTAGAGTCTCGGGTAGGTATGTGTTCTCCCCTAAGAAGGGTTTTGTTCAGCCATCAAAGCTCCTAAGATAGTCATCCTCTAGCACATGAGTCTGCAGCAATGGCGGAGCTACAAAAAGCTTTTACCCTAAGGCACAAAGCTTCCTGCTACAGTCTCTGAGCATACCAAACACATATTATCCACTGACAGCAGCTCCTTCAGCGCCTGTGCTGCATTCTAGATTGAGCTGCAGCTGTCCCATTATCTATGACCAATCGTTTGGATTTGTTTGTGCAGTGTGGAGAGCGCATCCTTTCATGAAACAGCCCCTCTGGCGTTCAGGCCTCATTGCAAAAAAGGCCTCGGAAAAGGAAGCTGGGGAGAGCGGTGGAAAAAACAAATCAAATCTATGTTTCAGGCTGGTGCTGTGCTACTAATTGATGGAAAACCAAACTGCTAATGTTTGGACAGTGATGAAGGGAGGAGCAGATTAGGCCCTGCGATGGCTGCCAGAAGAACAAAATTAGATGCCGCCTGGGTGTCCAGTTCATGAAAAGAACTACAGTCAGTACAAACCCAGTCAGTATGTGGCTTCGACCACCTGAATGCAGGTCTAGAAGAGGATCATTAGTAACCTGCGATTATTTTGCATCCCAACCAAACTTGACTGGTCATGAGGCCCAATGAGAGCTGTTTAAGCTCCTCCCGAGCCACTGCAAAAGCAACCCCTCTACTAAAGCTTAAATCTAAGCAACAAACCATCTTAATTCAAATGAGTAAACATGAAATGTCCCCATAATTATGCATCCTTTGCATGCTTTCCTCTAAATGGAGAACTTTTGCTGAAATGCTTCTAACAAAAAGATCAAATTTGCCACAAAAAAAACTAAGCCTATAACAAGCAAAACATGGTCTTATTCTGGATGAGTGAAAATGAAATTTCTTCAAAAACAATGAGATCAAAAGGAATATGAATGACATGAAGTATTTCATTTCATTTCATTTCAAGTTCATTTCATTTCAAGTAAATCTGGAAGCAAGGAAATCTGAGTAACTATCATGTGTTTTTTATCCATGTTTCCAAACTTTCTTTTTATGACCAAGGCATATTGAATGAAGTTCATAAGCTCCTTGTTGTGAGAGTCGCACATGACTTTTTTTTTTCACCTTTTTTTTTTCCATTGTAAGAGCGGTGAGCTTTTGGACTTTGGATTTCTTAGACAAGTAGAATTAAAGTAATGCTAAAAGGAGTTTAACACACACACAGAGACATACACATACTACTCCTAATTAAAGTACATTTTCAAATACATTAGCAAAGTAAAATACAGAAATATATTGTTTTCAGCATCTCTAACATGTATTGTATTCAAAAAATTCTTAAGGTTCTCGCTTTAAACCCGAAGACCAATAAAGTATTAAAAAAAACCACTTTTTTTTTCAACAGTGTTTAACACAACAGTTTCATCTGTAATGAAATCCATAACAATTACAGCCCAATGATGAATGACTCACTCACTGCACTGCAGCGTGAACTATTGGAAGCACACAGTACGAATATGGGAGAAAAGTTACCTTTCAGATATTAAAATGACAGCAAAGATCAGCAAGATGATGATGACGATGATGATGATGATGATGATGATTAGGGTTTGAGTGAAAAAGAAATGAAAAGTTCCAGTTGTCGGAGAATAAGACTGAAAAACTTAGCAGCAAAAAAGTTGGTTGTTCAGAATTGCCCCATCCTGAAGTTGAGTTTTCCGTACTGCTGCTGCTGCTGAGGAGGAGGAGGAGGGGATGAGGGGAAGAAGGAGCTCAGAGGCTGAGCAGAAAAGAGAGCTGAGCAGATCTGAGAACATTCTTTAGGTGGGAGATAGAGGGAGGAACCAGCACTGTACGCTGAATTCTGACACCAAGAGAATGGACCTATCATTCAGACACACAGACACACACTTTCTTTCAGAAAAAGAACTGTGTACAAACATTGCAGCTTTTCTACTTACTTAAATTAAAACAAAAACTAAATGCTATTACTCTAGCAACTGCTTGTAAAGTCCATTATTCGGCTTGATAATAAATAAATAAACATTACAACGTTGTTGTTGTTCTTGTTGCTCTCACCTCATGAAGTGAAAGTGAAAGTGACAGCCCTCATCACTGTGAAACACAGCACAACACAACACAACGAAATTCAACCTCTGCGTTTCACCCATACACACATGTGCAGCAGGGGGAAGCTATTGAAAGCACCCAGGGAGCAGTGACAGGGACAGTACCTTGCTCAAGGGTACCTCAGGACAACCTACTGGTGAGGGAATCGAACCCACAATCTTCCGATCCTGGGCCAACTCCCTAATCTCTAATCCATCGCTCATATCTCAAACTCTCACATGATGTGTTTTGTTTTTTTTGAAGGAGGAATTTATTAGGATTTAGATATTTTTCATTTATCATCCAGCTGAGTGGCAGAATAATGCAAAGTTTTTGTAATACTACCAGAATATTATAAAAATAAAATGTTGTTATATTTAAATGTTTGTATATTTGGGTGTATTCTCTTTTTTTCAGTGAACATATACATTTCAAATGAAATGGAAATGTTCTTATAAATAGTTAATTAAGTTGATATACTGATAAATAGTTTTCCAGATCATCTTCTCAGAAGGTCTAGGACTTTTATGATCATAGTATACTCGTTTCCACCACCAGGCTTAATGAATGTGGTGAAGCCGGATTGGGACTCACAATGCCTCTCATTGAGAGGGGATCACCTGGCCCATGCTGAGCTGCTGCTTTGACATCATAGCCAGCATGGTGCTGCAACACACACACACACACACACACACACACACACACACTCACACATCATGTCCTCAAGCTCTTTACCCATGAGCCACATACGTGTGTGCTGCATCACATGCAGGATTAGACGTCAGCTTCAAGCCATATCTGGAAGACCACAGTACTTCTCTACTTTCTGCTCATAGGCACACCGCCCACATCAATAGACTGCTTCTCAGCTCAAACTGTCTCCTTGCTTCCAGGAAATATCCTGAATGTACAAGAAAGCTTCAGCCATGTTTTATTACACTGCTGTAAAAGTGTGCCACCTTTTCTATTTTGGGCCTTATTTATTGTCTTCTCTTGGATCGTGTTCAGGAAAGGTCACAGAGGACTGCTAATAAAAAATTAGAGCGATTGGTAAAAATCTGTGCTCTGTATTTTTAGGACTAATAGGGTGATTGTGGTGAATCACAAGGAGCAAATAAATTGTTGATTGCTGCTGGTGTGTGGGGGCACCATGTGGAAGGTCTTCACATGAATGCTAGTGAGTTTGGGTCCTGGATCATCTGCACATTTGGAGATCACACTGGTTTTTAACAGTCACTCAAAATGTTACTTATAATGGGTTTGAAACAGCTAATGTATTGCAAGTCTTGTTAATTCAGTATATAATTATGCTGCCTTCACTAGCAGACCCATATTAACATGACCCAAATCCTGACAAGCCTTTCAGCTCTTTTGCATTTTTTTCAACACTTTTTCTTTATACTTTGCAGAGTAAAGCTCCCCATAAAATCTTCAGTAGGGCTGGAGTATTGCAATGGCAGCCTTATTTAGAGTACCCATCAAAATTTGCCATCACTTGTCATATGAATTATTAATAAACACTGTATTTTATTTAGTTTTGCCAATCTTACAGTGTGGACTAAAATATTATTAGCTAGATAAGGTTTTTTAAATTGTTTAAACATTCTGCGTTTTTCAGTAAGATGTCATTATGTGACGCAGTACTTTTTCTTCATGATAACGTTTTTTATTACTTTTTTTTTTAAGTGAGGCATTCTGAGTGCTAGCTTTATTATATTTTAAAGCTTTCTCACTTGTTATTTAATCATCTACAGCATCAGCTCATCATTCTTCGGCAAAGAAAGTGCTTTTTGCAAATTAGGAAAGATAAAAGATCTAAAGGTAAATAGCTGTAGCATCATGGAACATCACTGAGCTTCTTGAAAACCAAAGTGTCATCCTTAGGTGCTTTAAACGGCAGCTTAAAGTTGTTTGAATGCCTGAAGTGTTTGAATGCCAACATCACAAGGGGACACATGAGTTTTTGTTTTACTCATGATACAAGAAATCTTGTTTTTGCCAATAAAATCTTCGAAAATCGAGGCGTCCCCAAACTTTAGACATCTTACTTGCTCATTTCACCAAACAAAACAATCCATTTGGAGGATTTTGTTGCTACATTTTTCAAGAGCTTTCAGGGCAGAGAGAGTGTGTGAAAGCTGGTCAGCTGTGCCTCTGCTCTTTCCTGGAAGTGAACTTTGGAGTTCAGTTGACTGTGCTCAGCACATGACTGCAGGAATCCTACACAGCTTCAGAGCAGTGCAATGAACAGGCTGTACTGCAGTGAAGGGTACAGTTACTGGAGAATTTATCATTAATGTCAGTAAACTGAAGCCCTGGCTGTTACACACTGCTATTGCACAACATACGATGGATGAAGAACATATCTATGAAATAATGCCTAAAATGTTTATGGTTCCAGGTGGTTTGTTTTGGGCTTTGATGCTTATATGAATATCAGACAAAGAGCAAGTACACTCTGTGAATTCCACGTCTCCTGAACGTGTACATTACTGTGCACATTACTGTTTTAAACAGAAGAAGAGATAACTTCAAAAAAACGATATCAATTAAATGCATTAATGCAAACTAAATTACCATTTTGCAGAAAATCTAGAAATATTAACATGAACCAAATTCTCCGATCACTTCTTTCTTTTTCGTGTGTTTTTCTGACTTGTCCTGCTTTTTTTTTTAATGAATTCATTTTCCTTTCTTCCTTTGCATTTTCAGTGCATGCTGTCTTCCAACACTATCTTTCTAAACCTCATACTACTTGCACTTTCCTGCCCTCTCAGGCTCACTGCTGATATACAGCTGAGTTCTCCTGGAGCCTGCACTGTGTGAGTCAAGCACCTGACTCGATCTGGGTAATACTTCATTTGAAGCAAAAAGGGTAAAAAGCCTTAAGAAGGCAAAGAATGCCCCTGATTTTTAAGCCAAATTAAGCAACTTTTTTCCTCTCCTCTTTGCTCCTCCATAACCCACTCTGTAAATCCTTTCAACTCTGCCAGGTCATGTGCTACTACACATAGAAACCTCACTGGAGCAGAGCGGGCTGGCCTTACTAGTATTTTCAGTTTCCACAGAATGGCTGCAGTTGATTCCCTCATTGAGGAAATAACACATGATTACAGAGAACAGTTCAAATGGACAATTCCTAAGAGGGAGGGATTAAGAGTAGATGAGTTCTGCTTGGCCTTTTGTTTAAACTGTGGCAGATCACAGCTTCAGAAAATCTAGACTGACACAGGAGTGGGATGAGCTCTGCCTGTTGCTAACAGATTGTTCCTCTCCTTTTTTTTTTTTTTTTTTTTTTGAGGAACAGGTAGTTTTAAACATTCTTGCAACGTTACCGTTCTGCAATATTTATTAAGCAGCATGCTCAAATTTATGATCCACGACGATGATCTATGGAATATAAAGTACACTTAGGCCCTTGGTCAACATTTTGTATTGTCTCGTGCACAGTGTGTTTTCCACACTATATTTATTATGACTTATTTCAGAATGACTTAAATTTACCTTAAACATGGGCACTTGAAGGAAAAGTGGCCACTCCAGTCAGGAAAAACTGTTGTCACGAATGGGTTTACCTGGTCTGTAACAATGTTTTGGTACCAGATGGGATAGCCTTGGCTTTCTAAAAGCTTCAATAAGTCTTGGTTGCCCATGATTCACAGGTTGTTTATCTTTAGATCACTTCTTGTAGATACTTATCGCTGCATACAAGGGAAGCCCCACAAGCATGAGCCACAAGCCTGACCATTTCCTGCCTCCAACAGATCACTTTTAAGAGCTGACTGTTCACTTGCAGCCAGCCTTGAGAGGTGCCAGAGGATTAACATGATCAGTGTTATTGGCCTCACCTGTCAGTGGGTTTAGTGTTGCGGCTGAAATAAAAACACTCCCTATTAGATTTTCAAATGAAAGCCATGAACCCCTAAACATCTGAAGACCTCCTTAAAAGTAATTTGTGAATTCCTAGCTCCTGTACACCAGGCTTTTGAAGATCTTTGGTGGTCTGGTCCGTAATGTCCAAGAATCCAGCCAGATTCTTATATATATATATATATATATACAGTACTGTGCAAAAGATTTAGGCAGGTCTGGAAAAAATGCTGTAAACCAAGAATGCTTTCAGAAATATAAATATATAATGATTGTTTATTTTTATCAATTTATAAAATGCAAAGTGAGCAAACAATAGAAAAATCTAAATCAAATCAGTATTTGGTGTTACTACCTTTTGCCTTCAAACCAGCATCAGTTCTTCTGGCCCCCACAGAGCCCTGATCTCCACATCATCCAGTGTGTCTGGATTACATGAAGAAACAGAAGGATGTGAGGAAGCTACATCCACAGAAGATCTGTGGTTAGTTCTGTGGAACAACCTACCAGCCGAATTCCTTCAAAAACTGTGTGCAGGTGTACCTAGAAGAATTGATGCTGTTTTGAAGGCAAAGGGTGGTCACACCAAATACTGATTTGATTTAGATTTCTCTTTTGTTCATTCACTGCATTTTGTTGATTGGTGAAAATAAATGATAAACACTTTTCTGAAAGCATTCTTTGCTTACTTTTGCGCAGTACTCTGTGTGTGTGTGTGTATATATATATATATATATATTTATATTTATATTAAAAAATACATACATACATACATATACACTGATTTTTTTTTTTATATACAGTAATACCATATAGAGCATTGTTGCTCCATTAATAATTATTCGACTTAAATTACTTACTAAATGACCTGTTGTAAAACTATAAGGAATATTAGACAAAATGTCATGGAATCTTCAAAACTTATATAAACTGGATCTGCTTAAAACCACATTTTAGATTTCCATCCAGTTTCTGAGATTATCCTCACCAGTCTATCCCAGATACACAGGGTGAAAATCAGAGAAACAGTCATTGGCAGATGTTTGTGTCCCAGTGGTTAACCTGAAATCCATGTCCTTCGACCCCAAGAAAACCCACAGAGACGTGGGAAGAAAGAGCAACCTTCACAGAGAGCACCCAGACAATACCAGACCCACTGAATACAGCTGAATTTTTGTAACAGAAATTTATTAACATTTATTTATTACATGGGAATGAGACATCTTATGAACACATGGCACAATAATATTTACATTCCATCAAGGGGCCAGTGCAGACACAGAGATGGAGTGGGAGAGGAAACTGGATACAGTGACCGACAACCTAAAAACAACCCCTGAACAAGCTCCCATTGACACCAAGTCGAATGAGCACCGTTCTTACGGTTCAAAGTTAAAAAGGTTCTTAGAAAGAAATACTGCTTTTTTTTTCTTTTTTTTTTTAAAGTATATTGAGACACTGGTGTTTTGTGTTTTTCAAATGATAAAATTAAGCAGGACTGAGGGAAGCATGAGGGGGAGTGTCAGGGGTTGTCTACCACAGTGCTAGGCTAGGCGGCCTGTCTGTCCGCAGTCAAAAAAAAATATATATATATATATATATAAAGACTACATCTACAAACAATCAAATGTGTGGTTACTCCCCTCTCTCTTTTTAAATAAACAAAAAGTTTTTTTCACCAGCTTATAGTGCTTTGAAAGCTAATTGCACATTAAGATACGCATTTTTCTCTTCATTTTAGTCATGGTAATACATGTGTATATTTATGTGAGTTTAATACAAACTTTCAGTTCTTTTTTTTATTCTTGTATTCTTCTCTTTGCTTGGCAGCATATTATTATGTCTCCTCATGTGCAGTATTAGCAACATCTGGGAGTGTGTGCGCGTGACGATGTGCATGAGTGAGATGGACACGCAGAGGTCAGTGTCCGGTCAGGTAGTCCTGTGTGGAGTCAGAAGCGAAGGAGTCTGCATCCTCATTGTCCGAATCATCACTGCTGTCGTCAGCCGCAGGCTCCCCGCTCAGCGCGATGCGTGCGTAGTCGTCCGTGTCGATGGACTTGCAGAAGTGGATGGCGTACTTCAGTTTCTCCTCCAGGACCATTTTACATGAGTAACGAGGCAGTTTGAGCAGGAAGAAGCAGGTGTATGACTCTGGGAGGAAGTGATCTGGAGGGTTATACTTGTCCAACACCTGGAAGTGAAGTAAATTTAAAATCTGGGTTAAATCTGGGTTGATTTGGTATTGATAAGAGATTCTGTACACAGACTACACTGTGTGCACAATTATTAGGCAAGTGAGTATTTAGAGGATTAATTTTAATCTTGAACAAACCCATTGCTATCAGTCAATCCAGAACGTTAATAATAATAATAATAATAATAATAATAATGTTTGATCTGTTGAAGTGAGAATAGTAAACAAACAACATGTTTGTAAATTTAGACATTAAAAAAAAAGGAAAAATAATAATAATTAATAAATTAATAAATAAATAATTAGGTGACCAATATACCCCTCGGGCCACCCTTCTTTTCAAGAAGGGTGCAGCAGCAACCACTGCCTCCAAGACACAGTTCAGAGAAGTGGACTGTTTTGCTTCCACGTAAATCTCCCATTTAAGAAGGTCCACAAAATCCCCAATAGGGTTTAGATCAGGTGAGGAAGGAGGCCATGTCATTATTCTTACATCTTTAAGGCCTTTATTAGAGTGAAGCAGTGGAGAACTTCTATGCATGCGATGGAACTTTTGAGTTCATCTTCAACCTGAAAAGCTCCAACTAGCTCATCTTTAATAATACCAGCCCACACCAGTTCCCCACCTCCACCTTCCTGGAATCTGACTGGAAGTGGAGCTCTGTGCCAGTTACTGATCCAACCACGGGCCCATCCATCTGGTCCATCAAGAGTCAAAAATCTGTTTTGAGATGCTTCTTGGCGAGTCTTGACGTTTTATCTTAATCTCATGTGTCTTGTTCAGTGGTGGTTGGGCCACATTTCTAAGCATTAAACACCTTGTACTTCTGGACACTTCAGGTAGGTTCAGTTCTGCAATATGACAGCACTGGAGGATCATGGGTTCCAATTAGCTTCACATTTGAATCTTTGGCAGTTCATTGGAGTCTTTTTTTTCTCAACACGTTTCTCACGACCCTGTTGACTATTTTCAAACAAACCGTTTGATGGTTATGTGATCACGGCCCAATATCTTAGCAATTTCAAGAGTGTTGCATCTCTCAGAAAGACTTAAGTTTTTAGACAGTTCAGACATACAGTACTGTGCAAAAGTTTTAGGCAGGTGTGAAAAAAATGCTGTAAACAAAGAATGCTTTCAGAAATATAAATAATGATTGTTTATTTTTATCAATTTACAAAATGCAAAGTGAGTGAACAAAAGAAAATCTAAATCAAATCGATATTTGGTGTTACTACCTTTTGCCTTCAAACCAGCATCAGTTCTTCTAGGTACACTTGCACAAAGTCAGGGATTTTGTAGGATTATAGTCGGTGTGTGATCAACCAGTTTTACCAGACAGGTGCTGATGATCATCAATGTCACACGGAGGTTGAAACACAGTCATGTTTGGAACAACTGACCAGCCGAGTTCCTTCAAAAACTGTGTGCAAGTGTACCTAGAAGAACTGATGCTGTTTTGAAGGCAAAGTGTGGTCACACCAAATATTGATTTGATTTAGATTTCTCTTTTGTTCATTCACTGCATTTTGTTGATTGATGAAAATAAATGATTCACACTTTTTTTGAAAGCACACCTGCCTAAAACTTTAGCACAGTACTGTATTTCTCTTTTTTGGCTCATTTTGCCTGAGGAAAAGAGGCTGCCTAAAAATTAAGCACATATTGATACAGGGTATTGATCTCCTTAGGCCACACCCTCCTTCATTACACACAACACTCACTTAACCAGACCTGGGCATTTTATGGCCTGGGGCCCCATCCAGCCTGCTGACTACCTTTAACCAGCCCGTGTGAGTTCGTAGTAAAAGTGTAACAGCAACAACTATTAATTTGTGATAGGTGCACGAAATACAAATACACAGCTTTTATTTTGAAGGACACAACTATTTTCTTAATTAACGTCACCAGTGCGCTTATATGTGTTAGCACATGTATTGGACAGCTTCCAAGAAATGAGCTCTTAGCTCTTAGCCCTTAAATATGTCAGCTAACGTTTAAAAAAGAAAACTGACAGAGTTTTTAACAAAGGCATGGACTTCAAAACTTCAGTACATTTTTTTTGCTGAAATCAAATGGAAAGCTGTGTGCTTAGTGTGTGGAGAACATTAATCAGAGTTTAAGGATTACAATTTGAATCACCATTACAAGAGTAAACACACAGAAAAATACAAGAATTTGACTGATGCAGAGCGGACACGAGCATCGGAAGATTTACTTGCTAAACTGCGAAAGCAACAAGGATTTCCAGATACAGATCCTCTTTCAGTGATGATCATTCACATATCCACCTCAGATATTCAGATTGATTTCTCTCACTGAACACTAAAAGAACTGAGGTAAAAAAAACAAAAAACACTGGGTGCATTTATAAATTAGATGTTTGTCTTTGAAAACTAGTTAATAAAGTTATGATGCTATTTTATTTGTAAATGCTGCAAAAGAAATTGTAAATTGTTTTTAAAAATGTTCCTTAAATATTGCAATTATTTTGTGCTCCACACTTGTGTGATTGACTGTTTGACATGTTTGGTTTACTGTGCTTGATCAATGTAAGTTGATGCTGTTATTTTATGTTATGATGCTTTAAACATTGCAAAAGTTGAAATTTTCTAAACTGCTTTTGGTTTTTGTGATTGTTCATATTATATATATATATAGGCATGTTATGTTATAATAACACTGAACCGTGTTGCTTTAAAAAAGAAAAAAGAAAAAAAAAAAAATTTGCAAAAGCTCAAAGGCTAAATGCTGCCCTCACCTGTACCACAAAGTCTCGTCCACGGAAGTCTGCGATAGTCCTGGGCAGGCGTGTTCGTCCCCACACAAACCTGAGGAAAAGCGAGCGCTCTGTGTTGGAGAAGGATTCCATCACCTCCCAGAACCACTGGATAAGGGGAGCTGTTGGCTCCACACCCTTATAGGTGGCTACAGACTTCAACAGGTGCAGCGGAATGTCAGGACTGCCACACACCTGAACACCATACATATGAGAACCGAATTTAGGTTGAGCAGGTAAAACAAAATACACGTCCAACAGGCTCAGTGATGCCAACTTCCATTATATTGTCATGTATCCTCTTGATGGCCATTGCGCCATCAAAGGAAAAGCAGTGTTATATGCAAAGGAGTTCTTACCATGGTCTCCAGCTCATAGCCGGTGAAGAGAGATAGCAAAGGTACAGGCACAACTCGGGCCATGCCCTCCCTCACTGCAGCCACCTGCTCATCAAACTCATGCAGCCTGCACACACAAAAACAGGAATCAAGAGTGAGCTGAAAAAGACAGTTTAATGCAGGCACAATATGCAACAGCATAGTCTAACCCATAGAAAAATGGGCAGTGTTCCAATACATATTCTCCAAGGTTGACTGAATCATGTAAGTACATAATATACTATTATGTAAATGACTGCCATATGCACCAATATGAGAGACTTGTCTGGCAAGCACATGCATCCATAACAAAAGGCAGAGCCCTTTCATTCTCATAAATGTTCCTGTAGATCTGGAATTCAAGTCAGCTAGCTTAATTGTCACCTAATGATCCTTGTTCACTAATTAAAGTACTTTACCTACCAACAAGACTCATATATGATAGCATAAAAGAACTTTACCTAAAAACAAGACTCATACATAGGATAGCATAAATCAAGGTAAGGAGCAAAAACAGAGGATTAGTACATAGCTCACTGCTTTAAGAAGGGATCTGTGTTTACCTGTAGTTAATTGCGAGACGCACATACTCAGCGCGATTCTCAAGGCTGATGTGTGAATATTTGGAGCTGAGCTGCACCTCCTGGCCACAGGCATTAGGCACAGTGAAAGGCAGCGGCATGGCCTCAAACTCCTCTGCTGATGCCTCATTATCGCGGATATACATCAAGCCGGGGATGAAGTCCTTATCCACCTGTACACACAAAGAAATTCAGACACATCTGAATTCTTTGCTTAAGTCTACAATTTAACAAGATTCTATAGTGAGCTTGAGAACTCTTATTTATGCAGGGGGGAAAAAAAAAAAAACAAGTAAGCGTACTTGATCATGTAGTTAAATAGGAAATCAATCCTAAATTGCACAACTGTGAATGGCCAAATTATATGAACCTCAAGTTAATTTAAAGGTGAAATTAGACAGGGTTTAAATAAATATTATTATTTAAAGAACAGAGATAATCTAAAGCCTATTCTTCACAAAACACTTTTGTGGAAGTATATCATGCTATGAACAAAAGAGATTTCTGAGGACCTCAGTAAAAAAAAAAAAAAAAAAAAAAATGCTCATCATTAAACAACCATTTCTAAAGAGTTGGATTGTGTACAAAAGCCTAGGTAACTGCTAAGCAACTTAACGCCTCTCTCATTTAGCTACTGTTTTTGTTTGAGTCCACCATCAGGAGAACACTTAACATTGACAAGCATGGCAGGTTGAACGTACAAGAAGAATAATAACTATCCAACTACAGATATGCAATGCTAAATCATTGTGATAAGGTCAAAACATGTTATTTGAGGTAAAACAGAGCAATGAACAGTAAATTTGACATTCTATTAATGAAAAATGATCAACTTTGCATTCTTCCTAATGGATAAAGTTCAGATGCGTGTACTGCTTTATGATCCATTATAAGCCTGCGTGTATTAGAGTGAGTATGCACGCCGTAGACTTGTGGAGAATAAACTTCCTCTTTAACCTTTCTGATGGCTTGAGGCAGAAAGCGTAAACAAGAGCAGCTCTGTGATGAAAGGCCATCCTCCACTGCAAAACTATGTCTCTACACACGTTTAACATCTCATGATTACAGTGTGAACACAGGAGAGCTATTACTCTCTCAACCCCTTTTTGCCTTTTTATGTATAGTGTTGTGAACTATATTTTATGGTTTTTGGTTATTTTTTGGTGGGGAATGACTATAGTACAAGACAAGAACATAATGAGAAGTACAATAAAAACTACAGATTTTTGATGTTTCTTGTGTCAATTTAAAGAGAAGAAAATAATACATTTCACCAAAAGTTCCAACTAACAAACTTCCAAATGCAGTCACTGAGCAGGGAAAAATATGATTAGTATAAAAAACAATGGCTCAGTTGGTGAATAATTTTACTTGGTAATTAAGTTATGCACTCTGTCTTCCTTTGAATGGAATATCCCTATTCAGAAAAGCATGAAGTCCAGTGTGAGACTTCAGTTTCCTGAAGTGATTATTCAACCCCAATTCTGCAAACATACTACCATCAAACACCAGTTTCCTTTTGCATTTTGGTTATGTAGTATCTATAAATTATGTAAGAACCTATAAGTCATACATATTGTGCAGTAAATGTACTGAGAAAGCTGCTAATATCTACCTTAGCAGAAGCACTATAAGCATTTCTGCTTGCCTGAAAATGTAAAAAAAAAAAAAAAAAAAAAAAACCTTGAGGAATCCTGTCTACTCATTTGATCTTGTGACTTTAAATAAAGGGATTTAGAAATGCCTGGGAACCTTGTATAATCTTGAAGACACAATATCATTTCCCCCTAAAAGGCAGCTAGACAACCTAAAAGGCAGCTAGAGAAAACAACCTCCAAGACGTACTGTAAGTAAACCACAGCTGTAGGCAAGATATACTAATGCACCATACCTCACTGAGATCAGCGATTGTCAGGTTCATACCAGCAAGCTGCTTCCACACAGGTTCAGCAAGGTACAAACTGAGGGGACTGCCTGTACGAATAGCGATACCCAGGAGCACCCCTGTACCCATAAAAACAGATTTTACAAGCTTGATCAATGGTGATGTCAACAATAATGTCATGCAGCATTAAAACCTTTGTTAGAGAATAAAACTACAAAGTTTACCACCCTGTCTTGTTCAGCCATAGGGAACTAATTATACTTAGTTACAGAGTTATTATGAAGGCTTAGCAACACAAACTAACATATAACACAAGCTTAACCACCAGAAAATCTGGATATTTGCTTCTACAACTGAAATATATTAGTGTAATAGGCAGCAAAAATATACACATGCAATTAATATATTTTATTACTATCTTCGTAACACAACAACAAACAATACTTCTACAACAAACAATAAATCTGTGACTTGGGGGTCAGGTCTGTTACCTAAGAAACGGAACATGCTCATGTGGAGAGGGCTCTTGGCAGCTGGATTGAGCAGGAAACAGTCTCTGTTGGCTCCAGACTCGTCTCGGCCATTAGGAGTGACGATGAGCAGAGGTGTGAGACCATTTTGCAGCTCTTCACACATTTCTGCTATAGACTCACTATAACCTCCTCCACAGTCGTCTACAGACTCACCTACACACACACACACAAAACAAAAACTGATTAACTTGATCTCACACACACAAAATGATTCTGTAGCAATTCAAAATGGACACTGGTTTGGATATACTCTCTAGGGTTTCAATATAAGCTTACCTACAAACTTGACCTTCCATACTCGGTGAGGCAGCAGCAGACTGTCAGGGCTGAAGGAGCTCATCTTGGCACACATCTGCCCAAACACAGACTTAGTGCCATCTGGCCCAGCAAGACCCCCCTTACTTCGTGAACGCTTCACCTTAAAGAAAGCGGGAAAGAAAGAGTGGGAGCAAGCAAGTGAAAGAGAAAGAGAGAGCAGGAGAGAGTTTAACATCAGATTCATAACAATTTTAACAAATCTATTTCTCTATAAACCCCAGTTCAGTGGTACAGCTGCAATATCAAGGATGCGGTACACCCTCACCATGGACATTTTTTTCCCTTCTCTTCAGGCAAGCGTTACAGAAGCCTCCTATTCCATACCAGCAGACTCAGGAAGAGCATTCCTGAGATTGTGGCACTGAATTCCTCATCACAGTGCTAAGCATTATTAATTTGTTACTGCACATTTGTTTTTACACTCATTGAATCGCTCACTGTGAATACAAAACTTTCTACACACTTCACCTCTGTTTAACTCTTCTAATCCACTACACTATACATATTCTATAACCTTCATAACACTGTATATAGTGTAAACTACAGATTGATAGTATCATCTAATCTAAAGAAATGCTACACTGCTTCAATGCAAACATAACAGAGACCTACAGAGCTGTATAACCAATGAACAGAAATTATTTTGGGCTAAAGTCTGGCAAAAGGATCCCAATAGCTAGAGCAAAGATCCCACATTACACAAAGACACAAATGCCCTGCATTACGAAAGACATCACATGCAGAGCAGAATTCCAGGTCAACTCTGAAGGCACAGTGCAATAATCAAAGCATATGAACGTCACATGTAGTAGGGTTAAACAACTGTTTGACTGGGTGGTAAAATGATTGGGTTGTGTGTGTGTGTGTGTGTGTGTGTGTGTGTGTGTGTGTGCGCGTGCGTATGTGTGTGTGTGTTCACTCACTCACCTGTATTCTGTTGAGTTCCACCACTGGTCCATGTTGACGGTCTCTAACCATTGTAGCTTGCACTACCTTACGAAATGCAGCCTCCTATCAGGAACAATAAATGTGTCAGTCTAAGTAGCTATTTAAAGTTCAGGGAGTGGCTGTTCAAATGTGTACATATGTGAGTATATACACTCCTGACCTTGCCCTGTGAGATTAAGATGCCACGAAGCGTATCAAAGCCCACAGAGGGGCCATGCCCTGTCTGTCCCAGGCGTCCCTCCAGGTCAAACATTGGGATGCAGGGGCAGAAGAGCTCAGATATATGATGAAGTAGCAGCAGCCTGTTTCTCAGAGCCATGATAGGAATTTCTTGTAGGTGATTATACTCCATAGGTACCTGGATTTATACACAGAAATACAGAGAGAGAGAGAGAGAGAGAGAGAGAGAGAGAGAGAGAGAGGATATTGATGTAGTTCACCATTGTTTAAAAATAAAAAACAATGTAGTCGCAATGACAACTATGCAAAAACACATTCCATGTCAAATTATGAACAGTGTGTGGAATATTTCTTGAAAGTGTCAGTGCTGTGGGTTCCTGGGCCCTACTCCAGCACATTATAAACAATGTCAAGTATCAACACTGAGATACCTGAGCTGGGAGCTTGCCAGCATTGGTGGGCTTGCTGGTAGACCAGGCAAGGGTGTGTGCTGAGCCACAGGCCACCCTGTTGATCTTCTTGCCCTGTAATGCTGCTACCAGCCTTGGCCTCTGAATGGCATTGGTGGTCCCATCACCCAGCTGCCCTTCATCATTATCACCCCAGGTGTATACTTCACCTAAGGCAGACACATGACTATTTGACAATCACGTTTACACAAAAAAATTTTTAATTCACACACAGATGTACATTGTAAAAAAAAAAAACATGTAAGGTCAGTATAGTCATGAACTCAATCATACCATCTTCAGTGCAGCACACACAGTGAAGGGAACCCGTTGCTATGGCGATGACCTTTTTGCCTTGTAAACCCTGGACCTGCCGGGGTCTGCGAACATGGTCATCTGAGCCATGACCCAGTCTGTGGTAGTCCCCTTTTCCCCTGAGAACAAAAATACACAATATGTGTACTAAAAGAAAAAAGCTGCACTACATATGAATTACTTACAGCCGTAGCAAAAAGTTTTGAGAATGACAAATATTAATTTTCACAAAATTTGCTGCCTCAGTTTTTATGTTGGCAATTTGCAAAGCCTCAACAATGTTTTGAAGGGGGATCAGATGAATTGCAATTATTTGCAAAGACCCTTTTTGTCATGAAATTGAAGTTATTCCCAAGAAAAACATCAGGGTTTGGACTGCTGAGGAGTGGGGTTTCTCTGATGAATCCCCTTTCTGATTGTTTACGGCATCTGGAATAAAGATTATCTTTTGAAGAAAAGATGAGCGCAACCATCACTCCTGTGTCAAGCCAACAGTAAAGCATCCTGAGACCATTTAAGAGTGGTGATGCTTCTCAGCCATGGGAGTGTCTCACCCACAATTTTACCAAACACACCATGAATAAAGAATGGAACCAAAATATCCTCTGAGTGCAACTTCTCCCAACCATCCAAGGACAGTTTGATGAAAAACAATGCCTTTTCCAGCATGATGGAGCACCGTGTCACAAGGCAAGTGACAACCAAGTGGCTCAGGGAACAAAACATAGAAATTTTGGATCCATGGCCAGGAAACTCCCCAGACCTTAATGTCGATCCTCAAGAGGCAGGTGGACAAACAAAAACCCACAAATTCCGATGAACTACATGCATTGATTATGCAAGAATGGGCTCCATCAGTCAGGATTTGGCCCAGAAGTTGATTGACGGCATGCCATGGCAAATTGCAGAGGTGTTGTAAAAGAAGAGCCAACTCTGAAAAAATTGACTCTTTGCATAAACTTAATTTGTCAAGAAAAGCCTTTGAAACTTCTGATATGCTTGTAATTATACTACAGTATACCACAGAAACATCTGACAAATTGTCTAAAAACACTGAAAAAGCAAATTTTGTGAAAACCAATACTTGCCATTCTCAAAACCTTTGGCCACAGCTGTACTATGGCTGCACAATTTATAAATTCTTAATTGTTCTTCTTCAGTCCTGCCATTTGCAATATCTTCTCAAACAAATCATTACTGCTTGATCATGTTGATCAATCCTTCCAAGAGTTTGGGTGATTGTTAAATGATGGGACTTACTTTTATGATTCAAATGTAAAAAAATCTTGTACAAAATATTGTATATGAGCTTGATGTAATTTAAGACATATTCTATTATGCACAAACTTAATCTCAATATGGAATTTTGTCAGTAATGCACAACCCCACTGCTTACCATGTGTAAACAGCTCCTGACTTTGTGAGAGCTACAGAAAACTGAGAACCGCACTCCACTTTCACCACCCCCAAACCAGTCAGAGAGTCAATCTATATGGAGAGAGAGAGAAAATAAAGTGAAATTGACATCCATTATATGTTTGACAGGCATCTTTCAAGTGATCAAGCTTGCCTTCATAGGAACTTTGCAGCCGTCACTGCCTCCACGGCCCAGTTTGCCATAGTCTCCGTCCCCCCATGACCACACCATGTCATCGTCAGTTAAACATAGAGTCTGGGCATCACCACTCCCACATGCTACATCTATCACCCTGTGGCCCTGCAGAGCATCCACCTGCACAAAGAACAAATACATGCACTACAGACATGGTTTTACATGTTACAATGTAATTAGTTTATTCCTGTATATGAATGCCTTTCCATTCAATCTCCATGCAAATGAAATATAGTAGAGGGTATCTTCAAGGCTGTAGGTGGACCTCAGCTAAAGACAGGCTAACAATGCTAGAACTGCTGCATTCTTTGGCAAGTCAGTGACAAGGTGCTAACAAGTCATTAAGAAACCTGAGAAAACACAGCATGATAAAGCATCACATTTCACACTTTACCAGTAACTGGTAAGTTTCACTGAAAACTGGGTCAATGTACACAATAAGGCCTTGTGTAACTCATTTCACATATGTCTTAGTATATTGATTGACATTCACATGTGAGAACATGCCTCCAAGCTCTCTGTTAAGTGTCATGTATACAGGCACATGGGTATTTTGTATGTGCATATGTGCTACAAATATGCCTGCACACTTATTAGTACATCACCTCCAGAGGCTTTAAAATAAACTGTAACACCACACAGTGCAACTGCCACACAACATGTTTATCTGCAAGGGTGATAAACTGAGACATTTAAATTTGCTTGCCACATTCTGACAGCACACATCACTCCAGTGCATCACTGACCAGTTTAGGTTTAAGCTGGTCCTCGCTGTCTCCATGGCCAAGTCGCCCATAGCGTCCTTTGCCCCAGGTGTAGAGCTCTCCGCTGGCTGTGATGCAAGCACTGTGTGCACCTCCAGCAGCAATGTCAACCACCTCCACTCCCCTCAGAGACTCGATCACTCGCGGACGGTCACATGGGCTGAGGAAAAAGGCCGCAGGCTCGGTGAGAAAAAACAATGCATGCTGTTTCTTCATTACATGAGAGAACTCGCTAGGTTCATGGGGTTCACTAGACTCAGCTTGCTCCATATGTGTGCACAAGTGCCACCTGCCGATGACAAAAAGAACCGCAGTACATTTGATATTTCTACTGAAAATGTATGGCATATTTACATTACATGTTATGACATGCCTAATGTGCCAGCAGCGTAATGAATATTCACCTAAACTTTTTTCTATAAAATTAACCTAAAAGGACAGCTAGGCTGTGTTTCATATTCATAAAATTTGCATTACACATCCAATGCAATTAGAATTTCAAATAGCAAACTGTAATACGGAGAATGAACTGACCTCCTGTTGCCATGGCCCAGTTTACCATCTTCAGCTTCTCCCCAGGAGTAGACCTCTCCCTCTGAGGACAGCGCTAAGCAGTGCTTTCCCCCAGAGTTCACTGCCACTTTCCTGATAAAAACATGCTGAATAGACTCCAGTAACGTTGGGGTAGAGACTGATTCTGTACCCCCAATCCCCAGACGTCCTCCAGCTCCATAACCTGTTGCATACAGCTGGAGAGAAAAGAATGATTGAAACACAGTTTGCAATGTTAGCTGGTTGCTTTAAGTGTCAATCCTCCATCCTTGACTACCTGCATTACCCTCCCAACCACAGAGCAAAACTAAAACACAGACTTGTCCTGGCTGTTTGATTACATAAGAAAAAGGAAGAGAACTGTGTGATATTTTAGACTTCAAAGTTTTTAAAATTACAGTCTCTTATTAACACTGGTTTTTGACAGGGTGACATATTTCTGGAGTGACAATACCTTCCCATCAGCAGTGACTGCAAAAAGGGTCTGCTCTCCACCAATGAGTTGAACAGGCCGCAATGTGGCCAGAGCCTCAGTCGGTGTGGGAACTTTGACCTTTGCACCTTCAATACCACCCAGCTGCCCCCGATGATTGTGACCCCACCCATAAATGGTACCACTACCGCCTGCTGACAGAGTCCAGTCATCTGGACGTCTAGAGAACAGAGATATTAAGCAAATGTGTAAACACCCATGTAATGTAAGCTTGCATTAAGAAAAGCTATAACCAGACCTGATATTAATATGATGTTCACCTATTCATCCACTGAACCAGCTGTTCATCATGTTCTCTCTTGAACAGTTCGTGACTTTCATGAAGTCCATTCATGTTCTCATGGTCTGCCATCAGCTCCCGGATTTTCTTAGCAACCTTCAAAAATAAAATATGTTACAAGAATGTAAGAACTCCCTTCTGTGTCTTTGTGTGCTAAAAGTAGTAACTGACTTTCTTGATTCATTTAGAATTTAGAAGAATGTTTTTTTTGTTATCTCCTTTTACATGTCCACTGTGTAATACTGTGCAAAATAAACAGGGTATAGAGTAAAGAGAGGTCAGTGCAGAGAAATGCTTCATTACCGATTTCAGTATACAACGTTGATATACTCTGCTAAATGCTCTAGACACCACATGTTTTCCTTAGGTAACATGCATGCATTTAATTTTATATGTAACTATGCCAAAAGTACAGTTGCTAAGGTCAACAAATGATGTATATGTGAGTTTCTCTCATTCAGTTAAACGCCAGGTGCAAATTGCAAAATGCCATGGGCACTTTGTGTGTTTACACAGTAGATGCACAAACACACATTGCCTTGTTTCCACTCCTTTGTGAATCTTACCTCATCGAGGAAAAGACGGGGCAATGGTGTTCTCTTGTCCAGAGCCACTGCCACCCTTGAGGCAGTGCAGTAACGACGGAACCACGCCCACTTATGAGTCTCTGCACAGCAGGGCAAAGTGTCCAGCTCCAGATCACAAGCAAGTGCTACCAGAACCTGAAAAGGGGAAAAAAAAGTTTTCATTCACACATACGCACCCCACTACACAGACATTCTCTCCAACTACTATATATATACAGACCTTAAAGAAAGGACTGTGAAGTAGTTGTTTGCCTCCTCTGACAATTGGGTCCTCATATTCATACTGTCTTTGCAAAGCTTCAGGAAGACCCTTCACCAACGCAGCCAGAGCACTGCCTGTAAAACTCTACAGCAACCAGTGAACAACATATGAGCCACAGCAACAATATGTTTTGTTGTTACACATAATGCGACACTACCCACAAAAAGACTATATAAAAGCAAGTAATGATGCATGAAGCATATGGGACATTTATTAATTATATACATTAAGTACTGGCTGGACTGACCACTGAGCGTGCCTCTCCCTCATTGTCTCCCAGCAAGCGATTTATGTTGATGGACTGGCCATACTCAGTAGTCAGGAGTTTACGTAATCTCTGCAAGGCCCACATGCGGTGTCCAGCCGCTGGTCAAGACACAGACACAGTTGGAAGAAGCAAAAAAAAAAAAAAAACACATTAAAATAAATGCTCGCTATAAAATCATTCATTTTATCCTGTTTGAGAGGCATTGAGATGCAGTTGTACCTAGAGCACTGAGTTGAGCACAGGCTGCAAGGGAAGCAGCCAGTCTGGGCACAATACTACGGTTGGAGGCAAAGTTTAGACGAAAGTCCAGCAGACAAGTAACCAGATCCATAGAAGGACAGGACAGAATACAGCGATCAGACAGCAGGTCTTTAGGGCCTTGGAGGGGGAGAAATAAAACAAATAAATTAATAAATAAGGACCCCAACTGAAAAAAGGTTTTAAAGGTTGAACCATTACATTACAATACTGTGTTAACAACAAGTGTTTGAATTTAGTTGGTTATATACCAGCAGCAGGCATGATGGGGTATACAGTGAAGCGCCAGCCCCAGCCATTAACTGATCCATCACTAGTGAACTTCCACTTTAGTTCATCTCCTGGGATTCTCAATTCACTGGACCAGTCGGACCACTCTCGACCTGAAATCGGGGAAATTCCATAATATTAAAAAAGAAAAAAAAAGAAAAAGAAAAAAAAAAAACAGCACTGTTATTTTATTTTTTTAAATGTTAGCATTTTGCTGCCCACCAAAAAATACTTGATTATGATTGTTGCTTGAAACTCCTTCACAAAACCTTCACACAATTGACTCTTACTACTGTTGAAAGCATGGTGTGATGTACAAAAGATTAAAATAACAACCTGATCGGACAGACACTATCCTGTTGGCTCCGTCCATGACAGTTAAAGGGTCATGTCTCCTTTCTGTAGAACACTGTCTATCAAACTCCACACGCAGCCCTTCAGCACCTGGAATAAATCAGGATAAAAAAAGAAAAATTATGGATGCTGTTTTTCAGGGAGATATGTCACTTTGCTAATGCTCTGAAGTAATACTGACTGGGCTAGATTACCTGGTATCTTGACAGTTCCACTGGTGGAGGTGTCATCAGTATAAGGATGACTGCTCTCTACCACTACAGGTTGAGAAGACAAACGGCCACTCTGAGAATCAGTAGCCACATCCTCTAGCTCAGTCACACACAGTTCCAGGAGCATGTCAGCAACCTGCATATACATATACTCATATTTAAAATATCCCATAATATAGAAAGGATATAAAAAAGAGCAGATACATGTTAAAGCAATAATTAAAGTAAAAATTTTAATTTTAAAATGTTATCAAACATACATACATGGTGTGATACAGGCGCACAGTAAGTGCGGAATATGTTCATGCATCTGATGCAATGCAATAGTAAAAAGTTTATTTATTATGTTTATTTATTAACTTCTATACACTCTATTCACATTCTTTTCACAAGACTATCACTTTAAAGAAAACCAACAGAGACACAATAAAATGAAAAGAATTGTGAACCTGAGGGTAGGCAGTGCCCATGCCTGACAGTACAGCAGACAGAACTTCTTTTCCTTTCTCGCCCGCACGCAGAGACACAGCCAATTTTAACAGATCCACCATGACCCGTGTGTCATCAGGCACCAGAAGACTTGTGAACTCATCCAAATACTGAGGTTCAGGACCTACAGCTTTGTTCTGGCTCTCAGAGTCCTTTCAAACAAACATGGATAAAAAAAAGTCTAAGTTTCAAAATAATCAATACTGCTTTCCAAAAGTCTTATGAAAAAAATAGAATCAGAACAACAATAAAAACTACATTTTCTTGGGTGATAGGTTAAGTGCGACTGACCTCTTTGGTCTTTGTCATTGTTTCAGCAATGATGCTGGCTGCTCCAGGGTCATCTGTGACAGGGATAAAGGGACGGGAGGAAGCAGCAGCTGCAGAGGGCGTCAAAGCTGATGAAGGGGTAATCGCATCCTCAGAAGATGCCACCTATCAAACACACAAAGTACTCAGTGTGAACAGGACACAAAAAAAAAATCTTTGAGGTGGTATACATGGGGTAAAGGTTGAGAAAATTTTTTTTCTAAATGATTATGCTATACCTCCCCCCTTTTGCCATCCTGCCAGGGGTGAGGGCTGACACGGTCATCAGTATCAGCAGACAAAGAAGGACCTTCAGCCTCTGATGGACTAGAAGCAGATGAGCAGTCTGAGGGAGGCACAGGTGAACTTGATGGACACTCCACTGGCATCATGCAGGCTGGCATCAGTGCTCCTACCACAGCATCTCTATAAACAAACACACCACCACATATGCATTTAATTCCATTACTGCATGTTCCTGTTTAATAAAACAAATCTTTTTGCATTTTCATGCTCTAACATGCCTACTTTAACTTGTTTACATGGATCAAATGTTTTGGGAGCTGGGACAATATTTATGCAGGACAGCTAGCAATCAACATGCATTTACATTGCTCAATGTAATTGCATGTTTTAGGGCTTAAACCATCGATTATTTCTCTAATTATCAAATGATTATCAGAAATTGCTTTTGTTTTAAAGGAAACATGTCACTAACTAACCGGCTTTTTAAAAAATTTTTTTTTTTTAAGATTTGACCCTACTAGGCAAGTGCATGTTTGGTGGTATGATACAGTACCTGGCATACATTATTTGCAAAGCAGAAAGCACATGGGACAGAGCCTGCTGCTTGGCTAGATTTCCATCCAGGCAGAGCAGGATCTTGGCCAGAGACGGCCTGTTGGGCTTCATGCTGCTTTGCCCACTCAGCTTATTACTCAGTGATGATGGGTCACTGTCAGATGGCACACCTACAGCAAACAGAAAGAAAAAAAACCCGGATACAATCACATAGCCAAGCATTTATGGGGTTACTGGAAAAACGACTGTTAATGAATCTCATTAAAATGAACAGGGAAAAGTAGAGTCTTACCAAGATAGGACGCTCCGAGTGAATCCCTGGCGGTCTGGAAGAGAACAGGTTCATGGACGGATGGTGTGGTGACATCCACAGTCGTCCAGGCCACACTGTGAGATGAGCCACAGGCGACACGTGTAATTTTCTGGCCCTCTAGGCCTTGAACAAGTGTGGGCTTCCTGTTCACAGTGGTAGTGCCATTGCCCTGTTGCCCATGGTCATTGTCTCCCCATGCATACACCTAACAGAGTATGAAAGGGTAAAAGAAATATACATACTTAATTTATTTAGTACATTAGCACAAATGACTGAAGATCTTGACTTCATTAACCAAAAACAAGGCTATGATTTATGTATCAGCTTAATGAAAGATCACCATTGGTCTGTGAGCCTGACTCACCTGTCCTGTGTCGGTGACAGCCAGGCAGTGGAGGGCCCCCACAGCCACGTGAACAATTTTCTTGCCCCGTAGTCCTTCCACCATCTGGGGCTTCCGCACATGCACATCCGTTCCATGACCCAGTCGAAAGTAGTCCCCTTTCCCCCTGCAGCAGTCAACCAAAGAATTGATACATACATGAATATTAGTAACAGTAACTAAATTCCGTTCATTTTATTTAGATTCTAATTTCATGGCTGTAAAATGCAGAACAGCGTACCAGGTCCACACAACTCCAGATTTGGTGAGAGCAAGTGAGAACTGAGCTCCACATTCAATCTGACACACTCCCTGTCCGTTAAGCCGTTCAATGTTCTGAGGGATATTACAGCCCTCACTGCCACCACGGCCCAACTTCCCAAAGTCACCATCTCCCCATGAGAACACAAGACCTACGAAAACCAAGAAGAATGCACTTCACTACCTTTTTATTAAGTCAAAATGTACCACATTTGTGTATACTGCAACAAAGAAAGACACAGACATTTGTAAACCCATGTGAGGACTGGTCAACAGTTTATACCTTCATCTGTAAGAGCCAGAGTTTGCGCATCTCGACTTCCACATGCCACCTGAATAACTCGATGACCCAATAGCACTTTAACCTACACAGAAGAAAGATAAAAGCTGAGGACCTTTCTAACAGTTCTGAAACACGTTTGATAATATAACAGTTGAGAAAGAAGTTGCCATTTAAACGCACCAGTTTAGGCCTGAGCTGAGTTGTGTTGTCACCATGGCCAAGACGGCCATATTCACCAAGACCCCAGCTGTACAGCTCTCCACTGGAGGTGATCGCTGCACTATGGGAGCTGCCACAGGCAATGTCCCGAATCCGTTTGGTTTTAAGAGCTTCAATGAGCCTTGGCTTATCACAGTTCCTAGAGACACCATTTTCTACATTTAATTCTTTCTTGCAACATTTTGGTTATGTGAGAATAGCAAGGAGAGAAAGAGGAAAAAATTAAAAGTTCAACTTACATTCTACTGAAATGTCCAAGTTTGCCATCATCTCCTTCACCCCAAGAAAACACTTTCCCATCCACTGTCAGAGCCATCGCATGGCGGCCACCTACACAAAATGAAATATAGTCTTTTTAGCTTTACGAGTGTAAAGTGAGATTATCCACTAGGTGCTTATAAAAAAAGCAACATAATACCTAAAGCAGTTACAGACCTGAATGTACAGCAACTTTCTTCACTACATAGTTGCTGAGGGCAGAGACCTGACGTGGAATAGGTATAGTACCACTGGACAGCCCTAAGCCCAGTCTGCCATTGGTGGCCTCCCCACAAGCATAGACTTTCCCCTCTGCAGTCACTACAAGACAAGAAATACATACACACAGGCTGCAAATATAATATTGACTTAAAAGTGCTTCCCTTCAGTAACAAAAAACTTAAAAAAAACAGATAACACTGAAATGTAATTAATTAATTTAATTAATTACTGCCAATTTTGTTTTGATACAGCACAATTGACCTCACCTGCAAACAAACTCTTAGAGCCTCCAGACACCTGCACCACATTCAGAGCGGAGAGTGTCTCAGAGAATGATGGAACTTTGATCTGGTGGAACATAAATTAAAGCTTATAAGTAGCATGAACTACAACCATGAAAGTACCAATGCTCTCTTAAAAACAACTTTCATTACATTCACTCAGCAGGAAAAGAGAGCACATTACTGACTTTTGAGCCTTTGAGTCCACCCAGCTGGTCTTTGTCATTGAGACCCCAAACAAACACTTTGGTTCTGATGGATGCAGCAGACTCAAGCCCTGAGGATCTCTTTCGAGTGAGGCTGCATCAAGAGACAAAATACTCAACTATCATCAAAGAACAGGCACAATCCAGAAATAGGAACCTTTTCTTGCCATGTATTTAGAAAAGGCCACGGACCTTAAACACCCACACATGTTTATTCTTTCATATTCTGCATTCAAAACACTCACCTCCCAGTGGCAGTTTTGTCATCTTCCTCCTCCTCATTGTCTGATGCAAGGAAAGGCACAGTGGCCAAGTCTTCGTCTTCAGCACGAATACGGCCCACAATGCTCAGCCCATGGATCTTGCAGTCAATCCCTGAACTCCGACACTGTTTTATGGCGATCTCTATGTATCTGTGGTACTGAGAATACACAGAGAAACACAGAGCTCTCATCTCAGCAGAGCCATCACAAAACACATTTACATAAAGTGCAAAGTGAAAAGGTGACTTACTTCAGTGCAGTCATTTAATAAGGGAACATTAGTGTCTGTAGGGTTGATGTTGATTGTCTTTAGCTCAATCAGGTTGTTCAAGGAACTTCCACCTGGCACACATACCAAATACATAAGCCACTGAAGTGAAAGTGACAATTTGTCATTGTGAAACACAGCACAACACACAGTGAACCACAACAAAATGCTTCCTCTGGATTTCACCCATACACACACATGCAGCAGGGGGCATCTATTTAAAGCTGCTCGGGGAGCAGTGATGGGGATGGTACCTTGCTTAAGAGTACCTCAGGGCAACCTACTGGTCTGGTATTCAAACCCACAACCTTCCAACCTTGGAGCCTAGTCCCTAAACACTAGGTCACCCCTGTGCCACTGCTTTAAACAATTCGCTGTCAGGAAAAACACTTTTTTTGTGCCAAGAATCATTTTTACCTGATACCACCACCAGTGAAGGCATGTAGCTGCTATCTGCTGGGTCCACCATCATCTTCAGACGGTGGACCAGAACATCTGGGAAGAGCTCCAACCGGATCCAGTGCTGTGATGATCAGTAATGACAGCATGAAAACCTTGTATATCAGTAATCATAATTTTGACCATCAAAAGGATTTCCACAATTGAAATATCATCAAAACTATTAAAAAGCACCGAATCAAAAAACTACAGGTTTTCACTAAGCAACTTTCTTACTGAATAATTATTTATAACATCAAAAGCCACATTTTAAACCTTTACTGCTTAGAAACACAAAATAAATGTGAGAGACTAACCTTGCCCTGAGAACCAGAAGACTGCCAGCACTGATCTCCACAATCTATGAGTCTGGAGGCCTGGTTAACAGAGGACGACACATTGAGATTCTTCACTGCTCTGGACCACTCGTCTATCAGCATACCCCGCTGGTTGCTGTGGTGCCTCTTCAACTGCTTCCCTGAGCGCCCACTAAATGCAGGAGACTGACCTATAGGTCAAAGATCAGTGATGAGTGATGGCTATGATTATGCTGCATCAAATTAGCAAAACTCCAAACTAAACAATCAACCCTTGTCTGGTCTTACTTGCAATTGAGACTGACCTGGTTCATTTATGCGTCCAAAGGAGTGTCTAGGGTTGTGTTTGCGGGTTTTGAAGCAACTCTCACAAAAGTCAAAATCATCACAGCTCCGACACTTAAATCTAGGACCGTTAATGGGGAACATCTGACAGCCGTCACACCTTCAGACACAGACACAATATATATTTTACTAGTGGATAACTCAACCTGTTATTGATACAAACAAGCACACACATACATACCTGACCCCAGGATGTACACTTGGAACCAGCTCCATCTCAGACAACAAGCCTGTCCAGTGTGACTGCTGAGGGAAATCCACTATCACATCTTTCCCATTGGCACTGAAAGCTGAACCAACAAAAGTTGAAGAAAGTTGGAGATGGGAAAGCTCATTTTAATGCCTCTAAAGCTCTAAAGTTATCTCTGTTCTATTTTAGTCCATCTTACCTTTTACTGTTCCTACACTTCTGTGAGTAACAGAGCCCCATTTATACTTTGGTGTTGTGACTGCAGGTTTGACTCGCACCTTGTCTCCAATCTTAATGTGGGATGGAGAGCTCTGAGGAGGGAATCCTGAAACAGGAAGTAAGGAGAGTAGACATGATTGTAGACTTTCATATTCTCAGAGTGTAATGCTTTAAAACATTATTTCCTAAAAATAAGGAGTGGCTATGGAATGTGGATGAAGCCAAGATTACCCAGCAATTCAGTGTGGATGTAACGGACCCAGTAGGTGCCTCCTTTCTGCTGCCAGTCACACTGCACGTTCAGATCATGAAGACCATCTCTGTCTAATTTTATCACTTTGCCAACATCCCCCTCATACACTTCTTCATATGTCCTGCAACACTTTACCATCATTCCAACCTAAAAAGGTACAAGCAGAGACACACAAGCACACCATATGAGCTCAACACAAAGCACAATAAAACTAGAGCAGCAAACCATTCAGTATGCCAATTGATAACCAAAAACAGGAAACTGCTTAAAATGCTAAGCCAATATGTTCATTCTCACCTGAATGTTCTCTCTTACATATACAGCATAGTCATCATTACTCTGAAAATCCGACCTCTTCTTAAATGTCTGACTCTCAGTGACCACAGCTCCAGGAGGCTTAAAAAAAAGAAAAAGAAGGATCATCATGTAACAAAGATGTCAATGGGTCAGAACAAATTAAAAAGATTTTCTCTTACACATGCATGTGCACACATACCACAGGAAAAGCAGCTTCTGGTTCTTCCATTTCTTCCAGCACTTCTTCATCTGAGTATTCATCAGACACAGTGTCTGCATCAGACAGCTCTGTGACATGTACATCAGGGTGATCTAGCAGCCAACCCACCAGTGCCTCTACACCTTAAACCCAAACATAAAACACAAACAAAACAGAGGTAACCCATCTCTCAGAAGCACAGAATTGTGCCTGACTACCCAATCTACTATCTTTCATTTCTGACAGAGCTCAAACAGATACAGACATCAACAGAAACTTTTAACCAGGGAATTTCACAAAAAAGTTCAGAATGTACATACATGAGTTATAATAAAACTATTACAAAACATACAAAACAAATATATATATATATATATAGAAATTCACAAAATTTCAAAGCAGGGAAAAGCTCAAGGCCAAAGAGTCTACTCCGTATTTTGCAGCACAGCCCAATTGTTGGAAAAAGTTCACAAACAACCCATGGGTTTTGTTTGATAGAATAATCCTACCTGGAACACCAGAGGCACTGCCTGTGGTTCCAGAGAGTGACTTTAGGGCAAACTCAATGTTCTTCCTCTGGAATCCCATCTCCATGAGCTGCAGGACTATCGGTACTGGGGGTACAGGTGAAGTCTTGTGTTTTTTCTGCTTGGGAGGGCGCACATGCTGTACAGTGACTGGTGTTGTGGCCTCACTCGAACTGCTGTCCTCAAACAGTGGTGACGAAGGGTGTGTGGACTCCACTGCCAGAAACTGACACACAGCCA
Source organism: Hepsetus odoe (assembly GCA_017165825.1). Lineage (NCBI taxonomy): Eukaryota > Metazoa > Chordata > Actinopteri > Characiformes > Hepsetidae > Hepsetus > Hepsetus odoe. The sequence goes on along the minus strand of CM029366.1, from coordinate 21,543,688 downwards.
GTGCTGCTGCCTACACAGGGTGATATGAACAAGACTAATGCAGTTGTAACCTCACAAAGTACAGATACATTTAAACAGCATGTTAAAAAAAATGTCATGTAGGACTGACCTCCAATTCTTGCCTATCAAAGATTGCTTTGATGGGTGAAGGCTGGGTGGCAGCAGAGAGAAGCTGCTGGAGCAGTATCAGGGGAGGGAGAGGACCCTCAGGAGATAAATCACCTACATCTGGAGATGACACACTCTGCTCCTCTACACACACACAATAATATGTAATCAAAGTTCCTCGTTTCTACCACCAGGAGGCAATAAAGAACTTTAAACAAGATTCAATTCAATTCAATTCTAAAACTAAAATGCACAGAGATTTCCTTACACACACACACACACACACAGACAAAGTTCCTTAGTAATCACTATGCACACATGTCCACCCCCATGATTGCCATATTGGCCCCACTGCAGTTTGAAGCAAGGTAAATTAATTATCATCAGTTAAAAATGTCCACCCCCAAAGCACCAAACACTGACTATTAGCTGTGTAAGCAGTGAGTGGGTGAAGATCCTGAATACTTCATCAATTTTCCAGCACCCTTGTACTATAGGGGGGTTTCATGAAGGAAATAGAGCAGGAGAAAGTGTAAAAGGGTATAAACTGCATGTTGAAAGCTCAAAGCCAAAAACAAATGAAACCATAAGAATAGACAAGAGAGGCAAAAACATGTAAAAACAAGAAAGAAATGAAAAGGGCACTCTGTGCAAGTAAACTGTACATGAAACCATGAGTGGGTAGGGTGTTACCACTAGGGTTGGGGCTGGTGTCTATGACAGCTGGCTGTGATAGGATCTGTCGGAGTTTGTCCTGGTGGGAGAGCAGAGCGCGTGCAGCCTTCAGGATGTACAGTCTCAGCTGCTGACACCGCAACAAGTGCACATCCACCTGGTCTGCTGCAGGATAACAACACAGACATTTAAACCAGTTCCACAGTAAATAAAGTATTGCTCTGAGAAAATGATTTCTGGAAGGTAAAGGAAAAAAAAAAAAAAAAAAAAATCAAGCTAGTATAAAAAGTCCATCCTGGAACGCACAATTTGAGAAGATGTTTCTTCCACTGAGTGGATTTAAACCTATTGGCTTTTTAGGTGGTCCATGTTTATTTGATTTTGGTTTTAGTTTGAAGGTATCAGTTCAACTGCATTGGTTTTTGAATATGAAGAAAAAAACCATAAAAAGATCATTATAAAAATGTTTTAACTCTCTTTTAAATAACTCTACCAGTCGGTTTTGTCTGAGTATTCTAAAAAATAATCATCTCCAAATAATCAGATAAATTACAAATTTCATAATGCATTTATCCATCCATGCATCCATTTTCTGCCGCTTGTCCCAAACGGGGTCACGGGGGAGTGCTGGAGTCCAACCCAGCGCACACAGGGCGAAGGACAGGGGACGGCACCTTGCTCAAGGGTACCTCAGGGCAATCTATTGGGAAGGGGTTCAAACCCCCGATCCTCTGATCATGTGGCCAACGCCCTAACCACTAGGCCATCACTGCCCCCCATAATGCATTTATTCTCTTAAAAAACATAACAATTTGATCTGTGAGGTTTGAGATGTACAGAATGATATATAGTTTAACACAGCCTTGAAGAGTCCTAAAGATGAAGACAAAAGCTGCAGAAAGATTCAGAAGGCTGTGAGCTTCTATGTACAATTTTTAAACAGTGGATTGAAAGTTCTGCTGAATAACAGGAAGTACGGTCTAACTCATTACATTTGACCACAATTAAGTCAACAGTGATGAGAGGTTTCATGGTATGTCATGAGAGCATTAAGCATTAATTTGGCTCTACTCTCTTTACCCCTGTGAAGATCCCATGAGTGAGGGCACAAGTGCGTAATTACCAGCAAGTCCTTTGCTGAGAGATTTCTTCATGCGTTGTTTCTCCAGCTTGCTTCCTGCCAGATTGACAAGCTGAGCCCACACAGCCAACATAGGCTCTGTAAACGGCAGGTTCTGAACACTGAATGAGACAACAGGCAGCTGGCATGGGAAGAAACCAAGAAAAAAAAATAATGTTATAGTTATCTTAGCTCTATGTTTAAAAAACAGAAACAAAATATTAGCAATATGATATTTATTTGCAATGCAGTATCGCATGGAGTACACACCGGTTTGAGCTGGCTTAGCAGACACACTCTGCATGTCCTCATTTCGTAAAACTGTACCGTTATTCGTCCTTTAGGAGTTATGCGTGTAACTGTGCCTTCCCCATACTCTTCATGGACCACCTGGCCCCCCAATCTCAGACGTCCATCAATTCCCCCAATGACAGCCAGAACAGCCATTAGACTACCCACAACTGGAGCTTCGGCATTGGGAAAGTACTCTTCTAGGAGTGTCTGATTGAGACAGAATTCAAAGACTTCACTTTATTGTTCACACCTCTAAAAGAACGCAACAGTATTTATAAATATTTGTAAGTTTCTAAGTGAAACTACAGAGATGTTTTACCGCTTCAGACAAGCGCCCTGTCATCACGTCTCCAATGGCACTAAGCTGAGAGTTGATGTATTCATTAATGAGGCCATTCCATTGGCTGAGAGAGTGCAATGTACGCAGGACGGCCACAATCTCCTCTGCTAATGTGCTGCTGTGAGTAGCTGTCAAGGAGGCCTGTGGGCGGGACTTCCTCCTACGCAGAGAACCTTCTGTTGATCAAATGAGAAAATGTTACCAAAAATTTCTTGCTGAATGTTAAACTAAGAAGTAAAAGAGTTACAATGAAATTACACATCATGAATGAGAAATAGAAAGCAAGCTCTGTTAGTCCAAATAGTATGAATACATATCATAAGGGCAAATCACTAGCATGTAGAAGCAAAAGTAAGCCACGCTTTGAATTGTGTTTTGCATTGTAATCAAAATACAATTCCATTACCTCTGAGCAGGGGTAGATCTGAGGAGCAAGTGCTAAGAAGGCTGCCCAGGAAGCCAAAAAGTTTCTCCACTAAAAACTTCATATCATGAGAGCGTTCCATTTTATCCCAAGAGGGTAACACCGCCTGCAGTAACCGAAGAGCCAGGATCTAATAGAGGGAAGACAGCAAAGTGAAATTCACTTTTTATTCATTGTGTATCTAGGTGCATAACTGTGATGATTAAAAAGGATGCAGCTGGCAAGCTGCAAGACAAGCTATGCATTTAAGAGTCTCTCACTAAAAATTCAGTTTTACTTAAAGTGCTTCATTAAAAATGTGTTCTTTTCAAAAAGCACAATTTACTCATAAGTCCACATAGTTCATACTGGTGAACTAACGTGTTGAAATATGGTTGTTTTGTTGTGATATAACACCAATGAACATGTTAGAATATACATTTAGTCTGTAGAATTTCAGCCCATCCATTAACAAATGAAATCTAAAACTACAATATCATAATTTCTTTTTCAAGTAAAAAAGGTCCCTATAATGTAACTGCCCAGAATTTGCCTCTGTACCTGTCTCTGTAGCGTTATGGCAGTAAATGACTGGTGGCCCTCTACAATGCGAATGAGCAGGTTGATCCAGGCAGAGGAACTCAGAGTGCTGCACATCTGAGGCATGAGAGCTATGCTGCGGATAAAGCCCAGAGTACACCAGCTCCTGTGCTGCTCACGAGACACCAGCCTATGAGATGGACAACCTGAGACACACAAACACACATTTATTTATTGGTGCTGAAAGATCCTTTTTTTTTTCCCTACAAAAATAAATTGGCTTTATACACAGCTATATCATCTCCATTAGCACACCAGACTAAAAACATTACCAGTCTGGTCATTGGCTCCACTCTCCACTAGCATGCGGAGCAGACCACACAGAGTCCTTGTGGCTTCTGTCTGCATGACCTCAGCATGAATTCCAGAAGAAAGAGCAAGTGTCTTCAGTAGATTCACAGTACTAGTCAACATGATAGCCGTGGGGTGAGTACTCTTCTCCATTACCTCTCCTTCTAACAATTCAGGTTAGAAAAGCAGAAGACAGAAGACATTTAATTAGACTTTTCTGAATATAAGCCCAAACCTAAGCTTTACATCTCTTCATGTGTTGCAATTTAAATTGAAGCAAAAATGTGAATGGTCTTCCACACAACATGTGCTTTCTAAGCTAAATTATGTGTAATAAGGGGCATTAATGCAGAGTAAACACCAAAACACCCTGTTGTTTTCTAGGACCAGGACTGGGAACGTTTACAATATGAGAGGGGAAAAAAAAAAAAAGTGCTGACCAGCATCATCCTCGGTGTCAGAGTCTTCTGTAGTAGGCTGTGTAGCAGGGGGAGGTTCTGCTAGCTTGAGGTCATATTTGCCCTCTTTGCCCATTCTGTAGGAATTAGTGCTGCTAGTGTCCCACTGCACTCGAATCCAACCATCCTCTCCTAGCTCACCAATCACTCGTCCCAGGCCTGGAGGAGGACCATCCTGGAGAAAAAAAATAAAAAATAATTCTGAAGTTTCTTAATCCTCCTCTTGGGGAACCAGCTCATTAAGGTCTTTATAATCATCTGGGAAAGATTTATAGAGGCACAGATGCTAAAAATGTGTGAATGTGTAAGTCTAAACAGATATTTAAAAAAGCATAAGCACAACAAAGTTTCACAAACCTGATCACCCCATTTCCAGTCCTGTCCCCGCATCACTCTGGTGCCAATTTTCATCATAGCAGCCAACTCAGGGCCAGAAGCAGGGAGTGGTGCTGGAGCAGTTTCCTTCCTGGACTCTTCCAGAACTGTGGCAGAGCTTCCATGAGCTCCAGAGCCCAAATCCTCTTCAGCACTGTCAGAACTGGGACCTGAAGAAAAACCTATCCATGTAACTAGGCAATATATGGTCCAAATCTGTTGTGTCAGTAACTTGTTACAAACTAAATACATAAATATTTTGGTTCCTTTTGCCTAAAATAAAAAGAAATGACCCCAGGCCATGTGTATTATGTACATAATATGTGTATAAGAAACCTTAAGTGTATGTCCAGATATATGTGATTACACAGACAGCTAAATGTAGAAGGTAATGATTGTACATTACGAAAGAATGGGTTGCTGCTCACCAATGAGACGCAGCACACTCTGTGTAAGGGCCAGAGTACCAGAGTTCAGGAGCAGGCTAAGGCTGTTCGCTCCATGTTTGAGGGTCAACATATGGAGCATAGCCAGAAGGAAACGTGCTTGGGGAATGGTGCCCAAACTGGGGCCTGCAGGATTCTCATTTGTGATGGTCTGGAGAGGCACAGGCTGCACTCCTGCAGGAAAGGAAAGGAGTGTTTTTAAAGACTGATGCTCTATAAACATCAAACTAAAATACTCTTTCAAAACTATACTTCATACCTAGTTCTTTAAATTTGATGCTCGCCTCCAGCAGAATGTTGCGTACATTCTGAATGGCCCAACTGTACAGCTTGCCGAAGGTGACCTCCAATAACATGCGGTTAAAGGGAGGAATTAAATCCACATCTTTTAGACAGTCAGACAGAGGCTCCCTGCCAAGGGATAAAAAATAAATAAATCCAACAGTTTTCACACACACACACACACACACTACAGTATTTCACATATACATTGACAATTGCTTTAAACTATGGTTCTTATTACCTACCCAATATTAGGTCCCTCAGGGATTACCCTTTGCCAGCCACAGAGCATGGCATACTGTACAGAAGGAAGTAAGAAGCTTTTGGACGCTAGTTTCAGCATGGTGTCTATACCCTCCAGCCTTACTTCTGCTCGCTCCAGCTTGGGGGAGGGGGGGGGGATGAAAAGAAGGTTTAGCTGCACCACTCATACAGCCTAACTCACAAGAAGTGACTAATTTAAAAATTGCTGATTTCAAAATACTGATTTAATCTTGGAATTTACCTTAATCTAGTTATTAAATTAATTTTAAACTATTCCCTCATAGAGACTGATCCACCAAGTTTTATGTCGGAGGTCTACTGCTTTAGTTTTGCACTAGAATGTGATCAATCTTGCGGCAAGTTTTTTTTCTCTCACCTGTAAAGACCCAAATTCAGTTTGGGGTAGTTGGGCTTCAAAATCATCTAGTACCAAAATGGCCAAGAAAGATAAAGGTGCTGGTAGGCCTTCAAAGTCAAAGCAAAGTACAATTGGATCTAGAGTATCTGATTCAGTGAGACTAGATGGCAGGAATCACCTGATCTGTCAGGTGCCAGGAAATACAAGGTGACAGTGTGTTGGTGAAAACTGTGACTCACTGTTTGCCTTCAATGCTTGAAGTGTAATGTTGGTCTGTACATTCCATGCTTTCCACCGTATCACACCAGAACACGTTGAAATTGTATTCAAGATGTAATGATTACAAATTAATCAATTCTTTGCAATTCCAAAAACGAATTACACTCTTTCCATTTTTTACCTACCAGGCCCCAGCCTAATGTAACCATATGCTAACACCCCATATCTTAGGGTCTATGTATTGGAAATAATTTGAAACTTGGATTTTTGGGTCTTATTGATCCTGTGTTACCATAATTTGTCATTTTTAAAGTTGGGGAGAGAGAAAATAAATAAATAAATAAATAAACAAACCAGGTTTTAAAGGGTTAAACCTATACATCAAAGTATAAAATGCAACATTACTAACAGTAGCAAATCTTGTCTTGAAATCTGAATTGTCTGTTGTTTTGCTAAACTCTTGTCATCATAAAAATATCTCCACCTGTTTGAGAAGGCACTTCCTCATCTTCTCCACATCAAGAGGTTCCTCTTTGAGAGCAAAGTCCACAATAGTGCTCATGAGGCTGGACTGTTGGTAAGAGCCCTGCATGCTGTGCTTCAACCAGCGATATTTCTGAACATTAGCTACAGTGTTCAGCAGGGGCTGCCACTTATCCTGCTAATTATAGATCCAGGAAAGAAAATGAGAAAAAGGAAGAAAAAAGCTTAGCTAGAATTTTGTGGGAAAAGCACACAAAACAATAGAGGACATGAAGAAAAATTAATTTCAAGTTACACCTTAGGTGATTTAACAGTGATTTGTTTCTTGTCTACAGGTGTGGGGCTAATTGGAGCTGGGGGTTCTTCCTCATTGGTCCCTTCCCTCTCTCTCTCCTGCTTACATTCCTCCACATCAGCAGATTCTGACTTCTTGGGCACTGAGAGAGAGAAAGATTCCCCATAACTCATTGTCACGTTCAGCATAAAAGTGGGCGAATAAAAAAACTGGACATATTTAAGCCCACCTCTTTTCTTCCTGCACTCTCTGATCAGCTTCCGGGTGATCATTTTCCAACGAGGCTGAGAACCAAGCAGCTTCAGCTTGCATACAATCGACAGGTCATTACTGACAGCTGGCCTCAGCTCATTAAACAGGAATCTTAACCTCTCGATCACAGGAGCACACACCTCCTTATAGGAACGGCCCTGCTCCTGATGGGTCTGTTCAAATGGTAATGACAGACTGTTATTTTCTCGTTCCTCAATTACAATTTTAAATACAATAATGACAAAAAAGCAGTGTGTTGTGACAAAATGTAGCTTTGTTTGTTAGAGGTCAAGCAAAACTTACTTTGATTAAAGAACACTTGGCCTGGTACACCATTCGACAAACATCAATCACAGATTTGGGAAGAGACCTCTGCTTCCCTTGGTCCACAGCCAAGGCACATTGATTGACAAGCGAGAGGGCAACATGACCTAAATAAGAGGTTGTGGGAGGATGGACGAGTTAAGCCAGTGTCAGTCACCAATCAACACAAATTGGAATGTGCACAGTATAAAAGAAGAAACTCACAGTAAGGAGAAAAATTCAAGATTCAAGCATTATTTTAAGAAGAGTGCAATTTGAATGTAAGAATCGTATGAGCTCAAGGGCAGTTGCTAGGTTACCAAGGTCCTGATGTTTAAGAAGGCAGCAGAGCAACAGACGCCCAACTTCCTCCACAGGATGCTCTGGCGGGAAAGTGATGGGTGTGATGAGATGATACTGCTTACAGCACCTCTCGATTTGGCATAAAAAATCCTGAAATACAAATCAATAAGGTTTCCTAAAGACAAAGGTTAACATTAAAGAGCCAACAGGAATAATATAACACTGATACACCAAAGGGTTGCTGAAGAAGGGAAGGGAAGAAATAGATCTATACTCAAAGTGCACAAACACACATACTTATATATATATATATATATATATATATATATATATATATATATGTTTTTTAATGAACAAAGGTTGGCTGCAGTTAAAACATTAGTACCAGATTTACTTCCGCTGTTTTTAAGCAATATTAGTTTTAAAACCAAAACACTAAACTAAGAAAGTTAAATATGACCACCAAACATTTTAGTTGCATAACTACATCTGGAATAAATGGAAAAGCTATAAATAAATACAGCTCAGCATTCCTTCATATTCAAACAGAATCTTAAATGACTAATGAGCGTTGGTATCAATAAGAAATGTAAGAAAACACATTGTTCTTACATGTGTGTGCATTACAATATTTAAAATTTCAATTTTCTGTATATTAAATAGTGTGCATTTACCTTCACAGTGTGGTCCTGGGTAGTGTTATCAGCAATTGCTTGTAAAAAGGGCTGTGCGTGGTCACTCAGGGTGATTCTGCATGAGTAGAGTTTGGCTTTGTCAGGTGTTGTGGTCCCTGGAGAGCTGCAATGGTCCTCATCCTTCTCCTCATTATAGTTATAGTGAATCTGACTGGTCTGCAGACCCCCACAGAAGATCGAAGATTGGAGCCACTCTGAGAAAACAAAGAAAACAGAAGTGATGTCATAATGTATGTACACATAGGGATTAAACAAACAGAATAATTGCTAAATAGCAATGGATTGCTTTAAAACTAATGACAGTCATTATAATTTCTCATGATTACTTTTATTAAAGAAATCATACTTCCTTTCTTCCAGAAAGAGAGCGAATAAAAATGAAAGAAATGTACTTACTGGCACATTCTATCTCCATGCGAGAGAGTGGTGTGCTCATGGCTAGGTAGGATGCATGAAGACCAAGTAGCAGGCCCAAGTTCCTCTCAGTGTCAATCAAGGGAGAGGACAGGCTGCTCAGGTCTGGTGTAGTCACAGTCTCTTGATTGGGCTAGATCCAAGAACCAATATAAAGGAAGTCATTTCTTCTGTCATTGTGCCTTTTAAACTAATGCAAATTAGATTTCAAGGTAAGGTCAGTGCAAATTAATTTATGAAACTTTACCTCCATATACTGGCCAACACAAAAAGCCTGCATTGACTCACGCGTGTCCTCAAACTGGAGTGCAGCCTCTAAAGCCACCACAGGATCCTCTCCAACAAACTGAGCTAAAAAGAAAAAGCAAGCACAACCTTAATACAACCAGATTCTTCATATCTACACTAATATATAAAAGAGAGTCGTAAAATAAAATCAGTATGGTTGAGATTTAGAACTAGATACACTTTCATCATCACAATGAAATCACTGACGGGGATACAATTTTGGAACAGCTATGGTCTAAATTTCCTGTGATATGACAGGCAATCTGACTGAACACCAGATATCTATGCTCCCATTTCATGTGCCTAGAATAAATCCGTACTCCCACATTATATACCGAGAATAGTGTTTCCAGTAAGTGACTGGGCCTGGAAGTCCTTGATGTCATAGACTTTCCCATCAATGACTGTCCAGAAGCCTCCATCTTTATTGTGGTTCTCTAGGTCAGCTTTGCGGATGAGCGAAACCTCTTCGTTATTCTTTGAACTTGGTCCACTGAAGAAAGACCCTGTAAAGATAGTAAAATGGAAAATATACTATCAGAACCAGTCTGTTAATTGCCTGGAAAGGAATACATTTACTTTACAATTTGTCATAAAAGAGCAAGAATGCTCTGAAAGTTTTTAGGTCACCCATGAGGCCAGGCCAGGCTAGGTCTTCACAATCATCTCTCTCGTGGCCTGGGGCAAGGTGATTAAAACGGTCCAAATGTTCCAGCATGGCAGCCAGCAAAGGGATGGAACCAGTCTCCTGCATCAGCCCTGCATCTAAAGTCAGTAGAAGCACGATAGACACAACCAGCTCTGGGAGCAACACACCTAGGGTAACAGAGGTGGAGAGTGCAGATAAATATATCGATGGCAGATGTACACAAATTATGCAGCACCATCTAGTCTGCTTAAGTCAAGTTGGAATCATGTCATTTATAACAAGTTGGTCAAAAAATAATAATTTTCATTATTATATATATATATTTGTGATATATGTGCAAAAGTGGTTGCAAGTACAAAACTTGTTAATTGTCAGACCAGTAGTTACCAGTAAGATCTCCCTCAATAACCCGGAACACTTCAGCAAAATGGCGGTGACTATTGAAAGCGATGCTGGTGGCTACAGGTAGTATGTCCCCAATGTGTGTACAAAGCAAGGCAATGTACTTCTTCAAGAGAGACCCCACTCCCAAAATCTCAGGATGGGACAAAGCTGAAACACAGAAGCCTCTTTTAAAACCTTGTACCACCTAGAATCCTAGCCTAGGCAAGCAGACTATAAATTCCAATTGTGTGTGTGTGTTTTTATGTTTGAAGAAGTACTCACTGTATCCCCCTACTCCTACAGTGCCATGGACTCCCACATAGAGCTTGCAGACCAGCAGTCTCTGAAAGCGTAGAAGTAGGTCCAGGGAAGCAGAGCGCTCTTTACTTACTTGATCTGCATCCTGGCAGTGTGAAATGCGTCGTGCCACATCTTTAAGACGCGCAATGGTCTGTGATGCAATATTCCTATTTAGAAGTAAAAAATAAATTTAAAAAAAGGTAATTGAGAGGAAAGTTGTATTACTCTTCCTTTCAATATGACCGCAAATAGCATTATTTTTAACCAGCCTGACAAACTCTGCATCCAAATGCAGCTTTACAGTACAGTAGTATTCAGTACCTAAGAAGCTGCTGGACAAGCTGGACCAGTGGCAAACTCTGCTTGCTTGCCGACTCGTAGATGCCTGTGTTGATGAGGTCTTTATCCAGGGTTGTACGGCAGCGGTGTAATGTTGAGGCATTGGCCTCCTGTTCGTCAATCTCTTTCTCCTTCTGTGCTTCCTTCTTAGCCTCAATATCCTGACATACACATGAGAATTTTAAGTTGTTTTAAGAATTTTAACAGCAGTGGCACTCAGGAGCCCTGTCTCTAAGCTTATTAATGTCGTTATAAAAGGAACTTTTCAACATACAATGCTACTCTCTATGCAAATTTGAGGGCCCTTTCCACCATCAAAAAGCACATAAAAAAGGTTTATGAGCAAATTAACCTGGTAATGTCTTGCCATCGCAACAAACTGTGGGGAAAAAAGCAGGTAGTGGGAGTATGATGCTCTGAGCAGTGTTCTGCTGAAAAACCTACTGCTCCGGGATTCAAACCCACAACCCTCTGATCATGGTGCCCAGTCCCTAACCTCTCACTGCTGTCCCCATGAAAAGGATCTGCTGCTGACCTCCTGAGGCCACATACCACAGGGTGCCACCAGAGGTCTTATAGTGTAGAAACCTCAATAGTTCAGAGGTGTTTTGGTATATTAGTATTTGAGAAATGGTCATAAAGATTTGGCACATTGTGTTTTTGTGTAGCTAGTGTTACAGCACTTCCTGTATCAAATATCAGATATACAGAGGAAGGATTTTGACTGCATTTCATTCAGCAAGGCAGATATGAAGCCTGGTATGGTATGAATAAATTATGAAATGATAAATAACACACACTCACCTGGATCTCAGCTGTAATAGCAGCATTCAAAGCAGATTCCAGTCCTCCGTCTGCCATTAGACTGCTAACCAGCAGGTCAATCATAAAGCGACGGCCTGGACTCACACTCATTTCATTACCAGAAGCTGATACACAAACACAGACAGAAATACACATTTATTCCACTTTACTCTTCATCTAAAGCCCTTTTCCATTGCATATACTCTAGTTTACACAACTTATTACAATTACTTTTTTCTGTAAACAATATTTTAAAAAGCTGAACATATAAATTAAATATTGTTACAAAAGAGTCTAAAGCAAATGGCCTAGAAATTACCATAGAAAACATGGAGCAAGATGTTGGACTAATTTTTAGTCCAGAATAACCATAATAATAATAATAATAATAATAATAATAATAAGAGACCAAAGCCCAGCTCTGTGTGTGATGTAATTGGTTATGCGAGTAGACTGCACTGACCCCAGCCAACAGTGAGACTGACCTGCATTGGGCAGTAGTGAGGACAGGGCTCTAGCTCTTTCCTCTGCAGTGGGCAGTAGCACTGACCAGCCACTCTGGAGCACAGCTTGCGCAGCTGCCTGGACAGTGTTCAGCACTCCGGCGTTGCTGGCCAGCGTCACCACCGTCTGCTTGAGGTTGTTGAGCAGGCAGCTGCCCAGTCCCAGTCCCAGTTCCTCTGGGTCCACCTGGTTACTAATAGCTGCATGGAGCTGTAGGACAGGATGGGATACAGAGTTGAAATACCCAGATAAAGTAAATCAAATCAACAGCTATATTCTTAAAAACACACTTATAATCGATAGGACAAATACTGAAACATACAACATAGAACTATGCAATCTTGTTAAACTTTTTTTTTTTTTTATTCAGTTTCATAGATGAGTATAAATATTTCTTTAAGATCTGTCTGAATACAATTTTAAACCTGGATGAAAACAACTTAATTACATAAATAACAATTTCTATCCCAAACACAACATAAATTATTAATGTTGAAAACATTGTTTTAATTTACAAATGTTAATTTACAAATGTAATAACAAGGCCTCATATTCCTTACTGGTTCTTGAGTCAGCTTTGATTATTACTTACTTGTAGTCTGAGAAGATTGAGTGTGGCCACCACCATACACTCCTTTTCTTGAGGTGGTGGCCAGTCCAATGTGCCATCCATGCCCTCGCTGACCTGCCGCAGCAGCAGATCCAGCTGCTCAAAAGTCATGGGACACACATCCACCACAAAGGGAACACGAAGCCCCACTGACCATTCTGAGCAAGAGGACCAGGCAAAACTCTGAGAGACAAAGAGCAAAGAAACTTGTGAACAAACTTGCATCAGAACAACAACTCTTGTACAAAGAACAATCAGATCATCAAATCTCTGATGAGTCCCCTTGTCAAGAATGTAATGCTGAAATGCTTCAGTATGCTGAAGCGTAACATCCACAGTAACTGCCTGATCTTTAAATTTATCCTTCAAGAAGACATGCAGAGGGTACAAGGGAATGATGACACAGAATGATATTTAACCTACACATTGAAGACCAGATCAAAGGTGACCCAAAATAAGACTTCAATACCTGGCCAGGGCCACAAGAGATGCCCACAATGTGTTTGGAGTTGAGGCCTGGTAGAGCTTTGGGCTGCTTCTTGTTGGAGAAAAGGGTGTCAAAGTGCTGTAGTTTATCATTACTTCCCCAGCTGTGAACCTCTCCATCTTCTGTGAGGGCCAGGCAGTGCGTAGAGCCCACTGCTATATCCACCACCTTCTTTCCTGGTGTACCAGAAAAATACAAACATGAACAAATAAGTTACATCAAGGTAATCATGAAAGACTTTCTTCACACCCTGGACGATATAATTCTGCTAATTCTTACCTTGAAGGCTGTCCAGCAGTTTTGGGTAGCGAACATGCTCATCAGTGCCATGGCCAAGGCGCTGGTTGTCCCCTTTGCCCCAAGTATACACCTGGCCATCTTTATTAAGAGCCACTGAAAATTGACTGCCACAGCACACTTTCACAATGTCCAAATCTTGCAGCTTCTCTACTAGTTTTGGACTCTTACAGCCATCACTGCCCCCACGACCCAGCTTCCCATAATCCCCATCACCCCATGACCAAACCTGACCTGGAGATAGGCAGAAAGACAGACAGACAAACAGACAGAAAGAAAGACAAACAAGTGAGGGTAGACTTAAAATTCTCTATTTTTTTTTTTTTTTTTACATTTTCCTTATGTGCTGTAAGCATTTGAAACATAATATGGTTTTAACACAGAGTAATTTTAAGAGATAGTTTTTGAATAAGCCAAAGGAAGAATATTTTTGAAGAACACAATCTTACTCATACCATTCTCTGTTACTGCAAGTGTCTGGGCATCTCCACTACCACATGCCACATCTATCACTTTCAACCCTTTAAGAGCAGTCACCAGCATGGGGGTGGTCTGGTCCTCACTCGAGCCTGTGTTGAAGTTAAAGGGATGTCTTGTTATCAAAGAAGGCTAAATAAATAAATAAATAAATAAATGATAGAACAAAATAAAATTATTTAACTGTTAATTTAATTAGTAATAGATTAACTTTACCATGGCCGAGTCTGCCATAGTTGCCTCTGCCCCATGTGTACAGTTCCCCATCCGCAGTGAGGGCTGCACTATAGGTGCTGCCACACGCTATGTGTACCACATGCTTTCCAGCTTGCTTCCCAGAGAATGCAGCAATCATGGTTGGCTCTTCCAAATACCTATATAACAAAAATAAACATTGGGGTTCCCATTCAAATTACATGGTGATTTATACAGTGCTTGTAAACAAAATGTGAATTGTTAGATATTGGTATATATTTATACCACTGGAAGATAAAGGAGTCCACCATCTGTGTAAAAACACTACTGTCAAGTAAAGCAACATACTTCAAATCTTACTACAAAGTATACTCCTGGTATCAGTACCACAGGACAGGGCAAGTCTTTCTGTTAATATGTTGTTCAGGTTCTTACGTGGTGTCTCCATGTCCTAGGCGACCACCATCCCCGCAACCCCAGGAAAAAACCTCTCCATTTGCTGAGAGAGCCAGATAATGCTGGCCTTCTGGATGAGCTGCTAGCTTCACTATTTTCCTGGATGAAAGCCCATGGACCAGCATAGGGGACTAAAGACAGGCACAGAGTTAGGTTAGTAGTCATACTGAATGGCAATTTAGAGAAGACAGATAGTGAGTGTTTCACAATTGCTGAGTTGAGAAATATTAATTATGGATTTTAAAAATCCACATTGGAATGGGGCACTCACCAGGGTGGTGCTTTTGTAATTCTGGGTGTAGACAGCACCTGAGATGGACAGGATGAGAAAACCCTTCTCTGAACACACTATTTGGGTTACACCTAGACTTGACAGAGCTTTGCACTGGATTGGTCCATTCACATTGGCATACACCTTCCATCCCAGCAGACCCCAGCCAATCACCTCCTGCAACGTACCCTAGAAAATATACCAAAATTTTTAGTCCTGCAGTCAGAATCCTCTGAACCTACAATACAGGGGAGTAGAGGACAAGAGAACAAATGCAGAAATTTGAGATTTTTATAGTGAGTAATATTTCATATGCATTACATATATTACACTGAACCATAGTTTATCATTCCCATAGTGTCTGGGAGCACTTTAAGTCTTTAAGTCAGCTCTTAACAGTATAAAATCTTGCCTAGCTAAAATAATTTCACATAGCTGGCAAGGCCTTCATGAGTGAAGAAAGAAAAACACTAATTATAGCAGAGCCCTGAAGGTACGCAGTCTAACAAACAAGTAATATTGGTCTTACCAAAGGCTTTTTTTTAGTGTGACGTTCTTATTTAAAGATTTTTTTTTAAGTGTTTTCTTTGAAATCCTTTGATAATACCCCTCCAACAGAAATGTTTTAAGATTCCATCTGCTATGCACCTGCTTTCACACCTACACATCAATCTGTGTGTTTCTAGATACATCTTTAGCATTTCTTCAAAACTGAATGAATTATGCTTCGTTACAGAGGCTGGTTTATAGTCTTGTATACAGGAATGGCAAAAGAAAGGTGTAGGCAGAAATTCATAAGTCCAGTTACCTGTACAGGGCCATGATCCTCCAAGGTAGACAGAAAGAGAACACAATTAGTCATGCAAGGGAATTTATGTTACATGCATGCCTAAAGTTTAACAAAGACTGTAAAGGCAGTGGGGAAAGCTAACAATGTGGCTGTGCAGCACTAAAGTCAGTTCATTAGGATGTTCTTATAACAGGTTTAACTTTTTCCAACCTCCACTGATAAGATGTAATGTTATGCTATTGGAAAGGGTTTAATCCAAAAACAAATAAATAAAAATTAAACAATTACCTTGCTAGAGGTGGGAGAACTGCATTGTGGAGGGCTACAGGGAGCTGCCAGGCGGTCCAGGTGGGCCATGATGACCACAGCTGTCTGTCGAAGGTCGATGGCCAGGTCATTATCTTGGGGCAGAGTCAGGTAGCGCAAGAAACTCTCATTTGGGCTCAGTGGAGTACAAAGAATCTGAAGGGGAAATGTTTCTGCATTACTTTCATAATACTTGTCATAATTAAAAATATACTTTCACCACATTCTAGTTTTTTGTATTTGTATTTCTATTGTATTTGGTCATTTCCACAATCCAGCCAAAGAACTGTTTGCCTCATCAAGCTAACTTTTCCAGTAACAGCAACAATCAATGTTCTGTGAATACAACCAGCATTATCTGTATGTGCATACATATGTAAGCAGTGTTTAGTCTAGTTTTTGGCATTATATTTTACCAACACAGACATAATAATGACCTGTAAATGTGTTCATTCATACTGTTGAGGGTTTTTCCCCTTGTTGCCTCTTTAAGATCAGGTTCATGGGCTGCATTTTAAAGGTAAAGTGCAGTAAAAGCAGGGAAAGAAAAGCACTCACTTCAACCTCCTCCTCAGGGATGGCCTCCTCCTTGGCGCTGTGAATGCTGTGGAAACGCTGTAGAAGCGGCAGTAAGGGGGCACTTGTGCCCTGACTGGATCGCTCATTATCCATTTCTCTGGTGCCACTATCCCACAGCCTCAGCAGCAGAAGCACTGCTGAAAGCAGCTGACTAGATGCCAAAAAGGATAGATAATATTACAGTTCACAAAGATATAACAGCTGATCATTTAGCCATTATTATCTACCTCTATAACTGTTACCTCTTAAACAGCAGGCTTGATGCTCAGATATTAGTCTCATTATTTTCTTCAACCATTATTGAACTACTACAAATCATTTGGTAATTACAAACTAGATTAAGTTATGTAGTTCTAAAAATAAAAAGAGGAAGTTTTAGCCCAAAGCACCCAGGGAGCAGTGACGGGGACGCTACCTTGCTCAAGGGTACCTCAGGGCAACCTACTTGTGAAGGAATCGAACCCACAATCTTCCGATCCGTGGCCAACTCCTAACCACTAGACCACCGCTGCTCCTAGTGGTGTCTGATTATGTGTCGCTAGTGGTGTCAGCAAGTGTCTGATTATGATGTGTACAGTGTTGTTTGTTTGGGAATTTGGAAAATGGAATTTTAGTTAAAAGTTCAAATGACCTTGTTCAAACACTGGTCCTGTTTATTATACTCAAGATGAGAAATGAATTTCGATGTGTACCTGAGAGTGCCCCTCTGAACAGCCAGCTCAAGTAGAATTGCAAGGGCCAGGTGTTGGTCCTGCAGCGGAATGCTGCTTGGGGTCTTGCCACTGCCACCTCCATGCACATCACTGCTCCAAAGCAAAGCAATACTTCAGTAATTATTTTTTTATGTCTGACAACTGAAAACTCTTATAACAGAAAACAAAATTCATGTTGATTTTGTTTATATGGTTTTTGTAATGTTGAAATCTGATTAAAAATGTATTCAAAATCTCAGATTTTGTCACCAAATAATAAATGAACTAACCTGAGGAATTTAGTAGCTCTTTCAACAACCTCTAGCCACACAGACGACACGGTGCCCTCATCAAATAGTGTGGCCTCTGGAAGTGCACGAAGAGCATCTAGAGACTCCTGCAGAAGCTCACTGCACAAGTCTGCATCATCACCTACAAATATAATGTGATTGTAATAATAAATGTAATGCAGGTTTAGAGATTAATTCTATAATTCCGTAAGCAAAGTAAAAAAAATAAAATAAAATTAACCATTAGTTATAAAAATTGTAGACCAACAGTAATAATCATAGCTAAAACTTGACAGAGATGAATAGGATTTTTTTATTTAAATCAGTCCAATATCTGAATAACTGGCGATAAAAGGTGAAAGTGGGTGAATAGCGGGGGTATAGCTACGGTGGAGTAAATGTTCACAGCTGCCATGATACAGCCAGAGTAAATGTGATGTGAAAAAAAAGCAATCCATGCTCTAGAAAATTTGAAAAGCTATGGAAGGAGCTTAATGAATGTACTCTGTAGGAAGACACTTCTTTGCTCCTGGTCTTGCAACAATTAAGCACCTGAAGTTAAATAAGGGGCCTCAAGAAATATATTCTGTTTAAGAGATAAAGAGTGGACTGTGTAAACTAAACACACAGAGGACTAGCGGTTCAAGTAAATCCAATTGGCAGTAAGAGTTACTGGCCAATCACAATTGCCTCTTAGTGTAACAAGCGTCTCAATCCAAAACAATTCAGACACTCTTTAAAGCAGAGAATTACTGCACACAGTGTGTAATCCCCAAAGAAAAGCACTGCAAATAGAAACAGCTGCACATGAGCCTAAGGTCTTCATGCCCAATGCAAAGCACAGCTAGACTGGTATAAATCCCATCAGCACTAAATACCTGGCAATGAAACCGCATATCCTGGGTGGAATGAGCACTATCTGACTAAATGTAATCAAATCCTCAAAGCAACATTCCAGGTAGGCTTGGGGAGGTGGTTTATTTAATATTTTCCTGAAATTTTATCATGGTATAAAGTATTTGATGGTATTTGTGTTTATACATTTGGGGCATTTGGCATTTTTGTGTCCTTTCACCGGATGTTCCGGTTTCCTCCAACATTTCAAAGTCATGCTTGTCAGGTGGGTTGGAAATGCTAAATTACCCTTAAAGTGATGACTGTTTTTGAGTCTTGCCCTGCCCTGTGATGAACTTGCAACCTCTTCAGGCCATTTCTCTGCCTTCCCTCTATGTGTGGTGGAATGGACCACACCACCCCTAAAACCCTGGTTAGGATAAGCATCTAATATGATGAATGTAATTAAAATGAGCAGGTAAAAAACTTGGGCATATAGTGTTATGGCTAAATAAATCTTATAAATAGTCAAATTTTAGAATTTTTATAGTTTAGTATCAGTATAAGAAACAAGGTGGTATTAGCTATAACTGGCAAAATAAAATCCAGATTGCTGCTCTCCAAGTGTCAGCACCCTTTCCATCCTCCAACAGCACGTTTTTGCCAGAATGTTTCAACACTACCTTGACTAAAAGCATTATACTGCCTTCTTTCTCTCTTTCTGGTGCACTCTCATTGAAAATTACACCAGTTTAGTTCAAATCTCTTCAGACAGGATCTCTGTGTGTGTAGCTCAGGTTACAGAGCAGCTCTCCATTCAGAGCTAGAGCTGCTGGCCTCACCCATTCCCAGCAGAGACCAAAAGATTGTACAACTCTGCTTTCAACAAACTATCAGTCCAATGGATCACATCACCTCTCTAATCTACAGCTGATGTTAAAACGTCCAGCTTAAGACTTTCCAGAGTGTTTTCCGTAGAGGATATACAATTCAACAAACAGGAAAACTTATTTACTCTCTTATTCACTAATTCACTTTTAACATAAATAATTTACCCTTATTGCAGAGACGCTGATTACAGTTTGTTTCTCCCATGTTAATATAATGTTTAAAACTTGCACAATGTTTGAATTAGGCACACTCATCCCATAGCTAAAAAAAGGGTTAAACAGTAAGAGCCCAGTTACATAATGCACAAAAACTCAAAGCCGCTTTGTGTTTCATATCACAAAAAAGGGATTATGAATGTGACTGGTGTAATCAATGACTACATAACAAGATCCAAAAATAAATTAGAGCACAGACAGCACAAGCAGCTAGCTTTTGAAACACTTGATTTGAGAGAATCGCCAAGCAAACATTGCATTGAACCCTCTATAAAAATGTTTATACTAATGGTGCTGAATAACAGGGAAAACATTTTTAAACATGTTTTACACTTTCCCATATGTTTTTTTTTTTTTTTACACAAATAAAAATCACTACTGCTTTGGAAACTAAAGCAAATTTGGACAAGTCCACATTTATCAGCCATTCTTTCTGCCAAAAGGTGCACGAAATGTTTAATCATCTGAGAAAAGCACTGGCTGTAAAAGGAGTAAAACTGAAAAGCTCAGTACTGTTAAATCTTAGTCTCTTTAAATCTTATGTCATAGGATTACACCTTTGCGAAACTGGGAAGTGTGCAACTGTGAGTTTTATTTTTGTGAAATTAAAGAGTCTAAAATAAACAACACAGTTATGTAGCAGTGGATTAACAAGCTCACAGCACACCAAGTACTGAAGCACAGAGCTCAAGTTGCAAACTGCCTCTGGAAGCAATAAGTAACAACGGTCTGGGGTTGGTTTCAGAGTTAGGCTGAGTCCTATAGATCCAATGAAGAGTAATGTTCAAGCTACAGCAAACAAAAACATTTTAGACAATTATATGCCACCCACTTTGTGGCAATGTTTTGGAAAAAAGTTCCTATCCTGTTCCAACATGACTGTGCCCCTGCACAGAAAGTGAGGTCCAAAAACACAAAGTCTGACAAGCGTAACATTGAACAACTCCAGTGGCCTGCATACAGTAGTGATGTCAACCCAACATTGACTTGGAACACTGATAGGAAGCCAAGCCTTCTCATCTAACATCAGTGCCAGAGATCATATGTGCTGTTCAGACTGAAAGGTAACAAATATACAAAGACAAACTAAATTATTGTTTAAAACTTTCCAGCAAGAGTTCTTTTACATTGTGCATTAATCTGCTGGTCCTACAATTTTAAGATGAATTTACAAATGTCAACAAATGAGTTATAAGCCAGAAACAAGGGGTTATTCCGATGTAATGATTGCAGCAGGTTTAGGATGATGTACAGATCACGCTAACTAAATGTAAAGCACTGCCGTGATGGCTAAACTTATAGGCAATCACGAATCATGCGAGTCAAAGCTCATTCCTTTTTTCAATTTAGGACTAGAATAAGGCAGTGCTGATGGCTGACCAAAGCAGAATACAATACTTCTCTCATCATCAGGGAAAATTTGGTTTTTCAACATTATGCACTGCATTAAACTTAAGACTAACTGAGATGCAGAGAGCAGGGGATAGTGGTTGTCACTCACCAGACCTCCAGGCCCTACGGAGAAAAGCAAATGCGAAAGAAAGAGCAGCTCTCGATCCAACTCGAGCCAATCCCTCCACTCCCTTACTGACCGGGCGTGTGCTTTCAAAACAAAACACACACAACTTCATGTTAAAAACTCTACTTTAATACATATATATTTTTTAAATTTTCATTCTGTGTAATAACTAACACGAAGCCTAAATACATAAAATTTCTTAAAACTAGTGTCCATCCTTCACTCATACCTTTTGTTATCCACAGTGGGCAGTGGAGGGCTGGGTGGACTCTTCCATCGAACTTTGTACTTCTCCTCCATCATGCTGTGTGTGAGTGAGATGAGGTAGCGCTCCAAAATAAGCAGACGCTGGCTCAGACGCCGCGCAGAAAGAGTGCTTTTCGCTGTCTGTGCGGCCAGTTTCTGTTGGTCATCCACTAGCACCGCAAGACAGTCCTTCAGCTCCATCTCATCTGTGAAGTGAAAGTGACAGCTTCTCATTGTGAAGACACAGCACAACACACAGTGAACCACCAAAAAACAGTCTCTACATTCAACCCACACACATGCAGATTGGGCAGCTATTGAAAGCTGCCAGAGGAGCAGTGATGAGGACGGTACCTTGCTCAAGGGTACCTGAGGGTAACCTACTGGTAAGGGATTCAAACCCATGACCCTGTGATTCTGGGACCAGCTCCATAACCATTAGGCCATCACTGCCACTATGAATATGCTGTCAGATAGACATTCAATAAATACTGACTGTATTACGAGGCATAACTTGATTAACAACACTGTCACTTTCATTAAAGAAAACACAAATGAATGCTGAAAGACTGGTGTGTGTTGAGTGGCATTATAATCAGATAGCAAAGCAAGACAAGAAAAAAAGTGACCCAAAAAGGACATTACACCAGTCTCAAATAGAGAAATAATCTAAATAAATTAAATGAAATTCTGAATTAAAGCCAATTTTAAAATGGTACATGTATGTTGTTTGGTAAACTCAATGTGTATGACAAATCTCTAAATCTGAGGAAATGAACATATTTGTGATAGATGCAGCTGTTTGAATAAGATCTTATGTTTGTGGGATACAATTGCCAAAAATCTAATTTATAAAGTTTTGACCATGCTCTTTCTCTGATGCTGGGATAATGAAGTCCAAAATAAGCAATGAATATCAGTTGAGAGACAAATACATATAAAAAAATATTCATACCAATATTGCACAAACGAACACAATCCATAAAGTAATGCATAAGTTTTCTGAACACTGCCTTAAGCAAAAATAAGCAGTCAGACATCTTTCAGCGAATGGGCCATCTTGCACTGTTCTTTCTTGGTTCACGTCTTATCTCTCTGATAGACAGCAAATCTCCATCCATAATAAAAGATCGCCTCGGCCCTCAGGGATATGTTCTTGGTCCTCTATTATTCACAACTTATGTTCCTCTTCTTCGTCATATTATTAGAAACCATGGTCTTGGTTTTCACTGCTATGATACCCAAATCTACTTTACTGCCTCCACTCCAGCAGCCACACCCCATTTCCTTATGGCTTGTATTTCTTCTTCTTCTTTTTCTTTCAGATGCTCCCGTTTAGGGGTCGCCACAGCGGATCAACTGTCTCCATTTCTTCCTTATGGCTTGTATTTATGACTTAAAATTATGGCTCATTATAGAACTTTCATTAATTGGTTCCAAGGCTCTCATCTCTAATTTCCCAAGTTTCAGTTTATCCACTGACAATGCACTTGTTACGCCATCACCCATTGTCCAAAATTTAGGTATTACATTTGACCCCACATTATCATTTTACTCTCACATTAACTCTCTTTCAAAAATGCATTCTTTCACCTCCGAAACATCTCACGTCCCTGCTCATCCCTTTTCTTAACGGATGCAGAAACAATTATTCACGCTTTTATAACTTCCAGTCTTGATTACAGTAAAGCTTAAAGCTTTATTGGTCTCTCAACTAGGACATTAACCAGGCAACTGTATGTACAGAATACTGTAGCTCATGTTCTCACCTTCTCCAAAAAATCTGAGCGTATCCCTCCCATTCTCTACAAACTTCACTGGCTGCCCATATCAAACTGTATTCAATACAAGCTGCTTCTCTTCACATTAAAAGCTCTCATGGATCATGGAGCTGCTCCTTCATACCTCACTGAATCTCTCCATTCAAACACTCCCACCTGTTCACTGCGCTCCTCAGGTACCGGTTTCCCGACAGTCCCTAAATTCAGGTTATCTACCATGGGTGGTACATCGTTTAGTGCTGCTGCCCCTAAACTCCCTGAAAACCTGTCTCTAACATCCTCTCTGTCTCTCTTCACAACTTTGGCCTGTGCTATTCCACTTCTCCCCATTCTTGATTTCTTCTACTACATTGTCTTTACTGCTTCGCTTTTAAAATTGTGCTGTTCGTTTTGTCACTGCCTTTGTGTTTGTTCGTTAACTGTTTTCATCTATATTGTTTTATTTTTGCTTTGAAAAGTGACCTTGAATTTTTATATAAATAAAACATATTATTAAGGTCAAACTCAAGACTGCGAGATCATCTTTACGAGGTCCCTGAAGACCCAAATCAGCCAGATACATCTCACTGGAATGGCGAGAGACAACAGAAAAGCAAACCTTGTACAACAGAAAAGCAAAACATCAGATAGAGTTAAAATAGCTCGTCCAAAATCCACTTAAGCTTTCTGCATGCCAGCCAGTATTCCTCTCAGAGGCCCCTGATGTCTACCCTTCAGCAGCACTGCATATATGAGAGTATAAAATAAGTAAGAAAATGAGAGAGTGAATCTGTCATAGCCTGTGTTCGGCGTTTCGGAATATTACAAGCCATGGACAGCTCACTCCTATTAAAACATTACACTTCATCTCCAGTTACAAAACGGTTAATTCATGTACAAGCACAGAAATGCAGAAGTCTAATGGAAACATTTAAATCTAACTGCTTTTATAGTTGGCCTCAGCAGATGTTTTCTAGACAAATACACTATATAACCTGTGCCCCTAGACCAACCTAAACTTTATTTTGGTTAGTTGCATTTAGTGGTATACAATTAAATTAAATGTGTTTTAATTTTTGATGTGACACCATTGATTCTTTTTGTTTGTTCCAACTTCATATTGCTCATTTATTTGTTGATGGCACAACTTCAAATACAGCTATTAATGTGGAGAATTATTACGCAACTAAATGAAATATGCTAAAATGTTCCTATATCACTTGTTTATTTTCATCTAATAACGTGAGAATTATAAACAAAAAACTCAGAAGTGTTTATTTGTAAAATGACATTTATAAAAAATAAAAATAAAAAACAGTGACCAATATAGCCACCCTTCTTTTCAATAACCGTCATAAGCCTTCCATTCATGGAGTCGGTCAGTTTCTTTCTTCGGTTTTTTGTGCAGCAGCAACCACAGCCTCCCAGACACTGTTCAGAGAGGTAGACTGATTTACCTCCCCGTAAATCTCCCATTTAAGAAGGTCCAAGTTCTAAATAGGGTTTAGATCAGGTGAGGAAGAGGGTCATCGCATTATTCTTTCATATTTAAGGCTTTTACTGGTGAGTCACGTAGTGGAGAACTTCCAAGCATGCGATGGATCATCCTCCTGCATAAACATTATTGTCTTCTTGAAAGATGCAGACATTTTCCTGCTTGAAGAAAGAGCCTTCTAAAAACCGGCAGTAAGTTTGGGAGTTGATTTTCAGCCCATCTTCAACCCGAAAAAGGTCCAACTAGCTTATCATTAAAAATAACAGCACCCCACTCCACCTTGCTGGAGTCTGAGTGGAAGTGGAGCTCTGTGCCCATTACTGATCCAGCCACAGGCCCAAACATCTGATCCTTCAAGAGTCACTCTCATCTCATCGATCCATAAAACTTTTGAAAAATCTGTCTCTGTTTCTTGACCACTTTTTAACTTCTGTGTCATGTTCTGTGGTGGTCAGGTTTCAGCTTTCTTTTCCTTGCCCATGTCTCTGAGCACTGAACACCTTGTACAATATGACAGCGCTGGAGGATAATGGGTTCGATGTAGCATCACATTTGATTCTTCTCACATATTTGGTGGTTACTTTTGCATCCTTTTTCTCAACACTGTTCTTGCGACCCTTTGACTATTTGCAACAAACCTTTTGATGGTTCTGTGATCATGCCCAACTATCTAAGGTCAGTTATATCTCTTTTTGACCCATGTTGCCTGAGAAAAAGAAGCTCCCCAATAATTGTGCACACCTTATATAGAGTGTTAATATTCTTAAGCCAAACTCTCTCTCATTACACATCACCCAATATGCTTAAATCTGATTGGGATTTAAGTTTATACAACATGGAGTTGGAATATGGTCAAAATACTCACTTGCCTAATTGTGCACACAGTGTAGCAGATAGTATTGAGGTAGAATATCCAGAATAATCCTATAGTTGCATATTTCCTTTGTTAGGCAACAATGAAAAAGGATTAAAGCAGTGAAGTTTTTTTCCAGAAAAGTCTGGATACACAAAATCGGTTCAAGGATTAAAAAACAGTTCAGGGAGTTGAAGATGCTTCATGTGATTGTCACAGAAATTGCCTTTTAAATATTCTTCATTATTCTGCCATTAAATTTGCCCTGTTCCTGGTATCCAAGTCTGATGTCCTTTCAGTTAACATGGGATTAAACTTTTTTAAATGGCTAAACTCTTTAAATGGCTACCACCTGAGAAACTATCCTACAATCTCAATGAGAATTGTAAAAATGTTTCTTAAAATCTGGTCTCCATTATCAGCAAAGAACCAAATCATTAACTTATTCCAGTCCACTGTGTTAAGGACATTCATAGCATACAATACCAGGAACTTTTGACTTCTGTTGCTACTATGTGCTGAATTGCTTTCGTTGCATTTCATGTCCTTTGTTCCCCCCCAATTATCTAAACACAGAAAATCTTTTTTTTCTTCCCCCCCACAGAACTTTGTAAAAGCTGTAAAGCTGTTGCGCTTTTTCAGCAGGCTACTAGAAAAGAGATGCAGTTTTGTGCTTCCAACCAAAATGAAGCTTCATACCATGTGATGTATACAGAGTGCAGTGTCTTTCCATCAGCATGCTCTTATCAGCACCCACCAGAAGAGCAGGCCACCCCACCCAGACCTGGCTGTACACACACAGCCAACACAGACAGTCAACGGGGTAAAAATAACCACTTAGACTGTTTGTACAGTCACTCGAGCCCCCAATGCTTTCACGTGCCTGGGGCCAAAAGATCACTCTCTCTGCCTCGCTTTCTCTCCCTCACATATTCTCTCCCACACTCACATGTGTTTGATCCACAGTGTATGTTGTGTAAGCACATGTTGTGCTGGGACACATTTAGATATGGCAAATCCATCTGCTCTACTCCATTACTGCTGTGTTCTCCATTATGCCAAAGGTAGGAAACAGTCACAAGGTTTTCACTAAGAAGTCAGGTGGACTCCTTAGTGGAAGGGTGAAATGAGAGTAACATGGTGCTGCATTTTTTTTGAAAGCTAAGTTTAATTTAAACCTATTTGACCACCCTAGTCTCCTTACATTTCTGTGGTTCTACAGAATAAAGGTTTTATTATGCAATCTAAAGCTACTTTCACTGTGAAGGCAATCTTGCTCGTGCTTCACACATTCAAAGGATGGATTATGCACAGCCCTTATGTAGCTACAAAAGTAGGATGGAGGGAGGTAGAAAAAATGTGAAGGAAAGCCTATTTGGAAAAAATACATTTTTGTCTGTTTAGCTGTAGTTGAACCCTGCCATTAGCATATAACATGACATAGAAGAGCATTGCAATGACAAGATTTGCCAGCAAAACTGCATCTAAATCTACACTTCTAGCATCTAGTCAACAAAAATCCTATTGAAAATATGTTTGAACATATTAAACTTTCTTCATTTAATGTGAAAGTGGCGCAAGTGTTTCTAAACTGCTTTGTTGTTTTTTTTTTCCACTTTTAGAACGGAATACTAATCTGTACTCAGGAAGCACAGATTGCAATATCATGCCATATTGTGACAGACAGAATTTAGTATTGCAGATTTTTCAATCAACAACACGACAAGGCTGCAGCAAAGAAAACAGAAGTCACTAAACTGTCTGAACAGTTCAGAGCAAGTCAGAGACTAAACATTTCTGTCCTTTATGGGAAGAATAATATAACAAGTGCCAGGCATCAGTGAAGGCATCTCACCCCAAGCTTTATTTTGAGTTCCTTTGGAACATTTCATCTGTGTCCATGGCTGCTTACATTGTCTTGTCCCATCGACCAACAAAGAAATGGACAATGTCCTTTTAAATTTTCCATACAGCAAAGTCTAGTGAGGAATGAGTGGGATGACCTTGCAGAATGATTGTGGGCGGATGCTGCAATCAGCACGTCGAGTTCAGCACTCTATGGGCCATTACCTCATCTACAAGAGGAGGAGTATGAAGCAGCTCTACTCACCTGGCTGCCTCCCCCAATCCCATGTCTCAATAATTGAATGATGGACAGATGACAAAGATGCCTCCTCTTCCTCTTTCTTCTCCTTATCATTGGACTCATCTTTCTTTTGAAGACCAACACAATCAGCAGAGTCCTCTGAAAACATGAGGCAAACAAGAAAATAAGTTTTTAAAGAATAAATGTGAGTGAACATATTACACATAAGAGCAGGACAAAGATAATACAAATAATGCATTTTACCAGGATAGGAAGATTCTTCTCTGTCAAAGACAATCTCTTCATCTTTTACCATTTCATTCCACATCTCACTCAGTCCCTCTGAAGAGAATGCACGCTGTAACACAACAGTAAAACATCAAACAACTCAAAGCCTTTCCAGTTCCAAAATTACAGGCAAGACATTTTATAACATGGAAGCTGATAATTTAATCAGGGAGCCAAACAATAATCGAACAAAGTTCATTTTTGGAGTGTTTTTTTGTTTTGTTTTGTTTTTTTTTAAAATCTGCCTGAGATCATGTTTCAGGGCATAACAGTGTGGTACTGGAAGTAAAAAGAGCTCCAGTCCTGACTTCTCATTCAACGCTATTCCACAGTAGCTCAAAGAAAACATTGATTGGAATGAGACATGACAACAACACTGGTACCAGCTCAATATCATAATGCTAAATTTAATATCTGAGAATACCTGAAAAGTGTTTTGATCCAATCATGTAACATCTAGCCTGGAATATCCCCTACTCATAAAGTGACATGTAATTTTTGTTGTGCATTTGTTCCTGTGGGAAAGTAGAGTACTGGAGTAGTTGGAGGACAATAGCTTGCTTTTAATGCTTCAAAGAAAAGTATTTTAAAAAAAGCTTATTGGTATCTGACAATACTTAAGTTTTTAAAATTAGTATGAGAAATGAAACTGTTATACTGGCATTCCTAATACAAAATAATCTGAATGTAAATAAATCCTGAATTTGAAATAAATATACTTTTTTTAGAGACAACAAGAAATAGTTTCCACAACTATACACCATGGGAAATAGGTGACTACACATTTCATCAACTTGCTTCTTTCCTGAATCACATCTAGATACTTGGACCACACACCAATGCTTTTTTAATGCTTTTTGCTAAAACTGGGTGGCCAGACGAGATCCAGCTGAACTTTCCATTTCACTTCCCCATTACTATTTAAATCGAGAGGCTTGGTTTAGACACTTCCATTAGCCCAGAGCACAAGGCACTTGGTTGCGGCCGTATCCTTCATTTTTCTGTTCCTTGTTTATTCTCTGCTTGTTATCACTAAGCAGATACATTTCTGCTCATGTGGTTGTACAAGGGTATGTTTGTTCTGAATGTGGTCAAATCTGTTTCAGAACACCTCTGAGTGTGGTTTGAGTGATTACATCTTAATGTGATTCCAGTACATCAAAAGATTTAAACCTGTACACCTGTTCTACAAGATAGAAAAAGAAAAAGGAAAAAAAAACTACACACTTGAACCACACACCAATAAAAAAAGCATGGTGAAATGCCATCTACACCCCCTAAAATGCAACATCTCAAAAACAAAACTGCGTTCACAATAATGCTTGCCCAACAGATTCCTATTCTCCCAAAAAAAACAAACAAACAAACAAAAAACCTAAACAACCACCAGTCCCAGAAAAAACAATAATTAACAAAGGCTAATGCAAGGTTATACCTTTTCATTAGGTGTAATAACATCTTAAAAACTCTGAAAGGTGAATAAAGTCTATCACATAGACAACACTGTCTAAAACAGGGGTGTCGAACTCCAGTCCTGGAGGGCCGGAGTCCAGCACAATTTGGTGATTTCCCTCCTTAAACACACCTGGTTCACACTTAGTGGCGGTTGTAGTGAGTATGTTTGAGGAGGGAAATCACCCGTCACAAGTCGTCTGTGTAGGTAATGAGAATCAACTATTTCTGTCAGTGAATGCCAATGCCATATTCATGAAACTGCAAGAGAATGAACAAATTATGAAGCAGATGTGTGACCAAATCTTGCCCTCATGCTCCCTAGCCACCCTTCACCTAACCCATGCAGAGTGTTTCTAGCACGTAAAAACACATCTGAAGGGAAAAACCTCCTGCTCTGTGTGAGGGCATTCCTGACATAAGATAAATGCCATTCTGCACACACTATGGAGAGCAACAGCCATAAGGCTTGGCATCATTAACTAGTTTTAAGTGGACAAAAGTTACCTTGCTCTAATAGTAGGTGTGCTCACTTAACACGTATATGAGAATGTGTCTCCATAAAAAGACAAGACTTAAGTTTTCAAGATACATTCATTTTTGTAGTCATCCTCAGTGAGGGGCCTATATACCCTGATAAAGTTAGAATTTAATTTAAGATTATGATGTGCCAAGTCAGAAACAAAATATGGATCACCATAACATGTTACCATGTTCTTAAGAGATCAACAAGAAACCAACTTCATGCCAGCATATTATAAAAGGTATAGTAATAATGCAAGGTGGAAAAAAATTTCCCTCAAGCTTTAAGAAAACAATACAGATGAATAACAGACAGATAAATACATGAGCTCTAATATTCTGGACAAAAAGGTAATCTGACCTTGAGTTATTTTCACCCCCTACATAGAAGAGGAATCATTAGATTGCAAGTAAAACAAAGCCAGAACTTTCTCAAAAGTGTTCAATGGAAAAGTACTTCAGCTGCTCCACTAGTGGCTAATGTAAACTTTTGGTCATTCTGCAACATCCCTATCAAGCAGGTGCTAATTATGGCAATAAGCAAAAAGGATTTATTGTGCAATATCTTGTTCATGTTAGCCAACACAGTTCCAAAAAGGGAAGAGTATTACATTCACAAGTAGATCACTACCAAGAACCCTTAAAACAGCCAGTCAAATGTCAGGCAGACTCTAAAAACATCTTTTATCAAGCTTTCAAAACATCCCCTTCAAGTTATCCTTATTCTGTAAAGGTGATGATAAATGCTAACCTAGGACACAAAGTAAACGTAAAGCTAGTGTGTGTGGATATGAAAAGGATGACTATAAAGCAAATGAGAAAAATCAAGCAAATGCTGCAATGGGATATAAAAACCGTCTGCGTCAAAAAATATATATTAAGAGCTCTGGTTTCAGTGTTGCTTTAGTACCAGTCCAAAACAGAGTCGTCTTCTGAACAGATCTTTTACACAATACTTTACAACAGACTTTGCCTGGGTAGATCTTCTATTGA
Source organism: Hepsetus odoe (assembly GCA_017165825.1). NCBI lineage: Eukaryota > Metazoa > Chordata > Actinopteri > Characiformes > Hepsetidae > Hepsetus > Hepsetus odoe. The sequence continues at coordinate 21,512,838 of CM029366.1, read as the reverse complement.
TCTACAATAGTTTAACCACCAAAACAATCAAGGTTACTGAATGAGAGAGGAGACCTGTGGAGATTACTTGATCAAAAGTTTACTGACTGGTGCCCCAACAGGGGGGTTCTCCATTCTTATGTCACACTAAACTTGGTCTTGGTCTGTAATGCTGATTGTTTTGCAGCACTAAACAGCTGCATGTGTTCACCCACAGATCACACAAACATCTGCAGCGACAGTAAGGATACAATCTTTCACAACGAGCATCAAACGGTTTCATAGAACTCAAACAACCTCGATCATGTTTACCTGCAAGTCGATCTTCAGCCATTTGTCATGGAACCGCAGCTGGGCATCCAGTGAAAAAGAAGGAGAAGGCATCCTTTCCTCTTCTTGCCGGGCTGCAACTGCAGCCTCCCTAAATTGAAACACACGTTCAGGTGAGAGTCTGCAGTTACCTGCTTACATCTCACACAAATGGATGCTCAGCATGACTGACACTTCTACACACATGGAGTCTTTGCACTGCATGAGTCTACGTGAACAGCTGAAGCGTTTGCTGCAGCAGAGATCAATCTGCTCCAGTGTCTTCAGCTTCACATGTATTAGTGCCTGCAGTCTTACAGTCCGGCTCCCTTAATGTGTCTGAGGCCACCGAAGCCCATCGTGCATCACCCTTTAAAGAAAATATTAGTGACAGGAACAGTGCTTAAGCTGTGGTGACAGATGCGTTTCAGCTCTACAGTGACCAAAGCACTGAGAAAGAAAACTGCGAGTATGCCAAAGAAATAATTTATAAAAAAAAAACTGGGTGTTGACGAGGCCTGGCAACGGAGCCCCTCTCGGGCACTGACATCCTGCCAAAATTACAACTACAGACTAGGACCAATGCTAAAAGCAGTGTTGAGCATAGGGCGGCGAGCAGTTTTGAGGCTCGGCGTGTTTGCTGTTGCGAGCAGTCAGTCAGTCAGTCAGTCAGTCTGGATCAGCGAGACTGTTAGCTGCCTGACAAACCCAGCTGTGGAGAGAGGGAGAGGACATCCCCAAACACTGCCCCTCAGCCTCCTCCCGCATTCACACCGCTATTCACAGCAACACAGTAGTCTCTCTCATCATAACAGCCGCTCCGGCGTAAATATCGCTCTTTACCTCCTGTGTTTTCCTTCTCGTATTCCTGCTTCTTCGGTTCTCCTCACCAGCTCCGCTGAAATCTAACGTCGGCCATGTTGTACGGTGACTGACATCACCCGCAGCCAATCAGAGAACAGAGGAAGCAAGCGCTACGTCACGTTTCAGGGGGTGGGGCAAACGGATAACGTGACAGCCCGTTCTCATGGTGACGCGGCTCCGCTTCATTTAAACAGAAGAATTAATCCGCGCCATATGAATAATCCAGCCTTCTTCATATCAAACACACGCAGTCCTCTCCGCACAGCACCGCTGCCATAACAAAACTGTCGAAATGAATAAAAACCACTTATCTTCCCCACCTGTGTTTTCATACCTACGTGGATACACCGCCACCTGCTGGCAGAAGGGCGATATTTTATTGTTATTTTTTCAGAAATCGTGGAATTGGAGCCAAGTTTTAAAGCTCTTTTTATTTTCATGTTTTTGATGAGTTCTCCATTTACCCCAACTAGACTGTGCTCCCTGACTGTCACTCATCCCTTCAGAAAAATGTAGGTTCAAGAGCTTTATTGTAATAAGCACAGGGAGTGACAGTGGGCAGTTACTGTGTTCCACTTTGGGAATCTTCCTTTTACAAAATAAATTTACATTTTTATTAACTCAAAATCCCTGGAACTTAATTAACTAAGCTGCACATACAGGTTCGGAGGTTGTGCAGAGAGGAAACAGTATTAATAAATTGTGTTGTACATTATTACAGTATGGAGACAGTATAATTATAGTTTGGAGACAGTATTATAGTTTGGAGAAAGTATTATAGTTTGGAAACAGTATTATAGTTTGGAGACAATATTATAGTTTGGAGAAAGTATTATAGTTTGGAGACAGTATTATTATAGTTTGGAGAAAGTATTATAGTTTGGAGACAGTATTATTATAGTTTGGAGACAATATTATTACAGTACGGAGACAGTATTATAGTTTGGAGACTGTATTATAGTTTAGAGACAGTATTATTATAGTTTGGAGACAGTATTATTACAGTACGGAGACAGTATTATAGTTTGGAGACTGTATTATAGTTTGGAGACGGTATTATTATAGTTTGGAGACAGTATTATAGTTTGGAGACAGTATTATTATAGTTTGTAGACAGTACTAGAGTTTGGAGACAGTATTATTATAGTTTGGAGACAGTATTATAATTTGGAGAGAGTATTATTATAGTTTGGAGACAGTATTATTATAGTATGGAGACAGTATTATAATTTGGAGAGAGTATTATTATAGTTTGGAGACAGTATTATAGTTTGGAGACAGTATTATTATAGTTTGTAGACAGTACTAGAGTTTGGAGACAGTATTATTATAGTTTGGAGACAGTATTATAATTTGGAGAGAGTATTATTATAGTTTGGAGACAGTATTATTATAGTTTGTAGACAGTACTAAAGTTTGGAGACAGTATTATTATAGTTTGGAGACAGTATTATTATAGTTTGGAGACAGTATTATGATTTGGAGAGAGTATTATTATAGTTTGGAGACAGTATTATTATAGTATGGAGACAGTATTATAATTTGGAGAGAGTATTATTATAGTTTGGAGACAGTATTATAGTTTGGAGACAGTATTATTATAGTTTTTAGACAGTATTATAGTTTGGAGACAGTATTATAATTTGGAGAGAGTATTATTATAGTTTGGAGACAGTATTATTACAGTACGGAGAAAGTATTATAGTTTGGAGACTGTATTATAGTTTGGATACAGTATTATAGTTTGGAGACAGTATTATTATAGTTTGGAGACAGTATTATTACAGTACGGAGACAGTATTATTATAGTTTGGAAACAGTATTATTATAGTTTGCAGACAGTATTATAGTTTGGAAACAGTATTATTACAGTACGGAGACAGTATTATTATAGTTTGGAGACAGTATTATAGTTTGGAGACAGTATTATTATAGTTTAGAGACAGTATTATAATTTGGAGAGAGTATTATTATAGTTTGGAGACAGTATTATTATAGTTTGGAGACAGTATTATAATTTGGAGACAGTATTATTATAGTTTGGAGACAGTATTATAGTTTGGAGACAGTATTATTATAGTTTGGAGACAGTATTATAGTTTGGAGACAGTATTATTATAGTTTGGAGACAGTATTATAGTTTGGAGACAGTATTATTATAGTTTGGAGACAGTATTATAGTTTGGAGACAGTATTATTATAGTTTGGAGACAGTATTATAGTTTGGAGACAGTATTATTATAGTTTGGAGACAGTATTATAGTTTGGAGACAGTATTATTATAGTTTGGAGACAGTATTATAGTTTGGAGACAGTATTATTATAGTTTGGAGACAGTATTATAGTTTGGAGACAGTATTATTATAGTTTGGAGACAGTATTATAGTTTGGAGACAGTATTATTATAGTTTGGAGACAGTATTATAGTTTGGAGACAGTATTATTATAGTTTGGAGACAGTATTATAGTTTGGAGACAGTATTATTATAGTTTGGAGACAGTATTATAGTTTGGAGACAGTATTATTATAGTTTGGAGACAGTATTATAGTTTGGAGACAGTATTATTATAGTTTGGAGACAGTATTATAGTTTGGAGACAGTATTATTATAGTTTGGAGACAGTATTATAGTTTGGAGACAGTATTATTATAGTTTGGAGACAGTATTATAGTTTGGAGACAGTATTATTATAGTTTGGAGACAGTATTATAGTTTGGAGACAGTATTATTATAGTTTGGAGACAGTATTATAGTTTGGAGACAGTATTATTATAGTTTGGAGACAGTATTATAGTTTGGAGACAGTATTATTATAGTTTGGAGACAGTATTATAGTTTGGAGACAGTATTATTATAGTTTGGAGACAGTATTATAGTTTGGAGACAGTATTATTATAGTTTGGAGACAGTATTATAGTTTGGAGACAGTATTATTATAGTTTGGAGACAGTATTATAGTTTGGAGACAGTATTATTATAGTTTGGAGACAGTATTATAGTTTGGAGACAGTATTATTATAGTTTGGAGACAGTATTATAGTTTGGAGACAGTATTATTATAGTTTGGAGACAGTATTATAGTTTGGAGACAGTATTATTATAGTTTGGAGACAGTATTATAGTTTGGAGACAGTATTATTATAGTTTGGAGACAGTATTATAGTTTGGAGACAGTATTATTATAGTTTGGAGACAGTATTATAGTTTGGAGACAGTATTATTATAGTTTGGAGACAGTATTATAATTTGGAGACAGTATTATTATAGTTTGGAGACAGTATTATAATTTGGAGACAGTATTATTATAGTTTGGAGACAGTATTATAGTTTGGAGACAGTATTATTATAGTTTGGAGACAGTATTATAGTTTGGAGACAGTATTATTATAGTTTGGAGACAGTATTATAGTTTGGAGACAGTATTATTATAGTTTGGAGACAGTATTATAGTTTGGAGACAGTATTATTATAGTTTGGAGACAGTATTATAGTTTGGAGACAGTATTATTATAGTTTGGAGACAGTATTATAGTTTGGAGACAGTATTATTATAGTTTGGAGACAGTATTATAGTTTGGAGACAGTATTATTATAGTTTGGAGACAGTATTATAGTTTGGAGACAGTATTATTATAGTTTGGAGACAGTATTATAGTTTGGAGACAGTATTATTATAGTTTGGAGACAGTATTATAGTTTGGAGACAGTATTATTATAGTTTGGAGACAGTATTATAGTTTGGAGACAGTATTATTATAGTTTGGAGACAGTATTATAGTTTGGAGACAGTATTATTATAGTTTGGAGACAGTATTATAGTTTGGAGACAGTATTATTATAGTTTGGAGACAGTATTATAGTTTGGAGACAGTATTATTATAGTTTGGAGACAGTATTATAGTTTGGAGACAGTATTATTATAGTTTGGAGACAGTATTATAATTTGGAGACAGTATTATTATAGTTTGGAGACAGTATTATAATTTGGAGACAGTATTATTATAGTTTGGAGACAGTATTATAGTTTGGAGACAGTATTATTATAGTTTGGAGACAGTATTATAGTTTGGAGACAGTATTATTATAGTTTGGAGACAGTATTATAGTTTGGAGACAGTATTATTATAGTTTGGAGACAGTATTATAGTTTGGAGACAGTATTATTATAGTTTGGAGACAGTATTATAGTTTGGAGACAGTATTATTATAGTTTGGAGACAGTATTATAGTTTGGAGACAGTATTATTATAGTTTGGAGACAGTATTATAGTTTGGAGACAGTATTATTATAGTTTGGAGACAGTATTATAGTTTGGAGACAGTATTATTATAGTTTGGAGACAGTATTATAGTTTGGAGACAGTATTATTATAGTTTGGAGACAGTATTATAGTTTGGAGACAGTATTATTATAGTTTGGAGACAGTATTATAGTTTGGAGACAGTATTATTATAGTTTGGAGACAGTATTATAGTTTGGAGACAGTATTATTATAGTTTGGAGACAGTATTATAGTTTGGAGACAGTATTATTATAGTTTGGAGACAGTATTATAGTTTGGAGACAGTATTATTATAGTTTGGAGACAGTATTATAGTTTGGAGACAGTATTATTATAGTTTGGAGACAGTATTATAATTTGGAGACAGTATTATTATAGTTTGGAGACAGTATTATAATTTGGAGACAGTATTATTATAGTTTGGAGACAGTATTATAGTTTGGAGACAGTATTATTATAGTTTGGAGACAGTATTATAGTTTGGAGACAGTATTATTATAGTTTGGAGACAGTATTATAGTTTGGAGACAGTATTATTATAGTTTGGAGACAGTATTATAGTTTGGAGACAGTATTATTATAGTTTGGAGACAGTATTATAGTTTGGAGACAGTATTATTATAGTTTGGAGACAGTATTATAGTTTGGAGACAGTATTATTATAGTTTGGAGACAGTATTATAGTTTGGAGACAGTATTATTATAGTTTGGAGACAGTATTATAGTTTGGAGACAGTATTATTATAGTTTGGAGACAGTATTATAGTTTGGAGACAGTATTATTATAGTTTGGAGACAGTATTATAGTTTGGAGACAGTATTATTATAGTTTGGAGACAGTATTATAGTTTGGAGACAGTATTATTATAGTTTGGAGACAGTATTATAGTTTGGAGACAGTATTATTATAGTTTGGAGACAGTATTATAGTTTGGAGACAGTATTATTATAGTTTGGAGACAGTATTATAGTTTGGAGACAGTATTATTATAGTTTGGAGACAGTATTATAGTTTGGAGACAGTATTATTATAGTTTGGAGACAGTATTATAATTTGGAGACAGTATTATTATAGTTTGGAGACAGTATTATAATTTGGAGACAGTATTATTATAGTTTGGAGACAGTATTATAGTTTGGAGACAGTATTATTATAGTTTGGAGACAGTATTATAGTTTGGAGACAGTATTATTATAGTTTGGAGACAGTATTATAGTTTGGAGACAGTATTATTATAGTTTGGAGACAGTATTATAGTTTGGAGACAGTATTATTATAGTTTGGAGACAGTATTATAGTTTGGAGACAGTATTATTATAGTTTGGAGACAGTATTATAGTTTGGAGACAGTATTATTATAGTTTGGAGACAGTATTATAGTTTGGAGACAGTATTATTATAGTTTGGAGACAGTATTATAGTTTGGAGACAGTATTATTATAGTTTGGAGACAGTATTATAGTTTGGAGACAGTATTATTATAGTTTGGAGACAGTATTATAGTTTGGAGACAGTATTATTATAGTTTGGAGACAGTATTATAGTTTGGAGACAGTATTATTATAGTTTGGAGACAGTATTATAGTTTGGAGACAGTATTATTATAGTTTGGAGACAGTATTATAGTTTGGAGACAGTATTATTATAGTTTGGAGACAGTATTATAGTTTGGAGACAGTATTATTATAGTTTGGAGACAGTATTATAGTTTGGAGACAGTATTATTATAGTTTGGAGACAGTATTATAATTTGGAGACAGTATTATTATAGTTTGGAGACAGTATTATAATTTGGAGACAGTATTATTATAGTTTGGAGACAGTATTATAGTTTGGAGACAGTATTATTATAGTTTGGAGACAGTATTATAGTTTGGAGACAGTATTATTATAGTTTGGAGACAGTATTATAGTTTGGAGACAGTATTATTATAGTTTGGAGACAGTATTATAGTTTGGAGACAGTATTATTATAGTTTGGAGACAGTATTATAGTTTGGAGACAGTATTATTATAGTTTGGAGACAGTATTATAGTTTGGAGACAGTATTATTATAGTTTGGAGACAGTATTATAGTTTGGAGACAGTATTATTATAGTTTGGAGACAGTATTATAGTTTGGAGACAGTATTATTATAGTTTGGAGACAGTATTATAGTTTGGAGACAGTATTATTATAGTTTGGAGACAGTATTATAGTTTGGAGACAGTATTATTATAGTTTGGAGACAGTATTATAGTTTGGAGACAGTATTATTATAGTTTGGAGACAGTATTATAGTTTGGAGACAGTATTATTATAGTTTGGAGACAGTATTATAGTTTGGAGACAGTATTATTATAGTTTGGAGACAGTATTATAGTTTGGAGACAGTATTATTATAGTTTGGAGACAGTATTATAGTTTGGAGACAGTATTATTATAGTTTGGAGACAGTATTATAATTTGGAGACAGTATTATTATAGTTTGGAGACAGTATTATAATTTGGAGACAGTATTATTATAGTTTGGAGACAGTATTATAGTTTGGAGACAGTATTATTATAGTTTGGAGACAGTATTATAGTTTGGAGACAGTATTATTATAGTTTGGAGACAGTATTATAGTTTGGAGACAGTATTATTATAGTTTGGAGACAGTATTATAGTTTGGAGACAGTATTATTATAGTTTGGAGACAGTATTATAGTTTGGAGACAGTATTATTATAGTTTGGAGACAGTATTATAGTTTGGAGACAGTATTATTATAGTTTGGAGACAGTATTATAGTTTGGAGACAGTATTATTATAGTTTGGAGACAGTATTATAGTTTGGAGACAGTATTATTATAGTTTGGAGACAGTATTATAGTTTGGAGACAGTATTATTATAGTTTGGAGACAGTATTATAGTTTGGAGACAGTATTATTATAGTTTGGAGACAGTATTATAGTTTGGAGACAGTATTATTATAGTTTGGAGACAGTATTATAGTTTGGAGACAGTATTATTATAGTTTGGAGACAGTATTATAGTTTGGAGACAGTATTATTATAGTTTGGAGACAGTATTATAGTTTGGAGACAGTATTATTATAGTTTGGAGACAGTATTATAGTTTGGAGACAGTATTATTATAGTTTGGAGACAGTATTATAATTTGGAGACAGTATTATTATAGTTTGGAGACAGTATTATAATTTGGAGACAGTATTATTATAGTTTGGAGACAGTATTATAGTTTGGAGACAGTATTATTATAGTTTGGAGACAGTATTATAGTTTGGAGACAGTATTATTATAGTTTGGAGACAGTATTATAGTTTGGAGACAGTATTATTATAGTTTGGAGACAGTATTATAGTTTGGAGACAGTATTATTATAGTTTGGAGACAGTATTATAGTTTGGAGACAGTATTATTATAGTTTGGAGACAGTATTATAGTTTGGAGACAGTATTATTATAGTTTGGAGACAGTATTATAGTTTGGAGACAGTATTATTATAGTTTGGAGACAGTATTATAGTTTGGAGACAGTATTATTATAGTTTGGAGACAGTATTATAGTTTGGAGACAGTATTATTATAGTTTGGAGACAGTATTATAGTTTGGAGACAGTATTATTATAGTTTGGAGACAGTATTATAGTTTGGAGACAGTATTATTATAGTTTGGAGACAGTATTATAGTTTGGAGACAGTATTATTATAGTTTGGAGACAGTATTATAGTTTGGAGACAGTATTATTATAGTTTGGAGACAGTATTATAGTTTGGAGACAGTATTATTATAGTTTGGAGACAGTATTATAGTTTGGAGACAGTATTATTATAGTTTGGAGACAGTATTATAATTTGGAGACAGTATTATTATAGTTTGGAGACAGTATTATAATTTGGAGACAGTATTATTATAGTTTGGAGACAGTATTATAGTTTGGAGACAGTATTATTATAGTTTGGAGACAGTATTATAGTTTGGAGACAGTATTATTATAGTTTGGAGACAGTATTATAGTTTGGAGACAGTATTATTATAGTTTGGAGACAGTATTATAGTTTGGAGACAGTATTATTATAGTTTGGAGACAGTATTATAGTTTGGAGACAGTATTATTATAGTTTGGAGACAGTATTATAGTTTGGAGACAGTATTATTATAGTTTGGAGACAGTATTATAGTTTGGAGACAGTATTATTATAGTTTGGAGACAGTATTATAGTTTGGAGACAGTATTATTATAGTTTGGAGACAGTATTATAGTTTGGAGACAGTATTATTATAGTTTGGAGACAGTATTATAGTTTGGAGACAGTATTATTATAGTTTGGAGACAGTATTATAGTTTGGAGACAGTATTATTATAGTTTGGAGACAGTATTATAGTTTGGAGACAGTATTATTATAGTTTGGAGACAGTATTATAGTTTGGAGACAGTATTATTATAGTTTGGAGACAGTATTATAGTTTGGAGACAGTATTATTATAGTTTGGAGACAGTATTATAGTTTGGAGACAGTATTATTATAGTTTGGAGACAGTATTATAATTTGGAGACAGTATTATTATAGTTTGGAGACAGTATTATAATTTGGAGACAGTATTATTATAGTTTGGAGACAGTATTATAGTTTGGAGACAGTATTATTATAGTTTGGAGACAGTATTATAGTTTGGAGACAGTATTATTATAGTTTGGAGACAGTATTATAGTTTGGAGACAGTATTATTATAGTTTGGAGACAGTATTATAGTTTGGAGACAGTATTATTATAGTTTGGAGACAGTATTATAGTTTGGAGACAGTATTATTATAGTTTGGAGACAGTATTATAGTTTGGAGACAGTATTATTATAGTTTGGAGACAGTATTATAGTTTGGAGACAGTATTATTATAGTTTGGAGACAGTATTATAGTTTGGAGACAGTATTATTATAGTTTGGAGACAGTATTATAGTTTGGAGACAGTATTATTATAGTTTGGAGACAGTATTATAGTTTGGAGACAGTATTATTATAGTTTGGAGACAGTATTATAGTTTGGAGACAGTATTATTATAGTTTGGAGACAGTATTATAGTTTGGAGACAGTATTATTATAGTTTGGAGACAGTATTATAGTTTGGAGACAGTATTATTATAGTTTGGAGACAGTATTATAGTTTGGAGACAGTATTATTATAGTTTGGAGACAGTATTATAGTTTGGAGACAGTATTATTATAGTTTGGAGACAGTATTATAATTTGGAGACAGTATTATTATAGTTTGGAGACAGTATTATAATTTGGAGACAGTATTATTATAGTTTGGAGACAGTATTATAGTTTGGAGACAGTATTATTATAGTTTGGAGACAGTATTATAGTTTGGAGACAGTATTATTATAGTTTGGAGACAGTATTATAGTTTGGAGACAGTATTATTATAGTTTGGAGACAGTATTATAGTTTGGAGACAGTATTATTATAGTTTGGAGACAGTATTATAGTTTGGAGACAGTATTATTATAGTTTGGAGACAGTATTATAGTTTGGAGACAGTATTATTATAGTTTGGAGACAGTATTATAGTTTGGAGACAGTATTATTATAGTTTGGAGACAGTATTATAGTTTGGAGACAGTATTATTATAGTTTGGAGACAGTATTATAGTTTGGAGACAGTATTATTATAGTTTGGAGACAGTATTATAGTTTGGAGACAGTATTATTATAGTTTGGAGACAGTATTATAGTTTGGAGACAGTATTATTATAGTTTGGAGACAGTATTATAGTTTGGAGACAGTATTATTATAGTTTGGAGACAGTATTATAGTTTGGAGACAGTATTATTATAGTTTGGAGACAGTATTATAGTTTGGAGACAGTATTATTATAGTTTGGAGACAGTATTATAGTTTGGAGACAGTATTATTATAGTTTGGAGACAGTATTATAATTTGGAGACAGTATTATTATAGTTTGGAGACAGTATTATAATTTGGAGACAGTATTATTATAGTTTGGAGACAGTATTATAGTTTGGAGACAGTATTATTATAGTTTGGAGACAGTATTATAGTTTGGAGACAGTATTATTATAGTTTGGAGACAGTATTATAGTTTGGAGACAGTATTATTATAGTTTGGAGACAGTATTATAGTTTGGAGACAGTATTATTATAGTTTGGAGACAGTATTATAGTTTGGAGACAGTATTATTATAGTTTGGAGACAGTATTATAGTTTGGAGACAGTATTATTATAGTTTGGAGACAGTATTATAGTTTGGAGACAGTATTATTATAGTTTGGAGACAGTATTATAGTTTGGAGACAGTATTATTATAGTTTGGAGACAGTATTATAGTTTGGAGACAGTATTATTATAGTTTGGAGACAGTATTATAGTTTGGAGACAGTATTATTATAGTTTGGAGACAGTATTATAGTTTGGAGACAGTATTATTATAGTTTGGAGACAGTATTATAGTTTGGAGACAGTATTATTATAGTTTGGAGACAGTATTATAGTTTGGAGACAGTATTATTATAGTTTGGAGACAGTATTATAGTTTGGAGACAGTATTATTATAGTTTGGAGACAGTATTATAGTTTGGAGACAGTATTATTATAGTTTGGAGACAGTATTATAATTTGGAGACAGTATTATTATAGTTTGGAGACAGTATTATAATTTGGAGACAGTATTATTATAGTTTGGAGACAGTATTATAGTTTGGAGACAGTATTATTATAGTTTGGAGACAGTATTATAGTTTGGAGACAGTATTATTATAGTTTGGAGACAGTATTATAGTTTGGAGACAGTATTATTATAGTTTGGAGACAGTATTATAGTTTGGAGACAGTATTATTATAGTTTGGAGACAGTATTATAGTTTGGAGACAGTATTATTATAGTTTGGAGACAGTATTATAGTTTGGAGACAGTATTATTATAGTTTGGAGACAGTATTATAGTTTGGAGACAGTATTATTATAGTTTGGAGACAGTATTATAGTTTGGAGACAGTATTATTATAGTTTGGAGACAGTATTATAGTTTGGAGACAGTATTATTATAGTTTGGAGACAGTATTATAGTTTGGAGACAGTATTATTATAGTTTGGAGACAGTATTATAGTTTGGAGACAGTATTATTATAGTTTGGAGACAGTATTATAGTTTGGAGACAGTATTATTATAGTTTGGAGACAGTATTATAGTTTGGAGACAGTATTATTATAGTTTGGAGACAGTATTATAGTTTGGAGACAGTATTATTATAGTTTGGAGACAGTATTATAGTTTGGAGACAGTATTATTATAGTTTGGAGACAGTATTATAATTTGGAGACAGTATTATTATAGTTTGGAGACAGTATTATAATTTGGAGACAGTATTATTATAGTTTGGAGACAGTATTATAGTTTGGAGACAGTATTATTATAGTTTGGAGACAGTATTATAGTTTGGAGACAGTATTATTATAGTTTGGAGACAGTATTATAGTTTGGAGACAGTATTATTATAGTTTGGAGACAGTATTATAGTTTGGAGACAGTATTATTATAGTTTGGAGACAGTATTATAGTTTGGAGACAGTATTATTATAGTTTGGAGACAGTATTATAGTTTGGAGACAGTATTATTATAGTTTGGAGACAGTATTATAGTTTGGAGACAGTATTATTATAGTTTGGAGACAGTATTATAGTTTGGAGACAGTATTATTATAGTTTGGAGACAGTATTATAGTTTGGAGACAGTATTATTATAGTTTGGAGACAGTATTATAGTTTGGAGACAGTATTATTATAGTTTGGAGACAGTATTATAGTTTGGAGACAGTATTATTATAGTTTGGAGACAGTATTATAGTTTGGAGACAGTATTATTATAGTTTGGAGACAGTATTATAGTTTGGAGACAGTATTATTATAGTTTGGAGACAGTATTATAGTTTGGAGACAGTATTATTATAGTTTGGAGACAGTATTATAGTTTGGAGACAGTATTATTATAGTTTGGAGACAGTATTATAATTTGGAGACAGTATTATTATAGTTTGGAGACAGTATTATAATTTGGAGACAGTATTATTATAGTTTGGAGACAGTATTATAGTTTGGAGACAGTATTATTATAGTTTGGAGACAGTATTATAGTTTGGAGACAGTATTATTATAGTTTGGAGACAGTATTATAGTTTGGAGACAGTATTATTATAGTTTGGAGACAGTATTATAGTTTGGAGACAGTATTATTATAGTTTGGAGACAGTATTATAGTTTGGAGACAGTATTATTATAGTTTGGAGACAGTATTATAGTTTGGAGACAGTATTATTATAGTTTGGAGACAGTATTATAGTTTGGAGACAGTATTATTATAGTTTGGAGACAGTATTATAGTTTGGAGACAGTATTATTATAGTTTGGAGACAGTATTATAGTTTGGAGACAGTATTATTATAGTTTGGAGACAGTATTATAGTTTGGAGACAGTATTATTATAGTTTGGAGACAGTATTATAGTTTGGAGACAGTATTATTATAGTTTGGAGACAGTATTATAGTTTGGAGACAGTATTATTATAGTTTGGAGACAGTATTATAGTTTGGAGACAGTATTATTATAGTTTGGAGACAGTATTATAGTTTGGAGACAGTATTATTATAGTTTGGAGACAGTATTATAGTTTGGAGACAGTATTATTATAGTTTGGAGACAGTATTATAATTTGGAGACAGTATTATTATAGTTTGGAGACAGTATTATAATTTGGAGACAGTATTATTATAGTTTGGAGACAGTATTATAGTTTGGAGACAGTATTATTATAGTTTGGAGACAGTATTATAGTTTGGAGACAGTATTATTATAGTTTGGAGACAGTATTATAGTTTGGAGACAGTATTATTATAGTTTGGAGACAGTATTATAGTTTGGAGACAGTATTATTATAGTTTGGAGACAGTATTATAGTTTGGAGACAGTATTATTATAGTTTGGAGACAGTATTATAGTTTGGAGACAGTATTATTATAGTTTGGAGACAGTATTATAGTTTGGAGACAGTATTATTATAGTTTGGAGACAGTATTATAGTTTGGAGACAGTATTATTATAGTTTGGAGACAGTATTATAGTTTGGAGACAGTATTATTATAGTTTGGAGACAGTATTATAGTTTGGAGACAGTATTATTATAGTTTGGAGACAGTATTATAGTTTGGAGACAGTATTATTATAGTTTGGAGACAGTATTATAGTTTGGAGACAGTATTATTATAGTTTGGAGACAGTATTATAGTTTGGAGACAGTATTATTATAGTTTGGAGACAGTATTATAGTTTGGAGACAGTATTATTATAGTTTGGAGACAGTATTATAGTTTGGAGACAGTATTATTATAGTTTGGAGACAGTATTATAATTTGGAGACAGTATTATTATAGTTTGGAGACAGTATTATAATTTGGAGACAGTATTATTATAGTTTGGAGACAGTATTATAGTTTGGAGACAGTATTATTATAGTTTGGAGACAGTATTATAGTTTGGAGACAGTATTATTATAGTTTGGAGACAGTATTATAGTTTGGAGACAGTATTATTATAGTTTGGAGACAGTATTATAGTTTGGAGACAGTATTATTATAGTTTGGAGACAGTATTATAGTTTGGAGACAGTATTATTATAGTTTGGAGACAGTATTATAGTTTGGAGACAGTATTATTATAGTTTGGAGACAGTATTATAGTTTGGAGACAGTATTATTATAGTTTGGAGACAGTATTATAGTTTGGAGACAGTATTATTATAGTTTGGAGACAGTATTATAGTTTGGAGACAGTATTATTATAGTTTGGAGACAGTATTATAGTTTGGAGACAGTATTATTATAGTTTGGAGACAGTATTATAGTTTGGAGACAGTATTATTATAGTTTGGAGACAGTATTATAGTTTGGAGACAGTATTATTATAGTTTGGAGACAGTATTATAGTTTGGAGACAGTATTATTATAGTTTGGAGACAGTATTATAGTTTGGAGACAGTATTATTATAGTTTGGAGACAGTATTATAGTTTGGAGACAGTATTATTATAGTTTGGAGACAGTATTATAATTTGGAGACAGTATTATTATAGTTTGGAGACAGTATTATAATTTGGAGACAGTATTATTATAGTTTGGAGACAGTATTATAGTTTGGAGACAGTATTATTATAGTTTGGAGACAGTATTATAGTTTGGAGACAGTATTATTATAGTTTGGAGACAGTATTATAGTTTGGAGACAGTATTATTATAGTTTGGAGACAGTATTATAGTTTGGAGACAGTATTATTATAGTTTGGAGACAGTATTATAGTTTGGAGACAGTATTATTATAGTTTGGAGACAGTATTATAGTTTGGAGACAGTATTATTATAGTTTGGAGACAGTATTATAGTTTGGAGACAGTATTATTATAGTTTGGAGACAGTATTATAGTTTGGAGACAGTATTATTATAGTTTGGAGACAGTATTATAGTTTGGAGACAGTATTATTATAGTTTGGAGACAGTATTATAGTTTGGAGACAGTATTATTATAGTTTGGAGACAGTATTATAGTTTGGAGACAGTATTATTATAGTTTGGAGACAGTATTATAGTTTGGAGACAGTATTATTATAGTTTGGAGACAGTATTATAGTTTGGAGACAGTATTATTATAGTTTGGAGACAGTATTATAGTTTGGAGACAGTATTATTATAGTTTGGAGACAGTATTATAGTTTGGAGACAGTATTATTATAGTTTGGAGACAGTATTATAATTTGGAGACAGTATTATTATAGTTTGGAGACAGTATTATAATTTGGAGACAGTATTATTATAGTTTGGAGACAGTATTATAGTTTGGAGACAGTATTATTATAGTTTGGAGACAGTATTATAGTTTGGAGACAGTATTATTATAGTTTGGAGACAGTATTATAGTTTGGAGACAGTATTATTATAGTTTGGAGACAGTATTATAGTTTGGAGACAGTATTATTATAGTTTGGAGACAGTATTATAGTTTGGAGACAGTATTATTATAGTTTGGAGACAGTATTATAGTTTGGAGACAGTATTATTATAGTTTGGAGACAGTATTATAGTTTGGAGACAGTATTATTATAGTTTGGAGACAGTATTATAGTTTGGAGACAGTATTATTATAGTTTGGAGACAGTATTATAGTTTGGAGACAGTATTATTATAGTTTGGAGACAGTATTATAGTTTGGAGACAGTATTATTATAGTTTGGAGACAGTATTATAGTTTGGAGACAGTATTATTATAGTTTGGAGACAGTATTATAGTTTGGAGACAGTATTATTATAGTTTGGAGACAGTATTATAGTTTGGAGACAGTATTATTATAGTTTGGAGACAGTATTATAGTTTGGAGACAGTATTATTATAGTTTGGAGACAGTATTATAGTTTGGAGACAGTATTATTATAGTTTGGAGACAGTATTATAATTTGGAGACAGTATTATTATAGTTTGGAGACAGTATTATAATTTGGAGACAGTATTATTATAGTTTGGAGACAGTATTATAGTTTGGAGACAGTATTATTATAGTTTGGAGACAGTATTATAGTTTGGAGACAGTATTATTATAGTTTGGAGACAGTATTATAGTTTGGAGACAGTATTATTATAGTTTGGAGACAGTATTATAGTTTGGAGACAGTATTATTATAGTTTGGAGACAGTATTATAGTTTGGAGACAGTATTATTATAGTTTGGAGACAGTATTATAGTTTGGAGACAGTATTATTATAGTTTGGAGACAGTATTATAGTTTGGAGACAGTATTATTATAGTTTGGAGACAGTATTATAGTTTGGAGACAGTATTATTATAGTTTGGAGACAGTATTATAGTTTGGAGACAGTATTATTATAGTTTGGAGACAGTATTATAGTTTGGAGACAGTATTATTATAGTTTGGAGACAGTATTATAGTTTGGAGACAGTATTATTATAGTTTGGAGACAGTATTATAGTTTGGAGACAGTATTATTATAGTTTGGAGACAGTATTATAGTTTGGAGACAGTATTATTATAGTTTGGAGACAGTATTATAGTTTGGAGACAGTATTATTATAGTTTGGAGACAGTATTATAGTTTGGAGACAGTATTATTATAGTTTGGAGACAGTATTATAATTTGGAGACAGTATTATTATAGTTTGGAGACAGTATTATAATTTGGAGACAGTATTATTATAGTTTGGAGACAGTATTATAGTTTGGAGACAGTATTATTATAGTTTGGAGACAGTATTATAGTTTGGAGACAGTATTATTATAGTTTGGAGACAGTATTATAGTTTGGAGACAGTATTATTATAGTTTGGAGACAGTATTATAGTTTGGAGACAGTATTATTATAGTTTGGAGACAGTATTATAGTTTGGAGACAGTATTATTATAGTTTGGAGACAGTATTATAGTTTGGAGACAGTATTATTATAGTTTGGAGACAGTATTATAGTTTGGAGACAGTATTATTATAGTTTGGAGACAGTATTATAGTTTGGAGACAGTATTATTATAGTTTGGAGACAGTATTATAGTTTGGAGACAGTATTATTACAGTACAGAGACAGTATTATTATAGTTTGGAGACAGTATTATAGTTTGGAGAAAGTATTATAGTTTGGAAACAGTATTATTATAGTTTGGAGAGAGTATTAGAGTTTGGAGACAGTATTATTATAGTTTGGAGACAGTATTATAGTTTGGAGACAGTATTATTATAGTCTGGAGAAGGTATAGTTTGGAGATAGTATTATTATAGTCTGGAGAAAGTATAGTTTGGAGACAGTATTATTATAGTTTGGAGACAGTATTATAGTTTGGAGACAGTATTACTATAGTCTGGAGACAGTATTATTATAGTTAGGAGACAGTAGTATTATAGTTTGGAGACAGTGTTATTATAGTCTGGAGACAGTATTATTATAGTTAGGAGACAGTAGTATTATAGTTTGGAGACAGTATTATTTTAGTTTGGAGACAGTATTATTATAGTTTGGAGACTGTATTATAGTTTGGAGACAGTATTATTATAGTTAGGAGACAGTAGTATTATAGTTTGGAGACAGTATTATTATAGTTTGGAGGCAGTATTATAGTCTGGAGACAGTATTATTATAGTTTGGAGACAGTATTATTATAGTTTGGAGACAGTATTATAGTTTGAAGACAGTATTATTATAGTCTGGAGACAGTATTATTATAGTTAGGAGACAGTAGTATTATAGTTTGGAGACAGTATTATTATAGTTTGGAGGCAGTGTTATAGTCTGGAGACAGTAGTATTATAGTTTGGAGACAGTATTATTATAGTTTGGAGACAGTATTATAGTCTGGAGACAGTAGAATTATAGTTTGGAGACAGTATTATTATAGTTTGGAGACAGTATTATAGTTTGGAGACAGTATTATAGTTTGAAGACAGTATTATTATAGTTTGGAGACTGTATTATTATAGTTTGGAGACTGTATTATAGTTTGAAGAAAGTATTATTATAGTTTGGAGACTGTATTATAGTTTGGAGACTGTATTATTATAGTTTGGAGACTGTATTATAGTTTGGAGAGAGTATTATTATAGTTTGGAGACTGTATTATTATAGTTTGGAGACTGTATTATAGTTTGGAGACAGTATTATTATAGTTTGGAGACTGTATTATAGTTTGGAGACAGTATTATTATAGTTTGGAGACTGTATTATTATAGTTTGGAGACTGTATTATTATAGTTTGGAGACAGTATTATTATAGTTTGGAGACAGCAGTATTAATAAAGTACATCGCTCCTATTGTGTCTGTTATATGAAGCCTGAACGGACTCTTTGATTTTTCCAATTTCCCGTTCCACCTTAAGCGTTCCTGCAGTCGGAATGTCTCTGGCGCACTATTTAAGGTGGATCGGACAGTGGGACGGGAAGGGAAGGGAAGGGAAGGGAAGGGCAGGGCAGGGCAGTACCTGGCACTGCCAGAGAGGCGCTGCATCTCTGTGGCCAACCGGACATTTTCCGGCTTTACTCCCTGTTGAACCTCCCTTAAGCGCTGGGTTTGACCCACGCTCCGCCGGTGGGCGCAGAGTGTGTGTGTGGCATTGATCGTTCTTGATGAAGCTGTATGGGAACTGAACGTTGTTGCTCTCACAAACACTAAGTGCGGGATTAAAGCAGCGCTTATGGAGGGCGCTCCTTTAGTTGGGGTTGGGATCGCCATCGTGTCCAGTTTCATTAATGGATCGACGTTTGTGCTCCAGAAGAAGGGGATTCTCCGAGCTCGCCAGGCAGGTAGCGAGCAGACTGCCACTCTCAAACCTGGAGCAGAGTTTAACCAACACTGCTGCTTCACTTTCCTCCTGTCTCACACACTAACCTCAGTCTGCCAGGAGAATATCTAACGCATGTCCTGATTTTGGGGGATTCCTTTTGCAGGTAGGAGTTACCTGTCGGACTGTGTGTGGTGGTGTGGGACACTTGCAAGTGAGTAAAAGTTCCCCTCTGTGTTCGACCTGATGTATATAGTCTTGCATGCATTTGTTTGATTTACATTTATTTAAAACCATAAACATATAATCTTATCATGGATTTGTATTCATTAGCAGTAGTCTTAGTACTTATTTCACTATTATTCGTTTATTCATATCGTTATTCATATTTTATTATTACCAGTGATCGTGGGGCAGGTTGGGAACTTCCTGGCTCACAATGCAGCACCAGCAGTACTGGTCACTCCTCTCGGAGCCTTGGGGGTCCTGTTTGGGTGGGTTACGTTGATCTATTTTTTTTTTTTTACATCTGTAGTGACACATCTTACACGCAGTGTCGCAGTGGCCAGCCATGCATTCAGCACCCGGGATGCTGTGTTTCGGACGGTATTTCAGGGCAACTTACTGGTCTGGGGCTCAAACCCACAACCTCCTGATCATGGGGCCTAGTCCCTAACCTGTAGGTGATCCCTACCTAGTGGTTAGGGATATTGTGACGTGTAACAGTAGCACATAGGGTTTAGAAAGTGGAAATGCAACTTTATGTGTACAAAGTAGGAGGAAGAAGCTGGTAGCTGGTCCTACACCTTTACTTCTCTTAAATCTTTTATTTAGTCATTAAATATAATGCGCAGGTGCTTACCGGCCTGCTCCAAAACTTACCCCAAGTAAGCATTTCTCACCATCGTGTTCTTCTTCAACATCACTGTTTCCATCATCAGCAAAATATTCACAGCAATGCTCTTTCTGTGATGAATCTGGTCTATGGTAAAAATAAATAAAATGATTCTACTATTCGGGCATTGATAAGTGGTAGAGTTAAATAATGACATGATATCTGTTGTATTGTTCCTGTCCGGTTCTTTCTCTGTGTTGATGATGCTTGTTATACCAATCAGAGCTGTCCTGGCCTCTTGGCTACTGCAGGAGCATCTGAGTGTTCTGGGGAAACTTGGCTGTGTGTTGTGCTGCTGCGGGTCAGTCATGCTCATCATTCATTCCCCTGCGTCCGAAGGGGTGGCATCAAGAGTTGAATTAGAAGAACGACTTCTCGATCCAGGTATGAACACCCAACCAGATATGATCTGACATCATGCCTACTGGCGTCTCTACCACAGCCAGAGCTGAAGATGAATGAGTCCTAAGGATTTGTCTTCTTGTTCACCCAAGACCAACCCAACCCTGTTATTTTGTGTGTGTAAAGAAATGAATAATTATTTCATTTGAATCAGGAATTTTTAAAAGTGACATTAGCAAAACAAACACTACAAACTTCTTGGGGCTGCTCTCAAAAAGTTTAACCTACACAAATTGAATAAATGTCTTAAATACTGAGTTGAGAGGTTTTAGGAAATTTACCGAATTACAGAACTGCCAGTTGTCCCCTAAACAGTTTAGACGTGCACTGTGGTACACAAAGCACGTTCTCGATGTTATGAGCTTGTCGGAAGGTCTTTATAATAGGATCAGATTCTTGGGAGTCTTAATGGTTTGCCTGGGGCTCTCCAACTTTAGAGAGTTACGGAGCGATTGTACAGCTTCCCAGACGTCTACCATCCAGGCCAGCCAACACCTGTCCATGTGCCATGCCTTGTGAAATAATACTTCCATCCATCCATTAGGGCGAGGACGGGGGACGCACCCTGGACAGGTCGCCAGCCCATCGCAGGGAGAAATAATACTTGCAAAAGGATAAATCAGTTTAGGCTTTATAATGTAATGAGGCGGGTGATTGGCCTGTTTTTAAGTTACTTTATTTTTTCAGTTTTTGGTATAGGAAAGTGTGGCAATTTCATCGTGGAGTTTTATTTGATTCTTTTTTCATTCTTTTAGTATTCCAGAGGGCTAAATTCATAAGCCTTTCAGTGTCATATTACATTACAAGTACTATTTAACAAGACTCAACAGAAACATTAAAAATGAATGCTTCCATCATATTTGATCTATGATACAGCCTTTTTGATTTAAACCCCTAGTTTTTGAGATTACAACTCTCAGTTAAGCAGACAAAGCAAGCCCACATCTGAGGATTGCCCGGTGTGAATGCCCTGCAGCTTTTTTCTTTGCTAGACAGACTGGACTCCGGTTTTAAGTTACCTAGCTAAACTGCAAAACCTCGCTTTGGTAAAATACGTCCTTGGTTACAACTAATCGTACTCTGTGTTTGTTTCAGTGTTTCTGAGCTACACTGCATTGGTGGTTCTGCTGTTGGTCATACTGATTGGATGGCTGTCTCCAGCATATGGAACGTCCAACATCATGGTTTATGTGGGCATCTGTTCCCTCTTAGGGAGTTTCACAGTGCCCAGTTGCAAAGGTCTGGGTCTGGCTGCAAAGGATGTCTTCAGTGGAGGTTTTGCTAGTGACAACAGAGCCCTGTACCTCTTCCTGTGTTTGCTGGCAGTTCTTATAGTGAGCATCCTCATCCAGTTCATTTTCATCAACAAAGCTTTACAGAACTTCAGCTCCAACATGTTTGAGGCTGTGTATTATGTGGTATTCACATCTTCTGTCATCATAGCCTCTGCCATCCTCTTTAAAGAGTGGGAAACTTTAAGCATCCTGGATGGTTTGGGCATTTTATGTGGATTTACCACAGTGTCTGTGGGTGTCAGCTTATTACGCATATCCCAAGAGGCTGTGCTCACATGTTTGACAAAAACTAAAGAGGACTAATGTGCAATGTTTACTCAAGGTCTTTTTTGCAGATACAGGCCTAGACATGAGCTTGAACTTTTCCATGTATTTTCTATAAAAAGTGTCAGAAAGTGTGCATATCACTTATATTTTTATCTGCTTTTGTTATAAGTTGTAACTAATTTTCATTTATAATAAACAATAATTCTAATAAACAAACTAATTGAGGGAAAGGAAGTTTCACTGTGCCTGAAATAAACATGTCTAGATTAGACGCCTGGACAGAGGGTATAAACGTATACTATCTGAGGAATATTCATGGTCTGTACCTTGCATAGCTCTTTTAAGTACACACTGTTTAGCTCAAATTATTCAGTGCACTCATATTAGCGACTTACTGAACTCAGCCACTAAACTGAGTTGTGTCACATGCCACTCCTCCCCCTGATACTGCAGGCATTGTTAAAGTGACGTGTGGTATCACACCATCGCCTATGGCCTATGAAAAATCTCACTCCGAGAGAGCCAAGAGAAAATGTCTTACAGGCATAGGACACATGGAGTGAAAATCTTTTTTAAACTATTTGTTGATGAAATGTGAGTAATCTTTTTAAAACTGTTACTACAAAGCTACCACCTTGTTTGTTATTGCTAATAAAAGAATGTTTATTTCAGCAAATATAATGGTTGGAAAAAATTTTTTAATCCAAAGGTTTTATCTTTGAAACCAAAAGAATAAATCTTTACTTGAGACATAAATCTTAAGGCCATCCAGTCCACTAACCCTAATGTGCAGGGACCGGTCACATGATCATACAGGCAGTGCGGCAATCAGACATTTACGGCATTTAGCAGACACTCTTATCCAGAGTGACTTCCCATTTCTAATTACAGGGACAGTCCCCCTGGAGCAATTTGGGGTTAAGGGTCTTGCTCAGGGACTCCGTGGCAGTAGTGCTGGAGGTGGGATTTGATCCTGCAACTTCTTGGTCCATAGAAAAGTTGCCTTACACTAGATCGCCGCCACCTTAGACAGAGACGGAAGTTCTTCCCACCAATAATCAAAAATGCAAAAAGACATCAGGACAGGTTTTATATATACACACACACACACACAATACTTAATATATATTATTATTTTAATCATCCCTGCAAATATACAGTAATGAATAGAATTATTAAGTATTAAAAATAAGGAATTGCACATTAAATGATCCCTGCGATAGGCTGGCGACCTGTCCAGGGTGTGTCCCCGTCCTTCGCCCCGTGTGGACTCCAGCACCCCCCGCGACCCAAATTAGGACAAGCGGCCCACAAAATGACTGAGTGACATTAAATGAATCATTTATTTTGTTCAGAATTACTTGTGGGGGGGCTCTTAATTGAATTGAGGACGTGTCACACAACATATGTAAATTATCCATCCATCCATTTTCTGCCGCTCGTCCCAAACGGGGTCGCGGGGGGGTGCTGGTGTCCAACCCAGCGCACACAGGGCGAGGACGGGGGACGCACCCTGGACAGGTCGCCAGCCCATCGCAGGGAGCAGCAGGAAGGGGACGGCACCTTGCTCAAGGGTACCTAAGGGCAACCTATTGGGAAGGGGTTCAGAACCCTGATTCTCCAATCACGAGGCCAACACCGCCTCCATATGTAAATTATATTTTATAAAATAATTAAAAGAGTTGCCACCGTTTCCAGGTCGGTCCAAAGCTTGTATAGGATTAAAGATAACGGTGGTCTGGTGATGGGGTACTTGCCTATGATGCAAGAGGTCCCAGGTTCGAATCCCACCTCCAGCACTACCACCACTGGGTCCCTGAGCAAGACCCTTAACCCTGACTGTCCCTCTAATTGGATATGGAAGTCGCTCTGGATAAGTGGCTAAATGCTGCAAGTCTAAATAACTAGTCAGTCAGACATTTTCTGCCGCTTGTTCCAAGCGGGGAGTCCATCCCAGCTCACCCAGGGCAAAGGACAAGGGACACACCCTGGACAGGTCGCCAGCCCATCGGAATTTAACCTGTTTCACACATACAGCAGTGGGCAACTATTTAAAGCGCCCGGGGAGCAGTGATGGGGACGATACCTTGCTCAAGGGTACCTCAGGGCAACCTATCGGGAAGGGGTTCAATCCCCCGATCATGCGGCCAACGCCCTAACCACTAGGCCACCGCTGCCCCATGTAAATAACTAGTTTACACTTATCATTGGTCGTACAGTTACACTGGCTGAGCCAGTCGAAGCCCTACTGGATATACATCTGTGACACTTCTAATTAACAACAACTAAATTCTGTATCGATGCACCAAGTCACTTAAATTCCCCGTGCTGTGAATGGAATTATCTTTGGGGCAGCTGTGGTCAATGGTTAGGGAGTTAGTCCCAGGATCAGAAGGTTGTGGGTTAGAATCCCTAACCAGTAGGTTGCCCTGAGGTACCTTTGAGCAAGGTACCGTCCCCATCACTGCTCCCCGGGCGCTTTAAATAGTTGCCCACTGCTGTGTGTGTGAAACAGGTTCAATTCTGTTGTGCTGTGCTGCGTTTCACAATGACAAGAATAGTCACTTTCACTTTAACTGTCTTGCTGCTTCAAGGGAACGTGAGCAGGACAAAGACAGAATACAGTTTAAATTAATCCAGTTTCTCGCATAAACAGACCTTTTTCTTAACGCCTGACCATCACCCACTTACCAACTCTCACCTGCTGACTGTGTGCAGAGTGACAGTACATGGACCAATCAGAGGAGAGCTTTGTCGCATGCGCAGTCGTCCGCCCTTTCCCGTGTGGGTGGGAGCTTTAAGGTTAGTGAGAACTCATCCACGTTCCAAGCGCCAGGACTCGCACAGCCGAGCAATGAGATTCGAGTTCTCTGGAACACATTCACTGTGAGCCCTGGGAAGTCAAACTAAACAAAACAGGTATTTTTTGCGAGCGTCCTTGTGCCTGAAGCCGCCGGGCTGCGAAAACATCCGCAGGCAGTTTTTCGGAACCCGTTTAGCCGCTAGGCAGCTAACCAGCGGCTGTAAACATCCGGCTAGTGGAAACCGAGTCTCAAATGTCTGCTCAAGCCCTCCATTTATGGCGATTAACACGAAAAATATACCAAGAGAGGACGAGAAACGCATTGGTTCAGTCCCCCGGACATGGTGCTCAGGTTTGAGTTTACGTTATTGCCAGAACCTGCTAATTTATGTCCTTCGAATGCTAACGGGGCTAATTCTTCTGCATGATCGCCCCGATTGTGGCGAGACCGCAGCTAAACTCCACGCCTACAGCCATCAAAATGTTCAGGCCCGTCCACATTCCTTCACTGGCCTGTCCTGTTTTCTGTCAGACTGAATTCCGCATTAGAGGGTCTGTATACATCTCGAAGCCTCGGTTTCCAGGGCGACCTGCGCCCTGTCAAGTTTTGGGAGCATGGATCAGTCCGAACACTAAAAGCTGGAAGTGGGAGAGCTCATCCCAGAACCCTGTAGCAGCTCTAGGGTGTTTCTCCGTGCCGGCTTGTCCGGTTTCGTGTTTGTAGGTGTTCAGTAGTAGATTTCATCATCAGCTGCTTCGCGTTCCTCCCTGCGTGTTTGCTCAGGAGCTCATAGCAGCTCTCACTTCCTCAATCCTTTGGATCAGTGCCTGTAACTCACCGCTGCTGCTAGAGACACTACCTCTCTCTCGGAGAGGCTTTGATTTGCTTAGTGTTGATATGAACGATACACTTAAGCGCACCGAATGTTCTGTCTGTCATGGTTCTTTTCAAAATGGTAAGCTTTACTTTTTTTCTCCGTTTTTCTTTCTAGGGCGTCACTTCTTAAAGGACTCACGATTTTTTTTAAGGTACTGTCTCGGGACAGGAGTGCAGTACTGGTGAGCGCCTTCTCTGCGTGTTCCTCAATGTGACAGAAGGAAATTCTTCAACCAAGATCACTATGGGCCAAGACCGAGGCAAATACGATTTCTACATCGGCCTTGCTTTGGCCATTAGCTCCAGTATATTCATCGGTGGGAGCTTTATACTAAAGAAGAAAGGACTCCTTCGACTGGCAAGGAAGGGCTCGATGAGAGCAGGTAAACATCTGCAAGCATTTGCTTTTGAGGGGCAAGTTGAAGTCATGAGTTTTAAACACTCCTGCTTTCTGTCAGGGAGGTTAAACTGGTAAAGTGTGTTTAAGGTGTTACGACATGCACTCCCTTTTCTGTTGTCTGACATTCTTTGCTGGGTCGTCAGCTCTGACACATGAGGGCGCAGCTCATTTGGATAGATTATAGTGCACTTCTCGTGTGACCTCCAAGCCATGACTATTTTATATGATGAGGAATCATTAACCGTCTTCCATATTTTGCAGCTCTTAAGACTGCAGAGCTTACTAAGGGAATTTCCAGTTGTATTTTATTAGCTCAATGAACGGTTCAGTGTCAACACAGGACTTTCTTTAATCTTTCACCTTAGCGGCTGTCACTTATACTAGCTGCCAGTGCTTTAAGTACATTTTAGGCAAAAGACTTTATGCATTACAGGGTGTAGCTCAGCTGTAGTGTTGCAGTGTGTGATAACAGAATTGTGTGGTAACGAGCACATGCTTTTTTTTTTCTTTTTTTTTTTTTCTTCTTCCTTCACAGGACAAGGTGGTCATGCATACTTAAAAGAATGGCTTTGGTGGGCTGGCTTACTATCAAGTAAGAAATCATTGTTAACTTGTACTGCAGAATACATAAGTTTCTGATCTAAATCAGAAGGAAGCCAAACAGCCAGTATTACTTTGAAACTGAACGTCACGTCTCAATTTATGAACAGAATCATGTCTCTGCTGCAGTAGATTCCTGATGGTTGTTTGGTGTGTATGAACACTGAAACCAGGAAAAAAAAAAAAAAAAAAAATTGTTAAAACTAAGACTGGCAAGGCACTGCATCACCCAGACTAGGGGCAGTTTGTAGGCTGTATAAACTGTTAATATTTTAAAGTAACAAGGAAACTATCTGCATTCGCAGTGGGAGCTGGTGAAGCTGCAAATTTCGCAGCTTATGCTTTCGCACCTGCAACCCTCGTGACTCCTCTCGGTGCTCTCAGCGTGCTTGTGAGGTATGCTTGCATTACGAATACAGCTATTGAAACAGAATAAAGATAAGGCATCTGCATAGAAAATGAATCCAAAAGACAGAATATCTACCGTTTGGCCTGATCAACATGCATGTGCAAAAAAAAATAAATAAATAAATACAATGAGTTTAGCGCCCTGAATAGCTGCACTGTTTTGTGTGAGCATCAGCTCCTTTGATCAGTGTTAGGGATGACACTGCACTGTTTAAACAGAGCTATGTGCTTTAAAAATTAAATCTTGTTCTCTAGCTTATTCTTGTTAAAATATGTGTTCCATTTTGAAGGAGCTTTGTCTTGTAAAATCAACACACAATAGGTTGCATTGTTCAATAAACTAAGACATCTTAAATGTGACGTTATTGTGATGCTCCAAAACACCAACATTTTGTGAAACAAACTTGATTTTTGTTGCAGTGCAGTCCTTTCCTCCTACTTCTTGATGGAGAGATTAAACCTGCATGGGAAGATGGGATGTCTGCTTAGTATCTTGGGCTCTACCACCATGGTGATCCATGCACCGCAGGAAGAGGAGATTGACAGTCTGAGTGACATGGCCAAGAAGCTGGTGGACCCAGGTACTCTATAAATTAATGCATATAGTAAATGGAGAAGTTTGACTGTTTTTGAAAATTATTCTCCCCCAGAGTGCATGTGTAATGTTTCATGAGACCTCCTTCAGAATTTAGGCAGGCCTTGTCCAGAAAGATTTTATTTGCATGTGTTAAAAAAAAAAACACTGCTTAAACAATACTGCTGTTGCCCTGTGGTGTGCAGAACTGAAGGTTACAGTACAACCACCGTATTTTGCTATAAATGTGGGACTCTCAAATGCACCATAAAATATCAACAGTAATGTTAAAGAAACCACCAGCATTTTGTTTTGTAGCATATAGTGTTGCTAAGAATATAATTTCATACAATCTACCATTTTCTTCCCTTAGGTTTTGTGGTCTTTGCAACGCTGGTCATCATCATAGCTATTATTTTCATCTTTGTGGTTGGCCCACGTCATGGGCAGACTAACATCCTGGTCTACATCACTATCTGCTCTGTTATTGGGGCCCTGTCAGTATCTTGTGTGAAGGGCTTGGGCATTGCCATTAAAGAGGCCATTTCTGGTCACCCGGTACTGCGAAACCCTTTGGCATGGCTGCTGCTCCTGAGTCTGATTGCTTGTGTCAGCACACAAATTAACTACCTGAATAAAGCACTGGACATCTTCAACACCTCTCTAGTCACACCAATCTACTACGTCTTTTTTACCACGTCTGTGCTTTCCTGCTCTGCCATCTTGTTTAAAGAATGGGAACACATGGGCTATGATGACATCATTGGCACCCTGAGCGGCTTCATTACCATTATTGTTGGCATCTTCCTGCTGCACGCCTTCAAGGATGTCAACGTAAGTCTGGCTACACTGGCTGTGTCCATCAGGAAGGAAGAACGCAATGGTCCAACATCCAATGGAGTGGCTTCCCACACCCCTTATGAGTTACTACATAATGAAACCTCAGTGGATTTTGAGGACAGAGAAATAGGCCTGCCTTTTGATAACATCTCCAGAAGAAATGGTAGTACAGCCTCCTAGGGCCTAAAAGCTCAAAGCAACTTATCAGATAAAGGAAAAAAAAAAAAAAAAAGTGTGTTCTCATGGGCCGTATGGACATGTCGTCGCCCCCCCCCCCCCCCCCCCCAAAGGGAGACTGTACTTAAGACAATCAAATGGGCAAAAAAAAAGTGACTGATGGACCAGTTGATTGTACTAAAGTGTTTTGTATTGGTTCTTTGTTCCTTTCTGCCTTACTTTCTTGGCTGGAGTGTAAGGCTTCATCTCATTCCTCCTGTAGCACTGTAAATATACACCTGTTTTTAAGAGCCTTTTGTTATACTTCATGTTCAGGTATTTCTTTAATTGCACTGAATTCTAATTTCCTTTCTACAGAAACAACTTGGCTGTTTTCAATGTAATAAACTGATCTGGAAACAGCAAAGCATATTCACGTAGAAGATACATGATAAATGAGATTTACTACATATTTATTGAATTAAAATCTGATTACAATCATTCAAATACAAAAGGCAAATGTTTAACAAGAGTAAGAACTTGGTTATTTTTAAGCTTTTAAGATTATAAGGAAAAAGCATGCAGTCATTCCAGCAATACCAAACAGAAAATATACGATAGATTTCTCACCACAGCAAAACTTTTAAATAATCTCTTGATAAAACCCACTTGCCCATTTCTCACCCTTGGCTATAACTTTCATTGAGTATAAAACATGAATAGCATTGTAATAGAGGACAAAAAATATAGTAAGTATTTTATAATAAGGCACATTGTGTTTACAAAAAATAACTTGGAAAACAGTGTTTAAAACTGGGCCACAAAAGTCTTAAATCTAACACCTTTGGACTTGTCTTACCAAAGCAAAAGTCTTACACAAAATAATATTGCAATCGGTGATTGCTTCATTAGCACATCACCTCAAATCACTAGATGATTTACTGGCCCTGTGAACACTAGGCTTAAGCAGAGCAGTTCCTCTGATGGTTTTAGTGACTAAAAATTGGTCAACAAATTTGCCAGCATTAGGCCTACTACTACTGTGCTGGTGCTTTAACAGTACATCTTACCTGAACCAATCCCACTGTGATGTAGTTTAAAAAGGGACTGGTTTAACGTGTAATGTGAACTCAGTTGCTGGCCAGTGATTGGTGGATTGGTGGTTGGAAGCATCGGACGTGTTCCACCGGCATGTTCTCCCCGTCACCCGATTTCAGATACTTGTTCAGAATGGCAAATATCTCATCGTTCAGAATCTGAAACTTGCGAATGCGTTCGACCATTTTTTTTAATGGCTGAAAGGCAAAAGCATGAGTGATTGTAGCAGTTGCACAAAAAGAAGAACTGTACTGATAAGAGAAGAAAACGGAAGTAAAATGCAGAAGGTATTAAACCTTACAGTACAAATATACACTGAGTAACGAGCAGGAGCACTTCGGGTTTTAATTAGAAACTAATTACTTAAATTCCGTGTTGGGCACTTTTCTTGAGCACCTCCTGAAGGTGTTCCAGCCACAAGGTACCTAAACCTGACATGTGGCACTGTTTCAGAGAGTAAGTTACGATAATTCAGACTTACCACACTCTTGATGATCTCATCTTTGCCATCATGCTTCTGCACTTTGAGCAAGTGGTAGCTGAAGTCAAGGATATCGAAGCGTCTCTGTTGACCCAGCAAGGTGATAATCATACAGCCTGCCCAGTTCAGCCCATCTCCAAAGCACTGCCTGTAGATGAACAACAGCACTTTTACAAACTAAAACCATAGTATGGTTTTACAAGTATGGTCCTTCTGCGAGGTCTTTACAATTTAAAGGGCTAAATAACATGAGGTGAGTCACTCACTCTACAGTGAACTCATTGGCTCCGACAGGGATGCAGTAAACAAACTGCATGGCACTCCACAGACGATGGAACTCCACACACTCGTCCACATGCATCACACCATTGGTGGGTAACGGGCCACGCCAGATCAGGTCATCCAGGAAACCGCGGACGCGTGTCAGGATGACTTCGAACATGGACAGTCCACAGCACAGCCTCTCTTTGGTCAGCAGGTCCCCCTCACGAGCAATGGCAATTTGCTAATGAAAGATGTGAAGCAAGGTTTTTAAATCAAATTCGGTTGAGGCCTCAAAAGAATGAACTTGCACACTTTTAGAACCCTCCAAAAAAGGGAACACATTTTTAAACTCCTTTTACCACTTTCATGATCTAAATTCTTTTGTTTTATGAAAACATAATGGACCAAGAATATTTTTTTAAAAGTTTGTTATATTTTTATATACATACATTCATTTTAAATGATAACATTTATACCTTCTCTCATTAAGGTCCCATTTGAGGTCGGATATGTTTTAAAGGCATGGACAAAGGAACTTTGGAAGCTTAGTGGTCTCAAGGGTCAAAAGAAGGTGCTCAGAAAGCTCATTAGTGATGGCTAAAAGTGTGTCTGAGTGGTAGAAGCAGTTTTGCAATTGGCTTAGGAAGGCGATGATTCTGTGCCCACCTGCGGAGTTCCCAGGCGCTCAATCAAAGGCACCAGATGCAGCGCCGTGTACTTGGCCTCCAGCCGCTTCATTTTAGCATCTAGGCGCTCGCCCTCTGCACAGAGAAATATGCTTCATTTCAGGGCATAATCTAAAGAATTTCATAAGGCTCCTTTCAAGACATCAAAGCCTTAATATATTAAACCACACAAGCTTCACAACCAGCCCCCACAGTTTGTTTCACAAGCTCTGCATCACATACATACAAATGCACACTCCAACATATTTTATATTACCTTTGACATGAACTCTTGGCAGAATGTTCTGAAATGGTGCAGCATGCAAAAGATCACACACTTCTTCTTGGGACTGCATTAAAAAGATGGAGAGAAACTGAAGTTAGAAACCATTCAAATGACTGAACAGAAACAGAAGCAGCATGTCCAGTAGCAGCATTAACACATCAACAAGGTCAAAATGAAACACGGGGGGGGGGGGGGGGGGAACTGGCTGCGTTTTGCTATCAGCCTGATATCAAGCCTGTGTGTGAGATGTTCTTGAGAGCAAGGTTTCAGCTGCAGTAAACATTCTGGCACATTCTGCTAAAGCCATCCATATCTTAAGATACTTCTTCTAATTCTATCTACAAACATACCATGAGTTTTTTGGTTTGTTAGTATGTTATATAATATGCAAAACAAACAATGAACTTGAGTTAGATCTGCAAAAAATAGTTATCAGACAACAGCAAACCAGAGAAACCCATTAAAAAAAAAAAAAAAAAAAAAAATTCAGTAATTGAAGGGAAAAAAGAAAAAAAAGCTGAAAAAAAAAAAAAAAAAAAAAAAAAGGAATATTTCACCATTTATCCAAATTAAGTTTAATTAAAGATTATTTAATAAACTAAAATAGGCATACTTGTTTATGACAATCTAAACATCACTAAAATAACATTTCTAGCTATTTGTGTGTCTTAAAATGTGTCATCAGTTTCAACAGTGTTACTAAGCCATTTCTAAGGCTCTGGAATTTCAGTGAGCCACAGTAACCACTCTTACAATAAAGAAACGATGCACCTGTGGTGAACAGGTCTAGAAGTCAAATGACAAACATTGCTCTAAAACCACAGCAATAACTTCCGAGTGTAGCAAAAAAAGAACCAAGAGGAGGAGCTGCAGGCCATAAAGTTTATTTTTCAATTTTCCAAAATGTATTAATCTAAGGGCAGAAACAGTAGGCAGGGGAGAAATAAGGTTTGAAGTGGCCTAATCAAAGTCCAGCATTAAACCTCATTTAGATGCTGTGGCAGGACCTTAAATGGGCAGCTATTGCTTAAAAGCCGTTGAGCTTGTTAAAGAAACTGCACATAAAATGGGTCAAAAAAAGCAAAATAATTTAGCTGCTGTTGCTGCTGAAGGTGGCACACTCAGTGTGAATTAATTTTCAGAGGGCTATGTTCTTTCCCCATTGGAAATAAATTATTTTTTCCTTCAATAAATAAAATGATAATTTAAAAACTGTTTGTGGTCATGTATTAATATATTTTATGTTGTATTAGGCTTTGTATGAGGATCCAGAAACGGTTACTATGACAAAAATACAGAGGAAACAAGGCGACTAATACTTTTTCACAACTTCATAACAAAACGGACCATGAGGAAGATACAACAATCCCTGCAGTAAAATAAGAGCACACAAAAAAAAAAAAAAAAAAAAAGCACAAAAAGAACATTTAAAAATGGAAACAGGAAACTTGCAGACTCATGGTGATGAAACGAAGCTCTTATTTTTAAATAGAGCCACTAGATGGTACTGTGCCGACACGAACACTGACATTCTGCTGTTCAGATGCTTGTTAAGCGTGGCTGTGTGCCACTGGCATTCATATCCCACTTGCAATCAGAACAGTAAGCTGTTTCTAATGAACTGAAGAACAGGTGGTGGATTTCAGTAATAAGCATCAACAATTATCTCCAGCAGTGAACACCGTTGAAGACGGCTGTAAAAAGCTTTGAAATCCGAGGCAAAGTGAACCTTGTTGGTTTAAAAAGAGCACTTTGGGCTTAGAATAGCCAGGCAGTGTCAGGGGATTGCTATAAAAACTTCATTTCCTGCTGGTGATAAAAATGCCACTAATGGAGCTTTAAGTGAAAAGCTGAAAGTTCTATATTGTGGATTACTGGTGCACAAAGTCAGAGGACAGGAGTGTGTGTCTTTGTTTTTTTGGCTGATCTATGTTCAAAATTTATGCAAGTAATGAGAGTCAAGTTAAATGCACTTGCCGTATATATGGATTTCTGTGCTGCACCTATAATAAAATGTTACAGCATGATTGTAGACAACAAGGATTAAATAGTCACTGGCCTCTGCTTTATCATATGACTTGTATTTTTTATTGTATATTAATCATTCTGATAGTAATATTGCATTTCAGAATAATAAAGCTATAGTCACCAAAGCATAATTCCTTCTCAACTGGCAGTCCAGAAATCAGCTGTTAACAACATTAGTTGTTTTTTTTTGTAAATTATCTGAGATGCAAATTAAAGAACTGTATCATTGCATAAACAAAAAAAAAATGCTTTTCTCGTTTCTCTTTGCTTATATGCAAATTACATTCTCTTATTAAAATTTTTTTTTAAATCAATTACTCCTCCATTTTCTGTAGAAGGGAAGTGATCAGGCTAGTGCAGAATCAAACCTGAAATTTATACCACAATCATATGAATATTCATGAGAAAAAAAAAAGAATTGTGATATTACCTATAATATCTGGATATT
Organism: Hepsetus odoe; assembly: GCA_017165825.1. NCBI lineage: Eukaryota > Metazoa > Chordata > Actinopteri > Characiformes > Hepsetidae > Hepsetus > Hepsetus odoe. Next base: position 21,478,281 of record CM029366.1, on the reverse strand, counting down.
AAATGGCATAGACAGTATAAAAACTAATCAGCAAAAGGTCCTCTTAATAAATAATACAATCAATCTTATCCAGATAAAAAGGTAGTAGCTGGGCATTTAATTCTGAAGTGTAGCAGTCAACGACAATTCCTTATTGTTGAAAATATGGTCAAACAAAACCCATGATGTAAACATAGTCCATTTAGCCTTTTGACAGGATGTCAGTCGATGCTATTTGCTTCACTGAATCATTTCCATTCCCCCCTTGCATTACCACTCTGAGCAATCCAGGTATGTTCATCGAACAGCTGACATGACTTGCTGTGTATTTCACTCAAAACCAGCATGACTGACCATACGGTGTTAAGAATAAAACCCAAATACTGCCACATGAATCACAAACACAGCTGTGTTTCCATGACAACCCTCAGCAGCTTGCAGGTAACTTCTCTCAAAAACACACATCCTCAAATGCAGGTGAGACAGAGAGCAAAATGTTTCATCATTTACGTTATGATTGTGTGTGCTACGGCATTATGTTCCCTTGCATTTTAAAAGATGCAATTATTGTTCCTAATTTCAGGTACATTCATTTCCATCAGCAACTCAAGAGATGTCCTTTTGTCTTCAAGGGACTTGTATGTGCATGAGATTGCCATTCTGAGCCTCAAATGCCCTTTGCAAAGCTTAGTGATTATGAAGTCGGAGACAACAACGGCACTGTCCATCACAGATTTATTAAGAAAGAACAAATCTAAGCTTAGGACAGAGAGACATTCAGTCTCACTCCACACTGTACTGTATTGAATCGCTACAAATGCAATACCACAGCTATAGCCTTAAGGGTATACCGAAATACTGTATTTTAAATATATATTTTTTTAATATTTTGAAAGTAAAAAGTTTAGGGTTCTGTGTGTGTAATATAATTCAAAGTATCAAAAAGTTACAAAATATAAACATGCAAAAGCTGTAGGTGTTTTAGGTGTAAACGTACCAGGCTCTGTTCACTCAACAGGCAGAAAAGTAGGGCATTGCCCACCTCCCTCAGGTTTTGGAAGCACACGGTTTTTAGCTCAGCATACTCCACTATGTCTTTCAGCTGGTGGTGGAAGAACTCCAGGATGCCTGCATCAAATGACAACGTTTATGAGACTCCAGTACTTATTGAAAGCCCCCTATCGGAGACAACCAAATTCTCCTCGCTTTTAAAAGAAAACAAAACAATTAAATGTAGTACTGAAAAGACTTCAAAAGAACAATATTCACTCTCAGATCTGTGCAGAAATCAAACTGCAAGAAACGTTATCAGTCTACACTGCTTTTAAGCCGCTAGACACTACTGTTTTATCAGCTATCCTCTAGATGACCACTGAAATCCTAGAATATAGGCAGTACTATTAAGCCACCCTCTTTCCCTCCCCAATCCCCACCAGTAGTTTCTTCTTTGCAACACACCTTTTAGCTGGCAAAGTCATGACCCCGGTGTGGAGTGGACCCCTCACTATGGACACCAACACAATCACCCAGCACTCAAGATCAAGAGGCAATTACTAAGCATTCTCAAGTTGCAGACAGGTGGTGAGGCTGAGGAGTCCATGATTACAGCCAACAAAACATCAAGTACGCTCTGCTCCATCACCTCACAGAGCACATAGATGGCATGCAGAAACCTGCTGTGCCACAAATGAACCGTGCTACCTCGGAACACTCTTGTAAATAACAAACTGATTGCTTTGTAACGCATTTGAGGGGGACGCATTTGTTTTCTGAAGTTTAGCCAGAGCTACTTAAGGGGTTTAGTAGAAAACAAAACCACCCACCTGGTGAGCCGTACTCATGGCGCGGGAGACGACAGATCTTGGGCATCACTTCCATCAGGGTTTTAACATATTGCAGGATGGTGCCCTGGAGCTACATCCGAAATTTGATCAATTAATAGTTTCATTTTACATCTGCACCATTATATGACATCATTGCTATAGCATCATTGACTTACATCTACTTCAAGCATTACAAAAAGAAACATTCTAAAACATTCAGTGCTTACCAAGCTCTTGACAACCTTCAGCAGCTCCTCCATGACTACAGCAATGCCCTGGTATCCCAGTAGTCTGCACACAGCCTTGACATGAGGTGGCCCCAGAAAGTTCCGGTAGAAGCCAAATATGCTACTATATGCCAAGTTCAAGGCCTTTATTTTCAGAAAAAAAAAGGGAGAAAATAATTAAATTGCATTTGAAATCCTCATTCACATTCTAAGGTGTAACAAAACCCTTTCCCTTTTTAACAAAAACCAAAAAAAAGACAATGGCCTAAACTCACTTTTGTGATGACTTGTGTTTAATTACTTAACAATCCCTGCCACGCAACAATCTGGTCACAATTATTTAAGTTGCAAATATTCTCCCAGTCAACAGATTTCACAATCATATGCTAACATTAAAACAATCTTAACATAAATTGGAAAAAATGGAGAAAAAAAAAAAAAAAGAAAAAAAAAAAAAAAAAAGTTCTACATTTTGACCGGTGCTTTTACACCTTCAGAGGGCAACAGTAGGCAATGTTTGTTTATTTGAGCTGAAGATGTGTATCTCTTTTGTCAGGAACCATTAGAGAGTATAAAATATACAGAAAGAGAGAGACAGATCATCAGATCATTTTGGCTTGTACATTAATAGTTGTGCGCAATGAACAAACTAATCAACAAAATTGTTGGTGGAACAACTATACCACACTTACTAACCGGCTAAAATTTCATATTTGCGACAGGTAAACACTTAAGCAGGGTTTCACTTATAATACCTCCTCAAAGGTACAGAAAATACTGCAGCAACAGGTATGTTACTTCAATATGTTTGTACGTGTAGGTGACTTTGAAATAACAACACTATTTCACCAGTGAAACACCACAAAAGAAAATACTCCCACAAACCTCGAAGAAACAGTCCTAGGGTTTAAAAAAAAAAAAAACAACAAAAAAAAACAAACAGGAAACGCAACTGAAACAAAGAGACTAAATGCCCTTCAGTGAGCGTGAGCAAGAGTGAAAAAGAACAGAGAAGAATTCACATGAATGGAAAAAGTGAATGAGTGGACAAAAAAAGGAAGGGAAAACTATCAGAGTGGAGGAGAGTTAGAGGGCAATGTACCGAAGAAGGAATGAATGAGATGCATGAGCGAGAGAGTCATGAGAAAGGGAGTGGCAGTGTGCTCAGCTGTAATCCTTCTTAATATTTTCCCTACTCAGACACACAGCACTGAGATCATGCCCCCTCCTCACTCCTGCTGCTGTAATCAGGTAGCATTCTCTTCCCTCTTAAGCTGTGCGCTCTTTGGCAGTGCGGAATAAGACCCCGCACTGTGCGCCCTTCATTAAACCGACTCTGCCACAAGCATTACAAGCCTGAGTCATGCCAGAGAGAAACAGCCATGGGTCATCCTCTCTCAGACATCCAGCTGGAGCTGCCCTAAAAGCTACAAATGAACCAGCCTTCCAATGTTAGCAGCTCTTAAGGTAAGAGGATTTTTCTTACAATTTGCCCACATCTTTAATCAACCTCCATTCATTTACCAAAAGTGAAGTTGGTATATTTATATGAAAGTAATTTTGAAGTTTGAAATGACTTAAGATATGTACCTTATTATGCACTTTTGATTACCTTGGCTAGTTATTTTTGTATTAAATGTAGAGCAAGGCACAAACCATACACCTTTACACAGGACAACTGTTTGGGGTCTACATATGATGAGATAGCACTCAGAAATCTGTTTCTTTGTTCTCTTGACTACAGCACAATAAGCTTTATGGAGACATTATAAACAGCGTAGGTAAGTCAGCCGCAGCTAATCCTGATGCCTTTTGTTTCAGCGTTTCCAACAATATTTCATCACTGTGAGATTTACATAACTAACTTTGCATGACTGTATACGTGCATGCGTTTTAAGCCTTCATCACAGATGAGGTTCAAATATAAATGGAATATTACCTTTATAAACAGCCAGAAAATGTTAACACTCCGATGATCACTATTTGACCTACTTGCTGATTATTGTGTGGCGGCTGCCTTTGTGTATCTGAGAAATCTCCATGACCGTTGGTAATGATTACCACTTACAAAATCCATGATTCAGTAATGCCTCTACAGTCACCTGGCTTTCACAGCTAATTCCATTCTTTGAGCACACAACGGTGAGGTACAGATTCAGTGAATAGTCTTAAATCATACCATAAATCATAAAACATATCAAGTGAATTTTTTAGGTTGCAAACAACATTAAACTGCAATTTTCTGTCCTCTTATTGGCTTAATATATGCAATTTTTGTGAGATATCTAGAGATGCTTGATATATCTGATGAGTTATTTCTGCCTTTGTAAGCAGAGACACAAGACACTAACTGGAATATTAAATACTTGGGGGAAAAAAAAGTAATTTTATGACCATTTAGTTTCTTTTTGAACAAATGAATGCAATTAATTCAGTTATATAAAACACTCAGGATGGTAAGCAGCATTAACACCTGCATGTACTCGATGAGCTCCATTATTTATGTTCATGTTAAAAATTAGGGCAAATGTCAACTCTTTTCAATCCTTTTCTAGAACAAAATGTAGAGAGATCAAATTAAATACCACACGCATAACATACAGGAAACACAGCTGAACATTAGTTCACTTCTTGAATTTGTAACTTTGCTACTGCCAAAAAAAAGTATTAGACTTCTCTTAAGAGATTAAGTGTAAGGCAAAGCATGATTTCCAAATTTCCGGTAATTTCCGTTGCTGATTTCATTATTGCCCCAGATAGTTTCCAGAAGGAAGAAGGTTCTCTGTAGGCACTATAGCAGCTTATGCATAGCATTCTTTATACACCTTACTTCAGCAACTTCTTACTTGTGCCATTTTTTTATATATAAAATAAATAAAAGACTTACTATCTTTTCCAATAAAGAATTTTGAAATCCACATTAAGCCATCAAAAGCATCAGTCATCTTTTCTTGATTACTGATAGTATCCATTTTGTAAAAACACTACTTTTAGTCTTTGAACTGAAAATCGAAGAAGTAGCAGGCTCTGCAAAGTGCTAAGAGTTTACTTGTGTGTTCTTCCAGCAGTGTTGCCCACATTCTTCAAATAGCCACCAAAAAAAAAAATCATCATAGTCTCCAGGTCCATGACAAACCATCACTGAACACTCTGAAGCTCAGCCACAAGCCTGTAAAACATGACCATCAATGTGCAGAATGTGTCAGCCACATCAGCCATCATCAGCTGGCCCTCCATGCCTGGCTGTGTGGACACATTCTACAGTGTAATGTACCACCCCAACTGGAACAGTCTTATGATGGGCTATACACGAAAGAGCTTCATGAGGGAGGAGAGGATTCCAGTGAGTCAGACAACAACCCACCTGGGCAACCTCAGCCCTCAGACCACCTACATTCTCTGTGTAACCTGCCAGTCAGCGAATCCCACTAGGGACCAGTGCCAGCTTTTCAGCACCTTGGATGAGGGTGCTGAGCGTGGAGGAAGCCGAAGGGAACTGGCTATGGGAGTGTGGCTGGCTAGTAGCATTCTGCTCTTCATCATTGCTGTGATTCTGCTTTGGGCTTGCTTTCATTCAATATGCCCAGCAAAGAGGCACTCGGAGAGGGAAAGTCGACCAGGTTCCACCCCAGCAAGCCAAGCTATGACCCCCAGGAGTGATTATGAGGCAAGGGAAGGCAGAGAGAGTCTATATACATCAAGTTACAGTGACGAGGATTCTCAGCAGGCAACGGTGATAGAGAACCCTTTTCATAGTGAGAATGGAGGAGCGCCTGTTAACGGACAGAGCCATGAGCTCAGAACACTGAGCAACAAACAAAATGGTGGCCCGGAATCGGTTTGATCTAAAACAGACATTGCTGTAATAGATATTATGCGTTAAACAAAAATAATGATGTACTAATGAGAACTCTTAATGCTTCAGTTTTCTTAATGCTTTTCATGAATCCCATCACAAGCTAAAACAAATTTGAAAACAAAACTGATTTCATTCCAACTATCCAACAAGAACAGTTTCCCTAACATTTCAACAAAGTGCCTGCAAAGTTTCTGTACACAAACACTGATCAGCCATAACATAAAAACCAGTGACAGGTGAAGTGATTGATTAGTACATTAACTGTCTTGTTACGGTGGCACCTTTCAAGGAGTGGAATATATTAAGTAGCAAATACAGTTAGTTCTTAAAATCTGATACATTGAACATGGGGAAAAATGAACATGCATGAGGATCTGAATGTCTTTAACAAAAGCCGATCTATGGTGGCTGAATGACAGAGCCACTTTATCTCGACAGGTCATGTTGGGTGTTCCCAATATGGTTATTACTTACCAAAAGTGGTGCAAGCAGGGATATCATGTAAACTAGCTTATGGGTCTGTGTAGCCGCAGACTGGTCACTTAGACTGGACAGCCTGTGCTGACCCCTGACATGAGCATGAGAACTAGGTGTTGGACAAATGGGAGATGTTTTTTTAGAAGCTAATGTCATTTGCGTTATTTACCCTTTAGAAGAGAAGGCACCAGAATGCACTATAAGAAAAATGCATGCTGGTGGATGCAGTGTGATGCTCTGGGTAATGTTCTGCTGGGAAACTGTGTTCCAGCATTCATTTTACTTAGACATGTACCACCTACCCAAACACTGTTGCAAACAAATTACCCATCTTCAGGAGAAGAAAGAGACAAAAAAAAAAAAAAAAAAAAGTACTGCCTAATGGCAGTGGGTTCTTTCAGCTGGATAATATGCCATGTCGTGGTAAAATGTAGAGCTGCATTGGTGCAAGTAAATTTTAGGGAGATCTACATAATATTAGCAAGACCGTTTTAATGTAATGGCTGATCAGTGCATGTTTATAAAGATCACTAGTCACCATAACTACCAGTGGTTTAAAGCAAATTTTGGCTCCAAGGAAAGTCACATCTACATCAAAAGACTTAACATTTCTCAGATTTGTGACATGGAGGCAATTCGATATTAAAATGTGACCTATGCTGGTCATGAATACTGCACTTCTGCACATTTATGATGGCATTTTACTCTAATCAATGAAGCCAGCCTCAAATTATAAGGAAAGGACATTTTTCTGTGATTTCTAAAAGATTCTAATTAACAGTGCTATTAGAAACCACTTAACATGAATGTCAACCTGAGAGGAATGATTAATCTGCTAACTGCCAGTAACATGAAATAACATGACAAAAAAAGAAGTAGCTTTTACTTTATATACTAAATAAGTGTATTTCATGTTCTCTGAGATTGTATTGTGAAAAAGAAAAACAGAAAAAAAGTTTGTGTTGTTATAAAGCCATCACATTCCACAGAAAACATACATGACATTTAAAATAAAATAAATGAAAAAAATGATTGTGAGTACTTGAATGTTGTGAATGTCGTTGTCGTGTTGTGAATATCTTTTTTTTTATGGAAAGGAAATCACCGTATTTTTTGTAAAGTTGTGATCAAATACCGAAAAGCTTGTAAATGTTTATAGGCTAGAAATCAACCTAGTCTTAAATGACAGCAAGTACATGAAGTGTAACATTAACCCACCTTTGAGCCATAGAGGTACTGAGGCTGGGCATTGGGGGGCTTGTCTCGCTGAAACTCCTGTGAGAATGGTAGCACAGTACGAACAAACCTAGAGGGAGGGAGGGAGGGAGGGAGGGAGGGGGAGAGAGACTTTCAGCCAATCTGTTAGACATGTTTTTAGGTATTTAAGTGAAGGGCTTGAGGAGGGCTTGAGAGGAGAATGAGGAATGATAGATATTGCACATAAATATATTCATTATTCATCCGCTTGGGAGCACTGTATATCTGTAACAATTGCCCACAATGTCAATCACAAGAGTATTTCCTAAACGAGTTCCTCATTTTCCTTTGTTTTTAAAGTTTTTTTTTATTATTTATTTTTCATTTATAATCCTTCATCATTCAAAAAAAAAACAAAAAAAAAAAAAACTCTAATGCAGCAAATGTCAAGCCATTCCTTATTTCCTTCCCACCCCCCAAACACACACAGGCCATATCTTTGAACTCCTAGACAGATCTGTGTGTTCAGAGAAGTGTTGGACCAATACCAAGAGAATAGAAAGAATGCATGTCCCTTTTAGTGCATGCATGCCAGCAGATGGGCCACAGTAGCAACATGTCTGCAGGAGAGGATTATTTCCCCATTTCAGAAGATAAGCAGCAGCAAAACCACTCATTACAGTGGACAATACACCAGTTAATACCAGCTAATTTAACTTAATATACATACACAAGTAAATGCTTTTCATTTCAGCTTGATACTGCTTTTTAATAATTTTTCAATCAAAATAATAAGAATGGAAACTTTTAGAAGTCCATTCATAGCTTAAACAAAATAGGGAACAATGGAAAACATGCATGGATCTCAAGGACAGAATTTATTGATCCATTTCTTCTTTGCTGTAATGGATGAACTCCTCTTTAAAACCCTGGTGGACATTGCTTTCAAACCACTTTCAAAACACCCACTGTCTACCAATTTCATCACACAGTTTCTCTCCATCTATCCATATCTTTCATGAAATATAGCTTTTTCCTTTGACCCTCCCAACCCTTGCTAATCTGCCTTATACAATCTGTTTCTCTTTGATATTTTTTATTGTCCTATTTTTCCTCTTTCGCTCGCTCTCTGCTCCTCAACTGACATCTAAAAGGGGGAAAGTGGCATGTACTTCACCTTGTACTCCATGTATAAAAACATAATTGTGGTTGTGTCATTTGAAGGAGACAGTAAAAGTGATGAAAAGAAAGAACAGAGTTTAGCAGAGGACAAAATAGTAGGCAGCCAGATTTCACCCGGTGATGAAAGAATTGAGGAAATGAAGCAAGCAATAATAAAAAGAAATGTCTTCAAAAGACACTTCTCCACCTCTCTAAGGACAAGGACAAAAGCCCCTGTCCATTTCTGTTTTTGACCTCAACATCTCATCCTGATTTGTCTAAAATTCTCTAAAGCCAAAAGTGTGATTTCATCCTTTATCCTGACTAATTTAAATTAACTAATGCGTCCAAGGTGTGTAGGAAGAGTTTTATGAACTCATAAAACCATCGTGTTATACTAAAGATGAGGTAGATATTATATGATGCCATTCAGAGCTCAGGAGGTTACAAATTGCAGCTCTAAGCGCTGTTGTTGTGGCATATGCACAGATGGCTTGATCTTGCTAACCGTTTAAAAAAGGAAACAAGTCCTGTTTGTGTTGGACGCTCTGGTTAATGGCTTGGTCTCTAAAAACAATGTTCAAACATACCTGTTACCCAAACAGGACTATCACACATGTTCATGAGCATCATAAATGAACCATAAATGAATCATAAATGAACTACATATGCTGCAAGCATATCTGAAGAACAAGTTAGCAGTTGTACCTGTTGGTAGATCCATTATAGCAGTAGTTGGGTAGAAAGTCGTAGTTGAGTTCCCAGAAGACATGCAGTGTGATCCTGCCATATGGAGCTGACACGTTGTGGTTGGCCTCACGAAACATGGCATCCATGCTGTCCAGGGTCAGAAACTTACTGAGGAGCTTGTGGGTCATGCGGTTAATCTCCAACAAGCCCTCCAACTCCTGAGATAAAAAGACGAAGGTTAGCTTTAATGCAAAGCTAAACACTAACAGAAATGCATTCAATCAGTAAAAATGAGTGAAACCAAAAATAACAGCAAAACCTACAAGGTTCATAAAATGTTAATCCATTTGCATAAATATCCAAATACCATTGTTTTGGTATGCTTAAGTGACTGACCACACATTCTAGTAAACGCATTCACAATTTCTGCTGTGTGGTTCAATTCATTAACGTTTTCAACTCATTGCCGAATACTTTCTGATTAAGGAACCACACAAGCGATAAACAGGTTTTTATGATAATAAAAATTCAGGGTTTTCCTGCTGAAATATAAATGGTTAATTGACATTTTCTGAAGCAATGCTTTATTAAAATATTTGTTAAAACATAACGCACTACGATGGAGGTTAGGTCTTCACTCTCAAAGCGGTTAATGGCCAGCTCAAGGGACTTGAAGAGGGCAGCAGACACTCTCTGAGTAATGAGGCGGTTCAAGTCAATGGAACGACCCAGCAGCTGCAAGAGAGGAAGACACAGTTAAATACATGCATAAGAACACCAGCATAATATTATTAGGGCTGCTCTATAAGCACCTATTGGCCATAACTTTAAAACCACCAACCCAATATTGTACATGTCTTATTCATATTTCCTGGCAGCTCCATCTTCAGCATCATCCTCCCAATATAATCTTCCTCTCTCCTCTGGACATGTCCAAACCAACATAACCTTGCTTCTCTAACTTTGTCTCCAAAAGGCCTAACCCGAGCTGTCCCTCTAGTATACTCATTTCTAATCCTGTCCATCCTCGTCACACCCAACGAAAATCTAAGCATCTCTAACTCTGACATGTCCTCCAAAACAAATGAAAAGCACCAAGATAAACCCTGAGGCATTCGATAGCTATATCTAGCACCAAGACAATACCAGCAGATCATTTATATCCTGTATGTAGCAAGGTGGGGCCTCCATGGATTTCTCTAGTTTGTGCAGCACGTCTCATGGCATTTTCCACTACCAAACTAAATCTTTCCCAAATAAATACATTGCAATGTTCTGCAATAGCGGCTCTTTTTGTGTCAACGGATATCAAAAACAGAAATAAACTGCAAACATTCATAATGAATGATCACATTTCCATTTTACAACTTTAGCAATTTTTTTGCTTTTATTGTGTAGACCAAACAAACAACACATTTAGTCATGGTACCACTGAGGCTAGCTTAAATAGACCAATAATCAATAGACCAGTCACCTGAACATGTCTCTGCTTCAGCAGTGTCTCATAGCGGTTGGAAGAAGGCCATGGAATGTTAGCGCCCTGGTTTTTGCACTCAGCACGCAGTCTCTTATCCAGAAGCAGACTGCAGACATGACAAAACATGAAATAAATATTTATACACTATATATACACATATATGTATATTATACACACATGCACACATATATACACACACCATAATTTAATGAAACTTTAATACTAAATTACTTTTGGTGCCCCAAAAGTGGTGATGCCTGCAAAATGCACCACTAATTGATTGTTTTAAAAATGACACCATCAGCCTTTTACTATTTCAAATGTCTTACTTGCAGTCAACATAAACAAAACTGGCCCCAACTCCTGACTGACCACATATAACATTATTATACTTACATGAAGCTTTACATGTAATGCTAATTTAGTAATGTACTGCTAATGTAATGATGATTCATTTTCTCATTTACCTCCCAGCAAGAACCTTGTAGTAGGCAAAGATTTGGTCCGCAAGCTTGTAAACAAACTGGTCAAAACATAGGTTCACCTAAAAGTGAACAAAATACATTTGAACTATGAGAGCACTGAAAAGCAAAACCTGGGGAAGCACATCCTTATTGTGATCCTTTCTGTTAGAATATAGAAGATAATAAAGGTAGCTTTATTAAAGAGTATGTTTACAGTGTGCCTTTTCCAATTATTAATGCATTTTAAATGTATTTTTAGACCTCTCATTTTTGCTCCATTGACAAAATGCTGTTTCACATGTGGCCAAATTCTTATTTTTATAATTCACTTTTCAATAACAGCTATGTTTTAGGTTTTGTCCAGTAGCAAACTCTAGTATTAGTAAAAATCACAGCTAGAAGTGTAGCTGGAGGTATAAACAAACTTTTATACCTCCAGCTATTCAAACAGCCTCTCAAATCAGAATGCAACACTGTAGATACCTGGCAGACTTGCACTGTGACTGGTCTCTCAAAATGTTTTAATCAAACTCTATTTGTGTGATTGTCACACCAGGGAATGAAGATGAGAATGAAGGGAATGAACACTCTACCTCAGCCTCAATCTCATCATAGAGGAACTGCTTTTTGAACTTGGTGAGAGCATAGTGTGCACTGTCGTTATAAAGGTCCAGGGGATACAAAACATACCTGAAAAAGAAGAAACAATTCCTTCAATGATGGGAATTGTGGGCTGATTCCAATATCTGATATATATCCAACAATCATTTTACATAAAAGTGCCTTCTCCTTGCCTAAAAAGAGAACTTTATTCACTCTGAAGCAAATTTTAATACTCATTCATGGAGTCTGCATTATAGAGACATTTCCTGTTTTTTGTTTTTGATCTTTGTTTTTTTACGATGTCAAATCATGTTTAAGATTTTCTGCTGATATTGATATGATTCTGCTTTCACAAACTATCAAACCTGTCTCAATAGCATACAGATTTAGAAGTAATATCTGGCCTCTGATCTGATTCACTGCATGTAGTGTTTCATATAATTAAAAATAATTAATTACATCCACAATGATAAGATATTTTAATGCAGTATGCTTACTCCATCATGGAGGCCTCTTTAGTCTCCAAAATGTGATCAGTGAGGATCCAGGGCATGGACATATCAATGGGAAACTGGATACGGCGGCCCATGGTGAGCTCCAAAAAGAATTCTCTGAACCACAGCTGGGACAAGTCACAGCACTGCTGAAGTGTCTCTGGAGAGAGAGGAAAAAAAATAATAAATTGAGATTATATCTCTCTCTCTCTATCTATCTCGCATCAGTCTATTTTTCCCTCGGTGCTCCAAAAAAACAGTTGATATAGTAGTCTCTGCTTCAGTGTTGTTTAACACTGCTTGATTTTATACTGTGCAGGAATACCACATTAAATTCTCTCAGTTTGTGTTTGACCTAGGAAACAATAATTTAATAAATAATTCCCCACTGGTATACACAGCTGGTTTTTTTTGTCTTTTTTCCCCCCCAAATTATTGACCTCAGACAATCAACAGAAGTTATTAGGTGATTTGTTTATGAAACCCTACACCAATTTCCACTGTGCAAGCTTCATGTCTCAGTCATCAAAAACTTTCCTCAGTTGTACTGAAATGCAACATTACATTCAGTATAGTAACATATCATACTGTCAGTATACTGCTCATTCTGCACCAAATATGTCTAGATTCAATACTTCAGGGGGGGAAGAAGGAAAAAAAAAAATCACATTTGCTGATAAACTATTATTTCAAGAAAACCAGACTTTCTAAATTATGAGTATAATAACTTTGTATGATTGTATTATTGTATGTATTATTTTTAAGTAGACCTTACCGCTAAAATTGAGCAGGTGAGTGTAAAAGAAGGATTCCCGATGGAATTTTTCAATGTCCAGGATTGTGGGGCCTTCCAGGCTACTGCGCAAAGTCTTCTTTGAGCCACTCTTATCGGCTACCAGGGACTCCAGCATAGTCCGCACCATGTACAGCTACACAGAAGATGAAGATAAAGTGGTAAAAACAGACTTTTGACACAGCGGAAGCAAAACTGAATCAAAATAAAAAAACAAAATCTAACACAAGGCGTTCATGGCCATGTAACCTTATCATAGGCGAAATCTGTCCAGAACCACAATTTCAATCAGAGCCAGTGCAGCCCCCACTTATACAGAGCCAATTTTTTCTTGGAGTCTAATAGTGGTATGCAAATGCGTGCCAGTGAACAAGCATGCATAGATGCATGAATCAGTTGAGCTGGCATTACTATAGTGAAAATGAAGGTCTCCCACAGAACACTTCAGCCAGTGGCCCATGCTTCAGTCCGCATATGAAACTCTGTAATATAGAGTGATGACCATCTTTAATGCCAAGTGCATTAAGCCTCTTAGTACAGAGAACACAGTGCAGTGAAGGACAGAGGGCATATGGAGCCAGAGGATGGTAAACCTGAAAAAATGTTGTTATTCATAGCTAAATCCAAACTACACAAACACGGAGCAGAGGAATAATAAAAGAAGAAATCTGCTCACACACATGCACAGACGGGGGTATGACAAAAACGAAATCATCCCTCTTTAGGATTATGTACTTTGTTGAAGCAGATTGATAGATAAATCAGGTCAGGACTGAATTTTCTGCTAAATACTGATAGCTCTGATTTTCCAGCACACGTGTAGAGGCACAAAGCCCAGATCAGCCTGAGTGACTAAACAGATTATAGCTCAATCTCAACGACACCACTGACATTTAACATGTTACCGGTGAGTGGCATGACGCTATAACCTACACTCAGCGCACTTTTAGACATGTGGACTAGAACATAGCAAAGGATCTTTATTATATATATTCACATTGGATACTATAATAGCTTACAGTGGGAAATGCCAATGTCAGCAAAAAATAGATTTAATTGAGTTGAATCGAATTGAACGAACAACGAAGAAATAAAACTGGGGATTTAACAGCACAGTATATCAATTGGTCTGCAACAAAAACACATCACTGTCCGTCTTTTCATTGAACAAATCTCCTCCTCCAACACACACCCATTAACACACCTTTTAATGATATATAAGATATGCTTGGAGGAATTCGGTTAAAGGTTAGTGCACTGATATTTAAAGAGCTGAACCTTTAACAGAATTCCTCCAAGCAAGAGACTCAGCAGGTGCAAATCATTTTGCAGCACCATACACAATAACTCAATCTCTTTCAGACCATTAGAGAAAAGGAAAGTGTGTCACCAGCAGGCCTCTCAAACAGGCACCTCTACAGTGACTAGAACAGAATGAATGAGTACTAGCTATTAGCTGCTTCTATTAACTGACTGACAGTTGTCTTTATGTAAAAAGCTTTTTAGTTCAACTACCTCATATGAACGCTCACTGTTCATTTTATCAGCTCATTTATTATACAAGTGCTCTTTGTATTATGCAATTACAGGCTGGTCCATCTGTGTGCCTGGTCATTTGTAAGCTCCCTTTGTCATTATATACATATACACGCACAAACATTAATAAGAAAGGACATGCCTGGGTGCTAGAGGGTCCCACAGCACGACGAGGCACTTTGATGTCAAAGCCTCCTTTGGGGTCCTTTTCTCCTCGCAGAGCCGGATCATTGTGAGGCTCTCTTCCCGTCTCCCAGTCGCAGATAGTCTTACGGATGGCCTGAAGAACACTACAATAACATTCAAACAAATCAAAGACTGGCAACCTTAACTACTGACAGTTCACAAAAATGTAAAAAAATGACAGTATAAAAGTCTAAATCAAAAACGCTCTTGAGAACAAACAATCTACTGTAGTCTTTCTAAAATTGATCTTTTGTATGAGCTGAGGGCATGCAAACACAAGCACTGGCCATTCAGAGAACACTTTCTTTTAAAAATATTTATAAAGGCAGGTTTTCTTTTCTTGTTTGCAATAGGTGGAAAAAGTACTACGTTAATGAATAAACCCAAATTATTATTTGAAAATATTTTAACAGCAGTTATAGAGAGAAAGAAAAAAAAAAAAAAAAAAAAAAAAAAAAAAAAAGGTACCATGGTAGATACACTGATGAACATGAAACTGAGAACAGCTTAAACACACTGCTGCCATTTTAGTGGATACTTGTATTGAGGTACCTCTGGATAACGTTCTTCTTCCTCTTGATGGCCTGACGCAGTGGGTCTCGCAGTGTAAGTTGAGCAAAGTCTTGCAGGGCTGCGTAGATGGTGTGGCGAATGGCATGGTTGAACACGCTCTCCATGCGGCCCATCAGGACCTGTAATCCCTTTATCATGGCCATCACCTGTACTCAGTCACAAAAAGATAGGATCTTTTACATGGTATGCACAGTATGAAAGTTTTGCTTGCCCTGTTAGCAACAAGTGCCGTATTATTATTTATTTTTTCCAGAAGGAGCACTGAAACTTGCCTCCACCAGAGCAAACTTCTCTTCACTGGTGTAGTTGTATCTAGTGGCACGCTCATACTCCTCAGCGTTGTCAGGGCATTCCTTGTTGGAGTATTTGTCTGTCGGGTGCACCAACTTCCATGAGTACTGAAAAATTATAAATGAAAAGTGATCATAGGAAATTTAACACACAGGCAACTAAGAAATGACATTTTGGGATCTGAACTCCATCATGCAGCATTTGTGATGAGTAATAGTAATCAGGTAGATATACAGACTGGCATTTTTAAACTACACTTGTGAGGCATCCAGGAATCATGAGTGCTTAATACACAATCCTACACATTTAGAGCTCCAACATTATAGGACAATTGGTAGGATTAAATTCAACACAATGAAAAACATTTTACATAGAGTTGCAAGTTTTCATGACAAATATTCACACTAAAGTTCATTACATAGTTTGATCCTTTATCATTTTCACTTATGAGCCTGATACAGATTATGTTAGCATTAGCAAACAGCTTGGCACAATAGTATCCAGAGTATATATAATGACAGAATAATACAGTTACTTCCTGAAGCACTACAGCAGTACCTGAACCAAGGGACTATGTCTAAATAAGGTTTTGACTTCTTGATGGTTCGCAAAATATACATTATTTGTCCAAAAGTATTCAGCCACTCATTTATGACTAATTTCTTTCTGCCTCAGGCTTACTTTGTGAGAGCAGTTTGTATAATTCCAACAATAACAATATAATGGGATGCTCAACGTCACCAAGTTCAATGCAAAGTGTGTTGTCTGGAATGGAGCGTCATCCAATAACTTTGGAATAAGCAGTAGTGATGTTTGCAGTCCTGAACTAAACATGTAACATCAAGACTTGACCTCATCACTTAATAATAATAATAATAATAATAATAATTTTTATTCATAATGCCTTCTATATTATCTCTAAATTCAACACTTTACAAAAAACCTTAACATCTTCTAAAGACAAACCCAAGGTCCACTTACTAGCAAAAGATAAAAACAATATAAATCAAAACAGTTAAAAAAACCAAACAAACACAAAGGCAGTGACAAACAAACAGCAGAATTAAGAAATCAAGAATTGGTAGAAGTGGAATAGCACAGACTAAAGAGATGTTTTCAACTGAGTTTTGAAGAGAGACAGAGAGTCTCTCTTTCCTCTTCCTTTTAGCAATTATCCAGCAGTTAAAGCCTTCACTGAAGGGTAGAAGGCTGTTGCTGCAGCACATTAAAAACCCTTGATTTCATACGAAAAAATTGGTTGAATAAGAGTCTTTATTTCAAACTTTACTTGAGATTTTATATATATATATATATATATATATATATATATATATAATATAATATATAAATAGACTACTATATATATTAAACACTATAATAAACTATATTTTTACAAAAGGAATACAGACACAAAAAAAGAAAAATTCACTAAACAACAGAATCACAGCTCTAATTTTATGACATGATATAAAACTGCAATCAGTGAGAACAGATAAAAACCAAACATCCCTGAATACCAATTATCACTACTAAGGATAATTTACCTTCAAAAAAAAAAAAAGAAAAAAATAGATTTTTTCCATGTGACTGAAGCATCTATGTACTTTACTTCAGTCTCTATGGCAACCAGACAATATAACGCTATTAAAATGTCTCTATCCTTTGGTAATCATTAACTCTAGATTAAAATGGATGTGGATGACCTTTCTCGAAAAAGAAAAAAACAAAAAGGAAGGATGAAGAAGTATTCCATCTCATATTTAGGGCTGGATACTAAAATTGAATGCTTCAAAAGGCCCAAACTGAATCATGTTCAGATGATGGAGGCATCAAATGCTGTATTTAACTGTGATGATAAATTCCTGGTTGGAATTTGCAGAACATAATGCAGACAGATGGCTCAGCAAAGGAGAAGTCTTTTTTTTGCATTTATATAACAATGTACTATATGCACTGAAGTAACAAAGATTCAGTAAACTGATCAATTGTCAACCCCACCCATAAGTATCAGTGAGAGGGTAGCTAGTAAGATTCAACAAGGTCCACGAGTGTGTTGAATTCTAGCAGGCACAATTGACAGCAAAGAAAAGGCCCAAAATCGATTCTTTTTCTTTTGCCAAATATCTTCACTTGCCAAATTAAGATATTTGACAGATTTTTTTTTTTTTTATACACATATGTGGAACTCACCACTTCCATGACTTGGGCGCTCCACTGAGAGAGCAGCTGCAAACCTTGCAAGGCCAGATCACACAGCTTCTTGTACTCAGCATCAGTCTTCTGTGCATCCTGGCGCCCAGAGCCTGTCACAACCTAATCAGACACACAGATGCAATAACAAGGAATATGAGATCAAGAAGCAAGTAAAGAATAAGATTTTTTTAATTATACTGTCTGGGGATAATCAGTCAAAGGCTACTAAAAGGCTAATTCTCCAATCAGGAAAGCAGACATCAGTGCCTACCAACAAAATATCTCCACATCAAGTGGTGCAAGTTTTCTACCAGCAGCCAGCTTTCACAGTCTACTTTCCAGTCAAACTGAATAAAACTACATTGCAAATTTAACATTTGCTGACACTGAGCAATGCTAATGTTGTTAATCAGGAAGGGACAGCATTGAAATACACTTGATAAGCGGGATCATTATTTAAACTCTAAACTGTTCTTGAAAGATCATTTCAATGAGGCTGAGTGGGTCAGTTATAATGCTGTTGTCCAGAAACATTTATTGACAACTAAAAGCAACACACGTTCTTTTCCATTTTATATTATATTATTTCTGATAGGAACATTTCCCCAGACACACTCACAAAACACTTAGGAGAACTTGGCACTAAAACTGAAGGTAAATTATGTAAATTACTAATTAATCTCCCAACCTGCATAATCACCAGCCACATGTCATGTCATTAGCAGGTCATTTGGCACTTCTGTAAATGAATATTTCAGTTTCAACACTAAAGCACAAAGGACTGACACATTCGCAACAGCAAACATGTCCATGGATATTTAGAAAGAAATGATTCTAGTACTGAGGTACTTTTCTCTGATTAAATTTTGAGTCTCATATGTGCCATTTGGCGGTTGTTGCCAGAAGCCCCAAGGATCTAATGGCAGAACCACTAATTTACTGTCAGCTGGCTTCAGTAAACAAAAAAACTTTTTTTTTTTTTTTTTATTTCAGGATTTAAAATAAAGGAAAGAGGATTCTTGGCCACTCACTTCACTGTTGCTGTAGCGTGCCAACTCAGAGATGAAACCGCATGTGATCATCTCGAATCTGAATCATCTGCTCACAGATGTTATACTGAGGACTACTCCCTGCAGATGTGCAAGACCACCTAGAACAGACATGAAACCAAAGAACGGTTTTCTATGAAAAGGTGGAGAAATATCAATTTCCTAAAAAGGACACCTCATAAATCTTCATTTACAAATTATTCACCTATCATAAAAGCACCTCTTTTGCTCTTACCTTGACTTGTTTTCCTCAAAATGAGCGCTGGTTTTGATGTAACGAGACAGCTCAATCTGCATGTCTCCAAACAGTGGCACCACCTGCAGTTGCTGTAATTCATACAGGAGGGCATTCCATTTCAATAACATACCAGATTCATTAAATTAGAAGTTATTTCGCATTTGGCATTATGGTGAGTCTGCTAAATATATAAATAAAGCAATGAAAACACTTGAGCAAATCTTTCTCTTAGTGTAAGAAAAAGTGGCATTAGAAGTGCAGCCACATTGTTGCCAAACTAGTCTTGCTAAATTAGCTTTTGAATTCCACACACACACACACACACACACACACACACACACACACACACACACACACACACACACACACACACACACACACACACACACACACCTTGAAAAACTTGTCAATTTTTGTGAGATTAATCCTCTTCTTGGCATCCAGTTTGTAAATGTTGCTGTTTGTACCATCCATTAGATACAACCCAAAGCCCATCACCTGGAGGACCAAGTCACAAAGTATAACAGCATTACAATCACAGCGGCTTGAAATTAATCATTAAGTCAGCACTTAAATTACATACGAATGGATGAGGACTCCTCGTATTTTAGTACTAGTTTATGTGTGTGCAAATTCTTACCTTGAGCAGCATGTGTTTCTCACTGGGGGTCAGGTACATCTTGTTCTCATAGTAGTCTACACACAAGTTCACGATGTCAGCCAGCAGCTCTTCATAGCCGTGAATGACTTCAAGCTGTTGCTGCAAAGACTGAGACACACAAGAGACCATGTGAAGCACTCGCCGCACATTTAGCAGCAACTGGAAATACGATTTTGCTGCACTGTTGTACCTGAGTAATCTTGTTGTGATTCGCCAGAAACATGGACAGGTTCTGAGACTCCTGGATAGAGGACGGCTCTGACATTTTCCTCAGGAACTGAGCAGCACTGTAACAATGCAAAAATAAGAGATCGAAATATGTGACACACATACAAACATGGGAATATACCCCAGGATCAGAAGTAGGTTGCCCTGAGGTACCCATGAGAAAGGTACCGTCCCCATCACGGCATGTTAAATAGCTGCCCCCTGCTGTGTGTGTGTGTGTATGGGTGAAATGCAGAGGTTGCATTTGGTTGTGTCTGACTGTGTGCTGTGCTGCATCACAGTGCCAAATAGTCACTTTCACTTCACTTAATGATCATGAAAACTGTTACATGATAAAACAGTGTTGTTTCAATACAAACAAATTACCATCATCAGTACATTCATAGGAGCACTTACTCTGCAATTGTGTTTGAAAGATTCTCTGAAATTATTGCCTAAACTGCCCTTTACAGTTACTTGTCATTTACATTTTATTTTATTTTAATATATTTATTTATATATTCTAAAAGAAATTGGCTTTCCAAGCAATTTATAGCATGTATTAATTTATAGAAATTATACAAAATTTAAACAAAATCAATGCTTGCTTATTGCTGAACGCAGAACACAAAAAGGCAACAAAGCACATGGTAGGAAGCACACCCTTCCTCCTTTAAAAAAAAAAAAACAGCCTTGCCTATACCCTATATAACATATAAACTGTCAAAGATAAAGGGTTGACAAGTTTGATCTTTCAGGCAGCGCAACTCAATTCAAACTGTTATTCATGCGGAAAAGTGCAGACAGCCACGACACTGAAATAAACAAGCACATACTACAGACAAGCAGGCTGTAAGTTAACCACATACAGATTCTGAAGGTATAAAACAGTCTGTTCGACAGTTCTTGGATCCAATGTGTTCTGTGCACCTGTAAAATATAACACCAAAAAGGTGAAGTGCTCTGTTTGTGCAGAGTATCAGAGATTCCAGTAAAACCCTGAGCAGAGACTGCCTGCCCCCTAGAGGCCAAAGTAAGATTTACACAAAAAATGATCTGAAGCACAAACGGCAATGCTGGTGAAATGGGGAAGTGTAACAATGTACGTGACTGTGGGACGGTTTGTGAGAGTGATACCGTTTATATGCAGAGTGGTCATTCTTCACGCTGCACTTCATGTTCTTAAGTTCATCCAGGACAGCAAACATGTTGATGAACTTTCCCAGTGTGAGTAGATAGGCCTCAGACACAAAGTCCTTCCTACGCTCAGCGTGACACAGACGACGCACTTCACCACAGAAACGATCAATCGCTGTCCTCTGAACAGAGAAAGAGGCAAAGTATGAGAGAGTGAGTTCACTGATGTGTTAATATATTGCATTATTGATTAAACAATTAGCATTATGCATTTCTTTATACTTTAATAGTCACATTGTAAGATACTATTAGATATAAACCAATGCAGTATTGCCATTAGTAACACCGGATAAAAAATTAAAAGTGTTTATTACACGTCAGCTCTTATTTTCATTCTCTTCTTCTCTAGACTTCTCTAGTACTTTTAATGCAGCCAAAAAGCAGACAATCATCCAACGTTGCATTGGATGAAACATTTTAGTCTTGGTTTAGTACGTCTTGCAACAATATCTGGTAAACATCAACCAAACTTTAAGAACCAAAGTGTGATCTGGCCTAATTAAGCTCATCGATGGTCTATTTTTTGTGACTTCCTGATGCAACACAACAAAAAATGAAATCACTGTAATGTATGGCTGCTTTAATAAAACAATAAATGCTGTTACTGTTTTAAATCTGACTGTGCAGTCATGTATATGGATATTGAGAATTTTAGAAAGACTGAAACTATTTGTCATGCATACTTCACAAATCAACCATGCATACACACACACACACACACACACACACACACACACACACACACACACAAAACAATTGTTTGGAACTGAGGCAACTATTTATAGTACACCACAGTTCACACTTGTTCTAATTAGCTGCTAAACTACTTTGATAACTAAACAGGTTTTTTCCAATTGAAACAATCCAGTCAAGTGTGAATACACCCAAAGAGTTCTTGAAGAATAAGAATTAATATTTTTATATACCTTTACCAAACCAGCAGTCTATTTTGGTACATAAAAGACGTTCTTTTACACTTGCATGAAGGCCTTAAACATTTTAATGTGGTTTTGTCCATCTTTATTCAAAGTCATTGTGTCTCTTTCTCTTACAATCAAGCAAATCATTAAGTAACAGGTTACCTGAAAGTACATGAAGTTCATTAGTTTAGTGACCTCAGGCTCCAGCACTTCCACAGTCTTCTCATAGATCTCCACTCTGTTGGGCTGCTCATTGCACTTCACCTGAGAAACATGACGAGTAGTGGTGCACACAAACAGGAAAAGAAAACCAGTTTACCAAAGAAAACTAAACAGCTGTGTGCATGCAAGCAATGCGGTGCACTGCACAGAATTGGGTCTATTACCTGGGGGATTGCTCTGGAGCAACTTCTCCATGTGTAGAGCATTACAGCATACTCTTGGCCCTCCTCCAACATTTCATTCTGTACACACATACACAGAAGATCACTAACCGGTTCATATGCTTAAGCATAAGCAAACACACCCAAACACACCCACCCAAGTATCTGACCATGAAATTGTAGCATAGCAGTTACAACTGAAAACAAACAGCTGAAAACAACAAGGCCTAGCTGATCAAATATCTGTTGCTCTGCCTCTCCAAAAAAAAAAAAAAAAAAAAAAAAAAGTCACCACCTGGATTTAACAAAGCAAATACGTAAGAGCCTCCCATTGGATAATTACTGCATGAATGATTATCTTTCAGCTGCAACAAGTTATTTAACCCTAACTGATGCAGTGAGTAGCTTCTCATTACATAAACATCCATGTCAGAAGACACATCCTGTGGTCGTGGAAAAGATGCTCATCTGTTTCAGAAAGGTAAAATTATTGGCATGCATCAAGCAAAGAAAACATCTAAGGAGAAGCTGAAACTACTACAATTGGGTAAAGAACTGTCCAATGCATTATTAAAAACTGGAAGGATAGTGGAGAGCCATCATCTTCATGGAAGAAAGGTAGTCAGAAAAAAATTTTGATTGCCCGTGATCAGCGATCAGCGATTTGATAAAATCAAGCCGTGAAAAATCAACAGCTGAACTGTGAAAGTAAGAGCATTTCCAGGCGCACAGAGTGAAGAAACTCAAGGGACTGGGACTACAGTTGTGTAGAAAACCACTGATCAGTGAGGCTAATCGCAAAAAAAAAAGCTTCAATTTGCTAGGGAGCCTTAAGATTGGACTCTGGAGCAATGGAAGAAGGTCATGTGGTCTGATGAGTCCAGATCGACCCTGTTCCAGAGTGATGGGGCATCAGTGTAAGACGAGAGGCACATGAAGTGATGCACACCTCATACCTAGTGCCTACCATACAAGCCTGTGGAGGCAGTGCTGTGATCTGGGGTTGCTAAAGGTTGGTCAGGTCGAGGTTCAGCAATGTTATGTGCCCAAAGAAAGTGGTCAGCAGACTGCCTGAATATACTGAATGACCAGGTTATTTCTTCAGTGAATTTCTTCTTCCCTGATGGCACGGGCAGATTCCAAGATGAAAACGTAAATCTGAGAATCTTTTGGATGTGCTGGAGCGGTCTGACTCTCCCATCATCTCTACAAGATCTTTGTGAAAAATGAATGCAACTCTGGATGGAAATAAATGTTGTGACATTGCAGAAGCTTATCGAAACGTTGCCACAGTGATTGCATGCTCTAATCAAAGCTAAAGGCGGTCCAACGAAATATTAGAGTGTGACTTTTTTTTTGGATGGGCAGTGAATGTTTTTAAGGTAACTGTATAGGGTACATGTATACCCTTTCACAGAATAAATCTAGCCATTTTCAGTGTTGAAGTGATGTAAAATTATGAGCCAAAAAAAAAAAAGGTACTCAGTACACATGAGGTCCCCAAACAAAGTCTTGTCTGAGCTCCGCGACACCAATTAGGCTTCACTAACGGAGCACAGGCAAATTTGCTCCACTGCACTAAAGCTTTAAGGCCTACATTCATCAGAGTACTATTCAGGCCAGGACCATGAACTTGGCGGAGATCCCCCAATCAGTAAAGGGAACATCACAGTCCTCTTTCAGGTCCTCTTAGACCCTGGCCCATTCAACCCAGTCTTCAGTGCTAAGCCTCTGGCAGCCTGGTCAAAGGAACATGTCAGTGCAATGAAAGCATCTAAGGCGGTGAAGTGGAGTAAATCAGCAGAGATTCTTGGGGCAAACTCATTCTCCATACACACTGAAAGTAGGACAGCAAGAGGCATGAAGACTAACCATGCTTGAGTGTACTGTGGCTTGCTCAATGTAGCGGGCAATGCCAGTCACAAAAGCATTGCGATCTTCAAAGTTGGTGTTAAAGTTGGGCTGTAAAAAAGTAAACAAACAAACAAACAAACAATGTATCAGAACTGAAAAATGATCCACTTTATTTAAAATGCAATTTTAATAATTAAAAACAATGTGATGCCTACTAACACAGGACTTTTAAAAACCATGTTATATTTGCCCACAAAAACAAAAATACAACACTAAAATGTTCTATACTGAGCTAAGCACAAATGTCACAAAATCCATATGTTAATAAAAATGAACAGTTCAGTTCTCTGAGAACTTCATGCAAAACACTGCAATAATGAGCACTAAATAAGGTCATTGTTTTTGCGGTGTGTGTTACCTGGTATATTAATGAAGAGGGCAGAGGCTCGATGCAAGGCTGCTGATCTGGAAGTGGAAGCTCTTCCAGCAGGTCCACATTGGACAGAGCATCTTCTAGAGTCACTGTAGTAGTCATTGTTCTATGGCAAAAAAAAAAAAAGACATAAAACTCAGATATGTACTAAAATTTTCTAAAATAATACTGATTGAACTCAAAAACAGAAAAAAAAAAAAAAAAACAGCAATAAGATGCTTTTCAAGGTCACAGCCGTCATATTACTCCTTTCACAATTATCAGCTGGGCAAGAGGAACTAACGCTTGTACCAAGCTTAAGTCTTTGCACACACACTACTTTCATTAACCAGTTCCTTTAAGTTCTAGAGAAACAGAGAAGGAAAAAAAAAAATGTTCTCTGTATTGACCTACAAAATCAAGAACCTTGCTAGGTTCTATAAACATTTTAATGATTTAAAACAACAGCAGCATTTCTTAACTTTCATTATGTAAGAAATTCCATTTTAATGAGGTCATATGATGAAAAACCTAAAAGCTAAGTCTGTCACTATCATGAAATGTCAGTTAACTCGCAAGTGTCATTACAACTAAACATTTAACTTCCTAAAAATAATTTAAGTTCAAGCCTAAAGTGGCTAAACTGCTAAAAGGTGAACTTGCTTCATCGCGGTCTGTATTCAGCTTTTGACAACAGACAGCGCTCAAACTCAAATGAACAAACATTACCTGCTGCTGCCCTCTAAACAGAAGGTTTAGTTTATATTAAACCTGGTATCTCTCATTTATATTTTATTTATTTGCCTAAACCTAAATAATTCATGTGTTTGTTGCAAATATACATGGTAGAGGAAAAAAATTACAGTGGATAATTATCAGCTCAAATATTTGCAATGCCATAATTGTGAGAGGCCCAGCAGATGCATTGTCTTGCAAAGTCAGATGCAAATTTACCTTTCAGACCACAAAAAAGGATTCACTTATCAGACCCAAAAAAATCTCAGCATTCAGGCTATGCCGCACACTTTGCACACAAACATATGGGTAACTGAGCCCCTTCATCTTGTGTCACGTTAAGCACATCAGTAAAAACAGGCAAGAGAACCATCTGCACTTAAGTGCATTACAGGATTCCTGTAAAACGAGACTGGCCACCCAGACTCCCTCAAGTTAATTTAGTGTCTCCTAAAACAATCTATTCCATTCAATGAGTCAACAACTATTTTGCTTACACTTCAGAAAACAGAGACTTCTCCTTTTGGAGCCAACTATAGCAGGAAACCCAGCCAAAGAGCCCACAAACCACTGCTCCCACAAGCAGGATATGCACTCTATTAAACTAATAAAGAGGATCGTTTTATCGTCTAACATTTTAACTGTAACTTCAACATCAAGTTAATTTGCCTGTTGATTATTGATGGGTTTACAGGGTAACAGTTGTTGTTGGTCACTTTTTATTATTCAAGAACAGCCCACATCTGCAGCTGTCAGAATGAAAACGGAAGCACTCCCTCACTTGCACATCCATTGTTCCTCTAAAAACCTTCACCACTTCCTTGCTCTCAAATTTCAAGATCTTGCTTAAAAGAAAACTTTTTTTAATCAACTCAATACCCGTCAACATATATATATGTATGTATGTATATGTATACACACACACAGTTATATTTTATGGTAAATATAATATTCTTTTCATGGGACAACACTGAAGATGTGACACTTTGATACAATGTGAAGTAGTCCGTGTACAGCTGGTATTATAGTGTACATTTTCTGTCCCCTCAAAATAACTCAACACAGCCATTAATATCTAAACCACTGGCAACAAAAGTGAGTACACCCCTAAGTGAAATTGTCCACATTGTGCCCAAAGTGTCAATATTTTGTGTGGCCATCATTATCTTCCAGCACTGCCTTAACTCTCTTGGGCATGGAGTTCACAGGTTGCCACTGAAATCCTCTTCCACTCCTCCATGACGACATCACGGAACTGGTTGACGTCTTGGAGGTGTGTTTGGGGTCGTTATCATGTTGGAGTACTGCCCTGCGGCCCAGTTTCCAAAAGGAGGGGATCATACTCTGCAGTGTCACAGTACTTGTTGGCATTCATGGTTCCCTCATGAGAACTGTAGCTCCTCAGTGCCGGCAGCACTCATGCAGCACCAAACCATGACACTACCACCACCATGCTTTACTGTAAGTAAGACACACATTTTTTTTACTCCTCACCTGGTTACCACCACACACGCTTGACACCATCTGAACCAAATAAGTTCATCTTGGTCTCATCAGACCACAGGACATGGTTCCAGTAATCCATGTCCTGAGTCTACTCGTCTTCAGCAAACTGTTTGCGGGCTTTCTTGTGCATCAGAGGAAGAGGCTTCCTTCTGGAACGACAGCCATGCAGACCAGTTTGATGCAGTGTGCAGCGTATGGTCTGAGCACTGACAGGCTGACCCCCTCCACCCCTTCAACCTCTGCAGCAATGCTGGCAGCACTCATACGTCTATTTTCCAAAAGACAACATCTGGATATGATGCTGAGCACGTGCACTCAACTTCTTTGGTCGACCATAGCGAGGCCTGTTCTGAGTGGAACCTGTCCTGTTAAACCACTGTATGGTCTTGACCACCATGCAGCAGCCCAGTTTCAGGGTGTTGGCAGTCTTCATATGGCCTAGTCCATTTTTATGTAGAGCAACAAATCTCTTTTTCAGATCCTCAGAGAGTTCATTGCCATTTTGAACTTCCAGTGACCGGTATGAGAGTGATAACACCAAATTTAACACACCTGCTCCCCATTCACACCAGAGACCTTGTAACACTTCTAACAAGTCACATGACACTGGGGAGGGAAAATGGCTATTTGGGCACAATGTGGACATTTTTCACTTAGGGGTGTACTCACTTTTGTTGCCAGTGGTTTAGACATTAAACACAGGCTGTGTGTTGAGTTATTTTGAGTGGACAGCAAATGTAGACTATTATACAAGCAGTACACTGACTACTTTACATCACAGTGTCATATCCTCAGTGTTGTCCCATGAAAAGATTTAATTAAATATTTACATAAATGTGAGGGGTGTACTCACTTTTGTGAGATACTGAATCTAAAATAATGTAGAAAGAAGAGCACTGTTATTGTAGTTATTACGGTTAGTGTAACTAAAAGGCAAAGCGCTCAGCAAATAACGCAAAATCTCTATAAATATTGAAATTATTGTATTCTCCAAACCCTGACTACTTAAGACCATAACAGCACAGTTTAGGCTTACATAAAAGTTACCTGGCGTTAAACATATCCACTGAAATTAAAGCCCCATATACTGTATATGTTAATTATTTAACAGCAAACCCTTACGCGTGTAGTACCAACTAGTACCAGTACGTTCTTCTTAGCCAAAGCTGCAACATAAACTGCATTATTTGCTCTTTAATGGAGAGCAAATAATGCCTTTAGTGGCCTAATGGGCTAAACCCCAAGATCGGAAGGTCATTGGTTTGAATCCCCCACTAGTAGGTTGCCCTGAGGTTCACTTGAGCAAGGTACCGTCCTCGTCCAGCTCCCCGGGCGCTGGACACAGCTGCCCCTTTGCCTCACGTGCATTTCTTTGTGGTTCACTGTGTGCTGTGCCAAATAGTCACTTCCAAATTTCAGGTAGCTGCTGTACTGAGGCAAACATATTGTAGTGTAAACGTGTCGCTCTTACGCTTACACAATTAGCATTTTGTCAAATCAGATAGATTCCAGGAAAGTGGTTCTTTAATTCCCGATTTCAGTTCTAAACTAAAGAACTAAATAAAGAAATATCAAAATGTGCTTGATAAATTTGCTGTGATTACTCTGCAGTCTTAAAGACATATTGTATCCACGTCATTATAAAATCCTTTCCAGTATTCATGTAGAACTTGTGTATGAAATAAAAGTAAATGTATTTTTTAATGTATATGATTACTGAATCAAAATAAAGGATAAACTGCTTTATTATTCATAACACTGACGTTATTGAGTCCACACAACTTCACACCATATGAGGTTAACAGGAGATGAGGACAAGTTAAACTCATCAGCCACACAAAAAAATGAATCATTCCGACTAGCACCAATGTGTGAAACTACTTATTCACCAGTGCAGTTCTAAGTCATATCACAAAAGCAGAAATTACAGACCAGTATAAAAATATAACCCCATGGGAAAAAAAAAAATCTCCCACAGAGGAAACATACGAGAAGTGATAAAGATAAGCTCTGACCTTGCATGGAGCTCTGCTCCTACAGGCCTCTGTACAAATAAAACCTGCAACAGTACGTGTGACTCAAAAGCTTTAAACTTCTTCATGAATAAAGAAGTGCTGATTTGATCACTTATTTAGTGACATTTTCTGGGTAAATGAGGGGAAAAGGCTGCAGATACAAGATAACACAGCAAAAAAGCAAAGCTGGGAAATATATACAGTACTGTGCAAAAGTTTTAGGCAGGTGTGAAAAAATGCTGTAAACAAAGAATGCGTTCAGAAATGGAAGTGTTGATCATTTATTTTCATCAATCAACAAAATGCAGTGAATGAACAAAAGAGAAATCTAAATCAAATCAATATTTGGTGTGACCACCCTTTGCCTTCAAAACAGCAGCAATTCTTCTAGGTACACTTGTACACAGTTTTTGAAGGAACTCTGCTGGTAGGTTGTTCCAAACATCTTGGAGAACTAACCACAGATCTTCTGTGGATGTAGCTTCCTCACATCCTTCTGTCTCTTCATGTAATCCAGACACACTGGATGATGTTGAGATCAGGGCTCTGTGGGGGCCAGAAGAACTGATGCTGGTTCGAAGGCAAAAGATAGTAACACCAAATATTGATCTGATTTAGATTTTTCTTTTGTTTGCTCACTTTGCATTTTGTAAATTGATAAAAATAAACAATCATTATTTATATTTCTGAAAGCATTCTTTGTTTACAGCATTTTGTCCACACCTGCCTAAAACTTTTGCACAGTCCTGTATATATCTGATAACATGATACATGTTCCCACAAACTTTTCTGAGCATGTCGCAATGCTGTTATTAATCAGAGGCAACTGGATTTTCTGTGTTGTTTCCTTGCACTGCAGTCCAAACAAGCATAGCAGGACAGCTGATTTTTTGTTTTAGTACAGCAAAAAACCCATTTAACCAAGAACACTGACAATGGCAAAGACTAAGATGTTACATTTATTGTCGCTTCTGCTAAAGGAATACATTTTACCATCCTCTCACATCCATCCTGAGAAAAAAAAACCCATCAGATTTGATGAGGTGGTTTCATGATATTAAAAACCACATCAGCTTTGCTATGAAATGTTCCTTAACATGCACCCGAATACAGTCCTGGATTTTATCAGCATGATCAACTCCAGGAACGCCCTCATAGCCCCAATACCCCTCACTTCCGTGACATTCTGAGACAGTTTCCTAGACCCAGATTAAGTCTAAATCTTATCCTAAATGGATTTTCAACACAGAATGACGATTGGCACTGTGGTGTAATGTAAGATTAGCTGTAATCCAAGGCCATGAAACTGGCCTTTCAACACTGCTTAAATTAAGCAGCCCAAACTCGGGGCTCGATTGCTCAGCGGCACAATCCATCCTGGCTACTCTAAGCCTGACCTCCCTCTAGGCTTTTGGGTGCATTTCTTAAACCATCGTTACACAGTATGTCCACAGTGACACTACATAACTACCAATGAGCCACATCAGCTTGGGAAAATGCAGCCTTGATTTGCCTTCATGTTTGAATGTCAGGGGGAAAAAAAAAAAAAAAAAGTAAAAAGTGCAACGATTATTTATCAAAATTCTAGTTTTTTAAAAGTGAAAAACAAATGTTAAAACCCTCACTGGCTATTTCAAGGCCACTCATTTGAAACGAGTGAATGGTTTCATTAAGACAGAGCTACAGAAAGAGTGACATCGTAAATCATCACACCACCAACTTTTAAAATATTTCATCACACTGATCTACAAAATACAACCCACCATAACATTCATTTTTCTGGAATCTGATAAGATGGCCCAGTAGTGCGCATCTGAAGAAATATCTCCCTAGGCCCACTTCAAGTAACTTCAGAATGATCTAGCCTGACTGGTGGAGAGCCCAGCAGGCCAGAGATCAGAGGCAGCACTGGAGGTCAGTGGAGTATCTAAACCTAAAATCAGACGTTTCCACTGGGTGGTGCCAAATTGGACTGCAAGCTCCTCCCAAAATGGAAATTCTTTTTGAAGGCCACTAACATGGCACAGACTCTGCATCCAACTTTTCTTTCTCTCTCTCTCTCTCTCTCTCTCTCTCTCGAACAAACAAACAAAAACACACACACACACACACACACACGTGCGCACGCGTAGCATATCTACAAACTGCAAGACCATTTCCTTCATCATGTAGGCAATTTCACACCTCCCTCCCACGGGCACACGCTGCCATCTTCTTCAGCACACAGATACTTCACTTTCAGCTGCTTCTACTCTCACCAGCACATGTGCAGACAGCAATCAGAAGTGTGAAATCTACCAAAGTGTGAAAAAACTACCACGGATGTTACGTGCTGATTTAGAAAATGAAGAATCGCTTTCTCTGCCTCCTCTTCTTCTGCGCACTAGACGAGATGTTGCTCCACGGCCTCGGAGAGGAATGTACCAAAACACCCGAACATCTGCAGGCCCGCTGACCCCACACTCAGCTCAGACGTTGTTCAAGCTAGGATTCTTCCCCATCATGAGCCGTGTTAAGAGATTTTACAGAAACGGATCCTGTTCTGGTGCATCATTAACGTGGGAGTGAGATTAACATATCTGAAAGGATCCAGTAGAAGAACCAGAGGATTTCTAGAGGGATGGGTTGCTGCAGTAGGTTACACTGATATCCCTGATAGACCGCCTCAGTATGACGCGGTGAAAGAGCCCCAGATGATCCTGAAACTGCTCTACAGTCCTGCTGCAGTTCCTGCCGAAGGGAAGAGGCCGCCGGTCAGGTTTCAGTGATCAAAATGAAAAGGTTTCACAGAGCAAAGCTCTCGGTCCCGTCTCTTCATGCCGACCTCTTCTTCCACAGGCCAGCCCCGATCTGCGGGGATCACGCGGTTACAGCACAGCCCGGATCTCCTGCCCCGCCGGGGGAGCCCAGCTCAGCCCAGCTCAGCCCAGCTCAGGGAGTGCCTGCAGGACTTCCTCCACTTTCCTTCTCGCGGATCGGGTCTGCGGAGCTCTAGTGTCATTTCTGAGCACCGGCTTTCCGCGATGATAACTTCTGAGCGTTGATATCCAACAAGTTGTCCGAGTGGAGGCGGCGGGGCCGCGGGCCAGCAGCGCCTCGGGACCAGCCCGAGAGCGAGGACCCGCTC
This sequence comes from Hepsetus odoe, assembly GCA_017165825.1. Lineage (NCBI taxonomy): Eukaryota > Metazoa > Chordata > Actinopteri > Characiformes > Hepsetidae > Hepsetus > Hepsetus odoe. The sequence continues at coordinate 21,445,954 of CM029366.1, read as the reverse complement.
CGCTCGGACACAGCGCTCCGCGCCTCCTTTCTGCGCCTTTCCGTCGCTGCTTGTTGTAGTTAACCGGCCGGACCCCACCTGGCCCCTCTGAGCGCCATAATAATAATAATAATAATAACAATAATAATAATGATGATGATGATGATAACGAGCCCAGCCTGAGCGCGCCGGACGCAGGCCTAACTCGGCTCAGCCGGCGGCTCCACCTCGCTTTACCGCCGCGGGACACCCGAGCGAGCTCCACGCCTTTCCCACCCATTAAACACACTCTCTTCGGAGCCCAAACCCGAGAAAGCCCTCGTTCGGAGCGCAGGAGCGCGTAACGAGCTCTAAAGGCAACACCCAACGCGGGAGGAAAAGTTTTCGACGCTGCTAGCCAGGCTACCTACCCACCCTCAGTTTTCCAGGAATAATCCGCTGCTTTTCTGCCTTTTAAAGCTCCATGCGCTGAAGTCAGCGCCGAGAAATCCCAGCCCCGATGTGCTCGGGCTCCTTGTCGTGCCGAACGTCGGTTTTATTTCCAGGGAAACTTTTTCTTCTCAGAGCTGAACTCCTGCCGTTGGCCCGAGGCGCGCAGAGCCAGGCGGCAGCTCCTCTCGGTGGGAGTTCCCGTTCCTCCACTCCAGGAAAACTCAACAGGACGGGCCGCCGGCGCTGCCCGCGTCGCCCAGCAGGGGGCGCCAGCAGCCCCGAGACAGGCCTGAGAGACATCACCCAACACCTTTCATCCTCCCTTCTCACTTCTGCTTCTGCCCAGCTTCTCCAGTGATCTTCCAAAAACATCTTTCCCCGGATCTTCTTTATTTTTTGCCTTTCCTCTGATGCTGCAGCGTCACTGCAGGTCCTTCCTCCTCTCGGCCATCAGGCTCTGCATCAGTAAATCACACTGCCAGTGCTTCATATGCTTTAGATCACAATTTTACCCTCACACACCGAAACAACCTTCAGTGAACAAACCGTGGATTCTGTTCTGTGCAGTTATTTTTGCTCACGTGCACTGTGCAAAAATGAAAGTGAAGTATTAGTGACTATTCTTGTCATTGTGAAACACAGCACAGCGAACCACGACGAAATTAGACCTCTGCATTTAACCCATGCAGCAGACGGCAGGTATTTAAAGTGCCCGGGGAGCAGTGATGGGGGCGGTACCTTGCTCAAGGGTACCTCAGGGCAACCTACTGGTAAGGGATTTGAACCCACGATCTTCATCCCTAAGCACTAGACCACCGCTGCCCCACAATGATATTCAGTAACTGCTTTTTTAGTTCTAGTTTTATTACACATAACCTTTTAATTGTAATTTTTTCTTCTTACTGTTTACATTTGCTATTAGGTGCAGCGGTGGCCTAGTGGTTAGGGAGTTGCCCTTGCATCGGAAGATTGTGGGTTCAAACCCCTTGCCAGTAGGTTGCCCTGAGGTACCCTTGAGCAAGGTACCGTCCCGTCACTGCTCCCCAGGTGCTTTCAATAGCTGCATGGGTTAAACGCAGAGGTCCAATTTCGTTGTGGTTCACTGTATGCTGTGCTGTGACCTCACAATGACAAGGGTTATCGCTTTCATTTCATTTTTTCATTTCTCACCCAATGTAATAATTAAGTTCCCCAATATGGAATAATAAAGTTTCTGTCCAATTCTGTTATCACAGCTGCAAGCAGCGATGGCTCGTATAGCTGTCGATCTCTAAATGCACCAAGTATTAAGAGGTGGCTGAAAGAGATGCTATTCATCATAATATGGGAAAGAATTTAGACTAAAATTCAATAAAGAGCTTCGGGGACACTTGGGGACCCTGTTTGAATGGTGAAAAGGAAACTAGTCCCCATCATGTATCAAGTATTTATTGTCTTTTTATTCAAATACAACTGTTTGACTGCCAGCGCCTTTACTTTCGTGTTATTTTTCTGTCCCCTTTAAGCTGCAAAAACATTGAAATAATAATAATGACCCTAATTCTGTATCCTTAACATTACATGTGCCAGTTAGGAGCCATACAGTCAACACAGTGGACAGTAGTAATATTAAAAAAATGTCACTGTATGAATTCATTTTGAGGGGATGTTAATTCAACTGCATAGTACCTGATGGCAGACACACCAAGACCAACTATTTTGGTCACAGCTGAAGAAGTATGATATTGAAAAGCAGCGAAACTCTTCAGATGAATATGCCCCATATCTGACAAACTGGCGCCCAATGCCCAGCAAGGCTGCATGAATGAGCTGTACAGATTCACAGAGCTCTCAAAGTGCTGCTCCCAGCAAGACGACGTCATTAAAGTGGGGACGAGTGCGCCATATGGGACAGAACTTTAAATGACCGGCTTTATATCAGACACTTAAGGTACCTTTTTCTGACTCCTTTTCTTTCTTTTTTTCCACTTTGCAGAAAAAAATTATAAAAAACACAGAAGGGAATATCACAGATTTTGAATAACGGCTCATTTATAGTACAGAAATTGCCACCAAATTTAAAATTATAGTTAGCAATAACATGACCTACAGGCAAATAATCAGCTGATTTACAAATATACAGACATTTTACACTCAACATTATTCGTATTGGAAGGGCTTGGGCACAAGCAACCAGTAGCAAAATACCTTTTCATCTACATACTGAACACAGTACATTTAAAGGTGTTTTATAATGTTTAAGGTACACAGCATTGACCAGTCAACTGCTTTTAAAGTAAAAGTTGTGTCAAAACCCAAAGCAGAATTACAATAAGTAAGTAATGCTTTACTTTGGCTGGCCACACACACACGCTCACAAACCCACAGAGGAAAAATAGCAACCTCCATGCTGAAGAAAAGCTATTTGACACTTTCTGCCTCCATTGTGCTGACATCACACATCTTCAGTCAAACTACAGAAGAGCAAACTGTACAGAAGCATATCATACAGCAGGGCATTTGACAGCTGAACCAGTGTGCTGTGTCTCTGGTCGCACCTCCTCTAACACTGCTCAAAACCAGCCATCAGAGATAGGGCAAGGGACTCCACTAGAAGGTGAAAAAACCAGAAAGGCAATTAGCAACATTAAAATTTAGGCAGTTAACATACACACAAACTTTTTAAAAAAAAAAAAAAAAAAAAAAAAAAAAAAAAATCACCAAATTGGTGCAAGAGAGGAAATAGACAAACACAGCAACAGACTCACAATGAGGAAACGATCCCCTGCAAACAGCCTTATTCAGAATGGTGACCAAAAACATGTGACAGTTCTTGAAATCGGACTCCATTTTGTCAATCGATTCAATTCTGCAACAAACAAGCCTCATTATGCACCAGTGACAATCAACAGAAAAAATGTCAATTGAAAGAAGTGTAAAATTTACACTTTAAAAATGAGTACATAAATGCAATGATACATTACAGGTGATCGCGTATCCAGTTTCAGAATATCCATTACACAAAACAAAATGAGGGTTTTATTTTAAATTAACTTACTTCCATGCTCCAAATCCTGCCTGCCATCGGTCAGCAAAGATGAGGACTAAATTGAGGACTTTCATAATGGCTTCTTTGACAAAACTGACCTGCAAGGAGAAGCAACATTGATTGTGTGTTACCATTTAAAAAATCTACACAGAATTAAGATCTTACTACATCTTTATCGGACACCTAAAATAGACACAAGGTCCTCTAAGGAAATGCCCTAAGAACCAAAGTGATGGTACATGTGTGACTAAACGACTTTCTAATGATAGCATTTTCAGGAAATTCACATTTTCCAGATCCTTACAAGGAAAGGTTTCCATCTTTTAACACAATTATTTATCATTATCACTTTCTAGGTAAAAGAAAAAGAGCAAAAAGGCTGCCTGTTGGTTGCTAAAGTTAAGATTTAGATGTGGGGTGGCCGTGGTCTAGTGGTAGGGTACTTGCCTACAGACCTAGGGTCCCAGGTTCGAATCCCACCTCTAGCACTACCACCATTGGGTTCCTGAGCAAAACCCCTAACCCTGGATTGCTCCAGGGGGACTGTCCCTGTAATTAGGACACGGAAGTCGCTCTGGATAAGAGCGTCTGCTGTTTACCGTAAATGTAGATATATATGACTCTGTAACAATCTGTAGAAGTATAGTGTAATTATATAGTACAGAGTAATAGTGTAATTTCAACATAACGCAAGTTCTGTATTTTTATAGAACTACCCATTTACAAGTCACTGGACATCCATATCAATCTACAGATACCTTCTCCCGTAGCAGGCAGCGGTCATGGATAGTGGACAGGTATCTGTAATGGATTTTTATGAGCTGGTCCAGGTCTTTTGCCTCTTGTACTTGGTGCTGAAATTCCAGGCCTGTGCTGTGTAGGATCTGAAAACAGAAAGAAAGAGTAATGAATAGAAATATCCTTAAATAAGAGCTGTTAGACATTGAAAAGGAGCATAACTTAAAAAAAAAAAAATAAAAAATAAAAAATTTATATATATATATATATATATATATATATATCACACACACACAGTACTGTGTGCACAGTGCAAAAGTTTTAGGCAGATTATTTTTTTCCATTTACAAAATGCAAAGTGAGCGAACAAAAGAAAAATCCAAATCAAATCAAAATTTGGTGTTACTACCTTTGCCTTCAAACTAGCATCAGTTCTTCTAGGTACACTTGCACACAGTCAGGGATTTTGTAGGATTATAGTCGGTGTGTGATCAACCAGTTTTACCAAACAGGTGCTGATGATCATCAATGTCACACGGAGGTTGAAACACAGTCATGTTTGGAACGACCGACCAGCTGAGTTCCTTCAAAAACTGTGTGCAAGTGTACCTAGAAGAACTGATGCTGTTTTGAAGGCAAAGGGTGGTCACACCAAATATTGATTTGATTTAGATTTCTCTTTTGTTCATTCACTGCATTTTGTTGATTGATGAAAAGAAATGATTCACTCTTCCATTTCTGAACGCATTCTTTGTTTACAGCATTTTTTCCACACCTGCCTAAAACTTTTGCACAGTACTGTATGTATGTGTGTGTGTGTGTATATATATATATATAAGCTGACTAATACAACCTTTCAAAATACCACTCAGACAGAAAACAAATACCCACCCGGGTCATTATGTAGTTGTGTAGACTATTAACAAAATGCATTAGCTTGACCCTTAGTAGGAACATCCTATGAATCTGCTGGTTTATGGGTTCTTTGACTGAGTACTCTTCAGAATGGCCTCCTTCATGCCTCGTAGCAGCTGCGGTCAAATCTATGGAGAAATAACATTTTTAGCAGATGGAAAATTAGGTGACCTAAATCAAATCAGCTTGATCTATTGCTGTACAACATTCCCAAAATGAACTTTATGGGTTGTTGGGCTCCAAGGAGTTGCACTGCATAGGTTGTTCTTTTAGGCTAATAGGTTAAAGAGACCTAATAAGAACTGATGTGAAAACTATAGGGGACCCCTACATGAGCAGGACTTACCCGTGAACCGCAATGTATCCAGACTATATTTGGCCCATTTTATTTGCAGAAGGAGAAGGAAAACCTGATTGTAGATTTTTTGACACTCAGAACTAATGACAATATCCACAGGCCATGGAACCTGGTAGTCAAAGTTAAATAACTTAAATTAGAAATGAAATGAACAAAAATACCTTAAAACTCAAAACAACCTGAAAATAAAATGAATTCTAGTTACCTTATAACTTAATGTGAGACCATCGAGGTTATTGATTGGCTGTTTTTTCCTTGTGAGATCATTTGTCTCCAGGAAGATCGATAATCTGGGAAATGAGCCACAGTTATACAAACACTAAACTATGAGACAATAGATGATTATCCACAAAAACTTGTCTCAAGTAACCATAGGTTAAACCTGTTGCTGTCCTCCGGGTGGCGCTGTCCTACAGCCTCTTGCAGCTGAACATTGAGGAATGCCAGCTGCTGCCAGCTCTCTTTTTCCAGTACCTTGTCAAAGATGGCTGTGTAAAAATCATACATAGTGTCACCAGCCTCCAAGAGGAAATAGTTTCTCATAGCCTGAAGGTATCCTAGTAGCCTGAAAGGAGAAATAAGGCCAGTCAGCCAAGGCATGAAATTGTTCAGTCAGTGCTTTCAAAAATAACCACATTAAAAACTCAGCAAGACTATGCCAATGTTCTGAATACTAATAAGACAATTTGCATAGACTGTATTCAACCAGACCCCTAAAGGCAGTCGTTCACCTGTAGTCCTTCTTGAGAGTTCTCATGAGGTTGCCACAACATTCGATGTACCTCCTCTCAATGTGTGGATAGAGGCAGGAGCGCAGGGTCAACTCAAAAGTTTGACACGTCACTGATTCGGATGAGCGGTCCACAATCACATCACCACCAGAGAACTTCTCATGAAAGTCTTTCTGTTCCAAATACAGCCTGAGGATGGTTTTTAAAAACAATTTTGTTAGGTAATCTGAAGAAAAGTTCTCTTGATCCTTATCTATCCTACATTTCCTGCTTATAAAGAGCTGCTTTGTGAGAGCTGCTTCACAATGTGAGCATGTTTTTGATTAATTGTATTCTAAAGATGTCAATCTTGTGACTTTTTTTTAGGATAGATCAAATTACCTGGCAAAGTTGATGGCCAGCAGGGGGTCATGGATGTCATCCATTTCTAAATGACGCGCCACAATGGACTGCATTTTAATAAGGCTCCTCTTGGTGGCTTGTTGCTCGGTTACTGTATCCGTGGGTGACTCCTCTCCGCGACGCAGACGGGTTTGCACTGATTCCAGAAAGAGTGTATATACACTTTTCCTTTCAGCATCTAAAAGCAGAAACCACACACACACACACACACAAAAGCTGAACTTACATCATTACATACAACCATTTTTATTCTATAGATTTGTTATACTGTCAATATTATATATTACTAGCTTAAATATCATTCTGATATTATTATAACAATATATTCATATTTGACATCATTTAATGTATTTTATTTCTATTGAAAAATGTAATTTTTCTAACAGTCATCTCAAAATGGAAATATTAGACTTGATTCTACTGGTATCGTTATCATGACTATACCACCGCGGACACAGTGCAGGAAAGTTGTGCTACTAGGTCAAAACACAAATCACAACCTTTTCTTTATTTTGCAGATAATTCAAATATCTAACCTCTAGCAGATCCATCAAGCTGTTCTGCCTCCTTGCAGTCCAAGTTCTTCAGGAGCTGCATGGACTTTCCTGCCATGATGATCTGCTTGAGGACAGGTTTGAGGAAGGAAACCATGGTGTGCTGTCTGTTGCTAGAGCCCTGTTCTCCTCCAGAGCTTCCACTGGCAGCATCACTTAGCCTCTCCTCACTCTCCACTGCTTCAGACACACTGTACAGGGTATATGTGGCATACCAGAAGTCCCTGTGATTCACTGGCACGTCCTTGTTCCTAACAGATGCATACACAAAAGCTTTCTTTTACTATAAGATCATGAATTGCTTGCCAATATTTAACTTATTGCAGAGAAAGATGTGAGCAGTGGGGGAGGCTGAACAAAAAACTCCTTCATCCACACCTGAAGGGCCCTTGGGCCATGACTGCCCCCAAAGTGCAGGCATTGTAGCCCACTGTCTCGACTCCTGGGGAGCTGGTGTTCTCTACCAATGTGTCTAGACTAGGTTAATTGCAGAAGGCAAATTCACTGCACACCAATTAAAATGTATGCTTGCGGGAAAAAGGAATTAATTTAAACCGGATTCTAGAATCATGTTACCCAATATTCCTTTTAATCAAACATTATTAATTTATACATTATAATTTCATGGTATGAACACATCTCAAATGCTTTTATTCATCACCTCTGGATTATAAACTCTTTGGCAGGATCAAATAAGTGACCATGAACAATCCATTCATCCACTATCTCGAGATATGGCCTGACCGTTTCAACCCAAAGAGAGAAGAGAAGCGCCACCTGGTGATAGGAAGGGCAATGAGTATCAGAGTTCATTTGTTACCATCATAATCAGTTTATAAAGTTATTATACAGGAGTTATAAAGCACATAAAGTACTAAATTGTGGAAAGCAAGTTAAAAAAAAAGTTAACATATTCACATACCAACAGAGCAAAACTGTGGTTAACGGTGGACTAAGAAATATACATTAAAAAACTCAAGAGTTTTTAACAGCAAACTTACTGATTGTTCAGAGGCTTCACCCACACTGTCATACTCAATGATAGCCTTGTAGAGAGTGTTGAGTAAGTGCGAGGCTCGCACCACATTTGGTGTGCCGGGTGGGACCTCAGCCACCCCAGTGCAGAAAACCCTGTGCAAGACAGTGATCTGAGCCAGATGAGGACTGAGCCGCTCTATCACAGCAGCCAAAGTCACTGTCTCATCTGTAAATGTCACAAAAAATATACATAAATACATAAATAATAAATAGCAACCAATATGTTAGGAAAAGTTTAAGGTTGCACACACAAAAAAATTAATTAATTAATTAAAATATATATATATAAAGAAAGAAAGAAAGAAAGAAAGAATGAAAGAAAGAAAGAAAGTACCTTTGCCAATGATTTCTCTCTCAATGGCAGTTAGCTCCTCCTTAAACCTGGTAAAGTATTTGTACAGTGCCCACACAAAGGCTTGATAGGTTCTGAATGGAGGCTCCGAGCTCTTTTTTGATGATGAGGAAGAAGATGCATTGAGACCAGGAAGACATGGCTCCGCACTGTGACCAGTCACCTCATCAATGAATTTCTGGAGGCGAAACACTGCCTGGCCATAGGCTGCTATATGTTCCAATACTGAGCGCAGGCAATTCTGCAACAATTACAAAAACATTATCAATTTATAAACACAAATCATAGGACCAATTTAGTTCACATTTGAAAAGACTGAAACTTTGAAAATACTTGATAAGACACAAGCAAATCCATTCCAAATGAAATTGACTTCCTGAAGATACACAAAATCTAGAGATTGTCAAAAAAATAGACTCAATTAAAAAAAATATATAATGCAGAAGTGTTTTTGCTCACATTGGTCAAGTGGGTGACCACAACATCATTCCTCACACTTATTTTACCATCATGGTGCTGAAATATGAAAAGCCTCTTTATACCTGACAAAAGCCTGAAAAACAAAAAGTGTTATTCCATGTAAAAAAAAATAAAAAAAATTATGGTCTCCAAACACCTAACCCTATTATTTCAGTCATTAATTATACATTTGCCCATCCAATCGATAAATAACGAATAACAATTTTCTGCCTCGGTTTTATATTTGTTGTATTCATCATTTCAAATCTTACCATAAAGTCTCCCGAATTACTTGGGATTCAGTAACAAAAGCTTTCTCCTCAGGCAGGTAGAGAGGGTCAGTGTTGTAGAGATGCTGATCCCTGCAGGAAGAACTCTTATTAGAAATTCTCTCAATATATTAAGGCTCACTAAAACCAAAAACGGCAAAAATAGGGCTGAAGTGGAGAGTGAGAAAAGGAAAGTCTTCTACAAAAAAGACAAAATGTGCAGAAAAATAGCGAGAGGAAAGAATGTACCTTTCTTATTTGATCATGGAAGATTAAACAAAAATTCTAAAATCAAAGGAATTAATTTCAGCTAATAGAGGACCACTGAATAATCAGATTCTCTCTCACCAGACATTGAGCAGGTTAGAGTGTAAATGTAGACTGTGTGGAAAACGGGACGAGTGAGGAACCCAGTATGGTGTCACAACATGCATCTCCAGCCATGCCCGAGCATCTGGCTCACCCACTATATAAATAAATACATTGAAACATAATAAATCATTAAAACACTAAAACCATCCACATTTAAATGCACAGTACTGAATGCTCAACACACACACACATTATATGTACTATATATATGTATATATAGTACTTTGCAAAGGTTCTAGGCAGGTGTGAAAAAATGCTGTAAACAATGAATGCTATCAAAAATGGAAGTGTGAATCATTTATTTTCATCAATCAACAAAATGCAGTGAATGAACAAAAGAGAAATCTAAATCAAATCAATATTTGGTGTGACCACCCTTTGCCTTCAAAACAGCATCAGTTCTTCTAGGTACACTTGTACACAGTTTTTGAAGGAACTCGGCTGGTAGGTTGTTCCAAACATCTTGGAGAACTAACCACAGATCTTCTGTGGATGTAGGCTTCCTCACATCCTTCTGTCTCTTCATGTAATCCAGACACACTGGATGATGTTGAGATCAGGGCTCTGTGGGGCCAGAAGAACTGATGCTGGTTTGAAGGCAAAAGGTAGTAACACCAAATATTGATTCAATCTAGATTTTTCTTTTCTTCGCTCACTTTGCATTTTGTAAATTGATAAAAAATAAACGATCGTTATTTATATTTCTGAAAGCATTCTTTGTTTAGAGCATTTTTTCACACCTGCCTAAAACTTTTGCACAGTACTGTATGTGCACACACACACACTGTGAAACCTCTGGTCATGACCATAATTCGTTCCAAAACTCTGGACGCAACCCAAAGGTAATTTCCCCATGAGATTCTATGTAAATACAATCACTGGTGCGTAGTGCGAACTGGAGGGGAAACTGGTGTTTTGTTCACAACCAGAAATTGTGGTCGTAAAGAGGCGAAAATCTGGTGAACCTTTTGATCATAGCCCGATTTGTACATGTTTAGAAACATTTGTGACCACAGGCTCCACTAATATATATATATATATGAAGTACACTACATTTCTCAACTGTAGAATAAAGCTTATAATGTAACATTGATTAAATACAAGCATCCGCTGCACTGACTAGCTTTATGATTTTGCTTTTACCAGTCCAAGTGACGGTCTTATTGCTCCTTTCCTGGTCTTCCTGCGGTGTCCTGTCCAACTGTATCCCAGAATCCTCTCTGCTGATGGGCTGCTGGCTTTCTTCGTCTTCACTTTCGTCTTCAGTCCACTCCTGAAAACCAACCTTATCCATTTAGAGATACACTCGGCTTCATCTGCATTAGGTCAGCACATTCTAAAGGCATGAGGCCAGCCAAGTAATGCAGCTATAATGAGGTTATATTTTTATGTTCAATTGAATATTTTAATAACGATGCAACCATCCCATTTTAAATTTTAAAAAAGGAACGGAGGTCTCTTGCAGGGGCATTCTCGATCTTCAGAACAACTAAAGAAATCTCAAAGGCACAAAATTATACATAGTTATATATTGACTCAACAGGCATTTCATTTAAAATAATATTTAACTTCTACTCACTGGAGTGTCTGGAAATGGGCCTGTATCAATATCTTCTCCTTCCATTAAATACTTTGCCCAGTCAAAACTGTCTTCTTTTTCTGTAAACATACATACAGTCAGTCAGTCATTTTCTGCCGCTTGTCCCAAACGGGGTCACGGGGGAGTGCTGGAGTCCATCCCAGCTCACACAGGGCAAAGGACAGGGGACACACCCTGGACAGGTCGCCAGCCCATCGCAGGGAGGAGCAAGACAGGGACGGCACCTTGCTGAAGGGTACCTCAGGGCAACCCACCAGGAAGGGGTTTGAACCCCGATCCTCCAATCATGTGGCCGACACCCTAACCACTAGGCCACCGCTGCCCCAACATACATACGTACATACATAAATAAAAGCATATAAAAATACTGGACTGAGCTTTTATGCTGGACAAAATGCTGTGACAAAGATAACAAACCTGACTCTTTCAATCTGGGCCTTTCACTGTAATCAGTGTTGGATGGAGAGTCAGACAGGAAGAGTAACAAGGCCAGTACACCATGGTGAACTTCTGTCTATATGAAACAGAAGAACAGAGAACTATTATTTGGCAGAGGGTGTGTTAGTACCCGAGTGGTACAGTACGATCAGTATGTGCTGTCCGTGCCTTACCATGGTACCCTCAGTATTAGGAAGAGGTGAGTTTAGGAATTCCTTAGTCAGTCGCATCCAGCTCTCAGCTTTACGCAAGTCCGAGTGCACCATGAGTTTTTCATAGATCCTGAGAATCGTGTATGATGAGCCACATATTAGGATTTAGAACGCGGATGCTGGCATATTCATGGAGCAATTCTGAAGTCACATTCTCACCCATTTATTGAGCGCTGTACGTTGTGGCTGCTGACATCCAGGAAACGATGAAACCTGTCCGGTGCAAGCGGGATAAAAAACATGGTGTTTCTTTTTATCGTAAAAGTCTGCAACTACTAACATGCGCCCTTTTTAGCAGCATGCAACTATAAAGAAAAATAAACAGGTCGGTAAATAAATACAGGAAAGCTGCAGAGCTGAAGTAATGAGGATCCAAATACAACACATGTGGACGAGCTCCTGCATTTACATCCTCACCTGAAATTTGACCAGGCGAACTTGTGAGCCATTTGGAAGTTCTGGTCCTCTTCATCTTCAATCCCAGTCAAATGAGTTATGAGCCTCCTCACCTCCTGCTCCATTTCCTTCTCGAATTTAGTCCAGTGTGCCATCCTGCAGTCACTGACGTGAATGTCAGCTAGTGTGCAAACGCCTGGATATATGAAAATAATGCACTAATACCAGCTCTACTGATGGGCCTATTCCACACATGTGGTTTCCACCCCGAGCTGTTAAAGCTTGTAGAGATGAAGCAGAGCGTCCGTTGCAGCCTGTTAGCTAACAGTTAGCATCACTTTAATCACTCAGCCACGCTTCTACTGCCTGCGATCAAAGCGTTTAACGGTGGCGGCTGCACGTGTATCCTTTCCACTCCGTACGACAGTGTTTGTGACAGAAAGCTGTGGTAAATTTAAATGAGTTGGTGATTCTCGAGCCCCGGCTTGGCGCTCTGCGTGTTTTGATATTCTTTCTACGTTTTGGAGGCGAACATTCCAAACCTCCGCGCCTCTGTAGCTCCGCCTACCGGTGATCTGACTTCACTGCAGCCCTTCAGCAGGATTATAGGCGCTCGGTCAATGCGCATGCGTAAAACAGGAACAGTGTATTGTAATGAAAGTGGAGCTATGCTTCTATTTATGTAGTTATGGTTATTCTATTTATGTGTTTTTTTTTATTTGTTTTTTGTGTTTTTTTTTCGTTTATTTATTCATTCTTCCTTTACATATACACTGTAGTATCCAGTTTATTTGTCCCATAATGTTTAGCTGTAAAATTACTTTTAACAGTGTTTATTTGTTGTGCAAAGATAGATAGACAGAGAGACAGACAGACAGATAGATAGACAGATAGATAGATAGATAGATAGATAGATAGATAGATAGATAGATAGATAGATAGATAGATAGATAGATAGATAGATATAGTATAGTGTAACTCTGCAGATGCAGAATAAATGCTCTTTTGTCAGCTGCAGTGATGTTGAGGTACCATAGACTATCAGCTCCTTGGTCTTTGCTGCATTCAGGGTCAGGTTGTTCACTGAACACCAGTCCACCAGGTCCTGTATCTGTGCTCTGTAGGCTGATTAACTGCTCTCAGTGATTAGCCCAATCATCGTTTTGTCATCTGCAAACTTCACCGTGGTGTTAGAGTTGAATCCAGGGACACAACTGTAGGAGAGTATCCCATGGTGTGGTGTGCCCCAGTGCTCAGAGTGATGGCAGAAGATGTGCCCAGTCTCACTACCTGGAGCGCATCTCTGTGCATCTATTCACTCTGTCACCAAACTGAAATGGGTCCAATTATAGTGAGAGCCTGGACGATAGTTTCAGAGAGGTGATGCTTGATTTTTTTGGACTAGAACTATGATGACTTATTTCAGGCACTTCAGAGCTGTTGCTAAAGACAATGACATTTCCAGCTCCAGCAAGTTCTTCAGCACAATCTCCCAAGACCCCAACTTGGGATATCATCTGCTCCAGCAGCTTTCTGTGGATTAACTCTCTGTAGTACCCAGTGTGCCTCCTTTTTGTCCAGTTGCAATGGCCGCTCCTCTCTTGAAGTCAGGATTGTGGTTACTGTTGGTCTATCCCTGTTGTCAAAATGAGTGCAGAAGTCATTGAGCTCATTAGGTAGTGTGGCAGCAGAGTGGGAAAAGGCAGGTGAGCTCTTATATTCTCTAAGTGCTCTGATACCTCTCTACACTTTGTCTTTATCCATTTATGTGCTTGTTTAATTCCTTTCTTTAGATTGTGTCTAGTAGTACTTCGTACTGTTGCATCGCCTGCTGCAAAAGCCTTATTGCCTGCAACTGGTACATTTACATTTATGGCATTTAGCAGACGTTCTTATCCAGAGCGACTTCCATGTTCTAATAATGGGGGCAGAGGTGGCCTAGCGGTTAGGGCGTTAGCCGCATGATCGGGGGTTCAAACCCCTTCCCAATAGGTTGCCCTGAGGTACCCTTGAGCAAGGTACCGTCCCCACCACTTTCAATAGCTGCCCACTGCTGCACGGGTTTCTAGAGGTGGGATTCGAACCTGGGACCTCTTAAGAACATAGGCAACATAGGCAGGTCTGTAGGCAAGTACCCTACCACTAGACCACCCCATTTGTTGCCTCATTATTCATCCACTGTTTCTGATTTACATGCATCTTTATTTCTTGGTCCACTGTGATATGTTCTACTCACTGTTAATGTAGAAAAGCAGCTTCAGCTCTGGTCCATAAGTGGCTGCCTCAGCAAACGGATCCCAAATTCTGCACTAAAAGTAGTTCTGTAGTTCTGTAGGGGCAGCGGTGGCCTAGTGGTTAGTCAGCCCCAGGATCAGAAGGTCATTGGTTCAAATCCCATACCAGCAGGTTACCCTGAGGTACACTTGAGCAAGTTTTCGTCCCCATCGCTGCTCCCCAGGTGCTTTGAATAGCTGCCCCCTGCTGCACGTGTGTATGGGTGAAACGCAGAGGTTTAATTTTGTTGTGCTGAGCTGTGCTGCATTTCACAATGACAAGAATAGTCACTTTCACTTTCTTTCATTTGTGACGTCCTCTGGCCAGATTTTAACAGTCCGTATACTGGGTCTAGACTTGTGGATGAGGGGTCTGTAAGCTGGCACATACCAAAACTAAGGACAAAGTGGAAGATTTTTAATTGCCTTTCAAAGAGGTCATACCTACCAGAGCTGGATAAAGGGCTGGATATAAGTTTGCGTAACAAACTTATAAAAACTATGAATAACTGAAGTAAAAGAATTCACTGTCCCACATATTAGACAAGTGGCAAAGAAGAAGAAGAAAAGAAGCAAGTGTGGAAAAGTATGAGAGAAGAGCTAGATAAGGAAGAGTGTCCACCAAGGTATTTCTTGACCAGCCAAAATAGATCTAGCTATAAATTTGCAATACCAGATTGCAGAGTATGCCAAAATGGGGGCAGTCAGGCAGACTTTGGGAAGATTTCAAACAGATGATTACATGGGTGTGTATGGTTCCTAAAGAGGTTCCTAAAGATCCTAAAGAGGCCTTGGGCAGACCAGAATTTCCTCCGTATCC
Source organism: Hepsetus odoe (assembly GCA_017165825.1). Taxonomy (NCBI): domain Eukaryota; kingdom Metazoa; phylum Chordata; class Actinopteri; order Characiformes; family Hepsetidae; genus Hepsetus; species Hepsetus odoe. Next base: position 21,430,588 of record CM029366.1, on the reverse strand, counting down.
CTGTAGAAGAAAAATCATTTCTGTCATTCCTTGCCCAGTGCCTAAGAACGAGGATCGAGTTGTGTTTAAGTGAGGCCTAGTGTGTGATGTATGAAGGTGAGCTTGAAGGATGACTGTGCTGAAAGCATAAGATGTGTCAAATGATGTGTCAAACAGCATCTTTAGTTTTGTATCTCTCCACGTGAGTCAGGACAGTGTACAGTGCACATCTCAATCTGTGTGAGAACATGGCTGCCCTCTGTGGCTGGGATGCTTACACTTGTAACGCTGCAGATTTCAAAAACCTCTGAAGGTGTACTTTATTAGGCACTAAGACATTAGCAGCAGATCCTTTTAAAGACCAGTGCAACAGTCTTATGATCAATGATCATCCATGAACTTTTCACTTCTTCACTGTAATTCCATGGAGCACTTTTAGTAGGTGCTAACTACTGCATACAGGAAACACCCAACAAGACCTGTTGTTTTGGAGATGATTTGAACCAAGCACCCAGCCATCACGCCATTGTAACAACACTCTCAGTGGTATTCACCTGTTATATACCTGGTAATACCTGGTATTCCTGTTTTTTTTTTCTTCTTCTTCATTTTTTGTGTTTTTTTTTTTTTTTTGTTCACTGGTATATTGTTTAAAGGAAAAAGGAGGAAAAGACTCTACACATGTAAACCTACATCAAAGCAAGCAAAACGTTTTGCTTTTTTGAGCTGACTTCTCTCAGACAAGATCTAGAAAAGTAAACATGAAAACCTTCTGTAGAGCAAGCTTGCTGATTTGTCTATTATAGTGGGTTTTCCATTTTTAGCAGCATTATCTAAAAGCTTGCATAACAGCTCAATGCATTGATGACTCATGTTGCCAAGGACAATAAATAATGTAACAAAAACAAACTCATCATTATACAATGAGGATAACCTTTATGATACAATTAGGATACATTGTTTTTTCCATTCTAAATAGTATTATATAGAGCCAATGGCTCTATAGTTAAAGCAAAGTAGGTCAAGAAGGGCAGCTTCATTTCGACCCCCAGATTCTTCCTGTATGGTGGATTTAATAGAAAATCACTTTCAGTCATTTCATGCTTTAACCACAGTGTGAGAGCACAGTCAGGTGTAAGTCAGTCAGTGAGTATGAAGTGAAAGTGACTGTTTTGTCATTGTGAAGCTTTCTCAGCATTTGACCCACACATGCACTGCGCAGCAGGGGCAGCGCTGGGGGCAATGCTGCTCAAGGGTTCCTCGGGGTAACCTGCTATTTAACCAGGTTACTTTAAAAAAGGGTTACTAATGTGTTATACATACATGTATAACATGTGGCATACATCACTCTGGAAATGGTGAAAAAAGTAAATCATCTGGGATTAAACCTGCACATTTCTGAGCGATTCCTAACCACTGCCCAAAGAAAACCCTCAGTGGAGAATATGGGCATCATTTCCACTTCCTCTTGTGAGCCAAGTGAGGTATTAAGGCTGCAGAGTGTGTACAGGCCCTGATTTCTGTCTGGCTGTGGACTTTTACACGAACTCATTTTTCTAACGGGGACTCTTATTTTGTCATGATTGTGGTCTGTTTTGGTTTTGTTGACTCTAGATTACAGACTTTTATTTTGTCTACATCCTCGAGAGAGAGAGAGAGAGAGAGAGAGAGTGAGTGTGTGTGTGTGTGTGTGTGTGTGTGTGTGTGTGTGTGTGTGTGTGTGTGTGTGTGTGTGTGTGTGTGTGTGTGTGTGTGTGTTAATCTCCTCCCCTTTTTCCACGCGCAGCGGGTTAAAAGCTGTATTTCTGTGGCTCTTGGCGACGGGGGCGCCAGATCCGAGCCGCTCGCCGTGGCGATGAAGAGGCGCCTTCAGAAGAAGTACATCATCCTCATCGTCGCCTACTCGGTGTTGCTGCTGCTGGTCCCTTACTTACTGGACTACCGCGGCCACTCGGCTCTGACGAAGCATGCCGTTCAGCAGCAGCAGCGGCAGCAGCGCTGTCCGGACCTGGAGAACTCGATGGCGCTGTGGAGCAGCATCAGCGGCGGCGGCGGTAACAGCACGGAGACGGCGAGCGAGGCGAGCAGCAACAAGAGCGACGCCAAGATCCACGTGTACCTGCACGCCACATGGAGGACCGGCTCTTCGTTCCTGGGCGAGCTGTTCAACCAGCACCCGGACGTGTTCTACCTGTACGAGCCCATGTGGAGCATGTGGCAGGCGCTGTACCCGGGCGACGCGGCCAGCCTGCAAGGCGCCGTGCGCGACATGATGAGCTCGCTCTTCCGCTGCGACTTCTCGGTGCTGCGGCTGTACGCGGGCGCGGCCAACGCCAGCACGTCGCTCGTGTTCGGCTGGAAGACCAACAAGGTGATCTGCTCGGTGCCGATGTGCGCCGCCTACCGCAAGCGCGACGTGGGCCTCGTGCAGGGCGAAGTGTGCGCGCGCTGCCCGCCGCGCGACCTCGCCGAGCTGGAGCGCGAGTGCCGCAAGTACCGCGCTGTGGTCATCAAAGACGTGCGCGTGCTTGACCTGGGCGTGCTGGCGCCGCTGGTGCGCGACCCCGCGATCAACCTGCGCGTCGTGCAGCTGTTCCGCGACCCGCGCGCCGTGCACAACTCGCGCCTCAAGTCCAAGCTCGCGCTCGTGCGCGAGAGCATCCAGGTGCTGCGCAGCCGCAAGAGCGCCGAGCGATACCGCCGCATGCTCGCGCCCGGAGCGCGCGCCAACCGAGCCGAGAGCTACGTTGCCGGCGCCATGGAGCTCATCTGCGACGGCTGGCTGGCCGACATGCTGCTCCTGGCCAACGCGCCGCCGTGGCTGCGCAAGAACTACATGCGGATCCGCTACGAGGACCTGGTGATGCAGCCCGTGGACGAGCTGCGGCGCTTGTACCGTTTTGGGGAGCTCGCGGTGTCGCCCGAGCTCGAGAGCTTCGTGACGAACATGACGCGAGGACGAGGCTACAGCTCCGACAAGCCGTTCCTCATCTCGGCCCGGAATGCCAAAGAGGCCATCGTCGCCTGGAGGGAGCGCCTCAGCGTGGAGCAGGTCAGCCAGGTGGAGGCCTACTGCAGCGAGGTGATGCGCCACCTGGGCTACCCGAAGAGGAACATGGAGCAGACGTAGTGCTGCAGGTTAGACACCCGCCTCCGTTCACGTCTCGGACTCACTCCAGTGTTCCTCACTAAAACCAACCCGTGTCAACCAGAGCGGTGGGAAAATCCAGGACCAGAAACTGTAAATCCGCTCGAGGTTTTTGCGCCAACCAATAAGGTTCTCTCTTGGGCTCAAGCCTCCACTGATTGGTGTCCAGGCGGCTGGAACAAAGTCCTGGAGTGGATTCTCGGGACCTGGATTTTCCCCGCCGATGATCAACAGCGCAACAGTTTTTCATTAAGCAGGAATCATTATTCAAATTATTTTGGTCAGTAATAATAATTTAATAAGATAACTTATTGACGTTGTTAATATGCATCTGTTTCAACGTCTTACAAATCTTTATTAGCATTAAAATAGTTGCTTTTCACTTACAATTGAGATTGAGCTGAACCTAAAAAAAGAGAAAAGCGTCACATAACAGAAACATTTATGAATATATGAATTAAAATAATATAAAAATACACATTTTCAAGATGAATAATGCTCACTCGGGCTGTTGACTCTGAAGAGGAACTTGTGGCTGGGATGCAGATTTCTTTGCGATATTTCTGTGATCATCTCCACCACTCTGGTTGGTCTAACTCAGTTGAGACAGCTAGTTTTTTTTATGAGGATTTATGATATATGTTATTTACTGAATGCCAAAATCGCTATCATAATCCAAATTTGGGTGAGCAGTCCCACACTCATCACTCCGCAACAAAATGCTTCCTCTGCATTTAACCCACACACAGTAGAGCAGCCATGCCCCCGGAGGACAGGGTGACCTACAGGTCCTGGACTCGAACCCACAACCTTCTAAAGATTGTTCCTAATCACTAACTAATAACCATACCACTGCCCCCGCTTTTTAAACTCAGAATTTCTGACCTATCAAATGAAGACCAGACGTGCTCTGCAGCCTCCAGGGTCAGGAGTACTAATCACTACTCAAGAATGTTGCGTCAGTTGTGGCAGTTGTGGTTTAGTCCACAGAACAAGTGGGCATTATAGAAGCGAAGCAGACTTTTTTTTTTCCTGTTATTAGCTTATTTCCCTTGTTTAAAATAACCACTTTCAGTTCCAGTGAGCTGTAAGTCTACCCTTCCTCCAAGGGGCACCTTATCGGCAGACAGTGCAGTCAAGGGTCTAGTTCACTGAATTGTCTGGACAGCTGCTATAACTGAAGACATTTCTTGAACAGAGTTGCCTAAACAAGACAGTCAATGTCAAATTTATACTGAACACCAGGGATCTTGCCATAGTTCAGGTTCCGAGCTTTCCAGCATGTCCAACAGTTGTAAGTGAAGGCCACTAGACTGTAATAACTCTGCAGATGTTTTGCTATCAGGTAGATGGGCCTATTCTGGTCTGTTAGATAGGCCCTCTGTTTACACACCATAGCCTTTAGAAGCCATTTTAATTGGCTGACTGGTGTCCTCTATTTATATTTTGTACATTTACATTATAATTTATTTTGGTTTCTTAGAGGCACTAAGAAGAAAGCAGCTTATGAATTGCATTGTACAGTATAACTCATATAACATCCTTCATCCATCCTCGTGACTGATGAACTGATAAAGCCTCTCAGATGAGATGCGAACCATGTTTAAGATCACATCACGTCCTTCACTTAGTGCTGGAAGACAGTGCACCATTTGTTTTCCTATTTTCCCGACTGCCGCCTCATATTTTCCATTTAGTCTCTTGGGAAGCAACCACTTTGCACAATCCCTCAAGCTGTTCTATTTCCCCCACACGATGGGTGGAAAGGGTGAGATGAACTTCAGGAAAGTGATGAACAGCTTATCAGCCCAGATGATCAAGATAGTGTTCCAATAGCACCAACAAGTTATCAAAGGTATTATTAATAGTAGTAGTATTACCTGACACCTACAGCTTGTAGCTAGCCGGTCCAACCGGGTACTGCTGTGCTGTTTAGAAAATAAAGCTGCTTTCTCTTTTACCTGAGCACAAAAAAAAGAAAACCAGTGGTGTTTTAGCTTCTCACACCTGCTCTATGTGACGGCAGCCTCAGGCAGATATATGCCAACCAATTTGACAGAAATAAAAGACAAATTCCTAAAATGTATCAAGCATAAGAGGCTTGGAGGGGGGCATTTAGTCTGGATCTGGATTATACAGCAGTGCAGCAGACGCCATTATACAGTATCATCCTGTTTCTAATAACAGCCTAATACTCAGAAGAGATTGATTTTATTGGAGTGTAGAGCTGTTGGGTTGCAGTCAGATACGAGACCAGATTCCTGGTACCTAGTCTTTGAGGCAGACCTGCACTTTACAGGTTTTGTTTTCTCTGCACAACCTTTTAGCTGCACCGTCATGCACTTCACTCTGAGCAGGATGGAGCGTGATGAGCCTCAATGAACTCACACTGTACTCCTCAATCTGGCTTTACACTTTGGCAGGGCTACATCAAATATTTACAGTCATTATGATAGACCTCATCATTCCACATACATCAGCCAAAAGAACAGTTCGTCTTTTTAACTGGATTTGGTGCAGTGACGTTCATGAAACATTAAAAAAGATCACAACACGCATAGTTAATATTTCTTTGATATTATTTCTTTCTTTGGTTCTTTGACTGTCATAACATATAAGACATCAGAAACTCTAAATATGGTACATTTTGTGTATCAGGGAAAATGGCTTTGTTATATATAAAATTGCGATGTTATAGGTATAGGAAAGTACATTAATTTATTTAATTGGTATAGAATAGTAAGAGCACCAACTGTTATTCCTGGAAGTGAAGACTGTCAGTTTACTCATATATCTAGCACCAAGAACTAAATAAAGACCCACTGCAAACATGTTGTATACATGATAATTGCAACTAGAATTTTTGCATTTGTGAGATCCTGCTGATGTGGGTTCAGCAATTTGATTGCTAGTAGCTCCCCCTTGTAGAGAATGTTCAGACTGATAAACACAGCTTTTAAATGCCACAAAGAGCAAAGGAACTTCGGAGTCTTTGAGAAGGTACATTTGAATGGATGCTTCTGAATGAAGAAAAAGGTTTAAATCAGGTGATCTTGATGTTCTAATCAGTAGCTGCAAATTATTTGCCTTTCTATTAATTCTGTGTCGTGATTACAGTAGAAGTCTAAAAGGGTCTCTCTGTCATTACTGTGCAGCTAACATTACATTATTCTTAAATATACTTGCAGCATTAAATAAATAATCAGATGTCTGCAGTTGCACAGAATCATCAGTTTCTCTTAAGCAGAAAAAGACAACCAGCCGTTCATCATTAAGCCCAGGTTTCTCACAACCTTGGTTGGGGAAAGAGGAGATTTTTGCAGAGATACAGTGAGAGATAAAGTTTGGTGTGGATGACCAGCAAGTTGAAGGTGGTGTTTCTTCATCCAAGTGGAGATATCAGAGAGACACGCTGAGATACATGCCGACATTGTAGAGTCGTCTGGCTTGAATGACAGATACAGTTGTGTATCGTCTGCATAGTAGTGGTAAGAGAAGCCATGCAAGCAGGTAACTGGTCCCAAGGAGGTGGTGTGAACTACAAAGAGAAGGTGACCCAGCACAGAGCCTGAGGTCCCCCTTTGGAATAATGTGAAGTAATGTGGATGTTTGTCCTTGCCATACTTTAAAAGAACCCCCCAGTGAAGTAGGATCTAAACTAGGAATGCGCTTTTCCTGAGATGCCCATTTGAGAAAATGCAGTTATTTTCAGAAACTGTGTTGAACAGGTCCATGTTACTAACAGGTCCAGTAGAATGAGAAATGAGGACTGAGCTGGAGCTCTGGCTGATCTTATGGCCTCCATTACAGACAGCAGGCCTTAAATCCAGACTGATTTAAATTAGGAGAGAGGAACCCGGAGACTTGCTTGAATACCACTCTTACTTGAGCCGCTTTGAATTTTGAGTTTTTGTTAACTGAAGTTTTTTTTAATGATCCAAAATAAGCTATAAATGCTGAAATCTGGGATGGGAGCATTATTTAGGAAGGAATCAGCATGATGCCCAAACCTTGTTATCATTTCCACTAGAGCTCCACTGAGATAAATTTTTATCATTAAGCTTTAAAATCACATTTTTCACCAATTTTTAACTTTCATTTCATGTTGTGCTTATCCAAGAACTACATTTACATGATTGTCATGTCAGAGCTTTGCATTTATAAAGTACTTTTGCATAGCAGCAGTAGATCAGCAGTATTCTCGGCCACTGACTAATTTACGTGAAGCCAACATCAACCAGTTGAACTGCCCAGTCTTTTTCTATTTTCATTACTATTTTAATACTTGTTTTTAGTCATCTATAGGAGTTACTGAAGTCTCTACTGTAATGGGAAAGTACCAGAAGGAGGGGTGGTCTTAACAAATATGGCTAAATGTAACATTTTCCACCTTGGCATGGCCGCTAATATGGTTTTTACCACAGAAACAAAAAGGTGAACAGAGTCTGAACCACCAACAGGAAGTGACAGAAGCGTAATCATACCCCCAGAAAGAAAATAAACACACAAAAAAGCATCTATTTCTATCTGGGGAGTATAGAAACACAGGCAATAGGTCATATTTACATTAGTCCCTTATTTGAGACAAGCCCAAAAATGGTTTAAGCTAATCTGGATATGTAGCTGTACAGCAATGACAGTAACAAAGCAAAGATCATGGAGTTCCATCTGAAACAGCAACAATTTGTAGCAGTTTCCTTGTACGGTAGTTATTTTTGGTTAAAAGTGCCCAGTAAATACATGGAATTGTATAGCAGCAGGAATATAGTATTTCTCAAACGTGTGTGCCACTGGAGTTTCAGACTTTATTTCATTGACTTGGTTTACATGCAAGAAAGGACAATTGCACTTCATTTAAGCTTTACATACAGGTCAGCATTGGGATTTATTTTTAGTCTAGATTTAGGCTTTGTCTTGGTCTGTGAACCTGGCCCATAAATGGTTTTTACCAACAAAAAAAAAATGATTTGGTGCATTATTTGGCAACATTAAAACTGAAGAAGTAATTCTTGTTTACTGGGATTTGGGTTTCACTCTTTTTATGCAGTATCACACAACCTCACTTCTCATCGAACAAAGATGTGTAAATGTAAATCTGCCTCTTTTCATTGTAGGATCCTTAAAGCGGAGAAGAGCAGAGACGAAAGGCAGAGCTAATGTTGCAGCAGGAGGTGTGAAGACTGCCACTGAGCTGCAAGAGACTGACACTAGGAATGTTTCCTTTTCTGGAAGTGGCCAACAAAGCTGACAGAGCCAGATTGCCTGTCCAAAGTAAGCAATGCTGACAAAACCCACCGGGCCCTGAAGATCAACTCCCCCAAGTGAGAAACACTAACAATGATGGTGAGCTTGGACATGAGCGAGAACAGGGTAACATGAAGTGAATGAGAGTGCATCAGTCCAGGCTGTGTCCCAACAGCCAGATTTCATCAGCGCTAATCCTTTTCCAATCCCCAACAGCCCCTAATCAGCAACAGGAGCCCTGGGCTTTTAGGCCAATCTGTGTGTGTGTGTGTGTGTGTGTGTGGTCAGTCTGGGATGTGGAATAAGGAGCAATGCATTTTGCTGTCCTACTTCTATCTCTGGCTTGCCACTGTTGCATTCCCTAGAATTAGTGTAATCTAAACATTCTTGAATGCAGTGTTACTCAAAAAGCTCTGGAATAGCAGCAAGGAAACAATACAAACCACTTCAGTCCTAAAGAGTAAACATTCCATGCATGTCCCCCCAAGAAAATCTGACCAACTGCATAGTGTGCATCAGGGTAACAAAAAAATTGAATGAAAAGGAGATGCAAACTGATTCAAGATTGTATAAAAATAAAAAAACAATAATAATAATATTGTTTAAATGGACAGTACCTGGGCTAGTATGCAGCACAGTTTGAGCAGGAAGCACCAGTTAAACCTAGTTACCAACTGATAAGTTAAATTAAGTTTGCAGGGAAATCTCCCTATTCTGGACTCCAGCCAGTACCAGAATCAATGACTCTGATGTAAACAACAAGGAAGAGGACAAACAAAACCATCAAAAAGTGTGAACCATTTATGCATTTCTGAGCATAATGTAATGTGGAGCTCTGTTTGGTCGAGAATGTTGACCTTTTGACAAATGAATTTCATTGGTCTTCTGGGGAACTAACAGCTGAACTATTACATTTGTGAACAAAAGTGATATTTATGAAAAATGAAACCTTGTAAATTAAATAGTTTTGTAGTAAACACTGTCACTCTTTTTATTCAATAACATAAAATAAAGCAGGTCCCTCATTTATAATATTGCTACTGTAAACCAGTTCAATACATATATTTTTAATGCACAGTTATACTACAATGCATACCACAGTTTTGTCACGTTGTTGGACAGGCTGAGTGCATTTTAACTCTGACATTAGGGGATGCTGGCAGAGCAACACAGGACATCTTGATATATATATATATATCACAAAGAGTCAAAGTGGTATCCTGCTTACTTTTTTACTTTTTTTTCTCTTCTACTTTTTTTTGTTACATGCAGAACATAGCAGGTAAATGATGATGGCTAATGGCTACAGGATAATATGAGCATAACCTAGACATATTTACAAGGCATTGTATTCTTATTAAGGAAACCATCTAGAACAAAAATGGGATTCAGAGCAGGGTTGAGATCAAAAAAGCAGCTGTATGGTCCCAAAGAGTCTCTTCTGAGCTACAGTTGGGTGAAGATCCACATTAGAACATGCTCTTTGGGCTAGGGTGGTCTCATTCCATCCAGGAAGGTAACTCACTGAATAACCAATAATAAAGTGCAATTATCCATAAGAGCCTTTCCTCCCCTGCATTTACATTTACGGCATTTAGCAGACGCTCTTATCCAGAGCGACTTCCATTGTCCTAATTACAGAGACAGTCCCCCTGGAGCAAGTCAGGGTTAAGGGTCTTGCTCAGGGACCCAGTGGTGGTAGTGCCAGAGGTGGGATTCGAACCTGGGACTTCTTGAACCATAGGTCCATAGGCAAGTATCCTACCACTAGACCACCACCTCCCTGCGATACCGTTTCTGTCTGTGCAATGAAAAGCTATTTCACTCAGTGTTGCCAAACCTGTTGCTATGAGACATTTTTTAGCTTCTTTACTGGACATTATAGTCATTTAGCAACTGAAAAATGCTTCTCAGTATTTCACAACTGACCTATGGTTATTTCTTAGTTATTCATGGACTAGTCTTGCCGTTTCACAGACAGGGCCACAGGGTTTGACTTTTTAATGAAGCTCTGAAAGTTTATTAAAAAAATAAAATAAAAAAAATGTGTTATTGAATCAAAATTCACCTGGAGGATGTGGGGATGGAAAAAAAAAATTAAATCAGTTTAAAATTAATACAGCCTTCAGCTTCTCTGCCTGAATCTGCAGTTAAAGTGGAGATAAGCCTGAAGCTAATGCCAGATTTGGAGGTTCCAGCATTAAAGCTATGAACTGAATTGATTCAAAAGTTCTTTGAAGCAGCAGCTTATAGGTTAGGTTGATCTTCACACTGAGCCTGCATCTGTACAACTGACTGTAAACTTGTATTCTACCAGACACGGTCACAGCAAATAGTGGGAGGTGCACTGAGCAGTGCACCCACAAGCCATTTAATGTTTCACAAGCCTTATGTGGAAAGCTTACTGCATTGTTCTGAAATTACAAAAATCTACTATCCTGGCAGACCAAAAAAGACATACAGTTTCAACTTCTACACTGGCATGGGTTCGGTTCCAGCTTTTAACTTAACATTGGTCTTTCCCATACGAAGCAGCTAGTATGAGGAGCACCCTGGTTTGTACATCTCAAGCCACACAGCTCTGCAGCCACTGAAGTGCTCAACCTGCCCCCTACTGCCATGCACAGCTGTGTGTACCTATCCCATGTGCACAGCCCTCCAGTCATTAACAATGCAGAGACAAGCTACACTAAACTGGTTATATTTACAATGTCTGGTTTGAGAAAACCCACGTCAGTGTAGTTCAGACAGCAGTACACTGTGAAACTTTCAAGTCATTACACTTAGCAATGAAACAAATTCTGCATCATTGCGAAAGTAATGTGGGGACTCTCTTGGATGATGGTCAGTAAGCTAAAGTTACAGCACCATACACACAAACACAGATCCAGTCAAATATAGAGGAACAAAGGTCTGTGGCCACAACCTAATGTGTGCTGGGTGACTGCGATCAAATGAGACGTTCCCTTTAAATATTGGAAATAATGTGTGATGCAGGGCAAAAGAATGGAAAAATGTGTAGAGGAAGGTTGCTTATGGCCGAATGCTTTTAAGACTAAACAGGCTGAATCTAGTGACCTGTACAGAGGAAGAAGGAAGGGCTGTGGAAATGTGTCTACAGACCATCATAACACTGCTAGTAAGGGCTGAGCATATGAACAGTAAATAATAATCGCCCTTTAATAGAAACAGATGATTCATAGATATACTGAAGGATTTGGAAAATCTTATGGTGAGTGAATATAATCAAGAAGCACTGACCAAGCTTTCTATAGGTTTCCTTCATGCTAAAGCAGCTGGTAAGTGCATGTGTGTGCGCAAGAGTTTAAAAAAGAAAAATTCTGTAAGGCAGACCTCCTGTCTGCATTCAAGTTTTAACAGCACTGCCATTTGCTGTAGACGCCTGTCAGACAAATGTAACCAAAGCAGCTGCTGTTCCAACATCTGCAGCCAACCATACACTGTCCCCCTACATAACTAGACTTCGAATGCTCCAAAACTGCTTTTCTACACACTTTCAACAAGGAACAAGTTTTCTATTCTCTCATCAGAAATGAAGCAAAACAGAGGAACAGAAATTCACAGTATATAATATTTATGGCCAGTCTGTATGTCTGGGGATTACTATATGTCCAGACCTCAATTCCAACTCCAGTAAACATATGAGGATGGAAAAAAAGTCCCATTTTCTCCATCAGCCTCTTAAACCCTCCATCTTTCTCTCCATTCGTCAAGTTTACCACCCCTTGTGTTAATGTCTTTGGAAGGGGGTCTGGCCAGATGGAGGGAAATCAGAGGGTAGGTGGGTGTGGGCAGAGAGCAGCCAAGATGGAGGGAAGGTGGGCGTGGTCCGCAGTGGTCTTTAAATGGTCAAGCATGGTCCTCTATGGGGAAAACCAGCCTTGTTCCCCGGCTCAGTAGCTCCTGCTCCCGTGTGTCCAGCTCTCGCTCCAGTGCCTCCTCAGACGTGCTGCCATTGCGCTTGCCATTGAGGCCCTTGGGACATGCGTCGGATGAAGCTCCGTTGGCCGTGATGGTCATGTCCCCATAGGTAAGTGTCAGGTCACCGTCTGTCAGGATAAGGTCCGAATCAGCATCTCTCAGCTGTTCGCTGTTCTGCAGAGCACAGCGACAAGTCGGACATGAGGGGACGGGGGTGGGGTGCTAATGGCGTGCGCACACACGCATACACACTCTGACATGCTGTTAAGTCAGTAGTTCTTGACCCTAGGTTCTGCAGTACCCCCTGTTGTACACATTTGAATATATCCATGCTATAAACACACCTGACCCACTTAAATGGTTAATTAACAAGCTTTTGCTGCAGTAGATATGTTAGAGCAGGGAAAACAAAGCGTGGGGGAGAAACTACTCCAGGACTAGGGTTGGAAACTACTGTGTTAACAACAAACATAAGCATTCGCTCGCAAGCACAAAACAAAAAGGTTCATGAGGGACACTGTGGAGACACAAGAACAGAGCAGACTTAGATCTTCTAACACAAGAAAGAATAAACATGCATGTATGCATACACACCTTTGTGAGTATAATGACTACATCACTGCGTGTCTCTGGATGAAAAGTGCTACACAAACTCATTCTAAAATCACTTTAACCCTGACAAGTTGTATTGCTTGACTATTTTATAAAATTGTATGGTTATAGGACTAGTTACACGAGGTAAAAAAATAAATAAAATTTATATCTAATAATCTGCATCCAATTTGCTTCCAGAATCAAGAGGTATGAGTCTGCACATACATTACTGTGCAAAAGTTTTAGGCAGGGGTGAAAAAATGCTGTAAACAAAGAAAGCTTTCAAAAATTGAACTGTTGCACAGTACTATATGTGACCATGTTTCTTTTATCTATGAAAAAAAGACTTTTAATCATATTTTTAATACAATTTCTCTGTTGCAGCTTGAAAAGAGTTGAGAGTTAAAAGCACATACATAGAACCTCACCACTGCATTTGTAATTCAGGGGTCACTGAAACGTGTATGTGTATATGGGGGCAGCGGTGGCCTAGTGGTTAGGGCGTTGGCCACCTGATCGGGGGTTCAAACCCCTTCCCAATAGGTTGCCCTGAGGTACCCTTGAGCAAGGTGCCGTCCCCATCACTGCTCCCCGGGCGCTTTCAATAGCTGCCCACTGCTGCACCGTGTTTGAGTGTGCATGGGTTAAATGCAGAGGTCCAATTTCGTTGTGGTTCACTGTCTGCTGTGCTGTGACCTCGCAATGACAAGGGTTGTCACTTTCACTTTTCACTTTCATGTTATCACCAATGACAGCAGTTACTACTAACGCTTAAGTTAGAATGGAGCCATTTATGGAGCACCAACGCAATCATGGATCTGATATGGTTAGCCATTTCAACAGTTCAAATGCTGAAAAGACATTGTCACTGAGGTGATTATTACATGTAAAAAAAGGATGGAACAAGCTAAAGCTTATTACGCAACATCCAACATTAATAGTGCCGACGCGTTCAAGAAAATCTAGAAAGAGTTACTCTACTTGAAATGATGACACAGTCTGTATTAAAGTGTTAAACTCCGTTTTAAAACTTCTGAGCCTTTTCATTTCATAGTGATGAGAGGTTATGGTGACAAAGGGGAGTCAAATTGTGCTCCTTACAAGCCTTAATTCATAAACAGACAAAACAACAAAAGACAAACAGCGAATTAAAGAACAGAGGAAAAATCATTGGAAAGGGCAGCAAATGAGCACCTGTGACCCTTATGTTTCTGCTATAAGCACACATTAACTAACCAATACAGGCAAAACAGTGCCCAAAATCAGTACATGATAAAGTAATGACAATGTCTTACTCAAGTCATTAAGAAGGATCAAAAGGAATGAAGGCCAAGTGTGAGGATTTGAAGGTAAGAAAAGGCATGAACATGCTCCTGACTGGCACAACTGTCTAAGCAATGGCCCAAAATTGAGGAGATTGTGAGATTCATCTCTGACCCAAAGCCACTGTGGAAGGGAGTCCAAGAAAGCACAACTAGCTTTGCTCTCCTCCATCATTAGCCCGATGCTATGTAGTATGGGCATCTGTGAACTGATTTAACAGAAATGGCTGTCAGCATTTTTCTCACCCTTGATCTGTATCATTGTGTAGCTTGAAAAGTGTGAATGACCACACGTGACTTGGAGGAAACATGTGCCAGTCTGTGGAATTGAACACCACTTTATTGTACACAAGTTTCTTCTTCTGAATTTTTTAAAACAGCCTGAGGTTTGCTTGTACAATTTTACACAGGCCCTCAATCATAACACACTGCAGGCAAAACTTAGGCTTTAAGGTTGGTGACATTACTGAGTAAGATTTACTCAACTTTTTCTTTTTTCTTTCCTCTCTCCATTTTCTGATGTATTTTTGAGAGCGTTAGTGTGTCAGAAAACACATAACCAGGTCTAATTTAGACCCACCAACACCTCATTGCAGTTTAAGTAAGATGCACACAGTTTTCAGATTACACACTCAAAAGAAAAAATAAATAAATATATATATATTATATATATATATACACATACATACATATACATACACACACACATTTTCAAAAATTTGAACTTGGTTTTTTTTCCCCCCTTTGGAACGGTCACTTCCTGTTTTTTTTAAATAGTCTAAAAATCAGTTTAGGGACAGGAACGATGATGCAAGAAAGTAGGGTTTGAAGGAGTGTCCATGAATTTAAATAAATGCTAAAACAAAGCAAGATGTGGATGTCATGGAAAGCTGTGCGAGTGAGGCAGTTACATATTACATTTATGAGCAGTGTCAAAACATTTTTTTCTCCAAGAGCTGTCTTCTCCTACATTAAATAGGGTAGGGGGCATGGGAGGTGGGAGGTGGGCGGTGGGGTTCATGGTCTGGCAGGACATTTGGGTGATGGTGCTGCAGCAGCACAATGGAGGACTGTGACACATTTGTGAAATCAGCCAAGCATCACCAGCTACAGTATCAGCATTGAGATGAATAGGGGAATGTGCCAGAGTGAATCAGACTGTGACCGCACAATGAATGGTAGTGTTCACAGTGTTTGAGATATTGGAACGGAATGGCTTGCAGGCCTAGGCTCATCAGAGTGCCATTACTGAAAGCCTCTTTTGTAAGGCAGCGAACACAGTGCACGTCTTCCTTCAGTTTAAAAGCTCTATCGCTTTTGTGTTCACTCTCTAGCTCGCTCCCTCCCTCTCTCCCCCTTTTCAACCAGAGTTTCATAGCGCCACAATAACGTCGGCAGTCGAGCTAGGAGGGTAAAACTCACTATTGAAGAGCTCCCCAACAGAACTGGGACTGCAGCATGATCACACTGAATTTGAATCATCTCTGTACAAGCTTCTTAAGAGCAACTGATTAATTGGTTTTTTTTTTTTACCACTTATTTTCTAGGGTTTTAAATGAAAGGCAAAGAGGTATACTGCTACACTGAACAGGTTACTGATGCCAATGCAAAAGTTTTAAAATG
Source organism: Hepsetus odoe (assembly GCA_017165825.1). Lineage (NCBI taxonomy): Eukaryota > Metazoa > Chordata > Actinopteri > Characiformes > Hepsetidae > Hepsetus > Hepsetus odoe. The sequence continues at coordinate 21,414,736 of CM029366.1, read as the reverse complement.
ACTGACAAATTGCCTGTTTATCATTCAGCCTGCAAAATAAAAAAAAAGAGCTAAGCCTATTAACGGAGTAAAACTATATCCCTTTTCGTTTTTTCTTTTTATGTTAAATGGAGAAACCAATTCGAAAATCAAATAATTGTAAAAGCCCAGCACATGAACATGACGCCAATATGGTGTTCTTTAATAGAACATGGATCGTTTACTGTTGGCCTTTAAATTCCAAGAGCACAATCCCCTTTTGTATGCTAAATCAAACTGGCTGCTGATTTTAGAGGCTTAAATACTTTGGACACTAATAGATATTCAACTAGAACTTCAACTTAGAAGTGACCAAGTATAATATTTTGCTTTTATTTGACTGGGGTTTCAACATTTCAACATTATTTGGGCCAAAGATGATGCACAAGAATAGTGAGTAGACCCGACAGTCCTGAAAAAAGAAGCAACTTGCGTGGACTGTGGTTGCAGGGCAACTCAGGATACTTCTGTTAGAAACTATTCCCATTTACTGAAAGGTTCATTCTGCATCACTGTAGGTTCATTTAGGTTGGCTAAGACTTCCAAATGATCCGTATAAAGCTTCTTGCCTTACTGTGCATCTTTACAAATGTCATGTTTCTGCTCATCTCTCATTTCGGTTATTTGGGCCAGATAGGTGAGATAAAAACATTATCAAAGTAAAAGACCTTTTGCCTTTACAGCCCACAATGGTGCTTACAGAAACAATCTGAACATAAACTGTGTCACTAGTTTTAGTTTGTTCACCTTGATAACACAAAATCACATCAACAACCCATTCAATCACATTAAGCTCCTTTAACTTCTGCCTTCAGAAGTTCCACTTTCACTATGAGGGAATAATACATGGTAGACCAACTTTAACAACAAGTTTCAGCTTTGACTGTTCCTAGACCGTCACATGCTATGAAGTATTAAGTCACATAATTTCCCCTGAAGTTAACCAACGTCAAACAGCAATTTTAAAGGAATAGAAACAACTATTTCCTTTTCGCCTAGAATCACACATTGCTAACATGCTGTTTAAACAAACGTGTCACCTGTAAATACAGTGTGTATGTGTGTGTGTGTCTTACCTCATAGGCCTGAGGGCTGGTGAGGCAGTGGGCCAGGGGTCCACAGCAAGCTGGCAAGGTTGTGGTGAGTGGAGGACCATTGTGGGTGAGGATTGGTTTCAGATAACTGATTAGGATTAAGGAGAACAGATTCTGGAGCAACAAACACACTGTAAATACAAACCACTTGTGCTGGTTCCTGGACAAGAAATTCACCCAGCAATTCCACAGCATTAAGTAGTTATAAACACTGTATACGGTCTTTAATTTTAAAAAAAGGTATGTTTGTATGGTACTTGTCCTCACTGCAAATACTGTGCCCTCTTTTAGTCAAATTATTGTTTTATTTTTCCCCAAATATATGCCTAATTGGTTAGCTAAATGACCAGCATTTCTTCCCAGCAGCCTTGGTATGACTCTAAAAAGAGCATCAACATCTGCCTGTTTTTTTTTTTTACATCCATCAGCCTTTAATATAATTATGATCCTAGAGGCCTCTCATTAATCCAAGAGCATAGCTGTCCTCAATAAAAAAAAATTAAAAAAACAAATAAATAAAAGCAGCAGCATCCCCAACAAAATCAGAGGCTAAGATACATTTAATACACTGTGTGCACAATTCTTAGGCAAGTGAGCATCAGGATTAATTTTAATCTGGAACAAATCCAGGGCAATCAATCAATTCAAAATTTTAATAACCCTGAAACCTGAATGTTGTACAAAGGAAATGTGAGTGAACATTCTCAGGGGATACATATGTGTGCACATTAGGCAACTTTTAGTGAGAAGAATTACTACACTAAATCATTAAACTAAAATATTTCTCACTTTACTTTTCTGTTAAAGTATTAATAAATTTAGAGTTATTTAATTTTCATAAACATTTGACGTTAAAAAAAAAAAAAAAAAGGGACAAAAAGGGAGTCTACATGGAGTCAGCCAGTTTCCTGATCTGTTGATGATCAACTTTTTGTGCAGCAGCAACCACAGCCTCTCAGACACTGTTCAGAGAAGTGGACTGTTTTCCTTCCCCGTAAATCTGCTGTTTAATAAGGCCCACAAGTTCTCAATAGGGTTTAGTTCAGGTGAAGAGGAGGGCCATGTCTTTTAAGGACATGCCACATCTTTAAGGACTTTGCTGGCCACACAGCAGGGTACTTCCATGCATGCGATGGAGCATTGTCTGGCATAAAAATCACGGCCTTCTTGAAAGATCAGACTTTTTCCCCAAACCACTGCTTGGCAGTAGGTTTTGGATTGATTTTGAGTCCATCTTTAACCCGAAAAGGTCCAACCAGCTTATCTGGTCTCGGAGTACTGAACACCTTGTGCTTCTGGACACTCCAGGTAGGTTCAGTTCTGGAATGACAGCACTAGAGGATCATGGGTTCCTGTTAGCTTCACATTCGATTCTTCTCAAATCTTAAGCAGTTCATTTGCGTCTTTTTTCTCAACATGTTTCTTGCGACCCTGTTGACTATTTACAACAAACCGTTTGATGGATCGGTGATCACGCCCTAAAGAGTCTTTCAAGAGTGCTGCATCCCTCAGAAAGGATTTACAATTTGTTACTTTTCAGAAACAGTTCTCTCCTTTTTGTGCCTGAGCAAAAGAAGCTTCCTAAAAATTCTGCACATCTTGATATAGAGTTGATCTCCTTAGGCCACACCCCCCTCATTACACATCACCTGATGTGCTTAAATCCAATTAGCATTCAGGTTTATACAGCTTGGAGTTGGAATATATGCATAAAATTTATATGGTCAAAATACTCACTTCCCTAATAACTGTGCACGCAGTGTAGAGTATCTGCTTACTTACAGCCGTCATGGTTATTAATGCACACAAACTGATCTCTTAGGACCTGTGTAGTGCTGTGGCAATCACAGGCCAAGTTCTTTTGCTAAGGCAAATAAACCCTTCAGCTAAAAGCCTTGTTTTTATAGAGAGCAATACAACAAAATGTACTTGGGGTGCTGTTACGGTCTTAAAAATAAATCAATAAATAGATAAATAAACCACAGCAAAGTTGTTTTTTTTTCCATAGAAAATATCCCAAACCTACTTATATACAGCACATGTTCACATTCATCCACATAGTACTTTAAACACAAAGTAAAAATAATATGAACAACCCTGCAATGATCAGTCCTAAAGGTTTCCAAATGCTTACATATAGCAGGACCTGTACAGTTAATAATGTAAGCCACAGATCCAACTACAGAACTGTTTCAAATGATCCTACTACTGTCGTATAAGGCAGGTACTTGCATCACAATAGAATTCAGAATAAAGATAAGCATCAGTTCTTATCATAACATCAGTAAGCTAGAACTGTGCACCATTTGCATCACCACTGAAAAGCACCCTCACCAGAGTACGTTATCCGACCAGTAGGCCTTGTTGGGCAAAAGTGCTAAATACAGGAGGTGCTCTAAGATGTATCACATTAACTATGTTACTATCTTCCATATCATAAATAGACTGAGGAAAACTTCATTGATCCCTGGGGAAACTGCTTAATGTATATCCATGAGCCTTTTTTATTTTAAAATGAAGATGTACCCATGGCCCATCAGATCCACTTAAGTAAATGAAAAGCATGGAGGACTACATTATAATGCACCAACAAACCTGCGGTGATAAAGGTTTGGTTCTGAATGCACAGAATGACAGTCTGTGTTTGAATAGGGCTACAGAGTAATACACTGGGGTAGTGGTGATCTCGTGGTTAGGGACTAGGCCCCAAGGTCGGAAGGTTGTGGGTTTGAATCCCAGACCAATAGGTTGTCCTGATGCACCCTTGATCAAGGTACCGTCCCAATCGCTGCTCCCCCGTGCCCACTGCTGCACGTGTGTATGAGTGAAAAGCAGAGGACGATTTTCGGTGCAGTTCACTGTGTGCTGTGCTTCACAATAAATTAGTCATGGTCACTTATAGTTTTGTAAGGTTTTTTTGTCCATTGTTATAAATAACAAGCTTCTTCCACACGTAGGCATTTGCCTCATACCATGTGGAACTGTAACCACAAATCTACATGGTCTTATTTGGTTACTGACATTGACATCCCATTGTCTCTTCAAAAAAGAAAATATTTAGATGTTCTAAAACAAATTTATTTCAAATTGAGCTGAAGGGTGTGTGAAGATTTACACATGGCGTTTGTTTGACGGTATTTCATGGGTAAAAGGCTTCCATTAGCTGTTCGTTACATTCAGTTCACAACAAGGGATGAAACTTATCATAATTATAATTTAATAATTATGTCCTGAGGGCCCTTCCTTCTTGGGATAAAGAATTTTTTTTTTAACTACTAGTTGCTTTTAAGCTCATGTCTTCTAATTTCTCTCCACCATGACTGTTGCAGAGGGCCATGTGACTTAAAAACCCTAACTTTTGCTTCACATTCAGCTTTGTGTAGAGAGCATCAAATAGATGGAGTTCTTGACAACATCTCTTAGAAACCCTCGATTATCTCCCTCAGTGATCCAGACAATTTACTAAAACCTAGAATTATTCTCCAACCTTTCCACTTTCATCTTTCTACGTTCTTCACCTCTCCTTTAGTCCTTTGATTAAATGCTTAGCCACTCCAACCAAAATCCTTGGTATTCATCTGCAGCTTCCTGAATAGCTCTCCCATGTCCTGTCAGAGCAGGCAGCTCTCCTTCTCATCCTTTCACCATGTCGCTGCAGATGTCGAGTGATTTCATTTATTCACCATTTGCATGGGTCTAAGGCAACGTCTCTTAACTCACTTACTCAGACATAAGGTAAGAAATCGGTACATGGAGAAACAGAAGAAGTAAAGGACTCAAGAGAAAGCAAAGAGAAGAAGGGCGAATTATGCAAGAGCAGCTTCTGAAACAAAAGTAGGCAGGATGTGCTGAAGTGTTTCCTTTGCAGTGCTCACATGCATGGCCACATCTTCACTTGACAGAGTTTATTCTGAAAGGATACTTGTGGTCAAATGTGTACCACAGTCTAAAAAGCCAGGCGCTCTCTTGCTTGGTCTTACTCTGGCCTTCCTGTTGACTTCCATCCTTGAAAAAAGGTAGAGCGCAGCACAAGAAAAACATTGAAGGATATTTAGAATTCACTCAGACTCATGGAAATATCTAGTTTGCAAGCACACAAGAAAAGCAGACAACTCTGTCATTTTCCATGTATTATAAGTAGGAAATCTTTAAGTTAATCAACAGTATTAAAGGCAAACAATCCAGCAAAAAAGGGAACAAGAATAAGAGACAAATAATATTCTTAAAGTGGGGGGGGGGAGATGTGGTCCGAGTTCTGTCACCGCTGGGAAAATGGAACAGCAATGTGCTAAAATGAAAAGGAAGCAACACCTTTCAGTGAGCAAAGAGTTTTGTGGTTAGCTTCAACCTTCTGTATTCTCAAGCTCAGCTGATCTGATCTTTCAGAAGCAAGGCTACCTCACAAAGTGTGAAAATGTTGATAACGATCTATAAATATGTGTCTCAATGTCCAAAAATGTGTTTTTGGACATATGTGTTTTTTTGAAAAATGGGAAAAGGGAAAAAAAATTAATAAAAAAATAGGGGAGAAGGGAAATACATATTTGAAACTGGACTCACTCCTTGAAGGACCTGGAAGCTGTCTCCACATTGCTGAAGATCCTGATCAGGGTCCACTCCAACTCTGAAAAAGAAAGAAAGTCAGTCAGGTAAGGCTTTTAAATGAGTCAGTTAAACAGGCCCAATATGCAGTCAACAGTGAAGACTGAACTGTGACCTTTATAGAAAGCTCCTGTGAGAGAAAGGGGACACACACACACACACACACACACTCACTTGCACCCAACATTAAACTTGAAACTTCAAATGCAGAGACAGGTATTGAGAATCAGCCTGTGATCAACAATCACAGGAATGCTATGCTGGTATATTATTTATGAAATACTAGAACAAAAGGTCTAGTAAGCATTACTACATATGACATTTATTTAAATTACATTTAAGAGATTTTCATTTAACTGCTAGCAATTACATGCATGAAATTTAAATAGAACTGTTCAGTGTGTGATCTACAGGGATGCTTTGACAGTCCATACACTTTCCTTCTCACTATAGTGAGTGCCGTGTACTTTTAGCTGTCTAAAGCACTGAGTGTTCCAGTGTGTTGAGACACTGGCTGTCATCCTATTGGCCTCACACTCCTGTGCTGCATTTCAGTCAGACCAGCCAACAATTCTGCACTCTCACACACATTTGGCTCCCTGCCCACATCCTCAGCCATCTCTGCACGCACACACCCTATAGGATATACTTTTTTTGTTTTTTTATCTCATTAGTTCCATATACGCTGTGCCTGCGATTATAAATAGAAACTAACAGTTAGCACACTGCAGAAGAATTGTTACACTCTTATAATGATGCCCATGATATGAGAGCCCATGCATGTGGCAGGCTGGTTTACTAGAGTGCGCACTTTACACTCCATGGGAACATCAGAGATTAGTCAACACACTGCTGGGGGAAGGAGCAGCAGAAGCAAAACAATGAAGAGAAATATAAATCAGCCAATAGACTCTAATTCTAGATCTTCAGCTGAAAACACCTCCGCCCGAACTATGGTTTCTATGTTTTAGCATTTTCCTGCTTGCTAAAATATGGCCTTGGAGCTGTGACAAAACACCACTCAGGGCAGGCAGACAGACAGCTGATGTAATGAATGGAGGGGGAGGAGAAACTTTCATTTAAAATTCATCCCATTGATCCTTCCCAGGCATTTCATTAAAGCTTTTTTTTTCCCCCACTGTACAGCCTTTAGGAAGAGGGATGAGCAATGTGATGTTATTGATCATCACGATCATGTAAAGATTCTTTCTTGAGCTTTCACAGTTATCAGCAGTAGTTCTAACAGAAAAAGTCATTCATTTTATGATGTTTTTCTATTTTTAAAATAATTTTTTCGAGGTTAGTTCAAGTTCTATTTTGCCACATCACTCAGATTATGTAAGCGATGGGTACAAAGGAAAATGTGTACAAAGTCTTACAGAGACTTTTAATGTCAAGGGTGACACTGTGGATATATTTGTGTTTAATGTATGACAGCTGCTCAAATGTAGGGCCAAAGTACAAATCAGGGACTTGTGATTTTTCATTGCCTTCATAAATGATTAAACCGTCACTAAGTGCTGTATGGCTTCTTTCCCAACAGTTCATTATAAAAGGGAGAAGTGAAGGTAAAGCTTTGGCTGCTGACACATGTCTGCAGTGGGTTGGGTTTTTAACAAGCGGCTGCAATTTCAGCCACATCTGGAGGAGCTCTGATGGAGTGTGTCGAACAAAAGGCCTCCCACTGAGGGGCCTTAGCGTGGAGTAGCAACTGTCCAAACAAACCTTAGTACGGTAGTCTAAAAGGGGCAGGGTCTGGCAAGAGAGCACTACACAGGAAGAAAGATCTTGTGGTGGCTTTAGGTGAAAAGGGGGGGGCTATCAAATGAATATTTAAACCACCTTGTTTACCAAGACACTTTGGGAAATCATGAAGGTGAGAATTACCAATAATTGTTTTTTTCTTAAAAGAAAACTAAAACAAAGATTATTTTTTAAAAATCCCACAAGAGAACAACCCAGTCTCCAACATGTGATGACTTGTGATCTGAAGACTGACCATTACAACTGACAGAGAGACAGCAGAAAATCTAAATAGACCCAAAAAAAAAAAAAAAAAAAACGAACAAATTGAATTGCGGGAGATCGGAAACAAATGACAAACATTCATGAGCAGCAAAAGACTAAAACTGAAGAGGAAGTGCAGGAAATTAGCAGAAGACAGGAGATTGTAAGAGGGGGAGGGAGCAAAAGTGAGAGGTTATTGATTGCAGTAAAAGGGAAGAGCGGGAAGGCTTTAAAGGAAACAGGCCTGCAGGCTGGGTGGTGTGGGTCATGTGTATTTCACAAGGGGTCAGAGGAAACAGGGGAAAACAAAAATGCTCCTGAAGCCAGGGGAGGGCCATCTATGGAAACATCGAAACAGAAGAGTAACAGTATATTAAGCGACACCTTCGGCTCAAAGGAATGAAAGAAAAAGGGGCGGGGTTTGGCAGAACAGGCCTGTTGTTCTTGAGGCTTGAATTTCCACACCATTTATATTTTACTGTATTAGTGTAAAATGTATTATGTAATGAAAAGGTTCAAATCTCCCTCTCTCCCCTGAGAAAAATGTATTTAAAAAGGTACAAACCGGACCTCCTGAATCATCATGTACCTTTGAGGGTCCGTTAACAATGATTGTACCTTTATGAACCAAACATTTATGGTTTTGTTTTTATTTTTCCTGAGTGTGGGTGTAGTCTACTCTAAACAGCGCTCTCTAATGATTGCTGTTTTTTTTTTCTTTTTTCTTTTTTCCATTGCTGCACAGCTAAAAGGGAACCCACACACAACCTGTATGCCAAGATAAGAGACAGACAAAACTGAGTCAAACATCATTTCCATCTCTTGCCAGAGATACATACATATGCACATACACACCAGAGCTAAGAGACGCTACAGTGTGAAAAACCAGAGAGAGACCCCAAAAAAAGCCATCTCTCATTTTCTCATCTTTCATTTACACACAAATGCAGCACTGGCAGGAGTTTACTGATGCATCATGGGGTACATAAACATGGAGGCAGAGACACTGAGCCAGTGCTGGAGGAAGAAGCTGCTTTTGAATGCAGTTCCGCTGTACGTTGCTTTAAATTCACAGAAAGACTCAAGGGAGAGGAGTTCTCTTAAATGGGGCCCAAAGCTCCCTTTGAAGCAGCTGGAAAACAAACTTCAGAGATATTCGAGTTATTTTCAATGCAGATTTTTCTCGCCTTTTTTTGCAGTTTTAATAGTCATGGAATGTGCTGCATAAATAATCTCCAGTTCTCCCACATACACAGAAAAACAGTAACAAAGAGGTCATTTTTCAGTCTGAAAGGATTAGTATTCAAACTGGGGTCTAACAGACATGCTACTATTAGGGTTCCAAGGATTTATCAGCATCTGTGGAAATCTTAAGAATTACATTGCAATCAACACACACACACACACACACCTGAAACAACCCTTGAGGGTTTTAATAGTTTCATGTTTAAAACTAGTCTAAGACTGTTAGTTCAGCACCCACTGTTTATCATCACTACAGCAGCAATACATACACAACACTATCTTGAGTTTAATAAAAACACAAACCCCTAGGAAATTTCCACACTACACCTTTATATTATTTCAGCTCTTCAGTTGCTTCTTTTCATGAGTATGTATTGACGTGTAACCGGAACATATTTAACAGTTCACAGTCACTGGAACTATGGAACTCTGTACTCACTAAAGTACAGATAAGATTGTAATTTCATTTATGACCTCATCTACCACTAGCCATCTCAATGTAACTAAAATCAGTATTTCTCTCCATTAATGGCTATTTTTAACAAGACCAGCATGGACCCATAATAACCTGCACCATCCACCAGCAGTGTCCTTGAGCAAGGTACCGTCTCAATCACTGCTGCCCGGGCGCCTGATATGGTTGCACTCTTCTGCACGGTGCGTGGGGGGGGATATGCATAGAAGCATTTTGTTGTGGTTCACTGTGTTCTGTGCTGAGTATTCTCAATGACTAATAGTCACTTTCAAAATATCTCAGCCTCACAAAAACTGCCTTCATTTCTGCGGTTAACAATTCACCAGGCGTCCACAGTATGCTTAGCAATCAAGTCAGTATTTGTCATCACTGCATAAAGGCGAGAAGAAAATAAAAAAGAATGAAGAGAGTTTGTTCCAAAAGTGAAGTGTGCGAAGTAAGTGTAACATGAGAAAACTGAGAAAACTGGTGATGCAAACAGCTTTTTAGGACAGTAAAGAAATCTGAGAGGACGCTGCTGTGCTGACATGGCACAAGGCCAACAGCTTATCAGCCTCTTATCCACATGCATGCACGCACACCAAGAGTGTGTATCCTGTGAGCCCAGGAAGACCCAATCACCAGCAACAATGTCCATTTTACCTGAGGTAATGCCACAGCCTCAGCAATCTCTCCTTCTCTGCAGATGAAGCCTGGCCAACCCTGAACGAGCACAGCACAGGAACGTCCCCTCAGTTTCAGCACCATCACTGCCCTCACAACCTGAATCGTTTACAAAATACTACAGTTCTGCATGTCATGCTCATTTTAAAAAGGTCAGACGCACAAAGCTGCCGACCTCTAAAGGTTACTTTGCAAAGCTAAAGCAGCGGAAACTGGTTTCCTGTTTTAGCACATTCAGCACATTCTATGTAAAATGAAACAATTACAAATTTTTTATTCTGAGATCTATTTGGAAAATATGATCTATTCATAGAAGTGCTGGTAGCACTGTGGACTGTAACTGAAATATTTTACATTTACAGCTTTTAGCAGACGCTCTTATCCAGAGCGACTAAAACAGTGCTTTTGTTTTCACATTTAATCTTCAGTCTAGTAACCAGCTACAATCAGCAATTGCTGAATAACTATTACAATCAAGCAACAAACTTAAGTGACTAGTACCAAAAGAAAGTGCCATTTAGTGGTTTTTTTTCTTTTTTAATATTTAAATGAGAAGTAGTAGTGAATAATGTGCAGTGGTAAAACAGATAGAACTGTTTGGGGGAGATTATTCCCCAAGTTTGAAATTATTTGAACAAGTGAGTCTTTAAATATTTCTTACTTTTGTTTATTTAAAATATTTACATCATTTTGGGTTACTAAGCATTTGGTTAGATCAGAGCAGCTGTGATGCTTCCATACAGTTTAGACATTGTATTTTAACCAAATGGAGTGATGCTGCCAAGCACCAGCTTGATTTAAATTATGAGCTCTCACTCTGACAGTGCCAACCTCAGTGCTGGGTTATGGTGGTTTGGGCTTTAGTCTTTCATATGAGCCTATATTGCTGATATATTAAATTCGTGAACAAGGGCTTTAGGAAAACAGCTTGATAGCTTTCCTGGTCTTTTATTTTCACTAAATGCCATTTTTCTAATTTCTTCATACAGGCATGTATAGAAGATCTTTGAAAAGAGGAATTTGAAATAAAATAGTGACAATGAGGTTTATCAAAGATTTTAATTCATATGGCATCAAAATGTATATATTTTTATATGAAACGTATATATTGAGTATTTTATGGAACTGATTTGCTGTCACTGTCCCTACGAAAAGCATTTGCAGGTGGTCTAGTGGTAGGATACTCGCCTACAGAGATCTGCACTACCATTATTGGGTTCCTGAGCAAGACCCCAAATTGCTCCAGGGGGCACTGTCCCTGTAGAGCATCAGCTAAATGCCATAAATAGAAGTTTATTTGGCTACAATTAAGTTCATGCATATCCTCGCGTTCAGCAAGATCTGTGCCCTGGACTGTTCTTGGAAAGCAAGCACAAGCAGGCTAAACCCTAACACATGGAGAACCTTCTAAACAGAGAAGCAAAAATGTTAGGACCTCAGATTTCTACGTTTCCTCAAATTCTAGGTCTAATTCCCCAAACACATCCAAAATGTTCTACAAACAGTACTATGGAACGATGCCCTAACGAGAACTCTTGCTCTACATTTCTCTGGCATCTCTGAATCGTCCCTCTGTGTCCACAGAGCTCTGTGTTTACAGAGAAAGTAGGGCTTCCCCGGACTGTTCTGGTGGAAGACAAATCCAGCTAAGGAACAGACAGGGCCTGCTGGTTCATGTCCTGGGTAATCGTACATAAGCAGTCACAGTCGAGAGTCCTCTGAAGAGTAGTGACTCACTGTCCACTCTGATGATCACGATTCAACTGCAGACACTTCAGGAAGTGAGAAATTATTGTAGCTATATTCGATCAAAGCCTATAATTAATGTCAAAAACACTCCTGTGATTCCATTTTTCCATTTGAACACAGTGGCTGCCTTTTACATTGTCCAAAAACAATGCTTGATGAATGGATGAACAAAAATGTTTGTTACTTTTTATAAAATGCATTTACTTTAACCTACAAATTTTTGAGAATTTTTCTGCTCTCTTCTCTACACTCGTGACTTTGCAGACGCACTTTAGTGTTGGACAGTACCCATGAAGTTAATTTGTTTGTTAAAAATAAAACGGCGACTGTAAATAGCATTCTGATATTATCTGCACTTCATCACAATGTAAACACTTCCTCTAGTCACATTTGAATCTTCAGTTTATTATTTCCTCAAGTAACCATTCCAAAATCAACACTACATCACTACCTGACATCTTTCATCACAATTAGATGCAGTTTCTGAATCTGCCTTTCCAAAGCAAAAGTCCAACAAGTCCTTCTGGAAAGTGATCAGTGCATGTTTGTGTATAGTGTTCTAAAGCCATGGACACACCAACAAAAAGACTGAGTTGGCATTTTTAAGAAAAATCTAAATTTGCATGTATTGTCAATGAGGATGGCAAAACTGGGGAGCAAAACTGCATTACCCTCCTTAATAGATTCGAAACACTAAGAGTATGTTACATATTAACAAGGTTTAGTACAATTAAATAAAATTGTGCAACATGTATTTACGTTTAATTTACGTTATATATATGGAAAGATAGATAGATAGATAGATAATTTATTATTTATTTATAGCTCCTCTACTTTTTCTCCTGTACTTGTTCCTCTTTCTCTATATCTTTATATTTTTTTTTATATTTTTTTCTTTTCTTCTTCTGTACACCTGTCACTTTTATAAGAGCCCTGTAATGTCCAAATTTCCTATTCGTGGGATAATAAAAGATCACTCTACTCTACTCTACAGATAACTGACATCTTAATAAACTCGTGAATTAAGGTTTAAAGGGCATCGAAATGTAGTCCTGGGTTTGGTTCAGGTCTGCTTTTTTCCAGCACGCTGGAGTCATATTGACTTGCATGACCTAAGGCAGACCATTGATTTTAGCAACAGAGGAAACTCAGCTAAAAGCATTCATTTTTTTACATTTTTTATCTTGTGCTTGTACGGTCAGGCAGTATTCCAACAATGCTGAACGTCAGGGAATCACTGGTGTTCATTTCTCGGATGAGGAATGACTGTTTTTGTAACAAGTGCTCCTACAGTCTGTTTTAATAGTGCATTGATTATTCTTTACTCCCGCAATGAGAGCAAACTCCACTTCAGTCATGTTGGGTGCAGTTTGGGTGTTCTAAAGAGGCAATATGACGCCCCAAAATTAAAGCCTTTTCACCACTTCAATCTCATTTAAGGTGAATTCCTCTAATACACTGGTCATTATTCCCAACCCTGTAACGATAGCAGGGCCTGGGAACAGAACCTATGCACCAATCAGCCCATTACAAAACAAAATAATTAAAATCTCACTGAAAACATAATCGAAAATTCTTATCCCTGTAAGGTGTGTATTAACTGAGATTCATGGGTTCCGTTTTCTTGTTTTAAAAACAAACCTTATAAAATATTTAGGTGGACAACATGACCATATTTGATCAATATTGTGATTGGGTTATATCGTGCATTTATCTATTTTACACTTTTTCTAAGCATACACATTTTTTCTAAAATTATTTTCAGCGCATAAAGAGTACTTAAGAGAAAATATATATACACATATACACACACATTTAATGTTGCCATCTCCTTATAGCATATAAAATTTAAGCAATAGCTGGAGTGTAGTAAACATGTGTGCTCTTCATGGTACTGGAGTAGTTTACACATGTGCTCTCATTACTCGGTTGTTTCAGCATCAGCATCTGATGCCTTTACGCAATGCATGAATGAGATTATCAAACGTAAACATCAAATAGCAACTAAGCAGGGACAGTCTACAGCTCTTTTTAATGACCTTTCCATCTCATCATGGCCCTTTTACAGGGCCTGCTTGCAGCTTTAAAGCATGTTTACAGGCCCCATTCCGGTTTACACAAATGCATTCTATTTAAACAGAAAGCACTGAGATAAACATGGATATGGCATTTGGAAACTTACTTTTTTTAATTATTACATTTTATCTCTCTCTCTCATATTTTTATTTATTTTTTTATTTTTAAACACACATAATAATTGATCATTAGAAAACTATGGAATAGAAGTTATTCCATTGTCCTGCAATGTCAAAGTCTGAAGCTAAAGGAAAGCACTGCCTTGAAAACAAACATTATTCCCATTTAGTGGCCACAGTGAAGCTGTGTGTGTGTTCATTGGGTGGCAACAGCCCTATAGCAATATAACTTATTACATGCCTGTGCTAAGTGAAGTTTGCAACAGTGAGCCTGAAGCAAGCAAAATTTTCTGCATGTTGGTTATGATGAATCACAGGAAGAGGAAATGCTGAGGATGGGAGGAAGTTAGAGTGGATATTATCTCCTCTCTACTCAACCCCTGAAATAGCTTTAGCGTTGGCTTTGCCATTAGCATTATTTAAGTTATGCCATTTCTGCGCTAGTGCTGAAAGCTTAACAAAAGATGTACTCACAGACCTTAGCAGAAAATTACATTCATTGCACTCTTATGCTGTTTTCATTCACAGCAGAGTAAAATCCTGCATACACAGTTTCCACAACATATGCTTCATCACATTCATGAACTGCTTTGCGTACAACTGCTAACTTACTGATGTTAAAAGCATATTAATCGATATCTTTTCCCAGTTAGATACACATGTGACAAATCAAACATTTTGCCTACACACACACAAACCCTAAAAAGCTAACATTTGTGGCTTTTCTGTTACACTTCTCTGTTGTCTCCAACATGATCTGGTAAAACATTTGATAGACAGCAAAGAACTGTTCAGACATGCTGTAACGGTAACTGAACATGGAGGTTGAGGAAGGACTATGGAAATGGCCCAACGCAGCCAAAACATTATATACCACAAACACGCCCCTCATTGTGATTTCTCAAACAAACCTCAGTCATGCCTGGTATGTGAGGTGTAGCAAGTAGCAGCGGTGGGGAAATAAGATGGGTGGTGGAAAAATAAATAAATAATACACAGACTACAAAGCAGTTCCCTTGATACTAGCAAGGTCAAATACAGGTGATACAGCATGGATCCAAGTACCCATTATTAGATTACCCAAAATATCCTTGACACTCAGGAGGCCAATATCAGTGTTAACTTAGCTTCTCTTCATGCATGCATTCATTTATGTTTCAAAAAAGCCTGAAATGTTTAAAGCACTGTTTTTGGATTATTATTAATTAAAGCCATGTACTTAAGATGTGGAATTGAATTCCCAGTAGACAAAAAAAAAAAAAAAAAAAAAAGGTAAGAGCCGTTTTTGAATGTGTCAGATGCCCAGGTGTCAGATGTGGTTTACAACCTCTCATTTAGCTAAAACACTGGGCTGTGTAAAAGGATATCACACATTTTTTTTTTTCCTCCTGCCAAAGGATTCTATAGCTCCTTTAGTGCTGAAAAGTGTTTCACACAAAATGAGCCGTTTAGCCCCATGAAGCATCTGTCATCAACATCACAGTGCTATAATCCTCTTTGCCTCAAGAACCAGAGGCTCTTCTTAACAGTCTGCAAAACCTATAGCCAGCCCAAGACTAATTTCCTTTTTCCATCAGCCCTGATCCAGTCCAGTGCTCAAACTGTTTACTCAGGTACACACATATATATATATATATGCACTCTTATATACAAATCACACTATATACAAATCATGAACTCAACCAAAAGTTAACTTCCTTCCCTTTTTCTCGACAGATTTCCTGAGATTCGCTGTGCTCGGAAACGACAGACCTAATAAAAACTTCACCCTAAGTAAAAGGCCAATCTTCTGCTTTTGCAATGAAGAGCTCTTCTCTGGCTTGGCCCTCAGGCCATCGGTTGCCATGGAGATCATATGAGAGCAATCTAGTTCGAGAGGGTCATTAGTTAATGTAGTGAGCTTTTGCACCCCCCGCTGGGCATAGCAAGTTACTGAAAAACAGCGGGGGGGGGGGGGGGGGGGGGGTGTTCTCCCTAAACACAAATTTAAGTTTAATTTGAACATGTTTAAAAACCTGTATCTGTAACCATCACACACTTGCTTCAAACTGTGCTGAGGTATCACAATCTCAGACAGCCTGGTTTCTCACACTTTACAAAATACTATTATCTTAAAAATGCACAAACATGCAGAGGAAAGGGTTCAAGATGCCTGTCCTACTTAAAGACTTGACATTTTAGTCCAGTTTTAATAGTTCCTTTGTCCATGAAAGAAATGAACTTATTTCTTTTCTCATGAGGGATAATGAAGTGAACTATTCCTTTTTAAAACAGGAGAAATTAGGGTGTTTCCTGACCTGATATGTAGCCATGAAAGCATGGGTGTGGTGCCTCCACCAAACACCCATACGGTGAAGAACACTATGAGCAGCGTGGTGGTGAACATCATCTGCCGGGCGTATGTTGCCGTGTCCCGGATCGCCAATGCAAAAGCCATAGCCCCTCGTAACCCTGCAATAGCAAAAGTTCATACAAGCGCAAACAGAACTTTAAGCAGGACAAGGCCTTGGGGAGATGTAGGAACAGCATATACAGATTTAAATGGCAACAAAGTAATGCTACCATATAAAGTATTTTTTACCTCTTAGCAATTGTGTTTTCTTTTGATAAGATTTAAACAAACAAACTGCAGTGCACTGCTCTCAGTTTGAGGATTGGGTACTAAGAAGGGAGTTATCCCAGATTAAGGTTCACTTTTAAAATGTGCTCGATGTGCTCTGAAAGTGCTTAACTGACAACTGCCTTGTATGTCATTGATGGTGGTAAGAATATACCTGCAAACATCATCATGTGCTGGAAGTTTCCGCTGATTTTGTGCCTGCGGCCCAGGTTAAGCAGGAAGGACAAAGGATAGATGTTGGACGCTCGACCAATAAAGATAGCGAGCTACCATTCAGGACACAGTAAAGGGAAAATTAACAACACAACCAGAAAACAATTAACCCCCCCTTAAAAAAATGCATTTTTATAAAGGGTTAAAAGATGCAATAATGGAGATATGGCAAATACACTGTCAACATACATAGGATATCTAAAAAGTTAAAACAGATGAGAAAGTTATACCACATTTAAAACGCATCATCATAAACAGAACAAGAGAAAAATATTAAACTATTTTTGAATTCTTTCACAAACTGGAAAATAAATCCAGTTAACCAAGACCTCATTATTTTCTTAAATGATATTAAATGAATTAAAACATGCAGGTGGTTTCTGTTCTAGAAGCACAGATAATATTATGCTCTGTAGATATTGTAACGAAGTGTACTGTGATAATGACAATGATTCTGGCATGGGAAGGTATGTTTCTGTTCAACTCTTGCTTTCATTAAATTCCACTCAGCACCCAAAGGTTAATCACACCTACAGTGTACAGGTGGTTATTTACAGAACATGGGCAGAATGGCAATCAAAACATGGGATTTTCATATTCAAAACCCTCCTCCTGCAGTACACCGACCCCTTTTGATTACCAACTCACCGCTATCTGTATGGAGTTGAACAAACTAAATGGTAAGCCAGAAGTGTCAAGTTGTGAAATGATATCATCATGTACAGGAAACAGGCTCAGATCACTCCCTAATGTTTGAGATTAAAATGTATCTTCAAAAAAAAACGATGGAAGTGACGCACATACATCAAGTTATATTTGATCTTGTCAACGTCGCAAGAAGAGCAGTCATGAATACATCAATGCATTTCTTTTCCCTTATTTGAATCATGCTAAAAGGAATTTGTTCGCAAAAAATGTAATTACATTTGAAACACAACCAGCATAGTTCTCTACTTAATTCAAATCAATTCCATTTAAATTGTATTTAAAAATACTTAATTGCCATGGTTTAATAACTACAATAACTAGTTGAAAATTAAATGTCCTGTTCCTTCATGGTACATCTAATGAACATTAACTAAGTTCTGATTTGGTGATGGAACGTCTTAAGATGGCGTTTTTGATGGGTGAACGTAAAATCCTTCACCTTTCATCAATACACATTTTTAGTCCACAGATCTCTCCATGTAACTTTTATTTATTATGTTACTTAAATTAAACTGCTAGATAGTGTGTGTATATACATAGATATCACCCTTTTTGTTTTTTTTTTTGTTTTTATAATAGATCCCATTTCACTTGAATGGGATTTTTTGTAGTTTGTAAATGCTGACCAAGCCTAAACTGTTAGCTGAGTAAGAGGAAGGATACAAATGCCCCAATGATGAAGATGGGGCTGAAGACATGGTTCTGGAATGTGAAAAGAGCCAGACCCATGTAGGAGAAGATGAAGTTCTCTGCCAGGAAGTGTAGCACTTCAAACAGCTGAAACAAGAGGGGGCGATAAAACCGTTGTTTGGTGACACATTCAACTTCAACACAAACACATCACATCAGCCAGCAGTCAATGTCTCCTGTCTAAAGGCTCTTAGCCACATCAGAGTTCATCTTGGGATTTGGCTTAAGATCATTCTCTAAAGCAAAAATATACCCCAGAGTGTAATCTCAGCCCCCAGTTTCTTCCCTTCCCTCTCGAACTCAGAGAGTGGAGCGCTGCGGGTGGTTCTTGCAGTTATTTTCAACCCAGCATCCTGACTGACAGCAGCCAACAGCATGAAATAGACAGCATTGAACACTACTTACATTTACATTTATGGCATTTAGCAGACGCTCTTATCCAGAGCAACTTCCATGTCCTAATTACAGGGACAGTCCCCCTGGAGACACTCAGGGTTAAGGGTTTTGCTCAGGGACCCAGTGGTGGTAGTTCCAGAGGTGGGATTCGAACCTGGCACCTTGTGAGCCTGTAGGCAAGTACCCTACCACCACAAAAATCTTACCATTCTCTTCCTTTCTGAGGAAAAAGCTCAAACTGGTCTTTGGACCATTAGCATTCTAAAATAAGCAGTTATAACTAATAATGAACATGAAGGTTGCCTGAGCACTCCAAGTTCATACTTTTAAACAAACCTGAGCATAAAAGGACACACCTAAAGACAATGGTTATCAAACCTTAGTTAAGCTTTAACAGCTATGCTGGACATGTAAAATGTATTTTAACTATTAAGTTAAGAGTTATATTCCCAGGTCCTCAGATTCTATTGAATGGATTCATCTGATTTAAATAAACTAGCAAAGTATGTGCTTATACTTTAAACTGATAACATCAAAGGATGAATCTTTAATATCAGTACCTGTTTTAAACCCACTAAAATGGTCTTCAACTAGACTTATCACAAAAATAAAGACCATGGTTAAGAAAAAAAAAAAAAAACACCCTCGTTACTCCTGCCCCCTGCTGGCCATTTCTGTTTTCAGACAACTCCAAGGGCATTAAGAGCATTAAGAACAAACTAGCAATTTTTCGAGGCTGAACCTGCATGACACTGCTGGAAAAGTAAAGGCCAATATAGGAGGAAGGGGAGAGAAAAGAACCTGTTTAGTGCGTTTGGTGGACTCCTCAGAGAGATTGTTATAGGTGTAATGAGCTTGTGTGATCCCACAGAACAGCACTGCTACAACACCTGGTATGGACAAAATGACAAAAAAAAAAAAAAAAAAAAAAAACACCCCACACACACACACACACACACACACACACACACACACACACACACACTTAAGTGCTCTTCTTCTGATTCTATTAATAATCACAAGTCTGAAAATACAATAATACATCCTAAAGAAGATAACAGATGTGCCCACACACTCTCTGCATGTTAATTTTGTAAAGCATAACAAGTAGATGTAAGCTTATCTAAGTTCAGCAACAGTGATACACATTAAAGAGCACCTGTGAAGCCACAAGCCTCTGCCAGCAGAAAGGTGCTCCAGGACATGAGGAAGAAAAGTGCCGTCTCCAGCAGAGGGAAACAGTGCAATTTGGTGAATTTAGTGACGTAACAATTGAATTAAGGCTTTCAAACAAATGCTGATACTGAGAAATTTACAGAACCATTAAAAACAACTCACTATTAACCTTATTCTCACAACTAGATAAGAGCTTTAACCAAGATTTACTGTGTACTGTGCAGACGGATGAAAGGATATGAGGGCAGTGACAACTCCAGTGACTGCACCCATAGCAAAGGATCCACTGAAGATTCCCAGGAAAATGCCTACTGATTTGAAAAAGGCAGAGGCATCGAAGGTGTGCGTGTTGACTCCACTGGGCTGATAAGCCACAATAGACCTAAAGACAACACATAAGCAAAACTTACATTATGTATAATTAATTTATTTACTAAAAGCCAGTCAAATATAAAGTTTATGATGTTGAAGTCAGTGAGGTCTACAGAGATGTACAAGAAAAATGAATTAATTGGATGTTTTGAGCAACTAAGGAGAGAATCCTCTGAGGAAAGTCTGACCAGCAGGTGATGCTCATAGCCTATACATCCAGGCACTGACAGTATTGTAGCAACAACATATTTTATCTGTTTCACATTAGTGTGGAACTTTCTCTACAAACACATTGAGCTAGTAGCCTTGGAAGGTTCCAAGGAAAAGCATGTGTGTGCACATCCACTGTTAATGGGCATGTTGAGAAAGTAGAGAAATAGTTAGTGTGTGCATGTAAGAAAGTGAAAGAAAGAGAAAAGGAGTGTGTGTAAGCATGCAAAATAGGGAAGTGAAAGAGAACTTACGATGAGAGGACAATGGCTACAGCATCGTTCATAACACTCTCACCAAACAGCAGGGCATAAAGATCCACGTCAGCATGAAGTTCATTGAAAATAGCCAGTACGGTCACTAAACACACACACGCACGCACGCACACAAGCACGCACCCCAGAGTAATAGCATAATATGTTACAATATTGTAAATCATATTAAGATTACTCAACACAATAATGCAATTATTTGAACAGAAGAGTAGATTCATTCATGATGCAGGTATTTGATTCTCTATTTAGTCCTCAGATGCTTTAACCTTTAGAAAGCACTATTCTCTTACAAATATGAAAAAAATCTTTTTTTATTATTAAAAAAATTACCATTAAATTACTAATTAAGAAAAAGCAATGATTATTTACAATCTGCAACATGAACCATTACAAGAAAATCTTAAAAGGATAGCCAGAAAAACAGAAAATGGAAAAGACAGGGAGGGACAGAGGCTGACAGAGACAGACTCAGAGAGTGAGACAGACAGAGAGAGACTTCACCTGGGTCTGTGGCCGAAATGATGGCACCAAAAAAGAGGCAGTCTGTGTAGTAAAACTTATCAGTGAGTTGCCCAACCACCTGCATCAGCTTCACCACTCCATACATGAGGTTTCTAGAACATGAACGGCAGCAGTTATTCCAATTCAAGAAGAAAACTCAATTCATATACAAGTGTAAGTGAACTATGTAATACTTACAGCAAATATTCTACATTTTACAGTAATCCCGATAGCTTGTTCTAGACAGTTTAAGCTCAGACCATCTGTGTGATGCAATGTGGACTTACCCAATGACAAAGCAGGAAATGGCTGTGCCCAGGAAAGCATACGTTATGATGGAGCCCAGGTTTCTGAAGAAGTGTCTCTGGAGAAAAAGAAGCAGACGCTGTCACTATTCTGCTCCACAGAGGCAGATTTACAGCACTCAGTACCGACTTCTGCACAGGAGCCACAGACATCCAAAGCCAGCAGACACAGAGAGGAGAATTTAACAATCTAATAACATATACTGCATCTAAATCCATTTCAACTAATCATTAGTATGCAGTCGTTAGGTAAGCTGCTCTAGAAAGAGAGATGTATGCTCATGTCTGAATGTCTCTCTATGCTTGGCTTGTGTCTTTAAAGGATGTTTCCTGGAATCTCGGGACAGGCTGAGGCAGACGTTACCACACATTTTTTGAAATTACAATTTAAAAAGTTAACCACTTACATAAACCTGCATACTAAAATCTCAACACACAAGTCATAAGGCAGTATTCAATATGAGGAGAATATGAGTTTAAATCTCAGACCAGAAGAGGTACCCATCCCCAACACTGCCTCCCACTGCTCCACTGCTATTTTGTTGCGGGGCACTGTGACCTTTGGCGTGTTCATAATGCTAAAAACCTTCATATTTCACTTGCATGAAACTGCTTTGTGTAAAGCAATCCTAAATAAACAGCTAATGTCAGTATAAATGAGTACAAGTGGGCAACTTGAAGCACAAGTTTGCCATCGATTCACATGGTTTCACTATCTGCACGTTTAAATTGATTCCTTTTCTAATCCAGCTGCTATTGGATTACATTCCCATTTCATTACAAATGTTGAGCAGGCACCCCTTGGCCTGGCTCTCAGACTCTAGATGCTGACTCACACAGTCACTCTCACTAGCCAGGCTACCACGGATGAACAGAGGCAGCTGCGAGTGCCTTAAATCAGTGTGATAAAGCGTTCATCACAGACTGGATAGTGACATCGTCCCAGCCAGTTCAAATTGGTGCATGAATACTAGCGGACTTAGGACACGTTAAATAAATAAGTAAATAAACTGCAGAGCCACGGAGATGTAGAACATGAGTGTTCTCAAAACCTTAATTTGAAAGAACAGTGGCCTTTCAGTAATAAAGTCTTTTTACCACTTTTTTACAAGTGTTGCCATGCAAGTATTAAATCTTACAGATAGTGTCAATACATGACCGGCACATAGCAATTTTTTTTTTCATACGTTTTCTTGTTTTTTTTTCCATTTTGATGAAATTTTACATGTACATAGTCTTGTTTTGTGGAAAGAACTTAATTTAAAGTATTAATTGTGCAATTACTTTTACCTAAAGCAAAGGTACAGCAAAGGATCGTGTGACCGAAGACTGCTAGGATTTCATGCAGTATTTGATACAGAGGGTCTAAATCCCTACAGAGAAACCATAGACTACTCAATTGGGCTCAGTATTTTGGGCAACGTCAATACAACATGATACAACACAATGAAAAAAACACTTGATGAACAGACACATCTGAATCAAAAGTATTAAAACAAAATAGACAAAAAGTTGAGAGAACTCTGATGGGCAAGACTCCCTGTTCTCCAGTGCAGTCCTATAGACAAATAATGAATAAAATACAAACAATTCTCACTCAGATTTGAAAGCTATCAGTTTCACTTGTGCCCTAGAAAAGTAAATTTAGAAATATTGATCCAAGCGACTTTCACCATAAGCTTATCCTAAAACTACTGCTGTATTGATATTCTGAACACAGCCCTGCTCCTCACATTCATGGGTCTGTGGTGGCTTCTGCTGCCAGACATCAACTATCTGCTTTAAATCATCTTTTTCCCTTTCTCTGTCCAGCACACAACCAGTAAAACCCTTAACAGAGTTATTAACGATTAACTGGAAAAGTTAATGTGAGAGAACAGAAGCTAATCTGTAATCTATGCTCCTCTTATCCTTTAAAGATGACAGAAAATCCCCCTCCCCACTAATTCCCAAAAATACATCTCTAGAATTTAGTCATAAATGCCATGAGTGGGCTTGTGCTCTTTTCAGCAGCAAAAAGAATGAAGAGTACGTGCAAAGAATAGCAAGTCATCTTGAAGCATAAAATTTATCCACATTCATAGAAAACAGAACATAGTGTTCTTCACTTCAGAACATTAAAATAACACGGATGTTAACAATTGCACAAATCCATTTAAATCCATTTTCAAAAACTATTTGAAACAGTGTTAAAATGTAAAACTGAATTGCCGATACACCAATCAAAGGTCTCTTTTATTATTTTTGGGGAAACCATATCAACAGTTTAAACCCAAGTCTCCTGGTTCAATCTGAGGCCAAAGAGAACACTACTTTTACTGCATCGTAAAGTCAATTTTTTTTGAGTGTGTCACTACATTATACAGTAATGTAACATCAAAAAGCAGCGAAACTTGATATAACCTCACTAGTCATGTGTTCAATCATGAATTATTAATCACTTTGGTTTGGAAGGTCCCAGGATTTCTAAATTGCGCAATGTGGTCCCCCCCCCCCCTTGCAAAAACCCTGGTAAGAGTTAAGAGTCGCTTCAGGAGCACTGTTAGATCTGGAACTAAAGAAACACAAAAAACATGTGTTACAAAAACTCTGGTAACACTGCAAATAACGAAAAGTGAGCCAAATGTTTCTTGGTGTGTGAACAGTGCAGACACAATCCACTATGTTCAACGATTTTACAACACCTGGCACACAGTGGCATGGCAGAGCAGCACACTCATTTAGCAAAGCCTCTGACCAAAAAACAAAAGAACAAAAACAACTCTGTCTGGCAGACAAGGACAAGGTTGAGGTGCCTTTTGTAAAAATGCCATGCACATTGTGAGAGGTAACAACAAAGGAAGTGAAAGGCATCTGTACTGAGCTTCCTCTAAAAGAGAGAGCGCTCTACATTACTAGCAGGCAAACCTGCATTTCATCACCAAAGATAATCTCTGCTCTAGACCATCCAAATCTTCCAGCAGTTACCAGTCGAGCAAAGCTGAGAGAGGAAGGCGCTTCCACTAAAATCTCAGATGCAAAAAGCAGCAGCAGGGAAAGCATTCATGCACGCTCCAAGAGAGCAACTAAAACATCACCTGATCACCCAACCATTAGAACAAAGTCTGACACCCACCTAAAGGAGTCACAACACTAACCTACCTTTTTAAGGCTGTACCCAGCATGAAATATGATGGGAGGTAGCAAGATGTTGAAGAACACTTCTGGGTCAAAGGTCACCTGCAAGAACAAACAGTATTTCATGGGTATTTCAAGAGTAGGATGTGTTAATTTATGTGTTAACATTAGTGTGAGGATAATGTTGGTAACAAGCACAGAAAGCATGAAAGCTTAAAGATCAAAATTAGTATTGTGAAACCTGCACTTCTTCACTTGCTCCAAACCATTTTCTGTTAACTTTTGCTGTTATCTGTATATTTAAGGGGTTTTTTTTGTTTGTTTGTTTTGGGATGCACTCAAAAGTAGTAATAGTTCGTCTGTGTGAGTCTCTCAGTGGTTTACCTTCCGAAGCATGTCATTTTGCTCCACGTTGTGTATTTCTCGGGAGTTGATCTCCCCCTTCAGTGTATACTCGAAGAACTTGCCGCTGATGTTGAGCAGCAAAGTGCTGACTGGACCCTCCTTCAGAGAGCAGCTTGGGGGTGTTTTATTGTGGTAACTGGTGGAAGGGATACCATAGCGCAGGATTACACCCACCAACAAACCTGCACGAACAGAGTGGGAGTAAAAATTAGTCTCATTCAAAGATAATGACTCTTCCTAATCACTGGAAGACAGCGTATGTTTATAGACAGACAAACACAGCATTCTATTCACGTTTAAAGAAGAAGCAAGGGGGGGAAAGCTTCAACGATGGTGAACAGTGGAAATGTGACCAGACCGTTTTAAAGATGCATATGGGGAACATTTACATTTACGGTATTTAGCAGACGCTCTTATCCAGAGCGACTTCCAGGTCCTAATTACAGGGACTGTCCCCCTGGAGACACTCAGGGTTAAGGGTCTTGCTCAGGGACCCAGTGGTGGTATTCGAACCTGGAACCTCTTGAGCCATAGGTCCATAGGCAAGTATCCTACCACTAGACCACCGCCACCCCATATTCTTCAACTGTAAATGTGCATAAGCAGAAAAGAGTTAAAACTTTGAAACACTGTCACTTTTCATGAGAGAGTAGGTGCCAATGTGGAGTGCATTTCCATACTAATATGCCACTGCCATGTGGAGTCAACAACACAGCCAAGCTCAGATTTAAGAGGAAAACTCACTTATGTACAGTAAAAAAAGAAAAGATGATCGACCTGAATCATTAACCTTTGGAGACGATTTAAATATGTGAGAGCAGTGGCTGTTGTTGCAGCTGATTTGCAGGGTTTCCAGTCTTGCAGAGACCAGGCCTCAGATAGACAGCTCACATTTCAGTAATCACCAGACTAAAGCCTGCCATATAACTGGATTAGAAGAAGAGTGTGTGTGTGTGTGTGTGCGTGCGTACACAGAGTGAGAACGGCACTGTGAATCGTCCACTGTAGGCTAGACAAATAAGTGTATATATACACACTTATATGTTTAGATTTATATAAATAGCCTACGTATTCTGCACACAGACACAGTCAGAACTAACTGTAGCCATTGTGTGTACGGTTAGATCCCTGGCTTAAATCAGCATGGGGGGGGGGGTATTAGTAATTGCGTTAGAGTCCCAGCAGCACACTTCATGCCAAGTAGGGGCAAGCATTGACCTTGGAGACAGCCTGCCCAGTATTCAGCTAATACAGCTTAGTGCTCTCATACAGGTCTCTGCAAGAAAAAAACAACAACAAAAAAAAAAAAAAACAACTAACTCCGTAAAGTCCACAGAACATGGAAAAACACTTGCCTAAAAGTGTCGCTTGCTAATTTCAGCTGTGAGGCAGAATGTGAAAGTGATACAGATCAGAAAGTCCCTGCAAACCCCCCCAAAAATCCCCAGGGGGCTTGCAGACAGTAGTAGCTTAAGGAGGTAGTTTGATAAATAATAAAATTCACTTACTTTAGTGGTATTTTTACAGCATATGTTATACAGTGTCAGAAGCGGAATAGTGCTGGGGGATGGTCCTTGCTCGAGGGTAGCTCAGACTACCCAACCTACTAGTCTGGGACTCAAACCCACGACCTTCCGATCATGGGGCCTAGACCCCAAACACAAGGCCACCACTGTCCTGGTATGCATTGCAATGGTTTGTTGTGGCAACACACCGAAACTGATTCCATTCATTTGGGGAAGCATCACTTTTCAGACGCAGCCCTGCACGCCAAGTCTGGTATGCCAGATTCAGAAGATACATTGCAACCAGAGTCAGCTTTGAGAAGAACAGGCAATTTTCTTCCTTCAATTATTAAAAAAAAACAAAAATGCTAAAGGGCACCTTTACAAGTGAGTTGTTGAAGTTGGGAAAATGGCACTAAACAACTAAAAATGTTCTAGTTTTTATAGTTTTTCCACACTCACCCCCCCCAAAAAAAAAAAAAGAAACCGATGATCCACTGTATTGACCCTTAAACAGGAGCAGCCAAAAGAAGGAAAATGTGTGCCACTCAAAACCTTTGCCCATGGCTGTAGGTACAAATGTAATGTGTGTATGCACACATTCATCAGCCAAAAGAGTAAATCCACAATGGTTTCCGCTGATGCTGACCTACACCTGCAGAAATTTCTTTAAAAAAAAAAAAAAAAAAAAAAAAAAAAAATTTTATTGTAAAACTGCACAATACCAACTTCCTTTAGGCTCGACTGTAACTGTGACACAGACGATAAGAATGTTAGGACCAGTCACTATGAGTTTACTTCTTTAGTTTAGTACTGGAGCCTAAAGGTTAATGTACCCAACAAGTAAACTACATCTGTGTCATATTTTTTCTGAGATTTTTACTATGTTAGCTGTATAGTTTGAGAAAAAGGAAAAAAAAACAAAAAACAAACCAAAAAAAAAACAAAAAAAAAAAACAATTTGGCCAACAATATGGGTGTGAGGAAATAACTGATGCAACTTGATGTCTCAGTGAAAGATTTCCAAAAGCCACGATTCCTCCAAATGAGGATTCATGTTTTACTTTTCTCCTCTTCCACTCCCTGACAATCTCTTCCTATCTGGTATGGAGAAAGAAAGAAAAAAAAAAAAAAAGTGTGTATTCAAGCAACATCTCAAGCAAAGTCTCAAGAAAAGTCTCCAGATGTGCAGCATCATTAAAATCTCCTGTAATCAAATGCTCATCATCATTGTAGTTCAGTCTTTTTAAAAAATTTGAATATTAAAGGCTGCAGAGCACACAGCCATCCGCCGTTACCAGCTCATCTCCTCTCCTCCCATCTCCCCACAGGTGAAATGATGCTGATGGAGCATAACCTTTAATGAGCTCCTTCGTTAATAACTTGCCCAAATCGCAGAGCCTCGCCTCGATCTGCTGAGCTGACTGCTCTACTCAACACATCACTGAGTTTTCATCCCTCAGCAAGACTCTCACTCTGATAAGGTTGTAATAGACTTCTCTGCTTTAACACTCTACACACACGAGGCCGGCTGTACTACCCAGAATGCCGATCAGGATGTTAACACAGATGAAAACACAGTCACACAACTGTAACGATCCTGTTATTAGCCTTAAAGCAGCAGCTTGGGTATTATCATCATTTTTGGGATAAATTATATCACAAAAGTGTGCCGTGCACTGACTACTGATTATAGTTTGATTATTGATTGATTAAACTGATTGTTTTCACTGTACTCACTTTACTAAAAAAGTAATAAATGGTGAGACCATTATTATTATTATTATTATTATTATTTCCAGAATGAATATCAGCAGGTTTGCTTAGTCACATTGTTGAGTTATGAGTATCATCATATTACCATATTCGATATTTTTATTTTGTATTGTCACAAATCTGAGTGAACCGCCATGAGCAGAGGATCTGTACGAATACTGACCCTTTGGCCCGAGAGGTGATGGGGGTAACACCTGAACACCTGAAATGTGAAAGTGAGGTAAAAGTGACTGTTCGTCATTTTCAAACACAGCACACAGTGAAACACAATGAAACACACACACACACACAGCAAGGGGCAGCTACTGAAAGTGCCCAGGGGGCAGTGACTGGGACGGTACTTTGCTCAAGGGTACATCAGGGCAACCTACTGATCTGGGATTGGAACCTGATGCTGGGGCCAACTCCCTAACCACTATAAATGTAACATTAGTAACAAACGTGAATTCATGAATGTTGCTGAACTACCGCGCGGAGGATTAGTTTTAATTAGGGGAAATAAAAGTATGAGAGTGCAGGACTAAAGCCATCTGTTCTAATGAAGACTGCGCATTCACTGAGCATACAGTACACAGTGATAGAAATCGGATCTTTGCAAATCCTCTGGAATACTTTCCAAAAGCATCCTAAAATATAAAAAGGTATAAAATGAAAAGATAATGCTGAAGAAAACAATCGAGAGAGATTATACAGACAACAATAAATCCTGTTACATTTCTAAAAGCTATTCAGGTGTACATCCAAATTGTCTTCTAAAATCAAGGGTATTCCTAGGGATGGACTGATTTGCGCACTGCTGACGATATCCAGCTGTTACCAGAAGCAAGAACAGTGCATTTGCATTTCAGGATGCATTTAAATGACATGCCATAGCGACAATGACAAAAAACAGCTGCCATAAAATAAATGGTCCATTAGCTACTTTGCTGTTATATAACTCTGATCAGGGCACGGTGGCCAGTGGGCAACGCTGTCGCCTCACAGTGAGAAGGTGCTGGGTTCGATTCCCAGGTGGGACAGTCGGGGTCCTTTCTGTGTGCAGTTTGCATGTTCCCCCCATATCTGCAGGGGTTTCCTCCCATCGTCCAAATACAGGTAGTTTGGAGATGCGTGTGTGTGTGTGTGTGTGTGTATACATGCACGTGCCCTGCGATAGAATGGCGACCTGTTCATGGTGTTCCCTCGCCTTTCGCCCTGTGAGAGGTCGGACAGGCTCTAAAACCCTGTGACCGTAATTAGGACACGCGGCAATGAAAATGAGCGAAAGATCTGATCGTTTAAAATAGCTTTTACAATGATCATGATATTGACCATTCAAAGCAATCTAATACTTTTACGGCCACACAGGACTGAAACAAGGCCCGAAACTAGCAGCTGTGAGATGATATTAGAATATAATCAATGATATGTTCATTTTTGTGATATGGCTGAACACCGGCCTGCTATATTTTGAACATAATTTAGCTGAATTCAATGAATACCATTAATATCTTCAATTAATCAGGCATAAAAGCGGTACCGACAGTCAGCGCCTTGAGGTTAAACTGCAAATGGAAAGAGCAGAATTTAGCTCATCTATATTTAATCCACCTCAATCAAGATAAACAGAAAACTGAACAAATAAAAAAAATAATAAATAAAAGGCTTTAATGGCCCTTTTATCCAAATGACTTTTCAAAAACCTAAAATGATTAATACTGATCTCTTTTTACAATCTAACACAACCGAAGGAAAAATATTCCCTTCTTTTTTAAAGGGTTTTTCCAGACACAGACTGAGGTTATTCTGGAGCGAATGCATCACAGAAGTGCTTCATGGTTCTTGTTCAGCTGGGAAAACACAAAACAGCCTCTGAGCGCGGGTCTCCACGCTGTTCAACACTGGAATCTGAAAGTTCATGTCAAGTCTTTTGTTTCCCAAAATTCTCAATAATGATGGATCAATATCAGGAGAACACGAAACACTAAAACCGTCTCATAAAAAAATTAAGAATATTTTAAATTCCCAAGAGGCAAAGCTTGACAGTACGCGGTCATTTTGACCTTTAACATCAGGAAACATCTGGGGTGATTAAGAGTCCCCCAAAAATCACTTTCCCAGACATGGATCAAGTCAAGTGATGTGAAAGTGAAAGTGCCTTTCATCATGAAACGGCACACCAAATGAACCGTATGCTCTGCGTTTAATCCACACACAGCGTGCAGCGGGGGGGCAGTTACATCCCGCACCCGGGAAGCAGTGATGGGGACAGTACCTTGCTCAAGGGCACCTCGGGAAAACCTACTGGTCTGGGAATCGAACCCACGACCTTCCGATTATGGGGCCTAGTCCTAAACCACCACCTCCGTCCCATCAAGCTCAGTGCTGAGATGAAACTGTGATACTGATGCTGCTTTAATGCTGGAAACTCCGTCTGAGCTTAGACTGGACCTCCAGCCCAACTACATAAGAGCCTCCAAAACATGACCAAGCAGGAATGGAAGAAGACCCTTTTCTAAAAAGCCGTCTGCCGTCATTTGCTTCTCCTCTGCTAAAGCCCAGGCTGTGTGAGGAGTGACGGAGCAGGGAGATGGTGCTGGTCCAGGTCAGAGCGGAGGCTCGCAGAGGGATGCAGTAAAGCTCTAACGGTGCCTTTAGAAAGCAGCTCACATCCCCAGCTGCTGTCACAACCAGCAGCGCCTGCACAAACCAGCAAAGGCGTGCACAACCGAGCCCAAATGTGCGGTGTTCCAGTTTTAGAGCTCATAGCAGCTAGCTAGCCTCGCGCCCAGCACTTCTTCTTCGCGTTTCTAAACGCCTTTCTTACCGTAGATCATCGCCAAGCCGGTTTCGTGGAGAAAACGGACCCTTCTGTGCTTGAAGAGCCATATGGTTAAAATGGTGAGGGTCAGGAGCAAGATAAAGGTCAGCAAATTGACGCTGTCCTGGCGGTGACTCTCCTCAGCCTCCTTCTCGGTCGTGAGCTCCTCCAGACCGCCGCCGCCGCCGCCGCCGTCCTCCGCGCTCAGCCGGGCCGCCTGGATCAGCAGGGCGGCCAGAGCGAGCAGCGCCGAGCGGCCGCTCAACACCGGCCTCCACCGCCTGGGCGACGCGGTGGACTCCATGCTGCAGGATGCTCGATGTCTGTGCTCGGTGGGGGTGGTGGTGGTGGTGGTAATGCTAAGCAAAGGCAGCGCCGAAGAAAACAGGTTCGCTGCTCGGCTCAAGCTTTTAAAGCCACATGGCGTCGGTCATGTGCAGCTGAGCGCCTGCAGGGGGCGCTCGAGCACAACTCCGCACATTCACAACACCTGCAGGCGGCGCGCAGCACAGGAGCCCACGCTGCAGTAAAACTCAGTATTACACAACGGGGAAGTCCGGTGAAATCAGGTGAAATCAGGTGAAATCTGGATTTCTGGAAAAAATCCCAGACTGAAACTTGGACTGAAGGGAAATTATTCCCAAATACTGTAGAAATAATCTGCAGATCTGTCCAGATGTGCCACTAATGGAGTCCAACAGTAGATTCATCTTAAACTCACGGTCCTGGATTCATTCTAGCAGTGTTCTGAAGAAAGTTTCAATAAAGAATAGTATATTTTGCATATTTTCCCTAGTGCCCTATCACTCGTCAACAATACACACTGTGACATTTTGTGACACACACATACACACACACGTCATCCCTTTCTACTTAGTATAATGTAATTATTTACTATCCACCCATATATATATATATATATATATAGATAGATAGATAGATAGATAGATAAAAATAGTAGTTACATTATATTGAGTAGAAAGGGATGCCATTTTTATTATTTGTATTTTTTTTATTATTTGTAATGGTAAATTATTATAATGCTCTTTAATACAAGTGTCTGTTTTCTGGCACAAAACATATTTCAGTTTAAAAGAACTACTAATCTAATTTATCAGGAGCAGGCCCACGCCACATACTTCAGTGATTTTATTTTTCTCTTGAAATGTTCAAACCCCACGGGTGAACTGTCACCTTGATGAGAACAAACAGGACATTCATATTTCCTTCACATGTTCTCAGCTTCCTTTGCCAATCATGAAACAAGGGAGTCATCAGTTTTTAGGCTAAAAACATTCTCTTCTGCTGAATCCTTACTTTCCAAAAGCAGCCTTATAAACTGCAGCTTCACCATTTCCTATCCTTTTTTCACAGACTATGTCGTGATCGCCTGCTCTTGACTCAAAAACATCTTTACACATATGTGATATGAAAGTGAAGTGAAAGTGACTATTTGCCATTGTGAAAACAAGGCTCACAATAACGAAATGCATTCTCTGCATTTAACCCATCACATCAAAGTGGAGCAGCAGACAGACTCATCCAGTGCCCGGGGAGCAGTATTGGGATGGTACCGTGCTTAAGGAGACCTCAGTTTCCTCAGTTATGGGGCCTAGTCCCAATCCACTAGGCCATCACTGCTCTTCAGAGTAAGATAACTCATGTATTTACATTTTAATCAGAGCACCACTGATTACCAGTCCACTCTTTCCACTTCCCTTGAAGGGATATTGTGGGTTTAGGTTTTGTCATAGCAGGTGTAATATTTATTTAATAAGAAGACATTACAAGGAAATAGACAGCTTCCTGTTTCTGTTTTGTCCTATGCTAATTAATCTGATAGTCAACCTTAAAAAAAAACCTGGGGGCTTTTTATGTGTTAGGTTTGTGTGGTTAACCATAATAATTGCACTTCCTTTTTCAGCTTTCAGAACTGTGCACTCAGCAAGTGTGTACGCCCGACAGCCTCATTACATGTGAAACTTAATGAGTTAAGCAAATGATAGAATCAACCAAAATTAGAATGTGTTCCATTTGCCATTTTTTTAAATAGTAAACCAGTTTATGAACTCAAAGCCTTCACAAAGGGTACCTCACTACGGCTCTGGAGGGCTTGAGTCCACAGTTTGATCATTTCCTTTATCACCAAACCTGGCAGGTGACGTACGCGCTGGAGAAAGTGTGTTTGAGTTGGGAAATCACCAAACTGTGCTGCACACCAGTCCTCCAGGACCATAGCTGGGGACTCCTGGTCTGGACTACGAAATGGAGGGTTGCCTCATTGAGGAGTTTCCTACACTAATATTAGAACTCAGTCAGTTAGTCAGTCATTTTCTGGGCCGCTTGTCCTAATTAGGGTTGCGGGGGGTGCTGGAGTCCATCCCAGCTCACACAGGGCGAAGGATGGGGGACACCCTGGACAGGTCGCCAGCCTATCGCAGGGATAATATTAGAACTACACTCTGAAAATCTCAAGATTTAGTGAATTGGCTCTAGTTCTTCACTTGGAAAAAATAAGGATGAAAAGAATATATACTGGTGTTATTGCTGAAGTCATCTTTGCCACAGTGGGGCAGTGTGTTGTAACTTGTATGCTGGAGAAAATGACTGCGTGAAGTAACACCTCGGTGTGTCCACAGCAGCTCTACTTACTATTTGGGGCCTGAAAATGAGTTCATATTACAGTTTGTTCCTGCTTTCATTCTAAAACATGATTATGACTAAAAACACAAGTGACTGTAAACGCAGATTCAAACAGTGTTTGTTAATTTGCAACAGGAAGCTCGAAGCAAAGGGGTTCCACAAAATACTTTAACATGCTCTTGACCTGCTAGAGCCGAAAACATTGTTTAAGCTACATCCCACAAATTGACATGGCTTTCTGAATACACAGAAATGAGCCATGTTTCAGGAATGTGTGCTTTTATACCACTAAACTCTTGTTCACTGTTGACCTCAAAAAGGTCACTTCGCTTTCAGAATAGAAATACACACAGGAAGCAGTCTATTATTGGAAAAGAATAAATAGACTAGTAGCTTATACTGTTAGCCGGCCACACTGGGTACTTCATTTTTCCAGCTAGCTGTTGCCTAATCCTTCAGTGTAGTAGAGTATCATCCTATAATGGATCACCTGCACCCAGGTAGAATACTGTAGCCAGCGTGTTAGTCTTTATGGCTATTAGGGGAAATTACGCACATATTCACAGCTCGCCAAATCAGACTAAAATACTTTATATTTGAAGGAGTGGGGTGGCATTTTCTTTACACAAAACACTGATTGCAATATGTTGAAAAGTTATAACCTAAATAAATATAAAGAACTGTTAACAGGTCTAGATATACAGGTTAGAAATCAGTAACCTGGGTCACGACTCACTGCTGTGAATGGGGCCTCGTGCCAGTTTACATTTACATTTGTTGCATTTAGTTGATGCTCTTATCCAGAGCGACCTCCACGTCCTGATTACAGGGACAGTCCCGCTGGAGACACTCAGGGTTAAGGGTGTTGCTCAGGGACCCAGTGGTGGTAGAGCTGGAGGTAGGATTCGAACCTGTGACCACTTGGTCCATAGACCCATAGATCAAGACCGCCACCACCCAGAAATCACATTCACTTCTTTGTAAATAAAAGCTATATTGAGCTAAAAATGTTCACCCTACCAAGCAGCTTCATTTCACATCCTATGTTAAGTTTACAGTATACACAACACAAGAATACAAAATTGAATTTATAAATTAAATATTAAAATAAATTGGGGGGGATGTGATCATGATCCAAAACATTCGAGATCCTCAGTGACTGTAGCGTTGTGTCTTGGTGGCAGCAGAATGAATTCTGATGATACAGAAGCAACGTAATGGGACGGCGGAGAAGAGGCAGGCGAGAGAAACACTGATGCTGAAAAGATGATCTCTCATGTTCATCATTTGTGCAGCACTATTAAAAAAAAAAAGTTTAAAAGACCTTGCTGTGTCATTACTTTTAGAGGAGGCTTTATTTATATTCTGGACCTCTTCACCTCTATCAATAAATAAATAAATAAATAAATAAATAAATAAATAAATAAGCAAACCTGTTGAGCTTGAGCTATGGCACGGCTCTCATCGCTTAGGATCAATATTATTGCATTATTTCCAGAATGTGTTTCTATAGTTTTCACTTCTACTAAGAATCTAATCTAATCTAATCTAATCTAATCTAACACAATTTTAACACTCAACTGTGCTGCTTAAATGATAAAAACCATCAAAGCCCAAGAAAATCGCCAAAATCACAGCTAACATAATATTTAAAGATTAGCCATTCATATTGACTGTACTTTTTAAACCTATAACATGAAAAGACAGTTTAAAACTGAGCCTAAACGTATATAAACCTACGTAGCACAGCGACAGGAAGGCAGAACACTTCAGGAAAAGGTTTAGTTATGGATTCCCTCAACGTTACTACACGTGTAAGTAAATGTGTCTGCACTGAAACAGTGCAGCTGAGGGCAGACTGCGCGGCATGCAGGTGAACTTTCTCTTCTTCTCTTCTTCTCTGCTCTTCTCGCAGGCTGAGCTCCGTCTCTGTTTACTGCTCGAGTAAACAGACGAGGTCGCGCAGCCTAAGCGCTGGTCAAACCGGGGAGCCGTAACCACGCAACGAGTGATGTCATGTGGCCGCGTCCCCTTCCTTTCGCTCTAATTCTTCCCACCCTCGTCTGCTTGCACACTCCCTTCCTGCCGTCACGGCAGTTCACACCTGAACGCGTGCTGTAGGGGCTAGAGCGAGGATTGGGACGGAGCCAGGGAGCAGCGCTCTTGAGAGCGGAGTCCTGAGTAACGCGGTGTTGATTGGCTCCCACGGAGTGAAAGGGGAAACTCGTCTCGTGTCTGCGCAATGTTGAGCGATTTCTTAGAGGCAGAGAGCGCGACTGGGGGAAAATAGCACATTTTCCTGACTTGAACTTCGTCTGCGCTGCATTCGGCGGCTTTCCTCAACTGACCGAGCACCTCCGACGGGTCACAGTCCGAAATGGGGTGCTTTTTCTCAAAGAAATCCAGGAGAAAATCTCCCGAGAAGGAGAAGGACGCTCCGGGGAATGATGCGGCTGAAAGCACCGAGCTAGCAGCGCCGAAACAGTACAGCTGGGACAAACGGGAGAAGGTAAGGCTGGACGGCACTCGGAGGCTCAGCTCAGTCCTTCAGCGTCAGCTTGTCTCCCAAACGGACGGCTGATAATGTCGAGGTGGGCGCGGCACTAATGCGCTGCTCTTCACCGGGGAGTCCGGGTCTCCACCGTTATCGCCTTATTTACGGACAACCCGCCGTCGCCCCCTCGCTGCTCTGGGGTAAAAGGTCAACCCGTGCCCGGGCGCTTCCCCCGCACCACCCCGCGTTATGGTTGGAGGTTTGGACAGCTTCGCCTAATGTTTCAACGAAACTGTCCGTGTTCGCTCACTTTTTCGCCGTGGCGTGTAGACTGAGCGCCTTATCGGCTTATAGGGAACGAGGAGCCTCAGGTGGCAGCTCTCCAGGCAGCAGAGAGCGGATTAGGACACGGCCAGCAGCGAGGCCACGGCTTGGCGATACGGCGAGATTTCTGGTTATCGCGATAAGTTCTATCACGATACTCTGTTCGGAGCGCATCGTCCCGTCGTCGGCAATTAAAGGACGCGGCGTGTTTATGTATCAGAAGAGGGCAGTTAGTGCAGTTGAAGTGGGCTGAGTGTGCGAGATGTCGATGTGAAAGGTCGTATTCACAGTGCGCCACGACTGATTCTGCTCCATTCAAACTGAACTGATGTCAGAAGAAAGAAATATTCTGAGAGATATGGTGAAATTTTCTGGATGTAAGATGTCTTGATGTTTGCCCTACCATGGAGGTCCTCTTCCTCTACAGCTGGGCTGGCCGGCGCTGTGTGTAGTCCAGGGAGAAGAGGAGGCCCTTTAAGATTCTTTACCCAGAAGTGACCGTTCTTGTCATCGTTGAACAGCCCAGCGCACAGTGAGACCCGACGAAATTCACCCTCTGCATTTAACCCGTACACACACGCGCAGCAGGGGCAGCTATTGAAAGTGCCCAGGGAGCAGTGGTGGGGACGGTATCTTGCTCAATGGTACCTCAAGGCAATGAGGGAAATAAAGCTCTCATTATAGTTACACTCTTATTCAGAGTTGTGTAAATATTCAAGCCCATTTTTAAGAGCCCTGCACAGTTTGATATTGCATTTTTTATACACTTTTCTTTATACAGGCCAACTTGCAAGTGAGGCTTTTGGTGCCCCATCCCAGCACAAACACACATGTTAAGGATGAGGACAGGTTTTCACTCAAATCAAGCAGACATTCACCTAAATCCTCTTGTTGAATCGGTTGTTCTCAAACAAGTTAGATGAGCCGAGCCTGCTTGGTTGAAATGAAAACCTGTACCTGTTTTGGCCTTTTGAGGTCAAGATTAGTGACCCCTGTTTTTGTAAATAAATGAAAGTGATATAACAAACAGTTGTAACTGTCCTATCATGCAGGTTGATCCCAAGGACTTCATGCTGACTGGTATCAAGGATGCTACAGTGGGACGAATGCCTGGGAAACTGAACGGGCAGCAGTTTGTTATTCAAGACTGTGAGAACTGCAACATCTATGTCTTTGACCATTCAGCAACAGTCACCATTGACGACTGCGTAAACTGTCGCATAGTGCTCGGACCAGTCAAAGGAAGCATTTTCTTCAGAGACTGCAAAGATATTAAGTGTGTGGTGGCCTGCCAGCAGTTCCGGACAAGGGACTGCAAGAAAATGGAGGTGTTTTTGTGTTGTGCCACTCAGCCAATTATTGAGTCGTCCACCAGCATGAAGTTTGGCTGCTTCCAGTACTATTATCCTGATCTGGCCTTCCACTTCAAGGATGCCGGTCTTAGCATCTTCAACAACAACTGGAGCAACATACATGACTTCACGCCCGTCTCAGGAGAAACCAATTGGAGTCTACTGCCGGAGGATGCCGCGGTGTTGGAGTATGTGCCTCTTCCTGATTCAGAGTCGGAGTTTAAATCTGTACGTGTATCTGCTGATGCAAGCCGGAGTATTGTGCCCTTGACCAAAGGAGGGAGGCGTAAGGAGAGTGAGGAGTCCTGCTTGTTTGTGTTCTTTGCTGGCGACTATACCACAGCCAATGCTCGCAAGCTCATTGACGAGGTGAGCAAAAATGATTTGAAACATGTACAGTTTTCTGCAAACTTAAGTCCAACATGTCCAAAAGTATGAACTCTAGGTTTATTTTCAAGAAATAGGATTGCTCAGAAACAGTAATCCAACAGATATTGTCACTGACAGCTAAATGCATTTGCAGTAATGGGAAATGAAGTAAGTTCTCCATTTACTGCACCCAGGGAGATATTTCTAAAAGGAGAAGTTAGTAAGTAGGGAGAAGTTCACAAGATCTGTTCATATTTGTTCATATTTTTTCTTTTTTTTTCTTTTTTTTTTTTTTTTTATCAAAAAAAGTAAAATTTTTAAAGTGGAAGTGTGTAAAGCTATTATTTAAAATTATAATTATGGCTATAAGGGTGGTGTTAAAAAGGTACAACAAACATGAATAGATCTCTTGTACTTCTCCCTACTTACTAACAATTTTTTGTGTGTGTGGGTGTGTGTGTGTATGTATGTATATATCTGTGTGTGTGTATGTGTGTATGTGTGTGTGTGTATATATATATATATATATGTGTATGTGTGTATATATATATATATATATATATTATGTATGTATGTATGTATGTATATGTGTAATATATATATATATATATATAAGGAAAAAGTTTGAGACATTCTGGTATGACCAGATTACTAACAAGAACAGGAAGCTTGTGACAGAGATGTCTGAAACATTTGAAAGCTGTGACTAAAACTGGGTTTACTACTTCATTAACAGTTACCATCTTAAAGTCTAACAGTTTAATGTAAACATTTATTTTGTACCAAAAGTTAATCATTAATGTACTTTTTTTAGCTGTAGATCTCTAAATTTCAGCTACTATTAGATATGTATTCTGGACATTATATTGGATTGCCCTTACAATATGTGAATAATAATGTGAAATATTGAAAATACACAGTAACTATAAATTATTTAAAGCGTTTTTTGCTACAGTATTTCTCCTTGCTCATTAATGCTGGACAAAGTTGATTTGCCTTGAATTTATTTGGACCACAAACTTGCTGTCAGGTAGCATTGTTGTCAATGACATTGACCTCAGTATTTGTTAAATAGAAAGTTTTTACTTTTTCTTGAATCATGATACCATTTCCAAAGCCTTGTATTAATAGTTGACATAGAAACATAACTCAAACAAGTCGCATGAAGGTTACTACAGCGATAGAAAGGGACTTTTGGGAATGCATTTATATGCATTTGGATACAGCTCTATTTCTGTACATTTCTATTTTCTGTAATGTGGTTTGTTACTAATATCGTGTCTAACTTTAGGCAACTACAAAGGGTTTTACACTTATTCAAACCAAAGAGGTCTCCATGCGTCCTGAAGATGTGAACAGAGTGTTCCAGAACAACGCAGAGGGTCTCATTGAGTGGGCTGCCAAAGGTAGGAGCCTCTGGTTACCATGACATCAAGAAGTAGTGTAGATAATCATTTAAATCTTTCATTCAAAATGAGTTTTTAACCATTTGTAACACTGTTGAATATAAAAAGTGTTTCAAAGATATATAATCTATAAACATTTTTTTGTTTCTGTAATGAAAGTGGTATTAGTGGTCAGTATTGTAATTCTTTGTGTGTGTGTGTGTGTGTGTGTGTGTGTGTGTGTGTGTGTGTGTGTGTGTGTGTGTGTGTGTGTGTGTCTACCCCGGTCTACCCCGATTTATACATGCGGGGGGGCATTATGAGAAGAATACAACATAAAAGCTTTTCTATTACATTGTATAGCAACTTGTGACCACACAGTTTCTTAAGTGAGCAAAAGTATTGGAACAGTAAGATTTACAGCCGATTAAAGGAAATGACGCTTGGTATTTGGTGAAAATTTCTTGCTTGTTAAAACTGCATTAAGCCTGCAGGCCACTGGCTCCACCACATTGTCACTTTCATTTTTTTAGTTATAGTCTTCCAGCTTTATACCAGAGCTTCTTTCAGTTGTTTTTTTCTTTGGTTTCTCTTTTCAGTCTCCTCTGCAGGAAGTGTTCAATAGGCTTAACATCTGGTGATTGGCTCTGATGCTAATCGGATCGATAGTCTAATTGATTGGCTCTGATCCATTTTGCTTTGATGAAGTGCTTTGTTAACTGGAAGTGTTTTTTGGATAATTGTCTGCTGCTCCCAATTAATTTTGGAGTCTGTAATGGGAGACAATATGTTTCTATAGATTGCAGAA
Source organism: Hepsetus odoe (assembly GCA_017165825.1). NCBI lineage: Eukaryota > Metazoa > Chordata > Actinopteri > Characiformes > Hepsetidae > Hepsetus > Hepsetus odoe. The sequence continues at coordinate 21,374,244 of CM029366.1, read as the reverse complement.
TTCATTCTGCTGCTGCCATTATAAACTGCATTATTAACTTTTACTGGGCCTGCATAAGAAGCAGCCATACAAGCCCAAGCCATGACGATACCTCCACCATGCTTCACAGCTGTTTTGTTGCTCAGTACACAAGTAATTTTCTTTCTTTTTTGGTACATGTTACAAAATTGTACTGCCTATATCCAATTTTTGGAAAATGCAGCTAATAATAGATTTTCTTTTTTTTCTTTTTCTCAGCTTCAACATGGCATGCATTTCCCATCATAGACAGGTCTCTTGTAATCATGATGGTTTTTCCTTTTTACCACTCTTAAAATTCAGTGCTTTCATTGAAAGTAGATAACAAATGCTATTAATACCTTAACAGTCAGTCTAACAGGAAACAGTGTGGCAACAAATACCTGTGAGGTTCTCAGGTTTCAGTACTTTTGTTCACTTGGAAAAACTCTGTGGTCAAATATTAAACAAATTTCTGGAAATATTTTGTACAACTAGGTCAGCATGTCTCTAAATTGTCAGGTTTAGGCTGTATCCCAATCTGCATAAAACCACATTAAAAAAACTAATATATAATATACTAATGCTAATGTATATGTATAGTACACAATCATTGCACATGCACTCAGTAATGTAGTTTGTCAAATACAGAATTGTGTGCTCTTCTGTTCTGCCCTTTTTCATTGTGATGGTCCACAAAAACTTCCCATGCCAGCACCATGTGGTGAAGATATAATAAATATGCAATTGTTAAAGTACACAAGCTTATCTTTGAAATGGTTATGTGACCTACTGGTTGCCTGCTTTGATGAACCACATTTAATTTATTTTGCATGTGACTGATTGTATGTAGACGCAGGACTGCAGTTGTTTTTGGGTGAACAGAAAGCACTGTAGGGCAGTGGGGAGTTCTTCCCGGGGGGGAACCTTTTGTTAAGTTTTTAAGATGCAGTGTTACAACTTAACAAAACAATATTTATGTAAATGTTCACACCATGCAATTTGAGGGGAAGGAAAAAAAGTTTTGTTTAAGAATGAGGAGGAACATATTTCTCTTACCTCTCCAAGGAATTTGCACAAATGATCAGAGCTCACAAGTAACAAAAAGTAAATCTTTGTAAAATCATCAGTTAAAATAAGCAGAGGAAGCTGTGGTTTAAGCACAAATCTAAAAACAGTTACTGGGTCCACTGCAACTAACAGATTATGTAAAGTTTCCTAAAATGGGCATAAAATGCAAAGTATGCATATTGCAAATAAGTAGATATTTTTTTATTATATCTTTTTTTTATATATATTTTTTTTTGTTATGAGGTTAAAAGAGACACTCCTTTAAATATCAAAAATATATACATGCACCATTCACCTTTGTACTGATGATGGTCTGCAAAAACAGTAAAGTATATTTTTATTTCAGTTAGAAGGTCTTTATGGTGGTGTGAGCTGGGCGTGACAGAATTGCTGCTTCAAACATTTTACACAACCCTGAGATTGTGAATGATTACATTTGATGTGTTATTACAGGCTAGGAGTTAAGGTCAGTGTAGCTTTAGAGCCGTGCATGTGTGTGCAATTTGTAATTGGCTCTGTAGGAGGAAGGCCTAATCACTTGCTTTGCACATGGGAGTGCATGTCTAGCTCACACTAACACACCACTGCTCTGATGTTATTTTACACCCAACACCACACATCCTCACCAGTCTAATTACATCATACTTACACTTTGTGTGTGTGAGAGATTTTATTTAGAAACATACATTTATGATTTTTTATTTTTTTAAAACTTTTTTTTAGCTTTTAATTTGAATGAATCTGTGTTTATAACCCATTTTCTTTACTATTTTTATCGTTCATTCTTCTTCAGAAATCTTGATTATTGGTCACGGTCACACTCAGGGTATGGGGGTGGGATGTCACCTTTTGTTAGCAAAATGACCACAGTGCATTCCTCGTTAACCTGCCTAACATACTCTGTGTGGATTGATTGGTGCTGCAGCAACACTGGTTGCCCACTAGTAAATATCCTCACATACTCTGCATACTGCTGTCACCAGTGTAGCACTTTAGGAGGCTAGTTATTCTGCTTGTGTTGTGTTTATATTTATTTCATGAGTTTTTTGACAAGAAGAATCTTTATTCTTCAGCGGTGGCCTAGTGGTTAGGGAATTGCCCCGGGTCAGAAGATTATGGGTTTGATTCCCTCACCAGTAGGTTGCCCTGAGGTACCCTTGAGCAAGGTACTGTCCCCATCACTGCTCCCCGGGCGCTTTCAATAGCTGCCCCCTGCTGCACGTGTGTGTATGGGTGAAACGCAGAGGTTTAATTTTGTGTTGTGCTGCGTTTCACAATGACAAGGGTTGTCACTTTTACTTTTTCACCTTCACATTTATGTTGGCAGGTCCTGTTGTAGCCCTTGAATTGAATGGAGACGGTGTAATAGAGGCTTGCAGAAGCATTGCCAGTGAGGTTTTCAAAGAGACCAAGGTAATTACAGAAATAATATCACATGCAATTTTTGCACACAATACAATACTCTAAACTGATGGTCTTCTCCATTTATTTTGGTGTGTGTGTGTTTTACAGGTGTTTGTTTCTGAGAATAAAAATTCAGCCACTCGAGATGTTGACAACTTTTTCAACTTTGCTGACATGCAGATGGGATTGTGAATCCACGTTTTGTTTGATTTTATTTTTTACTTTCCAGTATTGTGAATTAGCTGATTGTCTTTTTCTAGTTATAAGATGGATTTGGAACGATGTGATCTCTCACATTTAAGAGAATGTAAACCACTATTTACTTCTTACTTAAGTAATTAGTGCTGCTGGATATTTCTTAGGGTTAGACATTATAATGTTGCTGCCAGATTTACACCATGTTAGATTTATTAGAATTGCACCCTTTTTGGACAGTGAAAAAACAAAGGCACAAATACATTATTAAAATCGAATGTAACTGTTCATAGTCAACCATGCTGAAAGATTAATAATGAAGATATTTATTCATCTGTATTTTAGGGATACATCTGTATATAACTGGAAATAGAACAATCTGCTTTGCTTGTAAACCATTTTTCATATAGATGTAACCTACCAATATATTTATATATAGGCTGAGAGATGGACAATGTGAAGTTTTTTAATCCAGAATTATTAGGTGAGTCTTTGTCTTTAAAAAAAAAAAATAGTACTGTTTTTTGGATCATGCTTTCTACTTTGTCAGCTGTAACTTTTTTTATGCTTGAAAAGACTCATCACAAGTGGATTGGCTGTTAATCAGATTTAATTGAATGTACCGCACAGTGGCGCTCTAGCTGTCTACTATGATCTGTTTTCTATATGAATGTTTTAAAGAGCACAATTTTAGTCCTGTGACCAAAAAATATTTGTACAGATGGGAAAATGCATTTTATACCCTCAGTTGTTCTCATTTGTATGAAGCTGATTTGTAGAAATGAATGTAAACTGTGAGTGATCAATATACAGTTTGTTAAAAGACAATTGTTATGGCATTTTTACTGAATTTACATGATAAAAATAATCCAGATGAGTCTATAAAATTATTTTTGCATGACAATACTGTAATAGGCCAACTTTTATTACTATTACTTCATGCTTTCCATGAAGAGGATGCTATTTAACACAGCATGGGCAGGGAACAGGGAAATAACAAGCAAACTTGACTATAATTGTTAATACTACCACTTATGGTGTGATTATTATTAACAGTAGTGGTAGTAGTAAAGGTGATGCTGTCATTGCTAAAGCGGCCTCCCGCTCCTGTGTTGGAGAAGACAGGAAACAGCACTGCCTCTGTAGCATGGCCGTGGCGGGTGGAGTTTAGGACCCAGCGCCGCGCGCTGTACAATAGGGCTGTTGTGTCGTGGAGCGCGGACTGCAGCTCGGCGATTCTGACAGTGTGGAGCACCAAAAGATAAAAACAAGCAGAATATCGCCTTTTGCAGCTCTTCAGAGGCGTCCGTTTGAGAAGAGCCACGCGGAGCCCGCCGTTGTAGTCCACGCGGGGACGGCTAGAGTGGGTTTGAGAGCCGAGGTGAGGGCTGCTACCTGAACAATACTGCCGCTGTGTCCCGGCGCTCGGTGCGGGGCTGGGGGTTTACCAGGCGGCGGGCCGCGTCCTCCGGTCCGCTCAGGGGAGCGTTTTAACAGGAACAACCGTCTGTCGCCACGAGCCTTGGTCCCCACAGAAGCCACGCTGTAGGGTTTCACAGAATGGGCGGCTTTCATTCGGGTTTGGGAGGCGGTTCATGTGACTAAACGTGGCCCTCCTCGCCCTCGCCCGCTCTGGAGGCTGCAGGGCGGCTCGAGTTTGGCGCCAAGGCCGCCCTTCAGCCCCAGCTAGGAAGCAGAGGGGGCGAGCCCAAATCCGCGGAGCTGCGCCATATTCCCGCGTGATAGGCTGTTGAACTGGGCTGTGTATGTCCTTACGATGATCACAGCCCGGCCTGACCGAGTCCCGTTACATAATTTGTTGACATTTCGTTCGCCCGGCGCGTCTGTTTATCTAACAGGAAGGCGACAGCGTGAGCTAACTCCAGTTAGCTTGACAACGCCACGCTAAATAACTTCACAGGGACACAGAGGATGAGATTCAGCGCTGAACCGACAGCCTGGATAAACGTGCAGGCGCGTGGTGCCATGCTTTACCTTCCTGTTAGAGTTACTTTCTCACGAGCTCAAACTTCTGCTTGTATAACCTGCATGTGTTCATGGCTGTGCTCCAAACCGAGGCTGAGCGACACTAAGTCTACATTAGAGCACCCTTCATTCTTTCTTCTTGCCGCTTCATGAGTGCGTGCTGAGAGAGGGTGGTTTTTAAAAACGCGGCCGCGTGTGTGTCATGAATGTGTGCTTTATACAGTGAGGGGAAATTCGCGGCGAAAGGAAATAGAAAGAATTTCGTGCGCCTTCCGCCACAACGCCCTGCGCATGCGCAGAGCCAGATAACGGCAAGGGGCCCAAAGCAGTTTCCCCAGTGGACAAGGATTGGCCTGTTAAACAGAAATCTCACTGATATTTCTACATTATTCACTTCAGAAGTAAATCCATTCACAGATTCTGTTGCTGCTGTTTTACTTTTTTTTTAGAGGAACTAATTTACCCACCTAAATATACAGACTGTGAGGGGAACCGCGGTTCTCCGTGTCTACAGCAGTCTAACTGCAGTTTTATTAATTATCCTAGACAACATGCTCGCTTTAACAATGTTGATAGTAAAAGAGTAGTAAATATGAAAATATACTTATTTGTCTTTGGAAAATGTTTAGTCTTTTCCTGCGTTTTTACTTTTCGACTCCTCAGGAATATAGGTTTTGTGTGTCATGTTCAGTTTCATGTTCTCGCTCTCTCTCCAGGTTGCTTACAGAGGCATTAGACACTCAAACATCTGGTTCATACCATTACCACTCGATTCTGACTGAGGACGTTCTAGCTATGAGAGGATTTCAGATATTGACCACTTAAATATAGACACGTTCTGACAGTTCCCTGGAATTCTGTAACCAGAGTTGGATATGAATCGGGTGGACACACGGCCACTTCTCCATAAAAAATAGTCTCAAACTCTGTGTTGCTACTCCAGCAGTTTATTATAGAGTAGGCCTGTCATGGAGTCTTGCTCAAATTCATGTTGGGATGAAGCCCAGTTTTCAACAGTGCCTTAATCTACTGTGTTGGGTGAGCAAGATGGTGGGGTTTAGTTGGGCAGGGCATTGTGTTCTGTAGCTGGTGTTTGGAGAGTGGGGGTTGGCGGGTGCTGGGGCCTTGTGGGTTTGGCCTGCTTCGTCCAGGCATGCAGGGAGGCAGGATTACTTCGGAGCTGCCAGTGCCATTGTTGTATGTTGTTTATTTCCGGTGTCTTTCCCCCACCAAATTCGGAGCTGTTGAGAAGAAAACTTTGTGCAAATCCACAAGGTTAGTTTGGGGACTATTATCCTGCCAGCTTAAACACAAAATGTAAGAAGGTTTGCAGTCAAAAGTTTGTTAGCGATAGAGTTTGTTGGTGATTTGTTTGAGTAAAAAGCCTCAATTTCTTTAACAGTCGTATACTTTGCTTTGCCTCTTGCAAATGACATACTGCCAAATGCACAAGTTAGTCAAACCAACAAGTCTTCAGTTCTTCAGCAGGCAGATGCAGCCTGTGACCAACTGTTTGAGTTTGGAGCGGTGGTCTTCCAGGAGCTTGAGTGGACGCCACAAGCATGATTGTTACCGTTGTAACCATCAGAAGTGTTAACGTTCAGTAGGTGACTAGTCAGATAAAAATTATATCTATTTATTGCTGATATCATCTCAGTTTTTTTCCTCTATGTTTGCTGGATCTGAGGTCTTTCAGTAATGCATAGTCCTCATTTGTCGGGTTTTATTGCCCTGGGGTTATGCTGAATTGGTGAAAGTGCTTTACTAGTTAATGTAACTTTGAAATTGTGGACTTTGGACTCTTATTGAACAAACCAGTTTTGCTGCAGTAATTTTATGTTAAGCAGGATTCAGTTCCAGGGCAAGGATCAGGCGTGAGTAATTACTACAGCTGTATAGCAGCTTTGAGTGACTAAAGTGGAACATGAAATGCTTCTGTAACCTACTTCTGTGATTGTCAAGAATTTATTTTTTTATTTATTTTAATTTTTTTTTTTTTTTTGATGGCATCACAGGCAAAACAGTATATATTTCAGGTTGGCTTTTCACAGCAGTTACATTACTGCAAAGACTTTGCTGAGGTAGTTGATAGTGTTAGTTATGGAGCCTGAACAGTGCAACTGGGCCTCTCCATGGCTGATGGTGGTCGAATCCTGCCTTGTGTTTAGCATTTCATGTGCATCACTGAGCCTTCTGCAAAGTAATAAGAAAGTTCATGTAACTCTCGTTCTAATAGAAGATCCTTCAGGAGGATGTTGGGCTGATATGTCAGGCAACTGACCATCCATCAACCATGCTCTGTTCCTGTACAGGACATCTTTATTGGATGAAATGGTGGATTGCTTTCCTCTATTTTGTTTCTGACTGTTTTATTTGCAGAAGAGATGTGGGTGTATTGTTGTTCCTTTTTAGGTAGTGAGTGAGGACCACTATGTCCACTAGTGATCACTGTTTGGGAGCTTCTTCTCTGGGTTTTACATGCTGTAAGGCAGGCAGATTCCATTTTGAAGTTTGTTCCTGCTGCTTCCTGTCTTTGGTATTTATAGTGTCAGCACTAAGAAGCTGATAGTAAATGGGAGACTCTGGATGGTTTTAGGTCGAGTCAGGATATAGGTCAAATTACAAATATACTACAATAATGAGCCCTAAACATAGCACTGAATGGCCTGCAGAATGCAACAAATGTACTGGATTGTTTCACTAGATACACACACACACATATATAATATATTTGTTGAATGTTTGTTTTAATTGCAGAGTTGTTTTAATTTAATCAATAAAAGCCTACATAAAGATTTTAAAAAGCCTAAAATTAAGTAAGTGAGGGCTGAGTTACTACGTATTTAACGAAGCCTTTCCATTGCGCTCTGGAGCATGCTGTGCAACTATGTCTGAGTACCATATAATTCTGTTGCCCTCCACACTCTCCCTGCTCCCTCTACCCACAGTGACTGTGTTACACACACCATGCTCATCATTGTCAACAATGTCTGTTTTTCAGCAATGAGAGTTGGATGACAGAGGCAAGCCAGAGGAACAACCTAGTATGCTCTATGACTTGGAATTTATGGTGAGTGAAAAAGATTGTGTTGTTACGTAAAGAATGGAAGAAACTCATATATTGGGGCTTAAGAGATATAGAAATTATCTGGACAGTACTGAAAAATTCAACAGTAAATAGGTGGATTTTACAGAGAAAAAGTTTTGAAGTACATTGAGAAGTAGAATGAATGAATTAATGAATGAATTCTTCCTCACGTTAATCTTTCTTAGGATATGTCAGGATGAAACGACTCAGGAGTTCAAGTAGTAGTGACAGTTCAGACAATGAAAGTGAGTAGATGTTCACTCACACATTCCAGCTTCTCTTTGAATGTTTATTTTTGTTGGTCTGAGGTATTCAGTAGGTTTCTATTACTGTTTTATTGAGGTATCATGGCAGTCACTTACTTCATTCCTTTTTCACCTCTTAATAAACAAGCAGCTCCCTCCACCTCCTTCTCTTCAAACAAGTATGGGAGCAAACCCGGAACACCTGCCTCTGCACAGAAAAAGCCTGCAGAGGTAACGTCAAGTCTTTTGGAATTAGTAAAATTTGGTTGCATTTTTAACTGTGATTTCACTGTAGTACCAGCTAAAGCTTGTGAGATTGTGTGTTCAAAATATCATGTGTACAGTAAATTAAATGCATACAGCAGCACAAATGGTTAGAAATGCGCACACGCTAACAAATTATTTATTACTGAAATGCATTTAGTTTTTTTAAATTATTTATTTTCACAGGTGTTCAGAAAAGACCTAATCAGTGCTATGAAGTTGCCAGATTCTCACCACATTTCTCCAGAAGAGTATTACTTGCTGGCTGACACATGGAAGCAAGAGTGGGAAAAAGGTGTGCAGGTACCAGCCAGTCCAGATTCCATCCCCCAGCCATCTGTAAGGTTAGTGTATCTGTTGCACTCTCTGTCTCTCTTTTTCAGTCTTTGACTATGCAGTGTGTTTAGCTTGGTATGCAAAGCTTGACACCTGACTGCTTTATTTATTTATTTTTTTGCACTTTCTTTTTCATCCTCTGCATTGTCATCATTCTTATGTGACAGTTTACCATTACTCATGTATTAATATAATTGGAGACTCTTTTTCTTATATAGGATAATAGCAGAGAAGCCGAAGGAGATTTTGTTTTCCAGACAGAGGAAGTATATCCAGTGCTGGAGTCAGGACTCCGCAGAAACGGGTTACATGAACATTAAAGAGCTGGCTGAGGCCATGTGCAGATATGACCTGGATGATATGGACTTGTACTGGCTACAAGAGCTCAACATGGAGTTGGGTCAGATGGGTATGAAAGTTTAGGTTGTACAATTCTCTGCTAAGGCCTATGCAGTTAGATAAACCAAGTTCCCATTCCTGTATTCAATACATTGCAATCATATAGACATGTTGGAACTATTTTTTTTGTGTTTTCTTTGCTCCATTTAAAGTGTAAAGTGCAGTTTTGAATTGTGGGATCTTCTGAAAACTTAAAAAATTGGTTAGATTTGTAGACCACATGTATTGGATATTTATATTTTTTGTAACTTTTTTTTTTTCATAGAGCTCTACTTTTTTGTGCCTATCCCACAGGAGAGGTTCCATTGAATGAGTTAACCATGGAGCGAGTGATAGAGGCTCTTGAAAAGAAATGCCATGACAGCATGAACCATGCAATAGAGACGGAGGAAGGGCTGGGCATTGAATATGATGAGGATGTCATATGTGATGTGTGCCGTTCACCAGACAGTGAAGAGGGAAATGACATGGTCTTCTGTGATAAATGTAACATCTGTGTGCACCAGGTGAGAAATGGGTCTGAGATTATGGACAAGCATTTTGGGTTTGGTAACATTGTCAGTCTCATCTTTAACTGGATTATGCAAAAGTGACATTTATTAATCCGATAATACAAAGAAGCATTCTTGCTGATTAACTCTGGAACAAAATCAGGAAAAATCTATTCAAACTGCTTACACAAATCTAGAAAATAAGGTATGTTAATCTGTACATAGTGTTTTTAAACAATATGCCTCATGAGTGTACCATCATTTTATGCACATCTAATGCATTACAAATTAGTTAGGCATCAGTGATCGGGCCCATGTTCACACAGCATAAGAGGGTGTAGGACCATGGAATGCATTTAAAACTAAAAGGTCTTTGCAGACTGAAATGAAAAAAGGAGCACTCTAAACAATACATTTGCTGCATGCACTTATTGAAAGTAGCCCCTGTATACCCATCAGCCACAACATTCAAACCCCTGAAAGGGGAAGTGGATAACATTGATACTTTTGATTACATTGTCATCTGTCAATGGGTGGGAGATATCAGGCAGTAAGTGAACAGTCAGCTCTATGTTGGAAACAGGAAGACAAAGCAACCACTATGGGAAGAACACAAGCCAGCAGAGGTAGTATTGATGGTTCTGCAGGGAAAGGTTGGGTCCTTGCATATTGTTGGATGATTCTTTGACGTATTCCAACTACCTAAACATTGTTTAAGACCAAGTACATCTTTTCATAGCAATAGTATTTCCTAATGGTAGTGGCCTTTCTTGGTAAGATGGTAAGATCTGTCTTTTTTTTTTTTTTAAATTGTTAAGGGAAGGTTTAAGGAACAGAACTGTTTTGGTAGCATAAGGGTACCTGGCAATTTTAGGTAGATGGTTTTCCATATTATGGCTGATTGGTTTGTACTATAATGGGTTACTCAGTAATTGCCACCTGGTGGCTGATTTAAATAAAGTAATTAATTCGTTGACTATAGTAAACACCAAAAGAAAAAGCCCTATCACTTGTACAAACCAAATTCCAAAAAAAGTTGGGATGCTTTATAAAGTTAAAATAAAGCAGATCCATAAAATAATAAAAATCTCATAAGCCAATATTTGGTTTACATATAACCAAAGAAATTAGATTTCATGAAAAATGTCTGCTCATTTTGAATTTGATAGCAGCAATATATCTGTGAGCTGGAAAAGAAAAATGGTACTAAAAAGAGGATGTAGGTTGTTTGGCAACATGTAAGTAACATGATTAGGTTGATGTAAAATTGGAAGGACGTTGAATATCATTTGCAGTACAAGAGGGTCTCCAGATTCTTGAAATCTTTTGACAATGTGTGCACAAAAGATTAATTTAAAAACATGCATGATTCTGTCATGGAAATCACTGCATGGGTTCAGGAATGCTCCCTGAAGTCATTGTCTGTGAACAGTTCTCTGGCCCATCCCCAATGCAGATTAAAGCAGCATAAACCTTGTAAAGAAGAAGCCGTATGTGAACATGATCCAGAAATACCTCAGTCTTCTCAGGACCAAAGCTCATTTAAATTGGAAAACTTCTCTGTGGTCTGAAAGATCAAAACTTTTTGGACACAGTGTCCTAAAGAGGAGTGGGCTCACCTGGGTTGTTATTTGCACTTTGTTTAAAAGCCTTCAACTCCTATTTTATGGAGGTGCATTAGTCCCGATGAAATTGGCAGCTTGCACATCTGGGAAAGCAACATCAATCCTGAAAGGTATATCCAGCTTTTAGAGAAACATAAGCTCCCATCCAGATAACATCTTTTTCAGGGCAGCCTTTTCATACTTGAGTAAGACAATGATAAACTGCAAACTGCTTTTATTACAACAGCATGACTTCCTAATAGAAGAGTCCAAATGCTTAAATGCTTTGCCTTCAAATGCAGAACTTTAACCAAATAAAAATTGAAATGAATGCCATGTGACAAAAAAAAAGTTACTACAGAAGACCCAGAACAGTTAAGTGGTTTGAATCATATCAGACAAGAATGGGAAAACATTCCTCTCCTAAAAGACCAGCAATTGCTCTCCCCAGTTCCCTGGTGTTCACAGATTTGATAAAAGAACGGATGCTACATAATGGTAAATATGGCCGTTTCAACTTTTTTGAGACATATTGCTGCTAACAAACTAAAGGATTATGCTTTTATTTTAAAAGGTACAGTTACTCACTTAGTTATCATATTGTTTCTGTTTTGTGAATAAAATATGGGTTTTTAAGATTCTATTTTGATTACATTTTAGACAACATTTTTAAAAATTAAGTTATACTTGCTTTAAATAAACAGATGGCTTGTGCTTCAAATAAAAAAACTAAACTGTTTTTGCAACCAAGGCTTAGACATTTCTACTGCTTTCTTTATACCATAGCATTTTGAAATTTGTCAGTCGGGATTAGAAATTAATAAATGAGTTGAAGGTTGAAAGCATTGCATTATTATGTTGGACTATTTGTTTATGAGTATAAAACCTATTGTTTTTAGGCTTGCTATGGCATAGTGAAGGTTCCAGATGGAAACTGGCTGTGCAGAACCTGTGTGCTTGGCATCGACCCGCAGTGCATTCTGTGTCCCAAAAAGGGAGGAGCTATGAAGGCCACGCGAGCAGGGACAAAGTGGGCCCACGTAAGCTGTGCACTCTGGATACCTGAGGTAAAATGTCTGCTTGAGAAGACCAAAATGTTCAGATACACTATAGTAATTAAAAGTACATTTTTATTTAAAATGAAGCAGCAAATGTGGCTTTAGCAGGGGTGTGTGTGTGTGTGTGTGTGTGTTTGTGTGTAGGTGAGCATTGCTTGTCCAGAGAGGATGGAGCCAATTACCAAAGTGTCTCACATTCCACCCAGTCGCTGGTCTCTGATCTGTAGCCTCTGCAAACTTAAGACTGGAGCCTGCATACAGGTAAGATGGGAGATGTCGTCAAAAACATGGATTACAGAAATTGAATGCATGGATATATTCTCTAATTATGTCTTGCTTTTCAGTGTTCAGTAAAGAACTGCACCATTCCCTTTCATGTCACCTGTGCCTTTGAGCACAACCTGGAGATGAAGACCATCCTCGATGAGGGAGATGAGGTTAAGTTTAAATCTTACTGCTTGAAGCACAGCAAATCCAAAACAGGAGAGCCTGGCCTAAGCCCGGCTCGACACAAACCCACCACTGAGACGGAGAAGGTGGGTCTGAGAGCACAAAAACTCCAGGAGCTGGAGGAGGAGTTTTATAAGTTGGTGCAGCCTGAGGATGTGGCCCAGGATCTGGGGCTTCCCATACACATGCTAGACTTTATATACCAATACTGGAAGCTGAAGAGGAAGACAAACTTTAACAAAGCCCTGCTACCACCCAAAGAGGATGAAGAAAACCTTTTGTTACAACCACAGGAGGACAGCATCCACACACGCATGCGCATGTTCATGCATCTGAGGCAAGATCTAGAGAGGGTGGGTATTGAACCTTGGCAAAATTACCCTGGTGAAATTAAACGGGTGTCTTGCAGTCTTACTAAATGTTGTTTTGTTTGTTTATTTTTTAATTATTATAAAGGTGAGGAACCTGTGCTACATGGTCAGTCGGAGAGAAAAGCTTAAACTGTCCCAGAGTAAAGCCCAAGAGCAGATCTTTAATCTTCATGTCAAACTCATCAACCAAGAATTGTCTGCAGGTAATAAAGAATATATAACAAATATATGCATTATAAACAATAATCATGTTAATGTCAAATATAATTTTGTATGCTATACTGTTTGGTAGGGTAAAGTCATTGTTTCAAATGTAGCTTTATGTGCAGGTCTTCCAGTGTCCTCTGCTATGGAAAACCTGCTCTTCCGGCCACCTCCACGGATAACCCTCAAACTTAAAATGCCCAGGGTGTCACTGGGCAACAACAAAACCAGCACCAAATCTGGAAATGGGCCTCTTTGCCCAGATAACAGCAGTAATATGTATGACAGCAGTGGGACAGGCATAGGGCAGGGCAAACCTCAGCTGCACCATGCCCAGGTTCGGAGGGAAGAGAGAACTAATGGCCTTCTCCCTGCATCACGGCGGGACAGCAGTACCTCTCACACATTGCCATTGCCTATCAAACCAACGGGGAAGCCTTTGGCTCTACACGCAGCCCTCCATGGCCATTCTTCTAATGGAAAGGAAAAGCCTGAGCAGGAAAGGCACCTTCTTCTCAAGTCCAATGGCATTATGGATAAGCCTGTAGTTCAGAGAGACACTTCCTGCCAGACTCCAACTGAGCAAATCACATGCAATGAGGACTCTGGGAAGGGCAAGTCGGGCAGTTTTCACAAATCTGCCATAGAACAGTTCAGCAGATCCTTCAAAGAGGCAACAGTCAGCCTGGTACGGACTTCAGAGGACTTCTGGAGGGCCGATAAGAATGGTCGCAAAGTAGTCAGCAGCAAAGAGCGGACAAATTGTGCAAAATCACCTGCTGAGCGGCAATTAGGAGGCATTAGAGTGCATCAGGATAGTGATGGATACTGCCCTGATTTGGAGCAAAGTGACTCAGAGCCTGAGGCAAAGGGCAGGCGACTGCGCACTGGTAGGGGGCAGAGTGAGAGAAGCTCAGCTGCAATCTATGTTCAAGGGGGAAGTCGAGGGAAAGTGTCTTTAGGCTCCAGGAACACAGTGCAAAGGTGACAAGCCTGAAAGAGCAGTTGCAGTCCTTCAGACCCACTGCTACAGGTCTTGCACTATAATGATCTGGCGGTCCTCAGAAGTGCTATGATCTAAGGGTTTCCTGCTCCAAGGAGAACGAGTCTGTGATTGTATTGGCCATTGGGTCAAGCCATCATTGAATACAGGCTCAGCCATTCTGCATGGTCACAATTGACTTCTCAATTAAATGCAGTGCCATAGTATCCTCCTTGGCTGAATGTTGGAGATGATCCTGTTCATCAAAGCGCCATCTCAGCATCTGCTTTGAAAAACAGGGTTCTCAGCTGCAAACAGACTCCAATTTTGAGACCAAACAAAGTCTAATATAGGTTAGACAGGCCTTCTAGCAGTGTTTTTGTATATATTGGTGACAAATAAGAACCTTCATTTTTAGGGTGTATATAGTAGCTTGTCAAAAAGGTTGTGGAATTCGTTGTCAAAGTTATTTCCACATGCTGACAAGTGGCATCCTTGATTCCTTAAGGTTATGCAAATTAATAAAGGCATTTGTACTGCAGCGTTCGAGTCTTGATGAATTGGAAGAAAGCTAACAGATAGATTTAGACTTTTCTCTCTTCCTCCCTCCTCACTGCTGGTTAGCATCAGCATGCTCGGCTCATGTCGCTCTGTTCTGTTGTTTTTTAAAAAGGAAAAGTGGCTTGTTAGCTGTCTAAAATAGTCTTCCATCCTTGCTTCAACAGAGTTAACAAGAAACTGCATTGTTCTCTTTCATGAGAATCAGTTGGGTTTTTTTTTTTTTTTGTTTTAGAGCTTAGGCAGACCTCACACTCTATCACCTTGCCATAATATACAAAATGATCATATGAAGGTTTACATTGTGAAGACTGATTATATGTTCAACTTGCTGTCCCTCATCTTGCCACAAAGAAACTCAAACTCTAAAAATTTGAGATTCCTTAAAGCTGTAATGGTTTAAACTGATGTGAGCACGTGGCTACTAGGTATGGGTGAAAAAGACCTTTTCACCCATACTGCCGTTATTGTCTTCTCATGAACAGTAAATGACTACTTTTGACCAAATAAATGTTACATATGTGAGTTTAAAAGACCAGCAAAGCCAGACACTGAACAATTTTGCTTATGAGATGTAATTTGTTTTTATGGTTAAATTAAAGTCTGCTGTCAAAGCTACAAACAGTAGCTTGCCTGGTTGGGTATTTACTTGGGGTGTAAAGTGAAGTAGAAAAGCACCTCTGTGATCTCTTAAATGCATACTGTACTGCAAAGAGAGTTTTATGTTTAAGAGGAGGAAATATTTTAACCTAAATTAGTAGTGCAAATTGATTTTTTTTCCATGCAAAATGAATCAACATGCACCCCCAGTATGTATCTACAGTAACCCACAGCAGCAAGCTGTTGCTTTTACAGTGCCAACATTTGCACAAGTGAGCATGCTAAGAAATCCTATTTGAATCTCTTCAGTTGTCCTTTTTTTCTTTTCATGTTTGTATGTTTTTGGTTTCCTGGTTCAGATCAATTCAGGTTTAACACCTGTGGGTGGAAGATTTTATATTCGGTTTATCAGTGTCCTCACATAATGTATGTCCTCATGTTTGAGAGAGCAGTGAGAGCCACAGATTTCACACGTTTGTGTGTGTGCAGTATGTACCTCTGTGTAGCTTAGAGGAACTATGACAAGATAAGGTTCTTGCAGGCAACTGGGCTTTTTATACGTTCCATGAACTTCCAGGAAGACCTCCAAATGATGTTACAAACAGCCAGTGGACAACACTGTAACAATGTGCATGAACTATGCCTCCTTTTTAAATAGAAGTACTTTCCTTTTTCATTATTTTTTACTTGACACTACATAATGAAAAAGGCAATATGTTTGTGATTTTTTGAAAGATGGATCTTTTCAATAAACTTTGACAATTTTAATTGATATGTCTTGCTTTCTGTTTAAAAATCTAATTTTAACTTTAGCAGACCTGAATTAGTTTACATTTACAGCATTTAGCAGACGCTCTTAGCCAGAGTGACTTCCATGTCCTAATTACAGGGACAGTCCCCCTGGAGCAACTCCGGGTTAAGGCTCTTGCTCAGGTACCCAGAGGTGGTAGTGCTAGAGGTGGAATTCGAACCTGGGACCTCTTGACCCATAGGTCCATAGGCAAGTATCCTGCCACTTGACCACCACGACCCTCTGCAAGTTTGCGGTTTTATAAACCTGATTCCACATCTATGCATTTGAATTTTTTGAGCTAAGCGTCTCATGCATCTTCCAACACTCATATTTATTTAGTGGGTTACTAACAGGATCAGTGTCATTAACGGCATGTTAGGGGACTCCAGTTGCCCTGGTCCCTGTAACGGTGAATTCATAAAGAGATAAAAGATCACTGTCTGATTGCACTTACACTAAGTTGCACAATTATGAGGTTTTATATCCTTAGAGGGACATACTTTTCAAGGACTACAGACAAACAAATCACATGGATTTAAAAAACAAAAAGGCATATTTCTAATTAGAATGGGGGACAAAAGTTGGAGGAAGGATTTAAAAAAAAAAAAGAAATTGGAACAGGAAACTCACCTTGCTAATTTAAGATGAGATTAATATTTTATTCATTGTAAACAAAGAAGGGCTTCTTGTTCTGGTTCGTCTATTGAAAGTGAAAGTGACAACCCTTGTCATTGCGAGGTCAATGCACAGCAGACAATGAACCACAACGAAATTGGACCTCTGCTTTTAACCCATGCACACTCAAACACCGTGCAGCAGTGGGCAGCTATTGAAAGTGCCCGGGGAGCAGTGATGGGGAAGGCACCTTGCTCAAGGGTACCACAGGGCAACCTTTTGGGAAGGGGTTTGAACCCCCGATCCTCCGATCATGTGGCTAACGTCCTAACCACTAGGCCACCGCTGCCCCTTTTGTGGTGAACGTGCTGGTTTTGGAATTCTGGGACAGCATTATAACCTTCCCTTTTATAAAGAATGGTCCAGTGAACCCATTACTGAAGAAGATAAGAAAAGGAGTGCTGAAGCATCTTTCCTTAACATTGTCAAAATTCCACCAGCTCTTATCATGACTGACACTTTCTGGGTCATTTCACACTGAAACCTTGCTAAGCAAAAAAAAACTCTAAACAGTCTCTTGAAAAGCATGTTGCTTCCTGATAGATGATGACATTAAAGGGCTTTCTGAATGATTACCTTACTGCAGTTCCCTTAAACCACTTCCAGTACTCAGTGTGAAGGGAGGGTAAAGGCACTGCTTAGAAAAGCAGCTTGACTCACCCAATCACTGTCAGTTAGAGTTACACTGACTGTTTCTGGGCAAAAATCACCAAACTAGCAGCTTTTCCTGAAATAATGAAACTAGTGTCTTGTGTCCACTTTTGCAGTTTTGGTTAAGTATGCTAATTTCTGATGGTACAGTATCACAAATGAACGGATAGGTCTATGCATCATATTTCTATGAGAAAAGCAGTTTCTGACTTGATGTTTTAAAGAACCAAATATGAACTCTGATCCTCTGCTGGAGCAGCTCAAAGTCATGTAGAGTCTAATGTTTTAGCACCATTCTTCTCCATCACTAGATCCTCAGATGCTCCATTAAAAGACTGCAATTGGCAGATTGGCACACTATGGGGTCATCTTCTTACTCTGGGAGCTCTGGCTTCCTCTAACCATCCAAAGACATGCACATCAGGTAGATAGGTGCGTGTGTGAGAGAGAGAGAGAGTGTGTGTTTGCCTGTGTGTCTGCCCTGTGACAGACTGGCGACCTGTCCAGGGTGTTTCCCCACCTTTCGGCCTGTGAGAGCTAGGATAGACTCCAGCACCCCATGCGACCCTAATTAGGACAAGCCGCTATGAAAATGAGTGAGAGAGTGGATTAAACCCACTGTTGTAATGTGGGGGTGGTTCACTACTGATCTTGGTTCAAGAGTACCCTGTTTGGACACTGATGTTTACACATTTTCATTTGTGGCATTCAGACGCTCTTATCTTATCCTTATCTTATCCTAATTACAGGGACAGTCCCCCTGGAGCAACTCCGGGTTAAGGGTCTTGCTCAGGGACCCAATGATGGTAGTGCGAGGTGGGATTCGAACCTGGGACCTCTTGAGCCACAGGTCTATAGGCAAGTACCCTACCACTAGACCACCGCCACCTGCATATTTATCATGCCAAGAAAAATATCAAATTCATGGAGTGACTTTTTCACTATTAACAAATGATTACAGATAAAGGTCAAAACAACCAAGCAGTTTGGCCTAGAGTTCACCTTGAAAAGCACCATCACGAAACAGCAGATTAAGTGCTGCCTGAGGATCATTGATTATCTGCAAGAAAAAGCTGAGTTTGGGTCCACTGTTTGCTGAGTTCAGTCAGGGTAAATAAAAAGGAATTTGTTGTAGATTGTCAGAAATACAGCAGTAAAAGCACAAGTAGGAAAAAAGAGACTTTAAATAGCTTGACTACAAAATGTCCATGTGGTTATATTTAGCAACACACGCTCTGGGAAAACAGAAATCTCTTGAGCTTAAAGGTATTTTTGTGTCTAAATCCAGTGCAGGATTGTGTCTGATGTAGCAAATCACACTGAACAGTAATTACACTTTTCCACCAGCTAAGTACGACCCAACGCAATGCAGGGGAAGAAATCTTAGGTGTGATTTTCTTCTGTGATCTGCTGACTGCAGATTCCCCATTTGAGCAGAGAAGCTGAGTAATGAGTGCGAATAAACAGTAGGCCCACGATCTGCTGTCGAACAATTAAAAAGTTCATTACAGAAAGCCGGTTTCCCAAAGGGGCCATTACCGAGGCAACATGCATTCACTACTGATAACAAAAGACTACTGTGTTATCCCAGAAAATTCTTACCCAGTATGAACACCCTAATGAGAGGCAAGTTTATGGACTATGTGAGGATGGACTTAGTGCCATCTGCTCTTTATGTGTAGTCATATAAACCATATTACAGCCTCTATACACTGTGTAAAGGTCCAACTGTCCTATGACATACACTTGACTGTTGTTTTAAATGAATTCTTTATGCAAATGTCCTCAAAGAAATGACAATGAGGGAGTTGGAGTTGTTCCATGTTAGAAACCATAAAGAAAGAGGACACGACAAATGACAATGTGTAAAAAGTGATTTAGAGTGTTACACTTTAAGACTTTAGAAGTTTCTACTATAGAAGAGATTTAGATTTTCTGAACTTCTTAAACTTTACCAAGTCCATCTTTTTCTCCGTTCATTTATTCCGGTTAATAAAAGGGAAAAAAAAAAAACACAATAAAATTGTTATTATTTTTTTATATACATTTCTCATTCCCCCCCAAAAAAACCCCATGTATTCCAACAAGCCCTGCCCACTGCGTTAGCAAACGCCAACAGTTCGCTCTCACAATAAGTGCGCCGACAGAACAGAAAAAAAACTGACCAATCGCAAGAGCCAGGACACTGTAGCCAATAGCAGCTCAGGAGCCCGGACACTGTAGCCAATAGCAGCTCAGGAGCCCGGACACTGTAGCCAATCGCAGCGCAAGAAGCGAGACCAGGTATAAGAAACATCACGAAGCGCTGCTGCTCCTGCAGTGCTGAGCTGAGCAGTTTGTGTACCGGGCTGCTGCTGCTGCTGCTGACCACGCTTTAAGCCACAGCAAGGCTTTATACGAAAAAAATAGAAGCCGAAATGAGAACGAATATAATTTAGGGAGGTGGAGAGGTATGGTAGAACTGTCCTTCTGCATTAACAGGCCGTTTCCTCCTTCTTTTAAACCCCGAATCTCCTTCCGCCTGTCCGGGTCTGCTGCACCGCGACCGCAGAGATGTTGAGCTGCCGGATGACTCGATGACTAGACCTGAACGGCAACGACGATGATTTTCATTTTGACAGCTTTCTTCTTCACAAACCCGAGGTTGTCCCGGACGTCCCGCTCGAGCTGAGTCCGACGCTGCCGACGGCTGCCCGCGTCAGCGACCTCACCTCCACCTGACTGCCATGGGACAGCGGGGATTAGAGCTGAATGTACCATTTTCACTGAACCCGGTTTCTTCAGAGTGATCGCGCACTGAACCCGAACCCCCATCGTAAGTGGTGCTCAGACCTTCAGCTTTATTAGGGAGTTAAAACGAAAACATCCTGCTTGAGCGCATTTCATTCAGCGTATTCTGTAATGATGAACACGATCCTGACAAACGCTTCTGCAGACTGAAAGCATTATCAACTTCGAAATAGCTGAACTGAGAGCTTTTACTTAAACTTTGTTACTCTGCTGTGATGAGCTTGATCCTGACCAACGCTTCAGCATATTAATCTGCTAGAACGATTATAATCCTGACGGAATGCATAATATCTGGTCTAAGAGCATTAACAAAGGCTTTATTACAATGTTATAATGAATACGATTCTGACCAAATCTTCAGCATGAAATGTACCACGGTTTTTTGTTTTTTTTTACTGTTATAATGAATATTATCCTTAAACAAAGCTCCAGGATACTGAAAGCCTTTACTCAAGATCTATTACTGTCTGATAATATTATCATTAGTATTACTCTGCTATAATGAATATTACCATGGTCAAAGCTTCAGCCTGTTGAGATCATCAACTACAGCTTTATTACTGAAGCTTCAGCATGCAGCACACACCAGCTTTATTAATGTGATATAATGAACATTAGCCTTAACCAAAGCTTCAGCATACAGCAGCTCTATTGTAAGTGTCAAAGAGATTATTAGTTTTTGTTTTATAAGCTTTTGTATAGACTCTGACAGTAGGGGTATCCATGCTGTTTTAAAAATGCTAGTTTTTAATCTGTGTCATGATACAGATATGACTAGTCTTCCACCACTGACTTGATACTGACAGGTTCAAGATGTCATCAACACCTTTGTCCGAAGCCCCCCAAAAGATGCTGAAAGAACTGCCATTGGACAGCTGGATGGGCCATCTCCCAATTGCTCTGTGGGACATCCCTCTGTGTAATCTGGCCATTCCAGGTATCCCTTCCCCCCACTCCTGTAGAAGTGCACATTTTCAGTTTTACAGTGAGAGTCACTGACTGATATCCACACTTCATTGTTTATGTGTGGTGGCACCGGTGGTGTCAAGTTAAATACATTGTCAGTAATATTTCGCCGTCAAGTTGAATAGTGACCTGCACACAAAGCAGGATACTGCATGTATTTGAGCATCTGTTGCATTTACAGTTTCTGAGAGCCAGTGGTGATGGTAATTTGTCATATAGCTTTTTGGTTTTTGCAGGAAGTCACAATGCGATCACTTACTGTTTGGATAAAAATGACCGCTCCCCAGTTGACCCCAAACAGCCCGACATGCTGCAGGCGCTAGACAAGTACATGAAGCCCATCATACGGCCTTATGTTTACAAGTGGTCCATAACACAGGTAGTGACCTATTTTTTTTTCCAGTTTTCTGTTGGCGAAATACAAACATTTGTGTTTGGATTACAGTCACAATCGATTCAATGTGCACTCTTGTGCTTTTATATGGCACCTAAAGGTAAAAAAAAAAACAAAAAAAACATTAAGCTGGAGAATGCATTATGCATTGGCACATTTAAAGGTGCCTGTGCCTCTCACTGGAGTCAGTCAGGCCAGGAGGAGAAAACAACTGCCTTCTGGCATTCTGCAGAATCCTCCCATGCACTGGAAAGCTTTTTGGGGCTCCACTATATGCCCAAATGTTTTAACCCAGAGGACACACTTCCTGTGCTCCACGTCCCCGTCCTGCAGAGTCCATTCTGTTAGCAATGCTTTTCTATGGAGATTATACAAGCTGTGCACAAATGATTGCCTGCGTCAGCAATGGATGCACATTGACTTAATTTAAGTTGCATCTTGACTGAAGCAGAATTAAGTTATTGAATCAGAAAAAAAATGCTAATGAATAATGGAGATTCTTTCCTGTCATTATTGACTTTGAAAGTGTAGTGTGATAGGAAAAAAGTTTAAACAGCATCTTACAGCAGTACTTTCACAGTGCCTGCATTGTTAATGGCTGTGTTGTACATTATTTACCGTAGGAGCGCAGTGTGCAGGAACAGTTGGACAGCGGGGTAAGATATTGTGATCTAAGGATAGCATGTCGGCCCAATGACCATTCCTCTGACCTGTATTTCTATCATGGGGTTTATACTACTATCACTGTGGAGGTAAGCTAACATCCAGTCGGCTTAAGAACTAGGTTTCTGTATAAAAATCTGTATTTTAGCTGTCATTACAGTGATAATATAATATCTGACTGTGAAGGTCTGCTTTTATTTAGCTTGGCAATTAAACACCTTTAAATATCTACATATTTTGTTCATTCTTTGTAGATAGCTCATTGTGAAAAATGCCAACGGGTTCTCAGCTTTAATAAATATGTTAATGCATATTTCTCTCATAACCCGACTGTATTCTGCTGCTGTGACAGACGGTGCTGAAAGAAATCAAAGCATGGCTGGATGCCCATCCTAAAGAGGTAGTCATCTTGTCCTTCAGTCATTTCCTGGATCTCAATCAGGAGCTACATGCAAAGCTTTTCTCCACAATAAAGTGTGTTTTTGACACAAAGTTGTGTCCAAAAATGGTATGTTCCTCCTCACAACCATTTCACAGAAAAAAAAAAAAAAAACACAGTCTTCAATCTAAACATATATATTCTGCCATTCTTTGTCAGACTGGTTTTTGTAAAACAATGTAACTTTTAGGATTATCTTAAATTAGATATGTAATATTCTACTCTGTGAGATTGATGTGAATTGTGGTTTTCATTAACAGTCTGTATCAGAAGTGTAGCAGTTATTTGGTGTATATGTATAAAGGAATAAAATATATCTAAAATGTAACATTGTCCATTCCAGGTGCTCCAATACACTTACATTTTCAGGTATTCTCTGCCTCAGCACACTTAATCCAGCTCATGGAGAGCTTGATCTTCAACAGATAAGCTGGATCAGGTGTGTTGGAGCTGGGAATATAAGCAGGGCAGTAGGTGCACAGGAGTAGAGTTCAAAACTACCTTCCTAATCTATGAGATGTCATCATCACAAAATCTATTTATCCACTGAATATAACTGTGTGTGTGTATGTATATATGTGTGTGTGTGTGTATATCAAAGAACCATTTTTTAATTAGCTGAAGTACAATCAAGCCAATGGTTCTTAAAATTGGTGTAAAATTGACGTGTGATTGTAAATTAAAAGTTTTAAAAACCTCCAGCGATTTGTACACATCTGTGGAGGTACAGATCTGTACCTCTGTATATACCTTTATATTATCTGGAGGCTCTTTAGATCTTTAAAAGGTTCTTCTTACTCATTCCTCTCACATTATTCTGGGGAATTATGTAATTGTGGCACATTTATTTTTTTTAGAGTGTTGCTATATTAGGTTCTATAAAGTCTATTATGTTCTATAAAGCACTCAATGTTTTGTAAGTGTCTATCCTGTATTTTTGATGCAGGACAGAGATACTTTCCATAAGAATGCCTTCACAACTTCAGTTTACTTCCCATTTTCCTCCAGGAAGATGTAACCCTAAGGAATTTGTGGAATTGGGGTTATCAGGCAATTGTCTCATATGAGCACAATTTAGCATATAGCCACAAAGAGTTATGGACTCATATCCCTTACTGGTGGGCTAACCAATCTAAAGCAGAGGCACTGATTGAAGAATTTGAACGCAGAAAAAAGCACAGTCGCCCAGGTAACTTAGTATACTACTTTCAAAATATATTCAACACATATTTATTTTCAAGGGCCCAAACACCTGTCTAATGTGTGTTGTTCCACAGGAGGGTTCTTTGTGACTGGAATCAATCTCACTGTGGACCTGAAGTACATCTGTTCCCATCTAACGGAATCACTGAAGGACATGGTGATATCCACCTATCCCACCTTGCTCTGCTGGGTCAGGGAGCAGAAACCTGGCTCCAACACAGGCTGCTTCAATATCATAGCAGGAGATTTTGTTACAGAGAGCCAGTTTGTACAAACTGTCATAGCCCTGAATGAAAACCTCCTCAGTAGGAGCACATGATTGTGAAGCAGCTCCAGCACAACATTTGCAACACGGCGCGCAGAATTTGTTCTTGCTGTCTGAACAAACCCTTTAGACATTTGCTGGGACTTTTTACTGGCTGTGAATTTTTATTTTTTTGAGATAGGATAATGTAATGCACTCATTTTTAAGCCTTTACTGTATAAAATATTCTTCTTAATGCACTGACTTCATTCTAACATGTTACCTCTAATTTTGGCAATATTTATTAGGATTTTTAAAGGCATGCAAAGTAGATGCTTGTTTAAAACTTGACAGGATAAAGGTTAAGGTTTAGAGGAGGTTTTACCTAAAGAGCATTTCCATCCTAAAAATCATGCCAGTATTGCCCAGATTCCATAAGAGAAGCCATGCTCTTATCTTGTGGCACTGAGGATTTGTAGAGGCATTTCCTTTCACTTATAACTGCTGATGTGATTTCAGCTAAAACATCAAATGCAAACCAACACTGACTGAAATATTTTAAAAAGCTTGCAAAATTGTAATTCTTTACATGGTAGAATCTTTTTGAACACTCTGAGAAACTGTAGTTTCATGGGGGGAGAAAAATCCCTAAAATATTCTCTCCTAACATCAATATGAATTAATTAAACCAATTAACTTGACTCAGGGTCAAACAATTATGCCGAATGATTTTTTGGGTGGAATTGCCCTGTATTGGTGGTGTATATGGAATGTTACACAGTTACTAGATACAGAGGCTCATGACAATCATGAGCAGCAAAAAATGCAATTTTTTCTTACTGTTGTCAGGGCAACATGGTTAATTGTTCTAATGTTGGCACAAGCCCATGTGACCAGCCACATAATAATTTAACAGCCAATAACATGCAACTTGCTGTTTTTGTCACCTGTGTAATATTACTTGAGTTTACAGAAAAAGGCATTTGTCTAAAGCACAATATTATGAATGGCATGCATTTCATACAGCACAGTAAACATGTATCCAAACCTAAAGCAGGTTATATAAGTCATCTTATGGATTAACATGTTGGATATATGATCATAATAAACATACCTCTGCATGATATTTTACAACCACAAGCATAGACACTGTTACTCCCCTGCAGACATTCTGTTCACAGCAGATGGATGATTGATGATGCATGTCTTCTATCCACCTTCATGTGCATCTTTGGACAATTTGCATTGGAATGAACTATTGCTATACTATAATACATGTACACACTCTGTGTACATTGTTGAATGTTTGAGGTTTCAAATAAAAGAAATCTAAATGAAAGTGTGTGAGACTTTATTATGAAACTACACAAAAGTATGTAGGTGTCTCCTCCTTATCACTGAGCTCAGGTATTTCAGCCAAACCTATTATAAGCAGGTGTAAAACCATGCATTTAGCACAAATGTAAAGTGGGCCAGTTCAGCACTGAACTGTGTTTAGGGAGTTTCATGATATCGGTTTCCACAGTAGGGGGCCCTAGGGTTAGGGTTATATGCAATACCAAGCTTCGGCTGGGGAGATGTAAAGTAAACTCCCTTCTAGTACAAGCGAAACATGTCCCCTGGAGTGATTAATCATTCTACTCTGCCTTCTGGTCAGGGATTAATCTGGGCTTGGTGTGTACCTGGGAATCCTATTAAATGTTTGGTGGAGGAGGGAAAATTGCCTGGGATTGCTTTCATGGTGTAGGCTAAGCCCCAAAGTTTCAGCGAATACAAAAGCTTAATTGTATACTTCCAAATGTTTTGAAAAAGTTGAAGGAAGGCCAGTCCTTGATTCAGCATGAATGTGCACCTGTGCACAAAAGCGATATTGATAAAAAACAGTTTGTTGAGTTTTTGTGCAGAGAACCTCCAGGGCCTGCTTAGAGCCCTAACCCCAACCCAACCAAACACATTTAAAATGAAATATAATGTGATTGTGGACCATAGCTAACTAAAGCTGACTGTACTGAGCTTACTGTTGCAGAAAAGATGGGCATTTAGCACTAAGTAGCATTTATATGAAAAAATCTAAAAATAGCAGTGACTCCCTGGTCATGTCCAATAACACAGTGAAAAGTGACTTGTCATTGTGAAAAACTGCACAACACACAGTGAAGCACAACTAAATTACACCTCTGCATTTAACCCATACTCATGCAGCAACCGACAGCTATTGAAAGCACCCAGGGAGCAGTGATGGGGATGGTGCACAAGGGTACCTCAGGGCAAACTACTGGTCTGGGATTCAAACCCATGACCTTCTGATCCTGGAGCCAACTCCCTAAACACTAGGCTACCGCTGCCCCTGTGTGCAATACACACACATATACAGTACTGTGCAAAAAAGTTTTATGCAGGTGTGGAAAAAATGCTGTAAACAAAGAATGCTTTCAGAAATATAAATAAATGATTGCATTTTGTAAATGGATAAAAATGAACAAAGTGAGCAAACAAAAGAAAAATCTAAATCAGATCAATATTTGGTGTTTCTACCTTTTGCCTTCAAACCAGCATCAGTTCTTCTGGCCCCACAGAGCCCTGATCTCAACATCATCAGTGTGTCTGGATTACATGAAGAGACAGAAGGATGTGAGGAAGCCTACATCCACAGAAGATCTGTGGTTAGTTCTCCAAGATGTTTGGAACAACCTACCAGCCGAAGTTCCTTAGAAAAACTGTGTGCAAGTGTACCTAGAAGAATTGATGCTGTTTTGAAGACAAGGGGTGGTCACACCAGATATTGATTTGATTGGAGCTACTCTTTCCATTCACTGCATTTTGTTGACTGATGAAAATTGTTATGTGCACCTGTACTGGGGAAAGAGGAAGACACCTGAGCAGGATCGCCGGACTGTCTAGTCTGCCTCCGCTGAGAGAAACAGTTCCAGACAGACTAAGAATATGAACAAAAAAAACCTTTATTAGGGAGATACCCAAACACCAAAGCTAAAGCATGTTACCACACTAACTCACACATAGGGAAAAGGGGAAGAAACACAGAGACATCCAAACTAACAAGGGACACTGAAGCACATACTGAACCTGAATGAGAAAACTGGGGATCTACCTGAATATACTGGAACCTGAAATTAAACAAAGAATATTAGCACGGAGGCTAATGCTAACCACTAACAACTACTATCTAGCAGGGTTGAACTTGTACATAAACAAGGTTATCATCAACACTGTGATTCATATGAAAGCAGACAAATAGACTTATCGGAGAATGAACTCCAGGTTGCATCCCATGGGAACCAAAGCGCCAACGCACCCGCTACACATTGCAATGTTCTATTTATTCCCCCTTGCTGCAGAGGTTCCACCAATGGTTCCACTTTGGTGATAATTACAGCAAGAGGGTCTTCAAAAGATGAATTGGCTCAAGAGCAAAATAAATGATTCACACTTCCATTTTTGAAAGCATTCTTTGTTTGAAAGCATTCTTTGTTTTTCCACAACTGCCTAAAACCTTTGCACAGTACTGTATGTGTGTGTGTATATATATATATATATATATGTATATATATATATATATATATATATATATATATATATATATATATATATATATATAATAATATATATATATATACACATATATATATATATAAAAATATACAACACACACACACACAGTATCTCACAAAAGTGAATACACCTCTCACATTTTTGTAAATATTTTATTAAACCTTTTCATGGGACAACACTGAAGATATGACACTGTGATACAATGTAAAGTAGTCAGTGTACAGCTTGTATAATAGTGTACATTTGCTGTCCCCTCAAAATAACTCAACACACAGCCATTAATGTCTAAACCACTGGCCCAAAAGTGAGTTCACCCCTAAGTGAAAAATGTCCACATTGTGCCCAATTAGCCATTTTCCCTCCCTGGAGTCATGTGACTCATTTGTGTTACAAGGACTCAGGTGTGAATGGGGAGCAGGTGTGTTAAATTTGGTGTTATCACTCTCACTCTCTCTTATACCAGCCACTGGAAGTTCAACATGGTACTGCTTGGCAAAGAACTCTGAGGATCTGAAAAAGAGATTTGTTTCTCTACATAAAGGCGGCCTTGGCTATGAGAAAATTGCCAACAACCTGAAACTGAGCTGCTGCATGGTGGCCAAGACCATACAGCGGTTTAATGGGACAGGTTCCACTCAGCACAGGCCTCGCTATTGTCGACCAAAGATGTTGAGTGCATGTGCTCAGCGTCATATCCAGAGGTTGTCTTTTGAAAATGGGGGTCAGCCTGTCAGTGCTCAGACCATACGCCGCACACTGCATCAAACTGGTCTGCATGGCTGTCGTTCCAGATGGAAGCCTCTCCTAAAGATGATGCACAAGAAAGCCCGCAAACAGTTTGCTGAAGACGAGCAGACTCAGGACATGGATTACTGGAACCATGTCCTGTGGTCTGATGAGACCAAGATGAACTTATTTGGTTCAGATGGTGTCAAGCATGTGTGGCAGCAACCAGGTGAGGAGTGCTATGACAATTGTGTCTTGCCTACAGTCAAGCATGGTGGTGGGAGTGTCATGGTTTGGGGCTGCATGAGTGCTGCCGGCACTGGGGAGCTAAAGTTCATTGAGAGAACCATGAATGCCAACATGTACTGTGACATACTGAAGCAGAGCATGATCCCCTCCCTTCGGAAACTGGGCCGCAAGGCAGTATTCCAACATGATAACGACCCCAAACACACCTCCAAGATGACCACTACAACCTGTGACGCTCTATCGAACTCCATGCCCAAGAGAGTAAAGGCAGTGCTGGAAAATAATGGTGGCCACACAAAATACTGGCACTTTGGGCACAATGTGGACATTTTTCACTTGCCAGTGGTTTGGACATTATTGGCTGTTGTGTTGAGTTATTTTAAGTGGACAGCAAATTTACACTGTAAAACAAGCTGTACACTGAATACTTTACATTGTATCAAAGTGTCATATCTTCAGTGTTGTCCCATGAAAAGGTATAATAAAATATTTACAAAAATGTGAGAGGTGTACTCACTTCTATGAGATAGTGTGTGTGTGTGTGTGTGTGTGTGTGTGTGTGTGTGTGTGTATATATATATATATATATATACACACATACAGTACTGTGCAAAAGTTTTAGGCAGGTGTGGAAAAAATGCTGTAAACAAAGAATGCTTTCTCCCATTCTCCAAGAATGGGAGAAACTGCCCAAAAATTTGTGTTCCAAGCTTGTAGCATCATATTCAAAAAGAATTGAGGCTGTAATTATTGCCAAAGTTGCTTCAACAAAGTATTGTGTAAAGGTACATGTTTTAGAGTAAAAGGCACATATGCTTTGAGAGGCTGGTCATGAAGCACAAAAAGACCCAAATCCCTCCCTCATTGGACCCCCTGCATTGTATTGTCCCAACTGCTCAACGGATGATGCAATCTCCACCACCCTCCATCTGGCCCTTTCTCATTTGCACAGAAAGGACAGTTATGTCAGAACGCTCTTCATAGACTTCAGTTCAGCATTCAGACCCATTATCCCTCAGCATCTGTGTGAGAAGCTGAGACTGCTGGGCCTGAACACCTCCCTCTGTAATTGGATCCTGGACTTCCTGATTAGGAGACCCCAGTCAGTCAGGATCAGTAGCAACACCTCCAACACCATCAAAATGAGCACAGGGGCCCCTCAGGGCTGTGAGCTCAGCACACTGCTGTTCACACTGATGAACCACAGCTGTGCAGCCAAGCACAGTTCGAACCACATCTTCAAATTTGTTGATGATATAACTGTGTTGCGTCTGATCAGTGGTGGCGACGAGACATACAGAAAGGAGAAGCTGATGCTAACAGACTGGTGCAGAACCAACATCTCTCTCTCTGAATGTTGACAAGACATGGTTGTTGACTTCAGGAGACCACATCGTGAGCATTGTACACTGAATATCAATAGCTCCCCAGTGGAGATGGTCCAGAGCACCAAGTTTCTTGGTGTTCACAAAAAAGACAACCTCACATGGACCCTCAACACCAGCTCCATCACAAAGAAAGCCCAGCAGCATCTCTACTTCCTGCGCAGACTGAGGACAGCCCGACAGCCCGTCTTCCACCACACATTCTCACCATCTTCTACAGAGGAACCATCGAGAGCAACCTGAGCAGCTGCATTACTGCCTGGTACAGGAACTGCAATGTCTCCGACTTCAAGTCCCTATAACGGGTACTGAGGAAAGCTGAGAAGATCATCGGTGTCTCGCTACCTCCAGTTCAGGACATTTCTTCACTCGCTGCATCCGCAAAGCAACCAGCATTGTGGATGATCCCTCACATCCATCCCACACTCTCTTCTCCCTCCTGCCATCCAGGAAAAGGTTCCACAGCATACGGGCCTCAAACACCAGGTTGGGAAACAGTTTCCTCTCCCTGGCCATCAGACTTTTGAACTGTAAATGACTCTTAAATAACCTGCTACTTCTGCAATTTTCCTGTTTATGCACTGATCACCATTTATCAATATTAATTTATTTTTGTCCCTGCGATGGGCTGGCGACCTGTCCAGGGAGCGTCCCCTGTCCTCGCCCTGTGTGCGCTGGGTTGGACGCCAGCACTTCCCCGCGACCCCGTTCGGGACAAGCGGCAGATAATGGATGGATGGAATTTATTTTTGCACTCTGCACTTTTCTTTACTTTTTTCTTTTCTCAACAATGTAAAATGCTGCTCATTAGACTGCCCGTTATATTGTCCAATAATACTGCTGCTCTCTGTCGTATTGAATGTCTGTTGTTGTCTCCTCATAACCCGTCTGTACTGTCAGTCTTGTCTGCACTGGTCTTGTCTTGGGTTGTGTGTAGCACCAGGGTCCTGGAGGAATGTTGTTTCGTTTCACTGTGTACTGTGTATATGGATCAAATGACAATAAAAACCTACTTGACTACCTGACTTTTGTTTTTTTAATTTTAATATATTTGCAAAAGTTTCAAGTAAACTTTTTTCACTTTTTCATTATGGGGTATTGTGTGTAGAATATTAAGGTAAAAAATGAATCTAATCCATTTTGGAATAAAGGCTGTAACATAGCAATATGTGTAAAACGTGTAGCGCTGTGAAAACTTCCCGCATGCACTGTATACATGTCTTGCTACAGCTGTCAGTCTGGCTAACGTCTGATATCGTCAACGCCAAGAGCTGTTCGCTGATCTGATCTAAATGAGCTCGGTTCAAGTAGTTCAAGAACCTGAACTGTTCCCAGATCAGTTTGCTACGTGGCACTGACCCGAGGGGAGGCTGGAGCTTCAGAACAAGTGTACAAACAGGAAATGTGGCATTACTGACTAAGGTGCGCGTGTTTGTTCATAACATTGCGTTGCAGCACTTTTACTCAGGTTCCTTTTACATGTGGCTTCAGTTTACTAGGAGACACTTCCATACGAATGCCTCGGAGTCTTACTTAACTGTCAGTAATGTTCCTCCGGATGGCGCCGCTTTCAGAGAGTGTCTCTGAGAATGAGCACTGGATGTCCTCTTTGCCTGACGAGCTGTGGGACATTCCTTTAACCAGCCTGGCCATCCCGGGTAGGACAAAGACATTGCCACACTACAATATTGTCCGCTACTGTCTGTTTCGATTTCACTATGCAGCGCACCTTCAGACTTTTATACTAAAGCGATTTCCGGCGGCACGATGTGATTGGCTGAGAAGCGTTCTATCGCGTTCTTAATAGGTTGCTAAGCAATGATTCACGTTTGTTGTTGTTGTTGTTGTTGTTGTTGTATTCGGCTCATCCAGTAAATGTCGTCTGGGTGGATTTTATCGTCAATTTAAATTCTGAATCAAAACCCCACCCTGGGTGGACAGCTGTGTCTACAGAGCAACTCAACGCTGAAACTAAAGATGAATTCTGTATCAGTGTCTGAACATCAGAAACTGGTTCAACTTATTTCACTTATTTCAGCTTCGTGGTATATTAGTGTTTCTTTACCTGTGTGTGGACAACTGGCATAGATTGTGCTGTGGAAGTATTTTTGGCATCTGATAAGCAGAAACTCCTGGAGGTTTAACAGGAAACTCCAAAATAAGAGTCATATGAGTTGTACCGCGAAATGCATTACAGACACATCCAAATTCTTAACTTGGCACTTTCATGGCTGTCAGTAACAGCTGTGAGTTCTGTGATTAAATGTCTTAAATCATCATCAAAAAACTGGAAATGATAAAAATCACCAGACACCGATCAGTCTTAACACTATTTAGATTTTAAGAAAAGAGGCTTTTTTTTATTTATAAATAATGCCTTAGATTAGATATTGCACCATTTTTATCTCAGCATTTTCATTAAAGTTATTTAAGGTGTAATTATCAGTACAAGAAATGGACATCTGGGCAAAGTGATGAGTTTTTCTAAAAATCTTCATGGTACTTTAGTATGTATTTATATAAATGCTACCGTGCATTATTACCTAATAAACATTTGATCTTCACCCACACAGGTAGTCATGATGCAATGAGTTACTGTCTGGATGTGACCTCTCCCCTGGTCCGATCAGAGTCTGATACCTTTAGGCTGCTGGACAGAGTTTTCTACTGTTTAACTCGCCCATTCCTTTATAAATGGGCTACCACACAGGTACGTCTTACTTAGATGATAATTCCACCCTAAAATTGTTATCTGATTCAATATTGCTTGAAATGAAATAGATTATTCAGAAACTTAGATTTAATTAAACATGTATAGCAATTTAGTTTCCAAAGGGACAGTAAACCTACATGCGGCATTTGATTTTAAATGTAATGCTAATAACGGTAAAATAATAAATAATGGTAAAAAATAAAATCCCTTTTATTTAGGGATTATTTTGCCTAAAACCCCTTTTTTGAATAGAATACAAACAGTTTTAGGAGAAAACTACTACTACTACTAAAAACTACCATGAAACAATTCTGATTTCTGGTTCTGGTTCAGTTCCTGCAGCCACCCACTTGAACAATTCTGACTGCAAGTTTCTCTAGAATCGAGCATTTCCCAACAATCCAGTCTCAATGACTTCAGCTTAGATGTGTTCATACAGAAATGTTGAATTATGATGTAAAAGCACATCTTTAGAGCCACACAACTATCTGCAACAGGATAAGTTACAATGGTTGTGGTGCACCAAAAAAACACAAAAACACTGTGCTTTTTATCTGTGTTAATACAGAAGTGTCTAAGATGACTTTTCTGCAGCTAAATAATTCGGCTCTGTTGATCCTTTCTGAACATTTCATTACTGGATGGCAGTTCTGAATTCAGAAGTACTTTAAATGTACTTTTTTTCTTGCACATAAAGTTCTCTTCAAATTAGCATTTTCTTCTAAATAAAACAGGTGAGGGGCATTGTGGAGCAGCTACAGGCAGGCATTCGATACTTTGACTTCCGAATTGCCCGCAGACCATATGACTATTCAGATGACCTTTACTTCACTCATGTCATTTACACGCAGGCCACTGTTGTGGTAAGTCTGTTGCCTATGTGTTATTTATCTTACCAAACTTTACTTAAAACATTTTTAAACACACCAAAGTGAAGAGGAACCAATCTGCAGACTTTTCTTGCAGGACACGCTGTACACTGTTGCTGCATGGCTCTCGGGACATCCCAAGGAGATCGTCATCCTGGCCTGTAGTCATTTTGAGGGCTTAAGCGAAAAATGCCATGAGGAATTCATTTATTCCTTAAAGACAATCTTTGGCTCTAAGCTATGCCCTCAGCATGTAAGTGGCAGCTTCTGAGTAGTGGCTACTGAAGAAAGTTTTGGTGCAAATTCTTCCAGTTTGCTCTTGCATGGAGCACATATTTCTTTGGTGAATGCAGTTATTTATCTACATTTGTTCATGTCTTGTATGGTGCTTGCCTCTCTAGGCTGATATAACCTTGCGGGGCTTGTGGTCATCAGGTCATCAGGTGCTCTTGTCATATGATGACCAGGCAGCAGCACGGCATAAAGTGCTATGGCATAGAATCCCTTACTGGTGGGCAAACAAGGCTAATGCTGATGACCTCCTCCAGTATCTCGAATGGCAGAAAGAACAAGGACGTCCAGGTGAGAGGATATTAGAGTAATAATGGACAAGCTCTGAATGGACTGTCCCTGTGTTATGTGATACTGTCTTAATTTTTCACACCTTCAGCGCAAACATGTTTCCGTGCAAACAGTGAGAAATGATGGCAGTATTTCTGGAGGAATGAGATTTGTCCAGTTTTTGCAAAAACATTAAAAGCCGGCAAGTCATTTCCTGACCCAACAGAAAACTGGAGAATGATATCCTGGTTGGTCAATGAATGGGGAAGTGCTCAATACTTAGTTAGACAAAGGTTCAGTTTTTCTGAAGGTTGCTCGGTGTTGCCAGCTGCAGTTGGACAGATTTAATGATAACCATTTAATTACTTTTGAGCTTATATGCTTCTTTTTGCTGTCTACAGATGGCTTCTTTGTAGCAGGCCTCAACTTAACTGCCGATCGGTGTTTCATTGCCTCCCATCCACAAGTGTCCCTGCAGACCCTGACCATTGAAAACTGGGAGTGTATAAGGCAATGGCTGGACAATCAGAAACCTGGATTTGACACATCAAGCCTCAACATTATTGCTGGCGACTTTGTTGGGGTCATTCCAATTTGCTCACTTGTAATCGCCCTTAACAAAAAACTTCTCAAAGAGGCCCCTAATGGCAGCTAGAGGCCCCTAAAAGTACACAGAGAATTACTTTTAATGAGTCTTTTAATGCATTTTATATAAATCTCCATCTTTTAATGTAATTGAATGAATCATGTGAGTAGAGTTATTCTAGATGACTGAAAGTACTCCAAGATTTATGCTCTGTTTAAATGCCCATAACCTGCTTGTTTCTACATGTATTTTATTTTCCCCATATATACTTGTAGGAGCTTTGGCATCAGACATAAATGAACTTAATTACTTTTCAAACCTCACTTTTCTCCTCAGAAAAAAACAGGCTGTTACTTAGCTTTTGAGACTGGCATGCAAAACAGTTCTTTTCATATTGGTTAACCTGTAATGTACCTCCTTTGGGTTGAACCTTTCTTTTTTTTTTGGGTGGGGCAAAGTTTCTGGCACTTGTATAATGAATACTGAATAATGTCTCTGAGAAATCAATCAAACACAATGAATAGATCAATCAATAGATCTTATATTGACTAGTTAGTTAACTGTATATTTAAAACTTTAATGTGATTTTGTATTATTTCAACTAGTAACCACTAGTTAGAAAGATGGTGAATGGAGGGATAGGGAATTTAACTAGATTACTTTCTTTTTCTCTTTATGTTGTACAATCATTTTCACATTGTACTTTTGTACACTGAGGGATTTGATGCATTTGAAAAGCATTAATGAATAAATAAATTAATCCAACAATGATAGCAGTGGATAAGTGAATATAAATTAAACTTTCCACAATTATTCTGGGTCTGAGGCAGGCTTTGGCTAGGTGACCTGGAACAGCTTCCTGTAGCGGCCATATGCAGCAGCACTGATGATTACTTTGACTTTGGCAGTGCAGTCATCTCCCACATCATGCACCTCCTTAACAGTGGCTTCCTTATACAACCACCTGCAAATTACATAGAAACAATCATGAAAGAAAATTTCATTTTCATGGGTGTACACAAGCTGGCATCATAAAAGTCAACCAGTTTATATTTTTACATTAGTGCCATCCATCACACAAAATTTAACTGACAAAATTCACATTTTTGCAATCCCTTTAAACCATCTTTCAAATTTTTGGCTGTGGGACGAATACCATTAATCAAATCACATAAGAAAAAATGTTCGCTATGACTGTATAACTGAAAAAGTGTAGCAGAACCATTATATTTCACTGAGATGAGACAGCAGAGCAGCACACTCAAAAACTTGTTCATAATGAGGTAAGGCCTCCCTTTCTGTGCTTATCAAACTTTCACTTCAGGCAAACTGGCTGCAAACACTTTTACCTACAGACTGGAAAGTTTAGTAGTACAAAGACAAATTAAGAAGACACAGAAGAGTAGCTGTTTACTCAGAAAAACTTTATAACTCCGAATAGTTTTTATTCAGTGAAGATTTCATTGGGAATGGACAAAATATAAAGCTGGCCAATTTAAATAAATGACATGATATTATCCTGGCACATATAGTTAACCCAAATCCAGTTCACCATGCCTTAGGGTCAACACAGTGCTGCCTTTGAACCTCTCCTATATTTACATTACCAGACTGAAGTTGCTCAGATGTGATTTATTGGCCTTTTTGTGAGCCAGGTGTGATGTTTTTAGAGGTGTTTGGACTCCAGGTAAAAGTTTCAGCAGTTTGGTGTTTCACACAGGTTATTATAACAAGCTTATCAGCTTCAGAAATGCAATTAAACCCAACATGCGCAGAACACTGTGTGTTAGGCTAAACACTTTCCTCAGCAACAGCCCCCCCTTGTGTGGGGAAGGAAACAGCATTTAGAAATGACAGTTGATCATAATGCAGCAGTTGTTTTATGAAGCTGGCAGCTATCCAAATTTCAAAAGACATTGATCATATCTGTGACATGTCCATCATTGTCAGAGTCACTCACCCTAACTGTGGACTGTTGAGCTGGACATTCAGAGTCATAGTTTGCTTCCCAGTTGACTTAACAACAGCTTCTTCCAATTTCTGCTTTAGCTCCTCTAGTCCCACGTCTTTCAGTGCTGATATTGATACAACATCAGGCTCGCACGACTCGTACCTAAAAATGGAATTAAATGTAAACAAATGCCAATAATTTCAACTCATTAGCTCTCTTTCAGACTTGTGGACTTACCCTTCAACAAGGTCAATTTTATTGTGCACCTCCATGATGGAGTTCATGAGATTTTCTGGGATCTGAAGGTTTTTAAGGATGTTTAGGACGTTTTCTTTTTGATTTACAGTCTCAGGGTGACTAATGTCCCTCACGTGAACAATAAGATCCTGACAAAGGAGAGTGTTGGACAGGATATGCAAGTTTTTAATTGGATATTTAAACTTATTCAGTAAAAATCTTTGCTACAGGGCATTTACTTTCCAGATACATACAGAGTGTGCCACATCCTCAAGTGTTGCAGAAAAGGAGTCTATGAGCTGGTGAGGCAGCTGGGAAAGAAAGCCAATCGTGTCCACATACAGAACTGTCATATGACTGGGCAGCTGCCCTGCATGTACTGTGACATCCAGAGTGGCAAAGAGCTGATCTTTAGGCTGAAGTCCAGCATCACCCGTTAGAGCTTTGATTAGAGTGGTCTTACCTAAAAAGATAAACCAAACGTTTTAGACATTTTCTCAAAGGCTGTAAATCTCCATTTTTATAATGATGTGATGCAATAAGATTTCTTGGAAAACATTTCATATAGATCATGATCGTTTTTTTCCTTATTAAGCCCACTTAATTTGTGCAGTTTTATGTGTAAAAACATTTATCATTTATTCTTACATAATCATTTTCAAACTCGCTATCACTTAACATTTCATAGGCTCAGAGCACCTTTATCTGTTGACTGGCTCTGATTGGATTCTACTATTGGCTGAATTGGCAGAAATACATTAATGTGATGGGGTTTTAAAGTGAAAGGTCAGGTTACAGGTCAGTTTCCATATTTAGACCACATACGAGAGTAAATTATACTTTAGATTGTTTAGATTGTACTTTAGATACTTTAGTAAATTATAATTTAGAATGTTTACAATGACACCGATAACCATTAATGCCATATTATTGCTAGCCCTCGTTCTAATATTTTTAAAACTGATATGGTTGAATGTGCCCTTCAGACTGACAGACACAGCTTTAATTTAGCAACATAAATTCAGTGATGAACAGGGAAACCTAGTCTCACCACAGTTGGTATAGCCCATAATGGAGATGACGGGGAAGTCTTTGTTCTTGCGCTGGGAGCGGAGCAGATGTCTCTTCTTCCTCAGTTGCTGAAGGGCAGAGCGAATCTTCAGCTCACGCTCCTTCAACAGCCTCTGCTGAACTTCGTACAGAGTTTCGCCTGGACAAATCACAGCAGGCTACTCCAATCTCACTTCATTCACACGGAGCACAAAGTGACAGATTTACTTTCTCTCAAATAATGCCTCTTACCTGAACCCATGATGTACCTGGAACCTCCACCTTGCTGGTCGAAGTTTGCAACTTCATTCTTCAATCGTGACCTGTGTCCCAAGAAAGGGAGATCACAAAATTGTTACATCATTTATTGTGCAATGATTTTGAGGTTTAGCTGATGCATTAGAAGTTTTAATCATTTGATTTCAATTCATTTCCAAATACAGCCCAACCGGGTCCTCTATGCACAGAATGAGAAACCTTTACCTGAGCAGAGGAATCTCAGCCAGTGCAATCTGCAGTTTGGCCTCTTTCGTTCTGGCGTTGCGGCGGAAAATGTGCAAAACCAGTGAGTATCTGTCAAAAACCTTCACACCCCAGACCTCCTGTAGATCCCTCTTAAACATGTTAAAGAACATCAGGTCATCAGGTGTTAATATCAATCATTCAATAAAGGTCACACACAGTGGTTCTTTTTCAGGATGTTGGTCCCTGAACCATTCTCCCAGACTCAGATACAAAGTCAGAAAAGAAACAAAGCTAAAACCTTTTCTAAAGAAGGAATGAGTTTGGTGTTGTCTGAATTTCTCAAGCTTGTTAGAAAATCTATTAGCCCTTTTCTATGAAGAGTAGCTCTATTATAACAAAATAATAATCATAATTCAATATTTTAAGGATTAAACTCACTTCAGACAATGGTGACAAGCGTTCAGTGTTCATAAAAACAGCCGTAACACCAGGTGATTTTCTGATTCTCTCTACATGGGAGCATCAGACAGAAAGATTCTT
Organism: Hepsetus odoe; assembly: GCA_017165825.1. NCBI lineage: Eukaryota > Metazoa > Chordata > Actinopteri > Characiformes > Hepsetidae > Hepsetus > Hepsetus odoe. The sequence goes on along the minus strand of CM029366.1, from coordinate 21,335,221 downwards.
TGTAGTTTTCTTTCCAACAATAAAAACATGAATAAACAAGAAGAAAAAAAAGAGAAAACCTGTGAGAGCCTGAAAATTTCCTTTGCCAAAAATTCTCCTCTTTTCTGGCGTTTTGGTGGAGAGGATGACCTTGTCAACAACTGTCCAGTTCTGTAATGTGTTCACAAGCCCAACAGCTTCTTCCATCTGGAGATCAGCTTCAAGGGGACAAAAAGGCACATCTGTTGAAGCTGCAGGCCTCAGATTTGGACAGAAGTGGTTTCTGAAGTGAATTGTTCAGAAAAAGAGAACGACACCATCTTATCCCTGAGTTTCTCCCTAATATGTGGCAGCATGTCGTGTGTGCATCCGTCGTTTTGAGGGAAGATTACTTACCTGTGGTCAGATATTGCTTTTTTTGTCCCCATTTGACATCAGGATGAACAATGAAGACCCTGTGGTCCTCCTCTCCTATACTTGTGGGGATCTGCTGCTGAAAGAGTTCATCCACTTCTGTGTCATCAACATGACCCTCTTCAGTGTCATCATCATCATCATCATCCTCATCATTACCACCACCCACGCTTTCATGACCAGGGGTGGAACTTTTCCTCCTGAATTTGCAGGAAGTCACTGAGAAAGTCCTGTTTGGCAAATATGACAGCAATGACTTCATCCCACCATATGTGCTCTCTGAACTCAGTAACGGCGTGTTCAGTTTAACAAGGCCCCTCGTCTGACCTGGAGACAGGTGAATTACATTCGTGTGGTTTTGCTTTGTCCGTGATGAACAGCTCCTCCAAGTGAACCTGCACAACAGCAGCACATGTTTGCTCACAACACAACCACTCAAAGCCATGCTGTTCCCCAGCGGCGCATCACTTTCCTGCTCCACTCATGTTAAGCACTTTCGCCGCGGAGGAAGCAGAAGGAAAGTAGAAACAGCGCTGCCTCACCGCTGCGTTTTGTTGACAGCTCTCTCGTAAGGACAGCGGTCAGTGTAAACACTACACCACACCTCCCTCCATTCCCAAATACACTTCTTCTCTCCTCGCAGAGAAGCAACTCCGGCAGAAAGGGCGCCACCTAGTGGCCACCACATCACTCGGACAACACCGGGGCTTACATAGAAAACCCTCAAAAACACAGAAACAACGGGAAAACGACGTTGTAATATTGTTATCGCAAATGGTATATTTATGTTCTCAATTTTTTCCGTATATGTCCGTTTTAAAGTGAAGTGTTAACGCGAACCCGAAAAAAATAGAAAACTGGACCCACTAAAAACAGTACGTCATATATAAAATCCATAAAATGCAATAAAAAAGTACAAATTTTTATTTTTAAGTTTTATATTTTTCGATATGTATCGGTCTCAAATGCTTACAGTATCAGGCTATAAGATGAAAATGGAGAGGGATAAAGATTTAATAAGAGAAAACCACAAATCTCTACATAAAATATTTGTGTATCTTTGTTATATGAATCCTCACAAATGCTAAATAAATAAATAAATAAATAAATAAATAAAATAATTAATTAAAACAAGATAAGAAAGTCTGGCAGGGCTTTTATTTTGAAAATTCACTCTTCTCTCCTGCTGCACTCTGGCCTAGCGAGCGGCTGCTCCGACGGAAGCTCGGTGTAAAACCACACCAATGTAAAACCACAGTAATACAATCGAATAAAGAAGTTTACTACATTTACCGCATACACTCACATCACATCATAGACGTTGTCACACAAAGGTTGTACCGCTAATTTTGTGAAGTCAGGAACGTCATTTTGTAAAGAGAACTTGCATAACGGATTATTTTGTAAATCCAATAAAAACTATTCTGTTGCGCATGCGCGGTGCACAGCCGACTCTACACTAGGACGGGCTGCTGTTGTCATGGAGAGACGCTCAAAACTACTGTCCATTTAAAGTTAACCCTTACATTTCCAGTTAAATACAACCTTACTCTTACTCGACATCAGTGTATTTGACAGTAATATTAACTGCGGTCAAGCTGCTAAAGTTGAGGCTCTGTCAGTACGGAGCTGTGCTACACTGTGCTCTGGAGGGATGCCTTTCCTCTTTTCTGTATTTTAATCCAGTAATATTGATATTAAGTAACCCAGCCACTAGGGATGCACAAGCCAGTGTATTTCTTCGTGCCGGTCCCAAACCCGGGTAAATGGGGAGGGTTACGTCAGGAAGGGCATCCGGTGTAAAACTTTGCCAAGTCAATATGCGGACAAAGATACAGAATTCCATACCGGATCGCTCGAGGCCCGGGTTAACAACGACCGCCATCAGTGCTGTTAGCCTACAGGGTGCTGGTGGAAATTGGACTACTGTTGGCCAAAGAAGAAGAGGAGGAAAGCATGTCCAGATGGAGAAGGAGAGAAAGGAGGAGAGGAGAGTGGAAGTGAGGGTAGGGACTTTGAATGTTGGCAGCATGACTGGTAAAGGTAGAGAATTAGCTGATATGATGGAGAGAAGGAAGGTTGACATTTTGTGTGTGCAAGAGACTAGATGGAAGGGTAGTAAGGCCAGGTGTATTGGAGGGGGGTTTAAACTGTTCTACCATGGTGTGGATGGAAGGAGGAATGGAGTAGGTGTTATCCTGAAGGAAGAGCATGTGGAGAGTGTTTTGGAAGTGAAGAGGGTGTCAGGGAGGGTGATGAGTTTGAAGCTGGAAGCTGAAGGTGTGATAATGAATGTTGTTAGTGCTTATGCTCCACAAGTTGGTTGTAAGATGAAAGAGAAGGAAAAATTCTGGAGTGAGTTAGATGAAGTGATAGAGAGTGTACCCAGGGGAGAGAGAGTGATGATTGGTGCAGATTTTAATGGTCATGTTGGTGAAGGGAACAGAGGTGATGAGGAGGTGATGGGTAGGCATGGTGTCAAGGAGAGGAATGCTGAAGGTCAGATGGTTGTAGATTTTGCAAAAAGGATGGAAATGGCTGTAGTTAATACTTATTTTAAGAAGAGGGAGGAGCACAGGGTGACGTATAAGAGTGGAGGAAGATGCTCACAGGTGGATTATATTCTTTGCAGGAGGGTCAGTTTGAAAGAGATCAGAGACTGCAAAGTAGTGACAGGGGAGAGTGTAGCTAAACAGCATAGGATGGTGGTCTGTAGGATGACCTTGGAGGTCAAGAAGAGGAGGAAAGTGAGGGCAGAGTCGAGGATCAAGTGGTGGAAGCTGAAGGAGGAGGACTGTAAGGTGGAATTCCGGCAGGAGTTAACACGGGCACTGGGAGGTGTTGAAGAGCTACCGGATTGCTGGGAAACTACTGCAGAAGTGATAAGGCAGACGGCTAGAAATGTACTTGGTGTGACATCTGGAAGGAAGAAAGAGGATAAGGAAACCTGGTGGTGGAACCAAGAAGTCCAGGAGTGTATTCAAAAGAAGAGGGAGGCAAAGAAGACATGGCACAGTCAGAGAGATGAAGAAAGTAGACAGGTGTACAAGGAGATGAACCGCAGGGCGAAGAAAGCAGTGGTGAAGGCCAAAGATAAGGTGTTTGGTGAATTGTATGAGAGGTTGGACAGTAAAGAGGGAGAAAAGGACCTTTACCGATTGGCTAGACAGAGAGACAGATCTGGGAAAGATGTGCTACAGGTCAGGGCGATTAAAGATAGAAATGGTAACGTACTCACAGGTGAACAGAGCGTGTTGAGCAGATGGAAGGAATACTTTGAGGAGCTGATGAATGAAGAAAATGTGAGAGAGAGAAGACTGGATGATGTGAGAAGAGTTAACCAGGAAGTGCAGCAAATAAACAAGATGGAAGTAAGGGCAGCGATGAAGAGGATGAAGAATGGAAAGGCTGTTGGACGGGATGACATACCGGTGGAAGCATGGAGATGTTTAGGGGAGATGAAAGTTGAGTTTCTGACCAGATTGTTTAACACAATCTTGGCAAGTGAGAAGATGCCTGAGGAGTGGAGACGAAGTGTACTGGTACCGATCTTCAAGAATAAGGGTGATGCACAGAGCTGTAGTAACTATAGAGGGATAAAGTTGATCAGCCACACCATGAAGTTATGGGAAAGAGTAGTGGAAGCTCGGTTAAGAAAAGAGGTGAGGATCAGTGAACAGCAGTATGGTTTTATGCCGAGAAAGTGCACCACAGATGCAATGTTTGCTCTGAGGGTGTTGATGGAGAAGTACAGAGAAGGTCAGAAGGAGCTGCATTGTGCCTTTGTGGATTTGGAGAAAGCATATGACAGGGTGCCTAGAGAGGAGTTGTGGTTTTGTATGAGGAAGTCTGGTGTTACAGAGAAGTATGTGAGAGTAGTTCAGGATATGTATGATGACAGTGTAACAGTGATGAGATCTGCAGTGGGAGTGACGGATGCATTTAAGGTAAATGTTGGATTACATCAAGGATCAGCACTGAGCCCATTCTTGTTTGCAGTAGTAATGGACAGGTTGACGGACGAGGTTAGACAGGAGTCTCCGTGGATGATGATGTTTGCTGTTGATATTGTGATCTGTAGTGAGAGTAGGGAGCAGCTTGAGGAGAACCTGGAGAAATGGAGATATGCTCTTTAGAGGAGAGGAATGAAAGTGAGTTGGGCAAAGACAGAATACATGAGTGTGAATGAAAGGGAGGAAAGTGGCGTGGTTAGGATGCAGGGAGTGGAGGTAACAAAGGTGGAGGAGTTTAAATACTTGGGATCAACAGTTCAGTGTAACGGCGAGTGTGGAAGAGAGGTGAAGAAGAGAGTGCAGGCTGGTTGGAATGGGTGGAGAAGAGTGGCTGGAGTGATTTGTGACAGACGCGTACCAGCTAGAGTAAAAGGGAAGGTTTACAGGACAGTAGTGAGACCAGCTATGTTGTATGCGTTGGAGACAGTGGCACTGACGAAAAGGCAGGAGGCGGAGCTGGAGGTGTCAGAGTTAAAGATGCTGAGATTTTCGTTGGGTGTGACGAGGATGGACACGATTAGAAATGAATATATTAGAGGGACAGCTCAGGTTAGACGTCTTGGAGACAAAGTTAGAGAAGCAAGGTTGCGTTGGTTTGGACATGTGCAGAGGAGAGACGAGCATTATATTGGAAGGAGGATGTTGAAGATGGAGCTGCCAGGAAAGAGGAGAAGAGGAAGACCAAAGAGGAGGTTTATGGATGTGGTGAGAGAGGACATGCAGGTGGTCGGTTTGAAGCAGGAAGATGCAAAAGACAGGAAGAAATGGAGACAGTTGATCCGCTGTGGCGACCCCTAAACGGGAGCAGCCGAAAGAAAAAGAAGAAGAATATTGATATTAAGTGTTGGGTTGCGGTTTCAGACTTAATGATGGTGACAGGTTTGAGAATATCGTGCGTGTGTCTGTACATCCCCTGGGTTGATAATATCTTTAGTTTTTAGTGTGAGGGGTGTCAGTGTTGGTCCTGGTGTTTGAGAACAAGTGACTCTTTTATTATTACTTACATAAAGGACATAATAGGTTTATATTAACTACATAAACTGAAAGAAGATACATTTATTTATCTTTCTAAAGTGTGCACATACACAGGAGACTAACTGTTCCTAATGTGTCCTTACACTCATCCTGACTTTTTTAACATCCTTTTTCTTCAATTTTTTTTTTCTTTTGGACGTTCGGAGACTTACCCCTAGCATGCGTTTGTGTAGATAGGAACTACTTTGGCTTGTGCAGTGACAGGGTTTGTAAAGTTTGCTTCTTTCCTGGAAGTAATAGCTGGAGAACAGTTGTGGACTCGGTTACAGGACTGAGGAGCAGATGTGGACTATGAAGCACTTATTGACGTGTCTCTGGATTGAGTGGATTTTATATGCCGTAGATATTCTTCTTCTTTGTCTTTCGGCTGCTCCTGTTTAGGAGTCGCCAAAGTGGATCATTTGTTACCGTTTCTTCTGGTCCTTTGCATCTTCTTCCTTCAAAACGACCACCTGCATGTCTCCTTTCACCACATCCATAATACTCCTCTTTGGTCTTCCTCTTTTCTGGCAGCTCCATCATCAACATAATCTCAACATCTCCTTCCAATATGATCCTTGTCTCTCTTCTGGACATGTCCAAACCAACGCTACCTTGCTTCTCTAACTTTGTCTCCAAAACGTCCAACCTGAGCTGTCCCTCTAATACACTCATTTCTAATATATGCTGTTGATGTAGACATATAATGGTCCGGTAAGTGGCAATTTTTAAATTACAGTATGAGAACTCAAAGTATGTATGTAATGATATATTAAATGCAGTTTGGTGCATTTTTGCTTGTGGTGACTTTGAGGGATTCCCCCTCAAGCCAAACCAGCAGCTGGCACACTTTTCAGTTGCCCTTTCTTTTTTAGGACAGCAGAATACCCTGCTATGGCTGCACAAAGGCAAACTCGTCAGAAGTCAATGGCACAATATGAAGGTAAGGTACAGTGAAGGTACTTGTTTGCCTTATCTTGTGTCTTATGTTGTGTCCTATGTTGTCTTTATGTGTAGCAGCAGGGTCCTGGAGGAACGTTATTTCGTTTCACTATGTAATGTGTATATGGCTGAAATGACAATAAAATCCTACTTGACTAGTTGACTATAAGATGGACTGCTACCAGAGGAACAGAGAACTTTTGTTATGAGAAAGAAAAACAAGTCCATGTCTGGAGTGGAGAATTTTCCAGGCTGAAATTCATCCCTGAATGTTGCAGAACAGAAATATGAGTGGAAACTTACTGGTTCAAGCACATGCAAACGGTGAATAAATTCATTTGCAAGAAATCGACAGTCCTTGTTAATACATTCCATTCACACACCCCATTCTGTTCCCAAGACAGCGATGAGTCTTTCCCCAGTGACAGCCCAGAACATCCAGGCTTCAGATGATGTCTCCACAGCTGCACTAGATGTCGCTCTGAGACAGAGAAGGTTGTGTCCTTTGTGCTATGCAATAGCATTAGCTTTGGGCTGGCAGAACAAGTGTGTGTATAAGTGTGCACTCAGTTGACAGGTATAATGTGAATACATTTAAAATGTAACAGAAAACATTGCTAAATATAAATGGGCTTTATGGGTTTTTCCTGGTGGATATTTATTGCCATCATGTTCCAAAAAATTATTTGCCTATTACGCTTTATTATTTTTTTTTATACAAAGTAACAAAAGAATAAATGACACAAAAATATGAACACTACGCCTGCTTACTAATTCAAGTCCATTAGTAAGTCCAAAGTCACTTTTCCATTCCTCTAGACACAAGAACATGGATAACATGTAAATAACTGTATTTTTGGGCGGCATTGACTGTACCTCAGATGATCAACTGACTGAATCAGTTTCTGTGCCTTTGCATGTAGACAAATATGCCTTGAAATAAGTCAGATCTTTTTGTTTGTTACATGTTAAATGTTAAGCTAGGAAAAGGTAAAAGCAAAGTCAGTTAAAGTGATACTAGAAAATGTAAATGCTCAAGTCAATGTGGCCCATTTAATTTTAATTTTATTTTAGATCACCCATTGAAACAGGTTGCAGATATTATAAAGTATTTCTGAAGCAATAATTTGACAAATATCTGGCCACTAACTTTACCTGCCACTTTACCTTTACCGTTTGAAACGGCCCAATCTGCTGTGATAATGTGACAGTAACAGGAAAGTCAGACATAAGTGACCGGGTATAATTAACAGCTTCCTGACTTTCTAGTCTTTATTTGAACTTTAAGTGGTGTTAGAAGCAGTGGTCATTGGCGAATGGAATGAGAAATCTAGTTGCACTTGCAACTATTTGCAATTATTTCCCGCTCAGGTTTTTTTCATAAAGTGTTCAACACAATCCCAGATGGTAATGCCACAAATACTTAGATCAGAACACCTAGATCACAACAGGGGGAAGAGTCACCACATGTGTGAAAGGCAGCTTATGAAAGGAAAGGGTTCCCAGTCAAATCCACTGATTACCCTGAGGGTTCCCTGAACTCCAGACCATCCACCGATTTCTCTCACAGTCTCTTTTTTGAGGTTCTGAACTGCCTTTATCTTACATACTTCACGTTGCTTTGTATAGTGCTCAAAAAGGGTTGAGAGAAGATTTTTTGGGCAAGGGTGTTATTCAAGTCTCTTTGAATGTAGTTAAGTGAAGTGAATATTCTTGTCATTGTGAAACACAGCACAGCACACAGTGAACCACAACGAAATTACACCTCTGCCTCACTAATCTTTTTAGGGATTTGCAATACCAGGTCACAAAGCAGCCCAGAGAGGCCCCTGTGCTCAGTGTGATGGTGCTGGATGTGCTCCTCATGATCCTGAAGGGGTTCGAGCCCCTTCCCAATAGGTTGCCCTGAGGTGCCCTTGAGCAAGGTGCCGTCCCCATCACTGCTCCTCCCTGCGATGGGCTGGTGACCTGTCCAGGGTGTGTCCCCCGTCCTTCACCCTGTGTGAGGTGGGATGGACTCCAGCACCCCCCCCCCGCGACCCCGTTTGGGACGAGCGGCAGAAAATGACTGACTGACTAGAACATATTTATGATTATGATTAATATAATTCTAGTTGTGTTAAGTGTTGATCCCGTGACTCCCCCGCGCTGTCCAATGGTCGTCCTGGTTTCTGATGACAGCTCGTGTTTTCTGCCGCCCGGCTTCAGCAGCTTCACCGCTAGGCTGCGCTTTAAATCTCCCGATCCAGCCTGGTTTTAGTTGATCCGGGGTTGTGCGTGTGCTGTCAGGCCGCTCCGCTCCGCGCTAAAGATGACGAGCACCGAGAAGGACTGGACGGCCGCTTTCGGCTCTTTCGCCACGGACGCGATTCACGTCGGTCAGGAGCCCGAGCAGTGGAGCTCCATGGCCGTGGTGCCTCCCATTTCACTCTCCACCACCTTCAAACAGTACGGACCGGGCCAGCACGCGGTGAGTCCCTGGAGCGGAGTGAGCGCTAGGACTGGAAAAGACTCCCAGAATACAGAGTGTGTAGTCGCTCAGAGCTCAGCTCAGCACTGCATGACTGTTGTGAGACTGCGGTGGTACTTTTATTTTGTTTGTTTGATGAATAAATTGATTGACAAAACCGGACCACTAGATCACGTCATTTCAGGACCGTTTCCACCCCCAAAGCATTAAGACTCTTAAACAAAGTTTAAAACATTTGCTCTTTTATTATGGACTGTCTATTTCTCCTATTTCCTACCATATATTTGTCCTGGCACTTTTAATTTTTCTGATAAACTGTAACAATTGCTGCCTTTGTAACACATTCCTTCTGTTCTGCATGGTCACTTTAAAATCAACAGTGTTTTTGACTCTCTCAGTGTTTAATCCTTTGCATTGCACTTTATTGTTGATGCTGCTTCATACAGTCTTAGTTATAATACTGTATTTAACACCCAGATCTGGACTCACTATGGCTGTCACTCACATGGCATCATCCACCAGACTCCTGTACATTACTACCTCCGCTCTGAGTCGGATGAATGCTCTCTGTTGTCATTGTCTGCGCTATGTGTTGTTCTGTCTGCACTTGTTTGATCTCTTGTCCGTGTTCTATGTCATGATAGATGTTGTCTCATGTGCAGCACCAGGGTCCTGGAGGAACGTTGTTTCGTTTCACTGTGTTCTGTGTATATGGTTGAAATAACAATAAAGCCTACTTGACCTGACTTGACTTGTTTCGCTCAGGTTCACAGTAGATGTTGTGAACCCAACATGCACTGTTTACTGCAGTATTGCACTGTGACAATTTTACTGCTGACTCACTGCGATGTAACTTTAATGGTGCATATATTCTGATATTCTGTGTCTTGTTTTTTTAGTTTGTATATATTTTACAGTTTGAGTTTATTACAGTCTCTATTTACCTGGTCGTTGCAGTAGGCTGAATTTCTTTTGGAACGTCACGGTCCGTGAGAAGGCATTCAGTTAATAATTCCGTTGTATGAGAACCCTTAAATTGTACATATGACAATAAATCTTCAAGCTTGAATCTTGATTAAAAAGTGGCCTGGTTATGGGTCTTGGGCAGCTTGAGAATATGTATTTAACGAATTTGTGGCAGCCCATTGTTATCAAATATAAATCATCTACCACACGTAATCCCTGGATTTGCTCATGTTTAGTAGAAATGTTTTAGTTAATTGCTGGAAACACAGTTAGGTAGTTTGTTCTCGTGTTCTGTTGGTTTGCCCTGAGCATCGTCTTTTCATTATTAGGGTTTTGAGTACAGTCGCAGTGGAAACCCCACCCGCAACTGTCTTGAGAAGGTGGTTGCTGCTTTGGATGGAGCGAAACACTGTAAGTCAGCCATCACCTCACTCGTGTTTAATGAGCAGTGTGAATAATCAGCTCAAATTACACTGTGTTGTTCATGAAAAGGCCTCGTTTACAGTGGAGAGAGTGAAGGTCACTAACCTTGAACAGAGCCAATCTGCACTGCAGTAGCACTGTTTTCTGCTTTAACAGCATTCACATCCTGCAGACAGGTGGTTCACTGTGCTTTATGTAAGTAGACACAGATAAACAGGTGATTCGGCAGATTCTGGTTAATGGGGGGGTCTGTGATTTATTTTGACAGGTGTTGCTCTCGCCTCTGGATTGGCTGCCATAGTGACCATTACACACATGCTGAAATCTGGAGATGGGATTGTGTGTATGAATGATGTCTACGGAGGTGGGCTAAATATATTCATTGTGGCATTTTAAATCTATTACATGAGCTCTGAAGAAAATGAAAGAAGTGTTTTCAATGGATTTCATATCCTGTTTGTCTTCCTCAACAGGAACCATGTGCTATTTCCAAAGAATAGCTGCAGAAATTGGCTATGATATCTCCTTTGCTGATTGCACAAAACTCGAAATCTTAAAAGCAGCTCTTAAACCTAATACAAAGGTGGGCCTTCAGTATGACCTGGTGTGGCCTGACTGCTAATCATAAACCAACACATCAGCACAGGGTTTGGTTAATAACTTTTTTTTGGAACATATAGCGTGATTAGAACATAGTTTGCAAATACTGAAAAAGAAAGCTGAACTAAGCAACATTTTCTAGAGTTACAATCTGAACATATTTCTAATGGGCACTAACATAATAATGTTCCTAAAATTCACTGTAGTTTTAAGACTTTGGGCAGGTCCGAAGCATTAATCAGAGACCTCCAGGCATTTTGTCTGTAGGAGTTGTTACTTATATTGCATACCAGTGATAATATTGCACAGTCATTTTGATTTTACTTGCTGATGAAGGAATCAGATGCTCTACATGGAATTTACCATTAAACACAATTTTTTTCTTGAAGATTTTTAATTTTTTACTATTTTCTCATCTTAATGGTAACATATGTGTAATGGTGCATCATTCAACCTTTTCTTCTGTTTCATGTAGATGTTGTGGATTGAAACGCCCACGAACCCAACTTTGAAGGTTGTCGACATCCAAGTCTGTTCAGATCTTGCTCATGCATATAACAAAGACATTATCGTTGCTGTAGACAACACTTTCATGTCTGCCTATTTCCAGGTAGGTCTTGCTCACATCTTGAATTTTATCATTTGCAATCAGAGAAGCTGAAACTGAGCACATTTCAAATCTTTAGTGTTAGTGGTCCCTGCGATGGGCTGGCGACCTGTCCAGGGTGCGTCCCCCGTCCTCGCCCTGTGTGCGCTGGCATGGACACCAGCACCCCCGCGCGACCCCGTTTGGGACAAGCGGCAGATAATGGATAGTGTTAGTGGCTCATAAGTGTTCACAACAAAATCCATATTTTGGTTCCCTGTGAGGACAACATTTAACCATTATCATGTGAACCTTCTACAGATTCTCTTTGTCTTTCGGCTGCTTCCATTTCTTCCTGTCCTCTGCATCTTCCTCCTTCAAACCGACCACCTGCATGTCCTCTCTCACCACATCCATAAACCTCCTCTTTGGTCTTCCTCTTCTCCTTTTCCTGGCAGCTCCATCTTCAACATCCTCCTCCCAATATAATCCTCGTCTCTACTCTGGACATGTCCAAACCAACGCAACCTTGCTTCTTCAACGTTGTCTCCAAAACGTCTAACCTGAGCTGTCCCTCTAATATACTAATTTCTAATCGTGTCCATCTTTGTCACACCCAACAAAAATCTCAGCATCTTTAACTCTGACACCTCCAGCTCTGCCTCCTGTCTTTTCTTCAGTGCCACCGTCTCCAACCCCTACAACATAGCTGGTCTCACTACTGTCCTGTAAACCTTCCCTTTTACTCTCGCTGGTACCCGTCTGTCACAAATCCCTCCAGCCATTCTTCTCTATTCATTCCAACCTGCCTGCACTCTCTTCTTCATCTCTCTTTCACACTTGCCGTTACTTATTTTACATTTACGGCATTTAGCAGATGCTCTAATCCAGAGCGACTTCCATGTCCTAGTTACAGGGACAGTCCTGGAGCAACTGGAGCAACTCAGGGTTAAGGGTCTTGCTCAGGGACCCAGTGATAGTAGTGCTAGAGGTGTGATTTGAAACTGGGACCTCTTGAGCCATAGGTCCATAGGCAAGTACCCTACCACTAGACCACCACCAACACTCTGATCATCACCTCTTTTCTCAACCTGGCTTCCACTACTCTTTCCCATAAATGTGAACCTTCTACAGATGGACAGAGTGAATTGTGAATGAGCCCATCTAAGCTCATTCTCATTCAGCGGTGGCCTAGTGGTTAGGGAGTTGGCCCCAGGATCAGAAGGTCATGGGTTAGAATCCCAGACCAGTAGGTTGCCCTGAAGTACCCTTGAGCAAGGTACCATTACTGTTACTGCTCCCTGGGTGCTTTTAATAGCTGTCCCCTGCTGCACGAGTATGGTTATGCAAAGGGTGAATTTTGTTGTGTCTCACTGTGTGCTGTGCTGTGTACTCACAATGACAAGATTTTTTATCTTATCTTCAGTAATAAGATTCTCATATCAATATTTGAAACATTGTCATTATATATATGTATATATATAGTTGCCTGGTGAGTTTTATACATTGACACCCCAAGCTTGTATCAGTTTTCTGTCAGTATTGCCATTTTGTTTTAATCTGACTTCATATATGGGTCTCAGTAATTCTGGGATTTAGGTGGGAATATAATACAATAATATCAAATTATTTGCTGATATTTATCTTGTACAGCGTCCCCTAGCTCTGGGAGCCGACATCTGCATGTGCTCTGCAACAAAGTACATGAATGGTAAATATAATTAAGCTGTCAAAATGTGTAAACATAAATTACATGTGAATTCATAATATTTTAAATGAACATTTTCTGTATTTTCAGGACACACTGATGTTGTCATGGGTCTGATATCTGTTAACCGTGAAGATCTCCATGAACGACTGAGGTTTTTACAGAATGGTGAGGAATTCTTATTATTTTTCCAGGATACTAAATTCTTAAAATAATAAGTCTTTAAAAACGCTTTCAAAAGTTCATGTTACATTATAGCTTTTTTGGTGAATTGATGACTCGTTAAACATTTTGGAATGCACTGTAATGCATGTTAGGAATGCACTGATGTAGATATTGATTTTCACACCTGAGCTTTTAAAAATTAAAATAAATCTGAAATACCATTAAAGATACATTGAATACGTTCATTTTTCTTTTTTTTTTCTTTTTTCTGGCTAATGTCGCATTCATGGTTAAGGCTGTAACTCACAGAGGCCCTAACATATATTAGAAGTCCCTCTTTTCTCACTGAAGTGAAACGTCTAACTAACCAGTAGGCCCAATTTTCATTATCATAAACTAACCAATTTTCATTATTACAAAAAAAGGGGTGAGCTTTCTCTTGAGAACACTGTTTTCTGTCTCAAGTAAGCAATGGGGATACTGCTTATATCTAGTACTACTCTTTGCTTTACAGTGTGCTCTACAAACTGCTTTCTTTTGAAGACATTGGACAAAAATTCTGTAACATACACACTCAGTGAGATCCCCTTGCTGCTTGCAGATGCAGAAGTATATGTACGTGTTATAAATTCCTTAGCTTGTAAAGGACTATAAAAAATGGTTGTCTTATCAATATGAGTGTATCAGTTTAGTTTCATGATCAGTTCGACCCATACACGGCTGTGGTTTCTAAAGTGAATTTCAGTACAGTTTGACTGTTTGAATGCAAACAGACTTGTTCAGGGTGTTCCTCTGCATTTTGCCCTATGTGCACAGGGTTAGGTTCCAGCTCCCCGTGCACTCCCCTAGGGGATAAATGGATGAGATAATATGGATAATGAGTGAGCGAGAGTGTCCGATTAAATAGTCTATTCTGTGGTTTATTTTCCCTTGCCTAACCTCAGCTTTGGGAGCCGTTCCTTCACCGTTTGACTGCTACATGTGTAACAGGGGACTAAAGACACTGCACTTGAGAATGAAGCAGCACTTCAAGAATGCTCTGGCTGTGGCCCAGTTCCTAGAGGCTGACCCCAGTGTGGATAAAGTCATATTCCCAGGTGACTGAACTATATTTTAGAGAAAGTTTTCTGTAGATGAACTGGTGTAAGGTAGATTCCAGAAGATTTTGGTTAAATAAACCAAAATCTTACTCTGTGTTTGATTCCCGGGTGGATTGGTCCGAGTCATATCTGTATTGGGTTTGCATGTTCTCAATGTGTTTCCTCTGGGCACTCTGGTTTCCTTCTCGAGTAAAATATTATAACCCATTGTGTTTCTCTCTACCAGGTTTGCCGTCTCACCCTCAGCATGAGGTTATGAAGAAGCAGTGCACAGGCTGCCCAGGGATGATCGCTTTCTACATTAAAGGCAAACTGGAGCATGCCACAGCTTTCCTTAGCAACCTCAAGGTGATTTGGGAAAGAATTATGAAAGAATAGTTAGAACACATGGAATTTAAGGAACTTAAGGAACCTTAGTTGTCCTATTTGCAATAAAAAATGCAGCAAAATGAGTTCTGTCTTACCCTGGTCTTACTGTATTCTTTAAATTAAACTTCAGCTGGCTCAGAGTTGTCCTGGAGCCAGATAATAAGGATTGATTTTCACTGGTTTTATGTTTTTGTCTTTCAGTTAATTACACTTGCTGATAGTCTGGGAGGTTATGAGAGTCTGGCAGAACATCCGTAAGTGCCACATGTCAACACCTGTCAGCAGGCACTAGTAGATGTCATCATATCAATATGAAGAAACATTTTATGCTCCCACCTAGAATCAAAACCTTATTGTGGTGGAGCGGTTTGCATTCCCGTTAACCTGGGAGGTTTACTGTCTGGACCATGTAATGCCTGGTAGGGCCTCCCAAGGCAGACAGGTCTTAGATGGAGAGCCAGACAAGAACCTGTTAATTTAAATATGTTATGGCCACTATAATTAAAACTGTGTCAGAGCTGTCAACTGATCACCACCTGATTGAGTGAGCTGGATCCGATGACTGGGGAGGCTATTGGCAAGACCTGGTAAACCAAAGTATGTATGAGGGTGATATGGGAACTCCTTTGCTACAGTTATCAAGGTATCCCACTGTTCAGCCTCCCAGGACAAGCTTTCTCCACGGTGCTGGAATGAATACTTGATTGTCAAACAGTGGATACAGGAGAAACTGAGATTCTACCCTGGCTATGGAACACCTTTCACCGTTGCACAGGTACTGGAAGGACCAGAGGAGTTTGCCAAGCCAGCCATGTCTTTTATAGACCTGGAGAAGGCTTTCCTGAATGGTTCTGTGAGGATGTTTCCATTCTGTCCCTGTATAACCACGTTCTTGGCTGCAGCCCTCACCTATGGTCATGTATTCTGGGTAAAGACAGAATGCTTATGAATACAAGTGTTGGAAATGGGCTTCCTCTGGATGTTGTCTGGGCTCAACCTTAGAGAAGCTGGTAGAATTGATTGAGGAAAGGGACATCTTTGCTGCCCTTCTCAGCCAGCTACCCCTGTGACCTGCTCCTGGAAAAATGTAATTAAAATGTACAAATTAATTAAGAATTTATTGTATATTTATAGCGGTTTGTCCAATGGTATTATCATTTAACATAACTTAAACATAAATGGGTAGTGCCATTGCTTCACAGTGTGAAGGTCCTGGGAGCTATGGTTAACTCCTACCATCCAAAGACATGCATGTTAGGTGGATTGGAGATGCTAGATTGCCTGAAGCTAGGAGTGAGTGTGTGTGAATCTGTTTGTCTGTGTGTCTGCCCTGCAATTAACTGGTGACCTGTCCAGGGTGTCTATGCCTTTTGTCCTGTGAGAGCTTAGAAAGGCTCCAGCATCATCAAGCAGCTATGAAAATGAGAGAGTGGGAGACTTTTGCAGTAATGCTGTGCTGCGCGTATTATGTGTATTATCTTTTTATTCCACAAGGGGTTTAGCAGTTTGTGACTTAACAGTGCTTACCTTTTCACTTAGCAGCCTGGGTCAGTTTGGTACTCTTAAAAGCATTAAAGTCAATGTTACATACTAAAATAACTACAAATTAAAAGACCTTATGATCAAAGTAACTTATGTGGCATTTATATTAACCTTTTTTCAGGGTACCCTTTATGTCCACACACTTTTCAGAAGTGCTTTCATAATAACTTAAGGATTTTGTCTTTAATACTGTTTTTGATCCATCAGTCCCTAATAAATTGCCAAAAACAGACCTGGATGATTCACTCTTGAGTTATATGTTGTGTGCAATGAGGATCCATATTTGCCTTTCTATTGACAGGGCGATTATGACTCATGCTTCGGTGCCAGAAAATGATCGAATGGAGCTGGGTATCACAGATACACTTATTCGACTCTCTGTGGGACTGGAGGATGAAGAGGACATTATTGCAGACCTGGAACAAGCACTAAGTGCTGCTGTAAGTGTGTTTGTATGCACAAATAACCTGTCAGACGCACATACACAGGGTTCAGGGTTAAGGGTCTTGCTCAGGGACCCAGTGGTGGTAGAGGTGGGATTTAAACCTGGGACCTCTTGGGCCATAGGTCCATAGGCAAGTACCCGACCACTAGACCACCGCCATATATAGCTACCTCAGGCATGTTCAAACCCATAATAGTATATATACATATACAAATGATCTATAAGAACAATCTTTCCAATTTCAGCCCGTGTAATTGCTGCAGTAATGTCATATGTTACTGCATAGATTATTTAATGCAGAATGATCCAAGTGCTCTTTGATCCATGTTTACTTTTCACCAAAGGCAGTGGTTATATAACAGAGTTCATGTATTTTAGTTAGCCACGTGAAGAGATGTTTTCCCTTCTCCTAGTGCTTTGCAAACAAGATGCAAGCTGACAATTATTCCCAGAAACTTGTGTTTTTCCACTGCCATTTGCAGTGACTGCACAGGCACGCAGCAGCTCATTACAGAGCATATGTCCCCCAAAAAAGGAGTGTTAGTGTCTGGCCTTGCGACCATTCATTTCTATTACAATTTCATTGGAAATGACTCTTGAAATCTTAAATTTCACTATTATATCAATAAATAAAAAATGTAAGTATTCAGATGTACAAAGGAGTATGTTTAGGAAAGGTTTTATCCAGTAATGCAACAGTATTTTTATGTTTGAAATTTGGAAATAGCATTTCCAAACATTATTTAAAATTTGAATTACTCACTGCTTTCTGCACAATGCATCCCAATGCAACCCTTAAACACAGTTTAGCCTAATGCCTTAATTTATATATATATATACACACACACACACAGTACTGTGCAAAAGTTTTAGGCAAGTGATTTGATTTAGATTTTTCTTTTGTTTGCTCAATTTGCATTTTGTAAATTTATAAAAATAAACAATAATTATTTATATTTCTGAAAGCATTCTTTGTTTACAGCATTTTTTTCACACCTGCCTAAAACTTTTGCACAGGACTATATATAATATATATATATATAAAATTTGGATAAATTATGGATAAATATTCCATAATAATAATCTTGCTAATTTCAGCCATTCTAAATCTAATAGCACAAAAGTCAGCATATACTTGCTGTCCATGTTGCTTCACTCTACTGTCATCTATTTAAACCTTTCAGTGGGTTATTTTTCACTTGTCCTTGTTCTCTTGTGGCATTTAGTGCTGCTGAGCCAGGTCCAGAATGTTTGTTAAAATACTAGCATTTTCTCTTGGCTAGTTTAACTGAAAAACTTCCTTTTTGCAGTTGAATAATCCAGAAGTAATAAAATGTAATATATATATATTTTTTAAAACTGTCAAACTATCAGTCGTTTACAATAATAAGATTATTACACATTCATTACTTTTTCTATATTAATGCTGGACTGTCTGGGCAAATGGGTTTAAATAATTGTTGAGCTGGATAAACAGGAATAACAGCTGGTATTTGTTATGGTTAACAGGAAATTACTTTAGATCTTTACTTATTGTCTTTTCATGTTCTTGTTTCTTTAACAGCATGCAAAGACCCAGATGGGCCAGGAGATCTGATGCTTTTTCAACAGAGCAGATGTCACCCCTGAACTTGGCTATATTTTAGAATCAGTTACTTTGGACGGTTGCTGTTGTGAATGAACAATAAATATGGGGAGCTTTTAGATAAATATAATTACTTTAAGTAACACTATTATATGCCATAATAAGTCTTGTGTTGAGTATTAATTATTACACTCTAAGGCTAATTGACCACAATCACTACTGAGCTGTTCAGGTGAGACTTTTTCTCAACATATTAAATACGGGGTACATGCAGCTTTGATTTAAGCAGTTGCCATGCTTTCTGCAATTCCTTCATGGTTGGAGAAAATAAGTGCATTTATGCATTAGTTATCAGATAAAATCTAAAAAAGTTTGTCAGACTGAAAATATGCACATTCAAAAACATGAGGAATGTAACTGCTTGGTGTATTGCTTAATGCTGGCGTCTCATGACATAAACTTTCAGTTCCCATCTGAGGCGGCCTGCTTGTTTTCCCTGCATCTGTGCTGCTTTTCTGCAGGTGCTCCTGTTTTTGCTTTAGGTTTCTCTATCTGTCACCCTCTGATCACTGGGATCGGATCCAGCACCCAACCCCACCTCACGACCCTCAGAATTCTTTCTGGAAACTTACTGGTTCAAGCACATGCAAACAGTGAATAAATTCATTTGCAAGAAATCAACAATCCTTGTTGATAAATTTCATTCACCACCCTTAACCCAAAGTTGCTCCAGAGGGACTGTCGCTGTAAAGTAACCATTCTTGTCATTGTGAGACACAGCACAGCACACACACACACACACACACACACACACACACACACACACACACACCCCAACAGAGCCCTGAGTGTCATATGAGTTTCATTGACTACCCACTTTATTGCATCAGGCCACTGGAAACACACATATTCTTACTCAGATGTGCACACACACGCACGCACTGTTACTGAATGTGTTAACAAGTCTGTTACGCATGGAATCCTCTGATAAATCTGACCTTCTATCTGGTTCATCACAGTGTATCTATGATTAAATGTCAAAGTTAGCTAGACTAGTGCCAGTTCAATACACAGCAAGATGACCACATAAATAACACTCAACAAAAAACGTCAAATTTATAAAAATGCAAATGTGGCTGAAGTGAGAGTGTAGCAGGTTCATTTGGGCCTTATTGTATGATTGGTTTCATTTATATGATCGATGAGGAGCTTTATGGAAGATAGAGTGCTTCAGTTGTATTTCCATAGACAATCTGAAAGATACGTCAACACAAAAGTCACAGAAGGTCACACAAGGCATAACAGGGCCTGTTAACTCCAAATCACTTTAAAATAGTCTAGGGATTTGTTGATGCAGGGTTAACCATTTCAGGTGAGAGCATTTGAATACCGAAAAGACCTTTCTGGTTTGGATCAGGTGTCACTAAAAGTCAAGTAGGACAGAATTACAGGCCAATAACGGCTAATAAATCCCACAGCATGGACATATTTACAGTTTAGTTGGTATATCACATTATACTTTGCCAAGTAAAACACACTTGCACACATACTTTCCTTAAATACTGACATAAGCGTTCCCCTACTCTTCTTAGAATGAATGACTGAATAAATGAATGAATTAATCAATGAATTAAATAATGAAGGGCCATTGCTACATCAATAATATATGCCATGAAACATCTTGTACTTGAATAGTAAACCTCAGCTGAGAAACAAATCTGCAGCACCTAAAGCCTCTGTTCCTGTAAAAGAATGACTAGAAGTAGCAGCTGTGTTACTTTTTAAGTATCTTGCCCTCAGGAGCTCAAGACCTAGCAAAGTTTTGCGTTTGCAGATGTAGAGCTTTTTTAAATCCCTGTTTCCGAACCCTTAGCCAGAAAAGTGACCTTGAAGGGGAAAAAAGGGTATTTGAGCATGATTCCAGCACTGTTGTCGGGTCCTGTATAAACAATCTTTGTTAATAAATTGCATTCACCACCCTCACCCTCAAGTTGCTCCAGGGGGACTGTCCCTGTAAAGTAACCATTCTTGTCATTGTGAAACACAGCACAGCACACAGTGGACCACAAAGAAATAAGTAGTAACAAACTTATTAGCCCTGTGACAGTGCCAAAGGATAAGTGCCATTTTTTTTAAATGAGAAGAAAGTGAAAAGAGTTGAGCTGGATAGGGACGGTTATTCCCCCTAGATATTCTTTTACCGGACCTTTATTTTGACACCGTTGGGTGCAGGAAGACGGCGAAGAGGGCGGGCGCGTTTCAAACGGAAGAAAACTTCCCTAAATAGTGTGCAGTTTACAGCGCGCCACCGTCATCCGTGCCCGCAGTAGTGAAGTGTGTGAAGTGTGTAGGTTTGAAGTTTGGAACTCAGCCCGTGTTGTGTAGTTCTCACAGTGAGGTGAACAGCTTTAGGGGCGACAGGAAGAAAGCCGAGACGCTCCCGTCCATGTCCACTATTTCTAAGGCAATGTCAAGTAAGTGGAAGCTCAGCGTTGGTTTTGGGAGCTTTAAGAATAAACATGTAAAGTTTTGACTCGAGTCAGGGCTGTTGCTGGCTGGAATTTAACCATCTTTAAACCCACTCTTATATACAGAACCACACACAGTATATACAATAATGATATAAATAATATGTTTTACAATTCAGTATAATATAAATCTGAACCCCACATGTTATTCAGAACTTGGTTAAAGTGTAAAGGTTGTGCATTTAGTTCATGCAGATATGCAAACAAGTGTATTTCTATCTGTCTCTCTCTCTCTCTCTCTGTCTCTGTCTCTCTCTCTCTCTCTCTCTGTCTCTCTCTCTCTGTCCCTCTCTGTCTCTCTCTCTCTCTCTCTCTCTGTCTCACTCTGTCTCTCTCTCTCTCTCTGTCTCTGTCTCTCTCTCTCTCTCTCTGTCTCTCTCTCTCTGTCCCTCTCTGTCTCTCTCTCTCTCTCTCTCTCTCTGTCTCACTCTGTCTCTCTCTCTCTCTCTGTCCCTCTCTGTCTCTCTCTCTCTCTCTCTCTCTCTCTCTCTGTCTCACTCTGTCTCTCTCTCTCTCTCTCTCTCTGTCTCACTCTGTCTCTCTCTCTCTCTCTGTCCCTCTCTGTCTCTCTGTCTGTCTCTGTCTCTCTCTCTCTCTCTGTCCCTCTCTGTCTCTCTCTCTCTCTCTGTCCCTCTCTGTCTCTCTCTCTCTCTCTGTCCCTCTCTGTCTCTCTCTCTGTCTCACTCTGTCTCTCTCTCTCTGTCTCTCTCTCTGTCTCTCTCTGTCTCTTTCTCTCTCTCTGTCCCTCTCTGTCTCTCTCTCTCTCTGTCTCTCTCTCTGTCTCACTCTGTCTCTGTCTCACTCTGTCTCTCTCTCTGTCTCACTCTGTCTCTCTCACTCTGTCTCTCTCTCTCTCTGTCTCTCTCTCTCTCTCTCTCTCTCTGTCTCTCTCTCTCTCTCTCTCTCTGTCTCACTCTGTCTCTCTCTGTCTCACTCTGTCTCTCTCTCT